>CM061132.1:60941916-61577367 GCA_030789695.1 Scilla litardierei
AGTCTCCACGAAGCGTCAATCCAAATCAGCTGCAGAGGAGTGTACGGGAGTATCCAATCACTCGGAACTCCTAGGCCTCTGGATCATCAGGAATATCCACGGGAAGACAAACAGCAGCAACAACAGTGGAGACATCCTGAGGAGCCAGAGAAGCAACTGGCTCAGAAGAAGTGTCAACAGTAGGCTCAGGAAGCTCAGTGATGACTGGAGGAGTAGGCTGAGAAGGCTGAGGTGAAGGTACAAAAGACCTGAGGTGTGTAGGGAATGGAATGCCCTGATTTTGAAACATCAGAAATATTAGATTAATATGATTAAAATTTTGAAAATATTACAATTTCACCTTTAGACTCGATGACATCCAAAAATTATAAGGAAAATACTGGGGGATCGTGGCGTTGTGATGATCGTGAATACGGGGTTTGATCATGAGTCTGAGCAAGGAAAATAGTAACAAAAATCAAAACAGCGATATACACATAATACGATGCATAAAGAAAGTACGTACTAAATACTTACGACAGAAAGTGCCCATTACAAGGCGCCTGGGTCATAAACTCCAGACGGCTGGTCGCTCCAAAATCTGCCTGTTTATAGCCGTTGGGTGAGATTTTTGAGGAGCTGTTTTCTTGTCTTTTGTGCAATATTGAGGACATATTTAAGCTCTGTTAAAAGGCTGTTTTGGCACTAATGCTCATTGATATTCAACTTAATTAGAACCAAAAACTTAAAGCATTTTCTCTCTTTCTCATTTTTTGTTTCACTTTGGTTAAAAGTGTGCATGCATTGAGATTGCATCTAGAGATAGTTTTCCAAGTGCATCATCTTCTACATCTAGCACTTGGTGTTTTTCAATCTTCCTACCTTCACACACATTGGTAAGATCTGTCAAGGCATAGGTAAAATTGTTCTTTTTCATTTGTTTTGGTTATGAAACCTAGTACTCGGGTTGTGAGTACAATGGGGGTCTACTTCACTTAGAGACTTTTCTCCATATCCAGGTGTAAGGATCATGTCTATGGAGAAAACACAAGAAGTGGGTTTGAATAGTGTTTAAGCAATTTAAAACGATAGTTACACCAAATTAAAATGCTAACCAAAAATATAGTGCAGAATTAGAATTAAACCCAAATAAGAAACAAATGCAAACACAATTATGTTTCTAGGGTTCGGATTACCCAAGTCACTTCCCGACTTGTTCCCGGTAATCCTACGTCCCTTCCACCCAGATACCTCTGGATACTCAAGTTAGAACTCTAACTTGAGATTTTCTTAAAACCCACTTGCAGCAACCCTACAAGTGAAATCGAATACAATCGATGTCCTTGACTCCCACAACTTGGGAGCAAGCAAACCGCTCTCACATCCCGAGAGCAAATTCAATTTACGAACGTAATGAAATATGAAAGCAACACTTACAATCACCTATGCCTTGAAGTAGAACTTGAAGGAGAAGTGTGATGTTCGTTGTAGACTCTCTTGGAAGAGAGTAGAAAGCCCTTTCTCTTGACTGCACCAAATACCTAGAGGATCACTCTTTGGTTCTAGGTTGGAGAGCAAGAGATCAAAGATAGGAATTCTTAGGGCTTTGGATTTGAGAGCTTTAAACTTTAGAATGAAAGCTTGAGAGAAAACTTGGAAGAATTGGTAACCTCTCAATGGAACAGTAGAAGCCCCATTTATAAGTTTCTCAAATCCACAAAACAGTTTAGGCAAAAACCCTGTTGGAATCCGTGAGAAAATTCTCAACTGATAGAAACTGAACTCGTGACAGTCGACTGTTGAAGAAACCACAGTCGACTGTTGCACAGTCAGCATGGGTAGGTAAGAATTCATAACGGTAACTTACCACATGGACAGTCGACTGATGAAGCAAAGACAGTCGACTGTTGAATCAACAGGCGACTGTAATTACTTCTACAGGCGACTGGCCGAAAGAATGGTAAGTAGAAGAAATCTGGAAATCCTGTAAGATAACAGGACAGACGACTGATGAGGATAATACAGTCGACTGTTAATCAGAACAGGCGACTGTAAATCCTTATACAAACGACTGTCAAATACCCTGAGAATTTCCAGAGAGCTGAGTCAATAAAATGGCTCACAGACAGACGACTGTTGTAGCATACACAGTCGACTGATCCAAGGGACAGTCGACTTTATATTCAACATTGTTCGTCTAGCCGAAAAAGTCAGATCAACAAAGTTTGGGCAGAAGTATGGACATGCGACTGATTTACAAAACACAGTCGACTGTCACTTGGACAGGCGCCTGTGAATCGTTCATCAGTTGCCTGTGCGAAATAAACATAAAGGCACAAAACTAGATTGCAAGAGTTTGTGTATAACAGGCGACTGTAGAACAAAACACAGTCGACTGTTTTTGAAACAGACGACTGTAAAATGTTCAGCAGTCGACTGTTATAAAAAATCCAAGCACAATCATTAAGAAATGAACTGGGTCAAAGGACAATTGATCTAATGATGTCCTAAGACAGAAATGAATATGTGTGTGAGTGCTCCATCAAAGTTCTACTTCTAAGCTACATACTAGAAGAGATAAAAGAAATTTACATTCACGAAATCTCTCTTCTATCCATCGCATGAGCTTGAAGTCTTCATGGAGCTTCAATCAACATCTACAATCACCCAATCCATTTTCATTTGCCTTCAATGAACTTTGAGAGACATCCATTGCTAGTAGATCTTCATAAATTGCTTAGGCAATGGATTAACTGCAAAATAGGGGATTAGTCATAAGTATTTATGTTTGTTCATCATTAACACCAAGTAGGGAGAAGTCCAATACTCAACATCCCCCCCCTTTTTGATGATGACAAATAAACATAAACAAAAAGATAAATAATTATGCGTAATGAAAATTTACTGCCTCTACATAGATGCCAATCATGTTAGTTAACAAATAATAGGGCATCTACATATCAATTGAAGCAAATGAGTAAGATATGCATGAATTTTATTCAAGAAATCTAGGAATTAAAATCTCTATTCATTGTAATCTTACTCCCCCTGAATCTAAGGCAACTTCAATCTTAGATTCAAAGTGTTATAACATACTTAGCACGTTCATTATGAATCTTGTATGTTTATTTCTCTCCCCCTATGGTATTATCAAAAAGGTGGGAGTAAATAACAACAACAATAATCGTGCTAAATACTAACTAACAACAATCAAGGAGTATAAAGATATATGGAATCAAAAACTCATAAAAGCACAGCATATACTTATGTGAATAGAGGAATTGAAGTCCAATATCAACATTTTAGATATACGAAACAAAAATAGTTTCAAAAATGCATCACATCAGAGATAGCATGAATAAACCAATATCAAATCCTATATTGTCTCACAATCACATCATAAGAGAATAAATCATTTATGGAGACAATATGGCAAACATCACATGATAAGATAATCAATTATACACGGTGTGACACAAGATTAAACAGCAACATCATATATATGTCAAAGTCGATGTGAGTACATGGCATACGAACATCAACATGTCCAACAAAAATACAAACATCATGACCTCAAAAAAATACATCATGACATCATCGTACAACATCATACAAAATATCCAAACATCATCTAAAATATCCAAACATCGAAACACAAAGAAGCCAAAAAGACACCACTCAAAAACTAAAAACAAAATCTATGAGTGAGTGTCACCAGGTGCTGCAGAGGAAGAACGAGTCTCTGTGACAGCAGGGGTATCCTCTAGAGGAGGGTCAACAGCAGCAGCATCAGCAGCATCCTGAGTAGAAGCTACACCAGGATGCACAACGACATCAGTGACGATGGGCTGAGGAGGCACATGAGGCTGAGGAACAAACTGTCTCAGATCCTCAGGGAAGGGTATTCCCTGATGGAGGAAGGAAAGGGAAAGCAACCTGTATAGTCCAGAGACTATCTCAAAAAGAATATCACGGGATGGAGGAGCTGAGGTGGAAGGCTGGTCAGCTGGAGGAACAGTGGAGGAAGATGGGGCTGAAGTGGATTTCCTCTTCTTATATACAGACTGCAGAGCTGAAGAGGACTTCGACTTCGCAGAAGCATCAAGGAGAGGAGCAAAAGGCATGGGCTCGTAGCGAGACAAATCAACACCAAAATGTCGAAAGACAAGAGTCAAAAGACCACCATATGGAATGTGAGCAGAGGAATAAGTAAACTCGACCTTGTCCATCCTGTCAAGGAGGACACCGGTGTTGTGTATTGATTCCCCGGATTTGGTTTTGGATGATGAGCAAACTAGTCTGGTTCTTTGACCGACTAGTCTGGTTCAGAATAGAGCCGTTGGGATCTTTTCCAACACGATTTTCCTTGCCTCTATAAATACAAACCTGATTCGTTTGAGGCAAGGTTAGAGGTCCTATTTCCAAGCAATTTCAGACCTAAGAGAAGAGCTCCCCCAAGCTATTTCAAAGCTCTCTCTCCCTCACAAGAATCTCTCCCTCAACACCTTGAGCCCTAATTCCTCAAGAGAGATTCTCTCCATTGTGAGCTTCTCAAGCCAAGAGCTTGATTCAAGTCACCATACTCCACCCTAGGCTTCCATTGCTGGTCATCTTCTTGAAGCTAGGTTTGGTGGCATCATCTTCCTCAAACTCCCTCCTTGCCCTAATTTGGTAAGATTTACTCAAGGCATAGGATTTTGTAGGTAAGTGTTTATTTCATTTCATTTCTTTGAATTGTTGTACACTCTCGGTTGTGAGAGTTTGCGTGATCCCGGGTTGTGAGATTCACGGACATCGATTGTAGGTCGATTGCACTTGTGGGGTTTTCGCAAGTGGGTTAGTGGAAATCTTGAGTTAGGGTTTCTAACTCAAGTATCCGGAGGGGATCCGGGTGGTTGGGACGTAGGATCACCGGGAACAAGTCGGGGAGACTTGGGTGGATCCGAACCCAGTAACATACTTTGTTTGCGTATGTTTTAATTCCTGTTGATTGTTGTTTAATTCCGCATTGTTGTTTGTTCATTGCACAATAGTTATGAATAACTCTCTTAATTATTTTTAGTACTATTCACCCCCCCCCTCTAGTACGTGTGCAGTAGCTTAGCGGGGCACAACAATTGGTATCAGAGCCAAGGTTAAAGCTACAAGTTCAAAGCTAAGACGAACAACGACTACAGCGTCTTCAAGGATCATCAAGGAGCTTCTTCAGTCTTGGAAGGGAAATCTTCATCTAGGCCTCCCTCCTTCAATGGTACCAACTACGGGTACTGGAAATGCCGAATGGAAACGTTCCTTCGGAGTGCTTCACTTTGGAGAGCCACGATGAATGAGTACGTCGAGCCCTCCGAACAAGATTTCGCAAAGTGGACTCCCGCGGAGGTCTCCGCGGAGGTAAGTAATGCCAAGGCAATGAACGCCTTGCAATGCGCATTGGAGCCCGAGGACTTCAATAAGATATGCACATGTAAGAGTGCATATCAAATATGGAACTCCCTCCTCATCTTACATGAAGGGACGAGTCGGGTAAGAGATTCTAAACTCGTGGTCGTGAATAAAGATTTCGAATTATTTCAAATGCTGCAGGGTGAAAAGATGAAAGAGTATTATGCTCGATTCGTCGACATCACAAACGAGTTGGAAGCTCTTGGGAAGACCTACACCCAAAAGGAGAAAGTCTCGAAGATAATCGATGGACTTCCTTCTTGTTGGGAGAAGCGTACCTTCGCCATCGAGGAAGGTAATGACATGAAAACTTATACGGTTACTCAACTAATGGGTACCTTGATGTCATACGAGGTACGCAAGGATAGCAAGCTCATGATGAAAGAAAAGATGAAGTCGTACTTGAAACAAGACGAGCCTAAGAAAAGGGTGATTGCATACAAGGCCGCTCCATCTACCGATGATGAAGATTTGGAAGAAGAAGCGGACGATGAGTTGGACATGGAAGCTTTGGCCGATATGGCAAAGAAGTTCATCCGATTCTTCCGACAATGTAAGTTGAATCGTAAATCAAAATTTATTTCGACTAATGCGTCTACTCCCGTGTGTTATAACTGCAATAAGCCAGGACATATCAAGCCGGATTGTCATCTCTACAAACATAAGGGGAAGTGGAAGGCATCCAAGCACGACAAGTTGAGAAAGCACAAGAAAGGACTTGTAGGTACCTTCACCGACTCCGACTCCTCAAGTGGAGAGTCGGACGATGAAAGAGTGGAGAAAGCACACACGTGCTTCATGGGAAACGAGGATCGTGATGAAGATACTTCCTCCGATGAAAGCGAGGATGGAAGAAAGGATGAAGGCGAAGAGGTAACCAATGATGAACTTAGATTAGCCAACGAACAACTTTGGAATGAGTTTTCTAATATGGCTACTAAGTTTATGAAGACTAAAAATGAATTAGATAGTCTTAAAAACTCGTCTAAGCCTTGCATTGTCAACAACGACACCGTTGTTGAAGAGTTGAGAAATGATATTGTAAATCTCAAATCTCAACTTGAGCATGTTCAAATCAAGGATTCGGATGAACATGTGATAGCGGATTTGACGTCTCAAATCTCAACTTTGAGTATTGAGAATAAAAATCTCAAGTCACGTGTTTGTGCACTCGCATCGCAAGTGTCCACTTTGGATGCTTCTTTGCATTCTCTCACCGAGAAGCATGAGAGCACATTAGGCCGAATTCATGAATTCAACAAAGGTAAGGGCAAGTTGGATAATATCCTAAATGACTTACCTCCGGCCAACCATCACATTGGTTTGGGGTATAAGATGGGAGATTCATCCAAATCGTCCGCCACCTTTGTTAGGCCATCTTCCGATGCTTCTACTAGTGGAAGTAAACACTTCATGGGTAGTTCTTCTACCAATGGTGCTTCCGCTAGGAACACACCCCCATTTGGAAAGAAACCCAATTTGGGTGGACCTCCAAAGAAGGGTCATGCTTTCATGTATACCATGCCACGTAGGAACACACATCCTACCCCACATGTTAGCACGTATGATGATTTCTATGCTCCGCATCCACAAGCACGTGCACACCATGTGAGACACACTCATGCACGTGTTCCTCCACATTCATATGCTCATCCTCATTCTCATATGAATAATTATCATCATGCACCATTGCATCGCATGCCATATGCTTACCCACGACATGCATCACATAGAAATCAACAACGTGAGCATGTTCCCAATAGGATTAGGACTCCCAAGACATACACCATTTGGGGTCCGAAGAACACAAGCACGCATAATAAGAATTTGTATGTGCAATCGTTTATAAATGATATTATTTTGAATGATGATTGTGCTGGGAAATCACGGTCCTCGTGGACTTGGTTTCCGAAGGGTTAGTTTCCTTTGACCCTTCATTGCTTGGTACCATAAGTTTAATTTCATTTTTATGGGTACCAAAGCAATAGTGGTAAGAATGGGTTACATTTAATTTGAATTTAGTTCACTAAATTTATTGCCTAACCCATAGGATCCAAAAAGATTTTTGGTTACCAAAATGATTTTCTCTAGGTTAAATCCACCATGAGATACCAACCCTACCAACTCCGTGATTTGCAAGGATTTTCATTCGATTGGAGTTGATGGTGCTTAAGTGATGCACCAAAGTAGGGGGAGCTTAATGTTGTAAGTATTTTCATACTTTTGATTCATATTGGTATCCATTGGTAGATTATATTACAATTGGTTTCATTTTGCTTCATTTTGTATGCTAGATTAATGTATGACATTGTCCTATAATGTTCTATCTATTTTTGGCGTAACATTTTTGCATGATACATTTGATATGCACATCGGATTATTTTTGTCTCTGATGTTGATTTCGTCGTTCGACGATTTTATGGATTAAATAGAATTCTTTCTATGGAAACATAGAATTGTTTTCCATGCATTCTATTGATTTTGGAGAGTATGTTCCAAAACTCAATAAGTGAAATTGATTTGAGTTTTGATGATTTCGTATTTCGATTTTTGCATATGGTTTGATGATTTCGATTTTCGATTTTCGCCTATGGCTTGGTGACTTCGTTTTCCGATTTTCGCCGATGGTTTTATGATTTCGGTTTTCGGTTTTCGACTTTGGTCTCTTTGGCACGCTTTGCTTTTATTCGGTATTTTACATTTGATATTTTGCATTGGTGTCATTTTGGACCGTGGTCGTATTCTTCGACTCCCGTGCTTTATTTTTTAGCCATTGCTTTTGTCGTTGATCTCCTCCCGCTCTTTTTGCTAATGCCAAAGGGGGAGAGATATAATAATGACAATGTGCTAATTAATAATTCAAAGGAATTTACCATGAATCTAATTTGATGTGTTAGATTCAGGGGGAGTGAAGATATAAATAAAAGGATTTAGATCCTACATGTGCAACAATAGGATTCATATTTTATATTTCCCTCGCTGCTTGATGCATATGAATATTATTGAATATGGAACTAACGTGTCATCAATGCAGGGGGAGTAAGTAAACTTCATCTGAATCATTATTATTGCTTATTATTTATGTTGGTTTGTCATCACCAAAAAGGGGGAGAATGTTGTGTATTGATTCCCCGGATTTGGTTTTGGATGATGAGCAAACATAAATAATGTATACTAACTTATTTGTGAGCGCAGTTATGGAGATCATCGCCAAAATACCACGTACATCAAAAGCGACATCTCAAGATTTCTCAATTCGCATGTTCATGTGCCTGAAGCTTCGTTGAAGCTCAAGGAGCAATATTGAGGTCTAGAAGAATGAAGATTGAAGCTTTGAAGACGGCTCGTAAGGTTTATTTTATAGTCTTCTAGCTTCATAGATTAGAATGTTAAGCCTTGAGTAGGACTTACATTATAAACTGCATTTCGCTCATATCTTAGAGCTAGGATTACCATAGAAGCCATTAGAAACTTTCCCGAAGCCTATCGCTTCTTCCCTCGGCTTCGAGTGCATGTTAGTTGGTTCAAGAAGAGTCACCAACTGACTAGATGACGATCTAGTCGGTCAGCAACTCTACATGAACCGACTAGATGCCTTGCTAAATTTATCTCATTCCAGGTTGATCAATTCGTCGGTCAAAGAAGAGTCACCGACCGACTAGATGACGATCTAGTCGGTTAGGAATCCTTCTTGGACCGACTAGTTGAGCTTGCCTCTGTACAGCCTGAGTTACTGTTTCGAGTTAGTCGGTCAAAGAACGTTTGTCGACCGACTAGTTGAGAAACTAGTCGGTCAGCATTTGTTCTTAAACCGACTAATTCATCTTGAAGTCAACCTACTCTATTTCGACTGTTAGTCGGTCAAAGATCATTCACCGACCGATTAGTTATGGAACTAGTCGGTCGGCAAGTCTTCTTAGACCGACTAGTTGTCATCTCCTGTACTTCGACCTTTTGGCTGTTCAACCGTTAGTCGGTCTACGTTGTATCACCGACCGACTAGTTGATGAACTAGTCGGTCAGTGATCCTTCTTTGACCGACTAGTCTGGTTCAGAATAGAGCCGTTGGGATCTTTTCCAACACGATTTTCCTTGCCTCTATAAATACAAACCTGATTCGTTTGAGGCAAGGTTAGAGGTCCTATTTCCAAGCAATTTCAGACCTAAGAGAAGAGCTCTCCCAAGCTATTTCAATCTCTCTCTCCCTCATAAGAATCTCTCCCTCAACACCTTGAGCCCTAATTCCTCAAGAGAGATTCTCTCCATTGTGAGCTTCTCAAGCCAAGAGCTTGATTCAAGTCACCATACTCCACCCTAGGCTTCCATTGCTGGTCATCTTCTTGAAGCTAGGTTTGGTGGCATCATCTTCCTCAAACTCCCTCCTTGCCCTAATTTGGTAAGATTTACTCAAGGCATAGGATTTTGTAGGTAAGTGTTTATTTCATTTCATTTCTTTGAATTGTTGTACACTCTCGGTTGTGAGAGTTTGCGTGATCCTGGGTTGTGGGATTCACGGACATCGATTGTAGGTCGATTGCACTTGTGGGGGTTTCCGCAAGTGGGTTAGTGGAAATCTTGAGTTATGGTTTCTAACTAAAGTATCCGGAGGGGATCCGTATGGTTGGGATGTAGGATCACCGGGAACAAGTAGAGGAGACTTGGGTGGATACGAACCAAGTAACATACTTTGTTTGCGTATGTTTTAATTCTTGTTGATTGTTGTTTAATTCCGCATTGTCGTTTGTTCATTGCATAATAGTTAAGAATAACTCTCTTAATTATTTTAAGTACTATTCACCCCCCCCTCTAGTACGTGTGCAGTAGCTTAGCAGGGCACAACAACCGGCCCAGTTCATAGACATCCCAGCGAAAATCGCATACATACACTTCAGAATATCCTGGGAAGGCTGGTCAGATGATCCATACCTCAGCAGGATGTTGGACTTCACCACTAGGTGAACTGCCTAACCTCTAACCGAAAACATAGATGACCTGATACCAGAATCCAAGGCTAAAGGTATCTCACAAAACATATCTCGAAGGACAGACTGGTCAAGCTTGTCAATATCAGAAATGGAAATGTCAGAGGGAAGAGAACCTGTAGAGGGAATCCTAAGAATGGTCCATAATAAAGTGGGAGTAATCTGAATGTGGGTTCCCTGAACAATGGTGTCAAGAACTCCGATGGTAGAATACTCACCGCGAACGTGGTTAGCATAGAAGAGCTTCACCAGAAATGGATAGGCTCGAGGGGACTCGCTCTGAGAGAAGCGAAAAAGATCGGCCAAGTGGGTAGCAGATAGAATGTTTGAAAGTCTCTCAGCAGTAAAGGCGAGAAAAACGATGTACCGCTCCCTAAGAAGTTTGATCCTTAAGAGAGGGTGGAATTTTGCCAAGCAAAGGTCATCTCGGCAAAGTGGAACAAGGGGATTAGTAGGGGGCACTACGGGAGACTCATCTCCAGAACTCGAAATAGAAGCAGACAGAAGGGGAGCGTCAGCAGTAGGCTCATTAATGGTAACACCAATGGGCTTCCGCTGATGCTTGATCAGTGGCTGAGCTTCAGAAGAAGACGCTGAAGGAGAATATCCCTGCGAAGCAGAATGCGAGGGAGCAACGGCTTGTTTGGTACGAACTTTGTAGGGCTTCTTGTTCTTGGCTATAGGTTTCCTAGGAGTCCTAGGATTCTTAGAACCCATGATCTTCCCCTTACCATTGGTCTTGGGTGCCATGGAGTCAGTCAATCGAAAGAGAGAGAAACGACAGGCGATGAAATCAAAGGATAAAAATCGAACGATAGACTCGAGAACGAAAGACAAACCAAGTCGAGAAGACACGAAGACGCAATGACGAAACAATCGACTTGCGGGGAGGAGGAGATCGACGGCGACGGCTGAGGAAAAGAGCGTGAAGTCGATGCGGTTCAATCGGAGGAGAGAGAAACGTCGAGGGGGAACTGAATCACCTCGAAGTATATATGAAAGAGGGAATAAATCTGGGCCGTTAGATCAAATAATCGACGGCTCAGATCGAAACAGTGTACCGTCACAACAGTAGATAGTCGACTAATGAACAATATTCAGTCGACTGGATGAAGTGATAAGAATTAAGCTAAGGATGACAGACAGTCGACTATTGAGTAACATACAGTCGTCTGTCCAATGGACAGTCGACTGTAATATACACATAAGTCGACTGACCGAGAATCAATAAACTTCATAAAAAAGACAGAGAGCACTGTAAAATTTCGACAAAGAGAACAATCGCCTGATGACTAAAATTCAGTCGCCTGTTAAAATAACAGTCGACTGGAAAACAGTCATCAGTCATCTGTGCGAAAGATACAAATTTTCAGACTGAGGAGATAGAGTAGGGCAGTCGACTGTCGAAGGAAAGACAGTCGTCTGTCCTGGTCCAAAAATGCACAGTTAGATACAAATCCAGAGAATAAGAACACTCACCCTAGGACCTATATCTAATCACAAACTCATCATAAAAACAATGTAATACGATAAATCAATTGAAACACAAATCTCTAAAATCAATCTCAAAGAAATCATGAAATCACATAAGTCTCAATGTCCTTTCTTAAACACATATATAACATATATCAAAAGAAGAAAAGACAATGTAATGACATGAGCTCAAAAGGTGTTATAACATGAATGTTGAGCTTCTAGATTTCAGATTCACCCATAATTCCTAATTCTCCACGCAACCTCACAAATGAATCTTCTTTAAGAGGTTTTGTGAAGATGCCGGCAATTTGTTTTTGGGTTTCAATGTACTCTAATATGATGTCCTTCTTAGCTACATGATCATTTATAAAATGGTGTTACACGTCTAAGTGTTTGGTACGGGAGTGGTGTACCGGATTCTTGAAAAGACATATGGCACTTTGTCACACCCCGCTTCCCTAAAATGGAGGTGAGACGTGAGAAGGTCCGCTCAGACGTGGAGCTGTGAAGCTGCAGTCTGATAAGCGTCAATAAATCATATGCAGGTCCCTGTAATCGCGATCGGAACAAAAATAATAATAAAGGAAGAGACAAAAATATAATTTTCAAATCTCAGAATTGTCCACAATAATAAGTTTCAACATCCAGAAAAGCCACCAGGCTGAAAGAAAGAGTCTAAGGCCCAAACACGGCCAACAAACAAAAGTACATAGGTAAAAACAATGGTGCTACGCACCGACAACTACCAGCAAACTAACAAGAGACTCTGAACAGCCTCTAAGACTGGTCACCAGTGTCCACGAAGTCCTCGTCAAACGCAGGCTCAGGCTCGGCGTCCACAAACACATCGTCCTCAGCAACAAACTGTGGCTCAGGGTCTAACATGTGACACCCAAAAGAGAGAGGGGCACATGTCAGCAAGTCTAAAAATAGACTTGTGCAAGGAAACTGAAAGAAAGTGAATGACCTAGAAGTTCTAATAATATGCAATGATATGACATTTTAAGTATGGATGTAGCAGTTAAAGGATATAAAGTAACAAGCACGCACGTTGTAGAAAAGGCTACGAAAAACACTAATTCACGAATCACTTTTCACTGATTATCACTTGTGCACAGAGTTTCCGTCTTTTGGCTGAAGTGGCTGTACGGGCTCACTTCTACGCTCAAGCGACCGTTTAACCCTACCCCTCCACGTGTATCGAGCGTTGGTATCACCAACACACTAGCTCGCTTCTAGATCACGAGCCAGGAAGTGTTTTTGGCATAGGGGTGCACCTAGCCTGAATCATTTCAATAGGTGTAGTGTGTGCTACACAATCACGACGAATATTTAATGCATGCAATGACATGGCGATGGACAGATAATTTGCGTACCATTAATTGAATTTAAACATGACATGGTAGTATGATTGCAAGCATGATAAAGATGTCAGATCTAGCTTTGTTGTCAAGCTAGATCAAGTAGGCGTCTAGGCAGCTATCATTTCACTGCCTAGTCTCTTTTACGCTACGGTACAAAAAGCGGCCTAGGACATGGTCTAAACAAAAAGATGGCAAGTTTCACTTGCCTGTTCCCGGTGATGTCGGATGACGTGGATTCGTCTCGACAAACGATACGTTATGGGACGACTGGTGCTCTGTTTGATTAAAAACTCTGAATTAGTTCACTCCATCATAGTTAACTGATAGGTTATTTTATTTAGGTCCTCTAACCTAGGAAGATTCACATCATATTATTAATGTTATTATTCTACTTAAGATAACATGTGTGTAATAACCTACCTTTCATCATTCTTGTGAACAAGGTATTATAAAGTTCCAACTAAGTTACTGCTCATGCAAGGCTTTCAGCATCAACTTCAAAGCTTTAAGGGTTCTCAAGTACAAGAGTGGGGTTGCAACATATGTACTACCCTATATTAGCATAAAAATTAACTATAAGAAGCCATGGCTCATGTTTCAAATGGCAACATTACTCTTTCATGTATACAACAAGTTCTTAAAACATTTCTTTTCAAGTATATGTATCTTTTAACACTATTCCTTTCAAGGCTAACACCCATCATCTCATCATTTCAGTACATCATTCTCCATTCATCAAATCTTCACAGAAAGCAACTAACATCAGAATCTCTCATCACAATTAACTTTAACAACAAACACAACCCCTATCATAACACTAGCTAACATATATGAACATATAATACTCTAACCCAAACATAGTTTAAACATCACCATCATCTAATAATCTTCTTATATTCATTAAGATCTTCACAGAAGGAGACTAACAGCAAACTTAACATCATAATAACAAATAACACATAACCACCCTAATACAAAATTAGCTAACAATTATATTCACAAACCTAACCCTAACACAAAATTACACCAACTGACCTATAATCTCAAAGCTGCGGTGCAGGTGGACTCGAGGGAGGCTGCGGCGCTTGGGTGGTGCTCCGGCTATCAACGGGAACCCACGACGGACGGGAGAAGCCCCGGCGGCGGCAGCGGCACCGGAACGGCATTCTGCGGCCCGCTGCAGTCCACAGCGGAACGGCGGCGACTAGGGAGGAGGGAGGTCGGCAAAGGCGGTGTAAGTCGCCGGCACCGCTGGGTATGGTCGGAGATGAGGGAGTCAGGTCGGGGAGAAGAAATGTTGCGGTGCCTGGGAAATTTGCATGAATAAAAGTAGAGGGCGGCGGCTCGATTTGTTGCTGGGAGAAAAAACAATGCCCTAAGATATTTAATAGAGGAGAGTAGGCCGTCACGTGGGAAGGGGGTCCTTGGTCTAATAGGCTAGTATTAAAAAAATTTAGATTACAACCGGTTCTTTTCAAAACGTATGGAAAGAATCGTTTGAATTTTTTTAACAATGCATTGATTTCAAAAGAAACCCAGTTTGAGATCCCACTCCCTTTACCCAACGTGGGTTATTTAAGGATTAGATTTAATAATAAATAATAATAATTAGTGGTTAAGAATTAGTGTTAGGAGTAGAAACGTACAGCCCATCCAAATTTTTTTTTAAAAAGAAATATCTTAACTTGTAATGTATTAAGCAATGAACCCTCGACATCCAAAAATTGTAAACAAAATACCGGGGCGATCGCGACATCGCGAGGATCACGAATACAGGGTTCGGTCGTGTGTCTGAACTATGGAAATCAGTAATAAAATCAAATACATAAAATGTACACGAAACACGACCACGCGCTAAAATACGTACGACCGGAAAGTGACCGTGACATCCTACCCACCTTATGAATGATTCCGCCCTCGGAATCAAGATCAATCACTGTTCAGAAACTAGTGCGGGAAGCGCTCTCTCATGTCATCCTCACGCTCCCAGGTGGACTCCCCAGGGGAACCATGACGCCACTGCACTCGAACCAAGTTGACGGTCTTATTCCTCAGCTGCTTCTGCCGTCGGTCCAAAATCTCAACTGGCTGCTGATCATAGGTAAGATCCGGATGAACCGTGATCTCCGAGAAATCCACAGCATGGGACGGATCACTGACGTATCGACGTAACTGAGATACATGAAATATGTCGTGAACTCCCTCCAATGACGGTGGCAACGCCAAGCGATAAGCCACCTCTCCAACTCTCTCCAGGACGTCAAACGGCCCAATGTACCTCGGACTCAGCTTGCCACTCTTCGCAAATCTAATAACTCCGTGGTTCTGAGAAATCTTCAAGAAGACGTGATCCCCAGGTTGAAACTCCAAAGGCCTCCGTTTAGCATCTGCCCAATGCTTGAAACGGTCCTGCGCAATCCTCAGCTTCTCCTGGATGTTCCTCACAACATCCACTGCCTCCACAATCATCTCAGGCCCTAACAGCTCCCTGTCTCCAATGTCATCCCAGCTCAATGGCGATCGACATTTCTTCCCATATAGTGCGGCGAAAGGCGTCATGCCAATACTTGCCTGGTAGCTGTTGTTGTAGGCAAACTCAACATGATGGAGATGATCCTCCCAAGATCCCTTGAAGTCTAACATGCACACCCTCAGCATGTCCTCCAAGATCTGAATCGTCCTCTCAGACTGGCCATCTGTCTGCGGATGGTACGCCGTACTAAAACTCAGACTCGTACCCAAGCTCTTCTGCAGACTCTGCCAAAACTGAGATGTGAATCTCGTGTCTCTATCCGACATGATACTCACAGGGACTCCGTGTAGTCGTACGATCTCCTGCATGATTCACATTACATCACTATCTAAACTAAGAAAAGGAATAGAAACGGAGAGTAGAAGAATTTACCTCCATGTATCTCCTCGCTAGCGTCTCAGTGGACTGTCCTACTCGGAACGGAATAAAGTGTGCTGATTTGGTTAATCGGTCTACGATCACCCAAATCGCGTCATTCTGCTTCGGACTCCGAGGCAGTCCAGTCACAAAGTCCATAGTGATGTGTTGCCACTTCCACTCCGGAATCGGAAGCGGTTGTAGCAACCCTGCCGTACGCTGATGCTCCGCCTTCACCCGCTGGCAAACCAGGCACTTGGCTACACTCCGAGCCACACTCCTCTTCATACCATGCCACCAATAGTTCAGACGAAGATCTTTGTACATCTTGGTACCACCAGGATGTACAGAATACGGTGAACTGTGTGCCTCAACTAATAACTCCTCTCTGATATCTCCAGCTGGCACACACAACATGGCTCCATACCTCAGCGAGCCGTCTTCATGAATCAAGAAGTCAGTCCGCAGACCGGCTTCTACCTGCTCCCGAATCTTCACCAGCTTTGGATCTACAGCCTGTCCAGCCTTGATCCTATCCACAATCGATGACTGTATCTGCATACTCATCAATGAAGAGGTCTCTCCAGGAAGAACAATCTCAATACCAGACTCGCAAAAATCCTGCTGCAATCTCCACTGCGAAGTCAACATCATCACCGCTGGAAGTCTGCTCAACGCATCTGGAACCACATTCACCTTGCCAGGGTGATACTGTAAATCAATCTCATAGTCTGCCATGAGCTCTAACCATCGACGTTGTCGCATGTTGAGCTCCTTCTGTGTAAAAATGTACTTCAAGCTTTTGTGATCGGTGAAGATTTTCACCTTCTCACTCAGCAGGAAGTGCCTCTAAATCTTGAGTGCAAACACGACTGCTGCCAACTCCAGGTCGTGCGTCGGGTAATTCTTCTAATGAGTCTTGAGCTGACGAGAAGCATACGCAACCACGTGCCTATGCTGGTGCAACACACAACCGAGACCCTTGCCCGAAGCATCACAAAAGATCTCGAATCCTCCACTACGATCAGACACAGCAAGAACAGGGGCAGACGTCAATCTCTCCTTCAGAGCATCAAAGGCCTTCTCACAACCATCAGACCACACAAATGGTACATCCTTTCGTGTCAGTTTGGTCATCAGCTCTGCAATACGGGAGAAGTCCTTGATGAAGCGCCGATAATAACCTGCAAGCCCAAGGAAACTCCTGATCTCAGACGCTGACTGTGAAACAGGCCACTCTCTGATAGCCTTAATCTTCTCGGGATCCACTGAAATCCCATCACCTGACACCACATGCCCGAGAAAAGCAACTCTGTCCAGCCAAAACTCGCACTTCGAATACTTAGCATACAAACGATGCTTCCTCAAAATCTCCAACACTGTCCTCAAGTGCGATGCATGTTCTTCCTCCGACTTTGAATTGATCAGAATGTCGTCAATGAAGATAACAACAAACTTATCTAAAAAGTCATAGAAGATCAAATTCATCAGATTCATAAAAACTGCGGGCGCATTGGTCACACCAAAAGGCATAACGACGAACTCGTAGTGACCATATTTTGTCCTGAACGCTGTCTTCGGGACATCTTCCTTCCTCACCTTCAGCTGGTGATATCCACTCCTTAGATCCAATTTGGAGAATACCCTCGATCCTTCGAGCTGATCAAAAATGTCATCGATTCGCGGCAATGGGTATTTATTCTTGATAGTCACAGCATTCAGCTCTCTATAGTCCATGCACATGCGACGCGAACCATCCTTCTTCTTTACCAGCAAGACCGGTGCTCCCCACGGAGACACACTAGGATTAATGTAACCTTTCTGTAAAAGCTCATCCAACTGCCTCCGTAACTCCTCCAACTCCGCTGGAGCCATACGATATGGTGCCTTCGAAATGGGCTGCACTCCCGGAATAAGATCAATAGAAAACTCAAGAGCTCGGTCGGGCAGCAGTCCAGACATCTCCTCGGGAAAGACGTCATCAAATTCTCGCACCACAGCTGGTCTATCCTGCTCCATCTGCATAGCCACAATCTCCACTGGTCTGGCTCGAAATCTGACAGGGCCAAGCGAACTGCTACCCCGGGTGAACTCAAATACTGGATGTCTGGGGATCTCGAACACCACCTTCTTCCTCCGGCAGTCGATCGTAGCATAGAAGCTCGCAAGCCAATCCATTCCAAGTACTGCATCGTAGTTGATGATGTCGTGGACAATAAAATCAGCGTAAAGCTCATGTCCACAGACCACCAAAGGGCAAGAGTTGCAACCACGATGCACCGTGACCACGCCATTCCCTGTAACGATGTTGCAACTCTTGGGAAGAGGGAATGTCATCATTGAATGCTTCTCCACGAAACTCCGAGATAGGATGCACATCGATGCACCAGAGTCAAAGAGGACTCGTGCAGGAAATGTGCAAACCAGAATTACACCTAACAGACAATCTAACAATCAAACCCTATTCTAGCAAACAAACATATGCAAGCAACCAAACGAAATCTGATAACTAAAACTAACTAAGGAAAGAAATAGCTAGATTGAGGATTGCCTGCAATAACCTCATCCACAGTCTCGGTTTCCACAGCAGTCATCAGAAAAGCATGTCTCCTCGGCTGCATGGCCTGCTGAAAAGCCTGCCTCTGCGGTACGAGAGGCGCTCCACGTCCGACAGGTACCGGTGCTCTCTGCTGTAACGGCTGTACTGCAACAGGTGCCTTCCAAGGCTGCTTGATGCTCGGGCAATCCTTCAGAGTATGCGAAGCATTGTCGCAGACCAAGAATTGACCCCAAAAGCCTCCTGCACTGGTCCTTCACATGACCCGGCTTGCCGCAATGATTGCACGTCTTCAGAACAGGCCCACCTGGCCTCTTGAACTGAGCTGGCTGGTTGGGCTTGAATCCTGGTCTCATCACTGTCATGGCCTGCTCCACAGGCCTCTTCCCAGCTCCAGACATCTGCCCTCTCTTCTGGTTCACTGTCCGCTCCTGCCTCTTCGTCGCAATAAATACCTTCTGATAGGACTCCGCATCAGAAGAAGTTACATAGCTCTGAAGATCCAAAGAAAGCCCCTGCAGAAACCTCTGGGCTCTCTCATCAGCATCCTGCACCATCTTCGGTGCAAAACGACTCAGCCTAGTGAACTCCTGGTGGTACTCGTCCACCGTCAAGCTCCCTTGCTTCAGATCAATGAAGCGCTGCGCCATCTCCCTCCTGGCAGCCTTCGGAAAGTATTCCTCGTCGAATCTGGACTTGAAAGTAGCCCAAGATATCGGCTCCTCCAGCAACTCCTCCTCTGCATCCCACCAATTCCGAGCATTATCCTTAAGATGTCTCTTCGCCAAGTCTACCCATCCAGCCGGGTCGACCTTCGACATCTTCAGGTTGTCCTCCATGTTCCTAGTCCATTCATCCGCAGCCAGAGGTCCTTCGGTCCCATCAAAGTAAGCGGGGCCAAGCTCCCGAAACTGCTTCGCTCCAGGCTCGAAGCGAAGGATATTCTGAACAGGCTGCGCTGCTCGAGCAGGCGGCACATTCCGGGCATTCTGGAGCATGCCCTGCTGCACCTGCATCATTTGATGCATCATCCACATAATCTCCCCGTTGGTGGGCTCCCGATCTGGCTCCTCGTTGTGAGGGGGCACACCACCACCAGCACGGGTATTCCGTCTTCCTGCCATCTAATGACACAAAAAAACGAAATAAATTAGACTCATTACTTATGACTCGGATGTCGAACTTTATTTATTGGACATTCTAATATTATTATCGTTGTTCCGATAATTCGCAGTTACATAAGTCGACTTGCATGGGCCACCAACAAAACCTGTCATGCCTCGCTTCCCTAAAATGGAGGCGAGACGTGAGAAGGTCCGCTCAGACATGGAGCTGTGAAGTTGCAGTCTGATAAGCGTCAATAAATCATATGCAGGTCCCTGTAATCGCGATCGGAACAAAAATAATAATAAAGGAAGAGACAAAAATATAATTTTCAAATCTCAGAATTGTCCACAATAATAAGTTTCAACATCCAGAAAAGCCACCGGGCTGAAAGAAAGAGTCTAAGGCCCAAACACGGCCAACAAACAAAAGTACAGAGGTAAAAACAATGGTGCTACGCACCGACAACTACCAGCAAACTAACAAGAGACTCTGAACAGCCTCTAAGACTGGTCACCAGTGTCCACGAAGTCCTCGTCAAACGCAGGCTCAGGCTCGGCGTCCACAAACACCTCGTCCTCAGCAACAAACTCTGGCTCAGGGTCTAACATGTGACACCCAAAAGAGAGAGGGGCACATGTCAGCAAGTCTAAAAATAGACTTGTGCAAGGAAACTAAAAGAAAGTGAATGACCTAGAAGTTCTAATAATATGCAATGATATGACATTTTAAGTATGGATGCAGCAGTTAAAGGATATAAAGTAACAAGCACGCACGTTGTAGAAAAGGCTACGGAAAACACTAATTCACGAATCACTTTTCACTGATTATCACTTGTGCACAGAGTTTCCGTCTTTTGGCTGAAGTGGCTGTACGGGCTCACTTCTACGCTCAAGCGACCGTTTAACCATACCCCTCCACGTGTATCGAGCGTTGGTATCACCAACACACTAGCTCGCTTCTGGATCACGAGCCAGGAAGTGTTTTTGGCATAGGGGTGCATCTAGCCTGAATCATTTCAATAGGTGTAGCGTGTGCTACGCAATCACGACGAATATTTAATGCATGCAATGACATGGCGATGGACAGATAATTTGCGTACAATTAATTGAATTTAAACATGACATGGTAGTATGATTGCAAGCATGATAAAGATGTCAGATCTAGCTTCGTTGTCAAGCTAGATCAAGTAGGCGTCTAGGCAGCTATCATTTCACTGCCTAGTCTCTTTTACGCTACGGTACAAAAAGCGGCCTAGGACATGGCCTAAACAAAAAGATGGCAAGTTTCACTTGCCTGTTCCCGGTGATGTCGGATGACGTGGATTCGTCTCGACAAACGATACGTTATGGGACGACTGGTGCTCTGTTTGATTAAAAACTCTGAATTAGTTCACTCCATCATAGCTAACTGATAGGTTATTTTATTTAGGTCCTCTAACCTAGGAAGATTCACATCATATTATTAATGTTATTATTCTACTTAAGATAACATGTGTGTAATAACCTACCTTTCATCATTCTTGTGAACAAGGTATTATAAAGTTCCAACTAAGTTACTGCTCATGCAAGGCTTTCAGCATCAACTTCAAAGCTTTAAGGGTTCTCAAGTACAAGAGTGGGGTTGCAACATATGTACTACCCTATATTAGCATAAAAATTAACTATAAGAAGCCATGGCTCATGTTTCAAATGGCAACATTACTCTTTCATGTATACAGCAAGTTCTTAAAACATTTCTTTTCAAGTATATGTATCTTTTAACACTATTCCTTTCAAGGCTAACACCCATCATCTCATCATTTCAGTACATCATTCTCCATTCATCAAATCTTCACAGAAAGCAACTAACATCAGAATCTCTCATCACAATTAACTTTAACAACAAACACAACCCCTATCATAACACTAGCTAACATATATGAACATATAATACTCTAACCCAAACATAGTTTAAACATCACCATCATCTAATAATCTTCTCATATTCATTAAGATCTTCACAGAAGGAGACTAACAGCAAACTTGACATCATAATAACAAATAACACATAACCACCCTAATACAAAATTAGCTAACAATTATATTCACAAACTTAACCCTAACACAAAATTACACCAACTGACCTATAATCTCAAAGCTGCGGTGCAGGTGGACTCGAGGGAGGCTGCGGCGCTTGTGTGGTGCTCCGGCTATCAACGGGAACCCACGGCGGACGGGAGAAGCCCCGGTGGCGGCAGCGGCAGCGGAACGGCGTTCTGTGGCCTGCTGCAGTCCACATCGGAACGACGGTGACTAGGGAGGAGGGAGGTCGGCGGAGGCGAGGGTGTAGGTCGCCGGCGCCGCTGGGTATGGTCAGAGATGAGGGAGTCAGGTCGGGGAGAAGAAATGTTGCGGTGCCTGGGAAATTTGCGTGAATAAAAGTAGAGGGCGGCGGCTCGATTTGTTGCTGGGAGAAAAAACAATGCCCTAAGATATTTAATAGAGGAGAGTAGGCCGTCACGTGGGAAGGGGGTCCTAGGTCTAATAGGCTAGTATTAAAAAAATTTAGATTACAACCGGTTCTTTTCAAAACATATGGAAAGAATCGTTTGAATTTTTTTTAACAATGCATTGATTTCAAAAGAAACCCATTTTGAAATCCCACTCCCTTTACCCAACGTGGGTTATTAAAGGATTAGATTTAATAATAAATAATAATAATTAGTGGTTAAGAATTAGTGTTAGGAGTAGAAACGTACAGCCCATCCAAATTTTTTTAAAAAAGAAATATCTTAACTTGTAATGTATTAAGCAATTTGAACCCTCGACATTCAAAAATTGTAAGCAAAATACCGGGGCGATCGCGCCATCGCGAGGATCGCGAATACAGGGTTCAGTCGTGTGTCTGAACTATGGAAATCAGTAATAAAATCAAATACATAAAATGCACACGAAACACGACCACGCGCTAAAATACGTACGACCGGAAAGTGACTGTGACACTCTTTGATTATCAACCATGATCGGGCAAGTATCACAGTTGACACCATAGTCCATAAGAGTGTGTCTCATCCAAAGAACTTGTGCACATGCAAGACCCGCGGCAATATATTCCGCTTCAGTCGTGGACAATGACACCGAATTCTATTTCTTAGAAAACCAAGAAACTAGGGAATCTCCTAGAAAATGGCAAGTGCCACTAGTACTATTCCTGTCGGACTTGCATCCGGCAAAGTCGGCATCACTATATGAGATTAACTCATATGTGCTAGATTTAGGGTAAAGTAACCCATAATCTAAAGATTGATTGAGATAAAGAAATATTCGTTTAACAGCAATCAAGTGTGACTCCTTAGGTCTAGCTTGATATCTAGCACACAAAAACACTAAAAACATGATATCGGGCCTACTAGCGATTAAGTAAAGTAAGCTACCGATCATACCTCGATATAGACGAACGTCTACATCTATTCCGCTTTCATCTTTGTGCAGATGGGTAGTTGTACTCATGGGAGTCCTTTTGCTTGAAGACGATTCTATCCCGAATCGCTTTATAAGCTCCCTTGTGTACTTTGTCTGATGTATGAAGGTGACATTCTCCATTTGTCGAATTTGCAGTCCAAGGAAATAAGTGAGCTCTCCCATGTGGCTCATCTCAAATTCATCCTTCATTGACTTAGAAAATTCTTGACAAAGATTTAAGTTAGTAGAACCAAAAATTATATCGTCTACATAAACTTGAATCAAGAGAATGTCATTTTCATAATCTTTAATGAAGAGTGTAGAATCAACTTCTCCCATTTTAAAACCTAAATTCAAAAGAAAGGTCTTGAGTCGATCATACCAAGCTCTAGGAGCTTGTCTCAACCCATACAACGCTTTCTTAAGTTTGAAAACATGATTTAGAAATTTTTCATGAATAAAACAGGGAGGATGAGAAACATATACTTCTTCATTGACAATCTCATTTAAAAATACACTTTTAATATCCATTTGAAGTAGTTTAAAATTCTTATGGGATGCAAAAGATAAAAGCAACCTAATAGCTTCTAATCTAGCTACGGGGGCAAAAGATTCTTCGAAATCAATACATTCCTCTTGCCGGTAGCCTTGAGCTACTAACCTTGCTTTGTTCCTTGTGATCACCTCGTTTTCATCCGTCTTGTTCTTGAAGATCCATTTGGTCCCAATGACTTGGTGACCACTTGGAAGAGGAATGAGTTCCCAAACTTCATTTCTCTCGAATTGCATAAGTTCTTCTTCCATTGCCACTATCCAAGAGCTATCCTCACAAGCTTCTTGGATGTTCTTTGGCTCAATGGTAGAGACAAATGCGCAATGAGAGAATTCTTCAATCCTTGACCTCGTTCGAACACCCACACCAATATCTCCAATAATTTGGTTATGTGGATGATTGCGAACGGTCGGATAAGCTTTGGGTATTCATGCATCACTAGGAACATCTTCAACAATTTCGTTAGTAGTGTTAGTATCAATAATCGAATCATTAATCTTAACATTACTAAGAGGATCACACAAAACATCTACACTATCATCATCAACACGAGGAAAATCAAAATCTTCATTAAATGAAACGTGTAGTGATTCCTCAATTGTTGAAGAAGTTTTGTTGTATATCTGGTAGGCTTTGTTATATGTGGAATATCCAACAAAAATTCCTTCATCGGATCGTGGCTCAAATTTATCTAGATTACCAAAAGTGTTCTTGATAAAACATTTTGAACCAAAAACACGAAAATATTTTACTTGAGGCTTTTTGTCATAAAACAACTCAAAACAAGTTTTGTTCGTTCGGGTTCTCACTAGGATCCTATTGAGCACATAACATGTCGTGTGCACCGCCTCTGCCCAAAATTGTAGTCCTAGATGACTATCATGGAGCATAGTGCATGCACACTCAATAAGAGTCCTATTCTTTCTCTCTACAACACCATTTTGTGGTGGTACCCGAGGGAAGGAAAAATTATGAGTTATCTCGGTGTCATCACAAAACTTAGTAAAAGATTCATTCTCAAATTCTCCTCCATGATCACTACAGATAATGATAATGGTGTATCCTAAGAGATTTTGAATCTTTTTTGCAAATTTGGTAAACTCTTCATAAGCTTCATTCTTATTAGTTAAGAATGAAACCCAAGTAAATCTAGAGAAGTCATCTACGACAACTAATCCATAATGAGCATTACCTAAAGAAGCGGTTCTAGTTGGGCCAAAAAAATCTAGATGAAGAAGTTCTAGGGGGCTCTTAGAAGTAATCCCTTCTTTAAGCTTAAAAGATGATTTACTAAGTTTACTTCTTTGACATGAATCACAAAAGTTTTCTAATTAAAAGCAATTTTAGGAAAACCTTTGACTAGATCATGCTTAGCTAACTTATATAAGTGCTTGAAGTGAACATGACCAAAACGGCGATGCCATAATAGTTGTTCACTTGTGTTAGCAACTAAGCAATGTTCTACGGTTTTAGGCAAGCTCAAATAATACATATTTTTATGCCTAACACCGAAAAATAAAACATTTGAATCACAATCAACTATAGTACACAATCCTTCTCCAAAGTTAACCTTGTAACCTTTGTCACAAAGTTGACTAATGTAAATGAGATTGTAACACAAACTACTAACAAGAAATATATTAGTAATTAAGGGTTTGGAAGGGTTACCAACGATACCTACTCCAATGATGGTTCCCTTTTGATTACCTCCAAAAGTGACCGTTGCACCATCCTTGATGCTAATCACTTCGGAGAGCAATGAAGGATCTCCCGTCATATGTTTGGAGCAACCACTATCGAGAATCCATCCTTTCCCTTTAGAGCTAATATGACTTTTATTGCTCTTCTTCTTTCTCTTGGGTACCTATATAATATACCAAAAGCTCATGGTACCAAATGTTTGTTGGGTCCAAGGGGATTAGCGCTTTGGAAGCCAAGTCCGAGTGGACTTCCGCTTCCCAACATAATTACTATTCCTAATAACGTCATGAAAATAGGAATCAACATAAGCATTCCTATCATTTAGGCTAGTGTTCTTAGGACCCCAAATGGTGTATGTTTTGGGAGTCCTTTTCCTAGTTGCATGCATATTTGTTAAATTTTTATATGGTGCATGCTTCTTAGGAACATGGTTTCTAGCATAAACATGAGGTGGTGGATATGCATATGACATACGAGAGTGATATGTATGCTTGGAAACAAGCATGTTGTATGAAGCATATGGGTTATGCATGCCATGCGGAGGATGTGCATACATGTAAGTATGATGCGTATGTGCATACGGGTGTATAGGAGCACGTACATGAGTATTTCTCATGTGTGGATTTGTACGTGTCCGTGGGTGTGGAGCATAAAAAGTTTCATGATTATCCACTTGTGAAGTAGGAGGTTTCCTACATGGATGAGTGTTAGTGTACATGTAAGCATGGCCTTGCTTTTGGTTTCCACCCATAGTGGGTTTCTTGCCAAAAGGAAGAGAAGGTGAAATGGCGACTTTCTTGGTAGGTTTGCTACCTATAGTGTCTTTGACACCACTTGTGGATGCACTGGAGGAAGGCCTCACAAAGTCTATAGTGACACCACTATAGGAGGTGTGAGCATTGGATGCAATCGCATTCACAAACCCAAGACCAACACGATGTGTGGCCGGAAATTGGTTTGCTAGCAAATCATCCAATTGTCCTTTTCCCTTATTGAATCTCACAATACGGGAGGACATGAGCTCATATTTCTAATTTAGAGAAGAAATGTAGGTATCCAAGGTGGACACCCGTGCTTTGAGTTCGTGCACTTGGGTTTTAAAAGAATCATTCGCTAACCCCAATTGTGTGTGACATGTGACTAGATCACTATTATCCGTTGGATGTGTTTGATCTAGTTGAGATTTGAGGTTATTCACCTCATCTCTCAAGGTGACATTTTGAGAAGCTAAGTTTGCTTTCTCAAGAGTTAAAGTATCAACAATGGTGTCATTGTTGATAATGCATGGAATGGATGACTTGCTAACATTTGATTTCTTTAAGCTAGTATATCTAAGCATTAAAGATTGATATTTAGCAAATAATTCTTCATTAGCAATACAAAGTTCATCCATTGTTACCTCGGTATCATACGTGTCGGAATCACTCTCATCGGAGAGTGGGTCCTCTCAGGCCATGAAGCATATGTGAGCGCTCTCACCCTTCTCATCATCGGAATCACTTGATGATCCTTCACTTGAGTCATCGAATGTACCTACGAGTCCTTTCTTCTTGTCTCTCTTGTTCTTGTCGGACTTATGGTACTTCGGTGCTTTCCACTTCTCTTTGTTCTTTAGCATTGGGTAATCCCTCTTGATGTGCCCTGGCTTATTGCACTTAAAGCAAAGAGAGGAAGTAGCATTAGTAGACTCAAAACGTTTGTTGGAGGGAAATTACCTTTGCGAAAGCAGCGTTGGAACTTCTTCGTCATTTGGGCCATTTCACCCAAATCCATCTCATCTTTCGAATCTTCGCTATCGGAGGATGATGAATTGGCGTTGAATGCCAAAGCCTTCTTCTTGGTCTCCGAAGGATTTATCATAGCTCGAATCTTTAATCGGTTTTCTCGTTTTACCTCATAAGACATGAGAGTCCCGATAAGATTCACAACTGTGTAATTCTTCAAATCATTGACCTCCTCGATGGCGATCGCTCTCCTTTCCCACTTGGAGGTCATTCACATGATGATCTTCCTTATCTTTTCAGGTTCGGTGTATGTTTGGCCAAGGGCTTCCAATTCATTTGTGATGTCGATAAAGAGTCCGTACATTGATGCAATGCTCTCATTTTCCTGCATATGAAACAAATCGAAGTTTTGCACGGTAACATATAACTTTGAAAGTTTTACCTTGTTTGTTTCTTCATGGGTAACGATGAGATGGTTCCAAATTTGATATGCACTTTTACATGTGCATATCTTGTTGAACTCACTCGGGTCCAACGCACAATGAAGAGCGTTCATTGCCTTTGCATTGTTGACTTCTGCGGATTTCTCGGAAGACGTCCATTTCTCAAAATCCTCTTCGGTGGGCTCGACGTACTCCTTGTGGAGGGTTCTCCAAAGTGAAGCACTCCTAAGGAACGTCTCCATCATACACTTCAAATTGCCAAAGTTAGTGCCATTAAAACGTGGAGGACGTACTGTAGATTGACCTTCGAAAAGTGTGGATGCTCCATCACGATCGTGATTGTTGTACAAAGTCGACGGAGGAACGTTGTTGTTGTTGGATGCCATAGCTAAAACCTTGTGCTCTGATACCGATTGTAAGGATCATGTCTATGGAGAAAACACTAAAAGATGGGTTGAATAGTGTTTAAGCAATTTAAAACGATAGTTACACCAAATTAAAATGCTAACCAAAAATTGTAGGAATATGATGCCCTCGAGGCCATTTATTCCTGTGTGAATAGCACAAACATCTTGTTCGAAATAACAGTAAGCTGTTTGGTAATAATTTATCTAAGTTATATTGTAATGTAGTTAACATTAGATATCGACTTAGGTAAAGTCCTGAGACTTTATGCAAGGTCAAACGGGTATCGAGATGAGTATCTCGATCATGGAGAAACGTTTGACCGTCTGTAGCATAAGTCTAAAATGGTTCGTGGTCGTAGATGTTCCGAGACAAGGATATCGAAACATCGGATAGACCATTGTGTCTTAGTCTTCACCGTTTAGCGGTGGCGATGATCTCATGATCGCTTGACTTGGCGAAGTCGAAAACGAGACACAGGTGCTCATTAGAATGAGTTCACTGAACGATCCACTAGAGTTATCATATGGTTACATTGACCAATCTGTCAGTGATAACTCTGAGTGATGATAGGATAGTTGGTCTTTTGACTTGAGGTCATTTTGACAAACCTGTGCGTGAACGGTGCCACTTATATCAACTGACCTAGCTTTGAGGCAATGCCTGTCGAAAGGTCTTTTGATTGGGTGTCACTTGAAACGTACGAGGCGAGTAATGACCAAGAGAGGATTCGTCTCTCCCGGTCAATGGGAGTTAGTGTCGTAGAGTTAGTACGGTCTTTAGTAAAAACTCTGCACAGAGTATGTTGGAAGAAGTCCAACATTAGTTGACTAAAGATCGATAGAAACTAACCGGAGTCAAGTTAATGGGGTTGACAGTTTGACCGTACCCTAGACTTGATCTACACGACATATTTAAGACGAAGAGACTATAACTACGGAATTCATCACGGAAACAGTCAGGGTGGTCCCGACAATACTCATGTCAATGAGTTAACCACATAATGATGATTCCTGAAGCAGGGACGGCAACCACTGCTTGTGGTCACTGCCAAACAGGGCTTCGAGCCCAACCTGTTGTAAGGGTCAGGCTGTAGGGTCTCACACAGAGTGCGATTCTTCGTCTAGTAATAGGTAGAAATTAGTTAGGGAGAATATTTTGCATTTTCGATGCAAGGGATGAAATAATTGCATTTGATGCAATATAATAATTTAAGCCTAGATAGGGACTATTTTGCATTTGATGCAAAAGCGATTAAATGTGTATTAAATTGTTTAATACAATATTTAATAATATAAACGCAAGAAAAAGTTCATGGGTAAGACGGGAATGTCCCGGTCTAGACCCAGGTTCGAACGGCGTCCAAATCGGACGCCAAACGCAAAAGTTATGGCCAAAACAATAAAAGCCCATGTAGACATTAGCCCAAGAGGCAGATGGGCCGGGCAGCAGTAAAAGCAGGCGCATTTGCGCCCGCAGTCATCACAGGCGGGGCCCGCCCGCAATCATGTGGGTAGGGCCCCGCCCCGCCCTTCAATGCACGCAGGGCGCGTGCACAGCACGCACCCGCGTGGCGCGTGCTGTGCACGCGCCCGCTGGGCGCGTGCAAGGCACGCGCCGCGTGCCTTGCACGTGCCCAACGCGTGCATTGTGCGCGCGCTGAGGCGCGTGCAGCGCACACACCTCGAGGCGCGTGCACTACATGTGGGCTGATGCCTGCGGGGCCACACGCTGCCTAGGGCAGCGTGTATTTTGTGACGGCTGCAGTTTTGTGTTTTGGGTGTGTTTGGGCTGATGTTTGAACACTCAATTGGAGGGTCAAACAAACTCCGATTGACGAACGGTTTTTTCCTATGTGTTCACCGTTGAACGCTTGTCGTATTCATAGGTTGTATCAATCCTGAAGCTCAACGGTGAGTGAGTTAAAATTCACGGAAGTTTGCACTTTTTGAAGTGCAAACTAACTTGATTTTAAATTAACTCATTGTTTAGTCCCACATCGGATTTTGAGAAAAGGGGAGAGTCCGCCGCCTATATAAATAGGGGTCTCCCCCCTTTCTCAAAACTCGTCCCAAGCTCTAGATCTGAGCGGCTCTCGTAAATGTTGGAGCACGCTCGGATCTAAGCTTAAATTAATAATTTCTCTTCTCCCTAAATTTCTGCCTTACTCCTGCGGGCTCTAGCAAAGCCACAAAGGAGTTCGGATTCTGAATCTAAAATCTTGGCGGAGGTTTCACTCTCGTGAAACTTTCTTCGGCGCGTGGTTGGCTCGGCGGCACGGGGATTGATCGCCTCAGGATGCGGAGCGGTTCGAGGAGCGGTTCGGGGAGCGGTTCAAGGAGCGGCTCGGCGTGGGACGGGAGCAGCTCGGAAGACGGCGCGGAGCATCTCGCCTGCTCCAGGGCTGAGATTCCGGGTATGTGGTTAAAGTATTTTTAGCATTAGTTTAGTTTAATCGCAGTAGGCCAGATCCTTCTTGGGATGGTCAGACCCATCCCAAGTCGGCATAGATCTTGGCATAGGGTCTTGGACCTTAGGGCTAAGTTAAAAATAGTTTTTAACTGCATGTTAATTTAGATTAACTAATTTTTCTTCCGCTGCAAATGATTTTTGTGTCTATGTTCCGTCCGACTTAGGACGGGCATAGAGTTTTTGTGCCCTGAGGGACCGCAAATTTCCCTACAGTGGTATCAGAGCCTAGGTTTGCGTAGTCGATCTAGGTACTGCGATTTCATTAAACTTATTAATGCTTTTTAAATACTTTTAAATTTTTTTAAAGTTATTAGATAATTTTAAAAATGTTTTTAAAGTTCAAAATTCTATATGATAAATTTTTTTTTGAACATGAAAATTTTTAAAATAACGTTTTAAAATTTATGTGATAATTTTAAAACTAATTTTAAATCTTTAAAAGTTTAAAATTATTTTGGATGCCTAAACTTTTTTATGTGATAAATTTTTTAAGCATGGAAATTTTAAAATGGTGTTTTTAAATTTATGTGATAAATTTTAAAATTGATTTTAAGGTTTTAAATTTATGCGATAAGTTTAAAATATTTTAGATGTTTAAAAATTGTATATGATAAATTTTTGAACATGTAAAATTTTTAAAGTAATGTTTTAAATTTATAAGATATTTTTAAATACTGATTTTAAAAGTCTAAAAATAGTTTATGCGATAAACTTAGTTTATTTAATTGTTAAATAGATATACACTTTCATTTTATGTTGATAAAATTAGTGTAGCTTTATTTTAATGGCTTGTTAATCTTGTCCCTTATTTGATAACACAAGACAACCCTTTAGGTTAGCCATTAAAAATGATTAAAATTTATTACTTGAATTTTAATGACATGCTATGTTTTAATAAATCATTAACAACAATATTAAGACCTAATTCCTGATTAGGGTAGTCCTTTAAATGAAGTTAAATTCTAATTGTTATAATTAATTTTCATTAAAGGACTTCGCTTCTATCGTTGTTAATAAAATTTATTAAAATCCTAATAACGATTAGGGTAGCACGTGAACCTTATAGTTGATAAGGACATAATAAAAGTTATTAAACAAATCCTAAAATTTTGAATTTAAGGATGCAACTAGTTGATAGGATTAATTAGTTGTTAATAAAAGCTGTTTAGTCTATGGCATACATACAAAAATGACAAGCTTCATTCAATGGACCATGATCCAATCAATGTGCTTGGCTAAGAGTTCTGGGTCAACCCTTGCTAGTCCAAGGGGTAGTGATCCTGGCGTAGTCAATTCCCTGGCTGAGTTCCGCTGGACCGCAATGTCGCGAATCATGATTGTATGACACCCTGGACTATATCTAAGTCAAATACGTTAATGATCTTTTTCAAGATTAGCCGTAGCCCTCCTTGTTTTAGGGGTTAGCAACTATAGGGCCCGTGTTACAGTTGTTGAGATACACTCAAGCTGTGACATGGCAACCTTGTAGAAACCAACTTCTTAAATACATAAGATGACATCTTGACTTGACCCAAACCGACGTTGTCGTGAATACACCGAGCGGCGGCGCAAGTTTAGTCAAGGATGTAGTCTGCCTAGATGTAGTCTAAGACCTGACCCAAACCGACGTGTCGTGCATACACCGAGCTGAGGGGCAAGTCAGGCTAGACATGAAAACAAGGGTCCGACTAGACTAGACATTGTGATTTGGATGAGCACACTCATGATCACAAATGGCTAGGGGCAAAAACCGATTAAGAGAGTCATATCCGATATGATCGATGAAGAGTCATCTTCCGATCGCAGAGTCAATCAACTTGTTGAGCTACACTCAAGGTTGTTTAGACTCAAGGTGATTGGAACTCTTACCCATTAATTTTTAATTCGATTAAATCGTTCGTTATTAAGCTTTATAACAATCGTAAAAATAGTGGGAGGATATAGATAGATAAAAGCCAATCTACCTATATTTAATATTGAACATATGCTAAAACTAGGGCAAGACTATGTTTACCGAAAGAATCAATTGATAATATTGGAATTAGTTAACTGGTCAATAAGTTGATTAATTGAATATCAAGTTAAATTCTAATTGATGTAATTAAACTATATTCTTATTGACATTAAATGACCTTCTAAAGAACAGACTTAAGAAATATGATTTCATTAAGTTCTGGGTCCAACAAATAAATTAAAGCTACATGTCACTCGTCTCTATATGAGGCAGCTTGAACATATAGGACATTCAAAGTATGTTTCTCCCTACAACTTGTCGAGCTACCCTCAAGGTTGTATGGACAAACAATTTTGATCCGCAAAGTTCGAAAATTCGATCAAACCGTTTGAGTCGAATACGAGTGCATGAGCGATGCAAGACTATGTATCCCAACCGGATCTTGAGACAAGCAACTTCTTGAGCTACACTCAAGATTGCAAAGCTCAAGCGTTTGGATACATAAGTTGCTTGCATAGCTATTTATTTATGTTGATATCTAAATGTGATTTAGAAAAGGAAGAAGGCACTTCGGAAAGTCAATTGAGAAAGTTAGTTTAATTTATCATTAGTAGAGGCATAAGTAGGAGGAAATGAAAATGTGACATATTTTGATGTCACATTTCGGAATAAGTTGTTATACAAAAGACGTTTAACACATTTTGACGAATGTCGTCACATTGCTTCTGAAGTAATGTTTTATGTTAAGTAATTTGTAAATAACTATATATATATTAAATGTTAATATATAAATACACAAGATAGTAGCATACTTATATGGTAAAATTAGACTAGGTCGTATCTAGAGATTAAGCTTCACAAGTCACATAAAGAGGGGTCTGACCTCTCGTATTATGAAGTCTACGGACACTTGTGAGTCTTAGCCTCTTAGATACAATGGCCGAAACCCATCTGTGAGACAGTGGGAGAATGAGTTGTCGAACTCAGTCTAGTACATACTGATGTACCCGAGTCTAGATTAACCAAAATAAGTTATTCGTATATTTTATTAAGACACGTGTTCTTGATGAAACGCAAGTCTGATAAAATAAAGAACGAAATGACTAAAGTATTTAAACTGATTCGATTAGATCGAATGGTCAAATACTTAGCTAAATAAAATCTTGTGTAATTAAAAGAAAATGTGATTTTCTCTCAGATCGAGTCTGTTAACACATCGGTGTGTTAAAAGGTATGAATCACACTTAATTAGATTTAGTGTGATCCATTGTAAGTGACTCTGAGTTAAGTCCTCCCTCTGGGTTAAGTCCCAGATAGTAATGCCTAGTTTTTGATAATGTTCTATAAGGACATTATCAATAATATATTCAATAAATCAATCGTAAGGAAGTTGTATTATTACTCGAATCTCGTGAGACGGATTGTCGAGTTAGACATCATAACTGATGATGGCTTAGTCAACTTCTAGGATGAAATTCGGAGTAGTAACTCCGATTTAAAACTTGATGCAGGTCCGTGTGCATAAATAAATTTGAGAATTTAGTTAACGTGCCCAAGGAAAATGTTTCCTCACTTTCTGCAAGTAAATCTTTAAGTTGAAAGATTGATGCAGAAAAGAAAATAGTGAAGTACAATAATGTTGGACGGAAACGGTTTTCATCCTAATTTCTTTAAAACGGATTATAATGAAACCGGTTTCGCCAACAGATGTGTACAGATCTACTCGGACCAAAGCTCGATGTAAACGCTCAAGTTGACCACGAAAATTGGAGCATTCACTTATAAGTTCGTTTTTCTAAATATGATTTAGACGAACCAACTTATATGAATTAGCCAGATAGTTTTCAAGGTCAGTGGGAGCGTGTAACTTACATGCGAGACATCAAAGAGATGGAACGTATATTTTGATTAAGTAATCAAAGAGTTTGATACTTTATCAGAAATGGATATGAACCATTTGAAATGACCAGTAACTAATTTAAAATTATTATCGTAAGGTACGATGAACTGGATAAGATCCAGGGAAATAAAATATTATAGATTCCGACAGACCAAATGAATTATTTGAATGAGATTCAAATGGTTGGTCTAACACAAACATAAAAAACCCCTTAAGTCTATAGTGTAGACGGTTTTAGCAGATCCACTCACGAAGGCTCTACCACATCAAGTCGGGAAAACTTATGTGTAAAAACGGTATAAGATACCGAGATAAATGGGCCTGAGTGCAAGTGGGAGATGTAGGAATATGATGCCCTCGAGGCCATTTATTCTTGTGTGAATAGCACAAACATCTTGTTCGAAATAACAGTAAGCTGTTTGGTAATAATTTATCTAAGTTATATTGTAATGTAGTTAACATTAGATATCGACTTAGGTAAAGTCCTGAGACTTTATGCAAGGTCAAACGGGTATCGAGATGAGTATCTCGATCATAGAGAAACGTTTGATCGTCTGTAGCATAAGTCTAAAATGGTTCGTGGTCGTAGATGTTCTGAGACAAGGATATCGAAACATCGGATAGACCATTGTGTCTTAGTCTTCACCGTTTAGCAGTGGCGATGATCTCATGATCGCTTGACTTGGCGAAGTCAAAGACGAGACACAGGTGCTCATTAGAATGAGTTCACTGAACGATCCACTAGAGTTATCATATGGTTACATTGACCAATCTGTCAGTGATAACTCTGAGTGATGATAGGATAGTTGGTCTTTTGACTTGAGGTCATTTTGACAAACCTGTGCGTGAACGGTGCCACTTATATCAACTGACCTAGCTTTGAGGCAATGCCTGTCGAAAGGTCTTTTGATTGGGTGTCACTTGAAACGTACGAGGCGAGTAATGACCAAGAGAGGATTCGTCTCTCCCGGTCAATGGGAGTTAGTGTCGTAGAGTTAGTACGGTCTTTAGTAAAAACTCTGCGCAGAGTATGTTGGAAGAAGTCCAACATTAGTTGACTAAAGATCGATAGAAACTAACCGGAGTCAAGTTATTGGGGTTGACAGTTTGACCGTACCCTAGACTTGATCTACACGACATATTTAAGACGAAGAGACTATAACTACGGAATTCATCACGGAAACAGTCAGGGTGGTCCCGACAATACTCATGTCAATGAGTTAACCACATAATGATGATTCCTGAAGCAGGGACGGCAACCACTGCTCGTGGTCACTGCCGTATAGGGCTTCGAGCCCAACCTGTTGTAAGGGTCAGGCTGTAGGGTCTCACACAGAGTGCGATTCTTCGTCTAGTAATAGGTAGAAATTAGTTAGGGAGAATATTTTGCATTTTCGATGCAAGGGATGAAATAATTGCATTTGATGCAATATAATAATTTAAGCCTAGATAGGGACTATTTTGCATTTGATGCAAAAGAGATTAAATGTGTATTAAATTGTTTAATACAATATTTAATAATATAAACGCAAGGAAAAGTTCACGGGTAAGACGGGAATGTCCCGGTCTAGACCCAGGTTCGAACGGCGTCCAAATCGGACGCCAAACGCAAAAGTTATGGCCAAAACAATAAAAGCCCATGTAGACATTAGCCCAAGAGGCAGATGGGCCGGGCAGCAGTAAAAGCGGGCGCATTTGCGCCCGCAGTCATTACAGGCGGGGCCCGCCCGCAATCATGTGGGCAGGGCCCCGCCCTGCCCTTCAATGCACGCAGGGCGCGTGCACAGCACGCACCCGCGTGGCGTGTGCTGTGCACGCGCCCGCTGGGCGCGTGCAAGGCACGCGCCCAGCACGTGCATTGTGCGCGCGCTGAGGCGTGTGCAGCGCATGCACCTCGAGGCGCATGCGCTGCACGCGGGCTGATGCTTGCGAGGCCACACGCTGCCTAGGGCAGCGTGTATTTTGTGACGGCTGCAGTTTTGTGTTTTGGGTGTGTTTGGGCTGATGTTTGAACACTCAATTGGAGGGTCAAACGAACTCCGATTGACGAACGGTTTTTTCCTATGCGTTCACCGTTGAACGCTTGTCGTATTGATATGTTGTATCAATCCTGAAGCTCAACGGTGAGTGAGTTAAAATTCACGGAAGTTTGCACTTTTTGAAGTGCAAACTAACTTGATTTTAAATTAACTCATTGTTTAGTCCCACATCGGATTTTGAGAAAAGGGGAGAGTCCGCCGCCTATATAAATAGGGGTCTCCCCCCTTTCTCAAAACTCGTCCCAAGCTCTAGATCTGAGCGGCTCTCGTAAATGTTGGAGCACGCTCGGATCTAAGCTTAAATTAATAATTTCTCTTCTCCCTAAATTTCTGCCTTACTCCTGCGGGCTCTAGCAAAGCCACAAAGGAGTTCGGATTCTGAATCTGAAATCTTGGCGGAGGTTTCACTCGCGTGAAACTTTCTTCGGCGCGTGGTTGGCTCGGCGGCACGTGGATTGATCGCCTCGGGATGCGGAGCGGTTCGAGGAGCGGTTCGGGGAGCGGTTCAAGGAGCGGCTCGGCGTGGGACGGGAGCAGCTCGGAAGACGGCGCGGAACATCTCGCCTGCTCCAGGGCTGAGATTCCAGGTATGTGGTTAAAGTATTTTTAGCATTAGTTTAGTTTAATCGCAGTAGGCTAGATCCTTCTTGAGATGGTCAGACCCATCCCAAGTCGACATAGATCTTGGCATAGGGTCTTGGACCTTAGGGCTAAGTTAAAAATAGTTTTTAACTGCATGTTAATTTAGATTAACTAATTTTTCTTCCGCTGCAAATGATTTTTGTGTCTATGTTTCGTCCGACTTAGGACGGGCATAGAGTTTTTGTGCCCTGAGGGACCGCAAATTTCCCTACAAAAATATAGTGCGGAATTAGAATTAAAACCAAATAAGAAACAAATGAAAACACAATTATGTTTCTAGGGTTCGGATTACCCAAGTCACTTCCCGACTTGTTTCCGGTAATCCTACGTCCCTTCCACCCGGATACATCCGGATACTCAAGTTAGAACCCTAGCTGTCACGCCCCGCTTCCCATTATACTTGGGGGCGAGGACGTGAGCGGGTCCGCATGTGCTTAAAGCAAAGAAGATGTACTTTTTTTCTCCCTTCTTTGACTTAAGCACACTAAGCGTGATTAGCGAAGGCAGGTCCCTGCACGCGAATACCTCGCAAGCAGCACAAATATTCATTACATTACAATACCAGCGTCCCAAGCAAACACACAAATAATGTAGGCCTAGCATGGCCGTACAATCTGCTGAAAGCAACACACCTGAAAAACAACAATACAATTAATAGAACTGAAATAGAAAGGTCCCGCTCTAGTCTTCCGCAGGGATGATCTCAGTGTCCTCGTAACTCTGGTCAGCAGGGTCCACCTCTAAGATGGGATCCTCAAGAGTAGTGTCATCTGGGTACTCTGTCTCTAAACCTAACATATATTTCAAAACACGTTGAAATATATGTCAGCGATAAGCTCGGCAAGATATTTAAAGTAATGAAACCGTGGAACAACTATAAGGGACAAAAAGTGTTAGTACACAATTATGAATAACAAGTGCAGAAAATAAAGTGCAAGCATGCATGAGTTTTGCAGTTTTAAAAGTAAAGCAGTTGTAAGTTTGGTATTTGTGCTCGTGATAAGTCCATGTCTGAGAAAGTAATGTTCTCGATACACCCTATCATCGGGGGCTTACCGTGACGCTTCTTGCCATTCCAACCTGGAATATGGTCAAGCTGCTTGCCTCCGTTAGTGTGGTTTTGGAGGTAGCCGTAAGGTGTTCAAGCAACAATTACAGACTCTACTACAAGAACCAACCCCACCCAAGTGTACTGTTTAGTCATTGACCAAGTTTCACCCCATCTGTATTCCATGGTTTTACCCCCATCTGTATTCGATGGTTTTACGTATGTGTTTGCGACATATTCATTTTCCCAATTAAAATAGTTTGTTAACATGCAGATAGTGAAAGCAGACCAATTAAGTTAAAAAGGCAATAAACAAGGTGAGATATGATATCCGGCTCCCAGAATTTGACAAACATAACAAATTTAGTACTAAGTTTGAACGGCCAGGTTTGCAGTTCATTTACTCAAAATACTTGCCTTGACGTGGGTGTCCAGGCGGTGGTGACGTGTGGCACGTTTTATCTACGTAAATTAAATTTGTGGTATCAGTCTAAAGATCATCATCCAGTTAAAATATTTCATTAACTTAAAGGAACTAACCTTAATTCCTTAATTTAGCACTAATTTAATTTTAACTATTTATAATAATCTTAACTTACTTAACTAAACTTATTTAAATAAATTTATTAACAAGGTAACTTTATCACTTAACTAATAAGTTGTAATATTTATAACTTTATAACTTTATAAACTTTACTGTGACTGATAATAATAATAATAATAAATAATTAAAAACTTACATTAATATCCTCACCCCTCTCTCTATCTCGTTCTCTCCTCTGTCTCTCTTCTTCGTTTTTCTTTTTCTTTTTTTTGTTTTCGTTCTTGCAGGCGGAGGCGAAAGGGCAAGGTGGCGGCAATATGCGGCGGTCGGGGGCGATCGGCGGCGTGCGGCTCCTGGGAATGGAAGGGCGACGGATCAGGGCGGCGGATCAGGGCGGCGGCGACGGGGTTTCACGGTGGCTTCGACCTGGTGGGCGGCGGTAGGGCGAGATCGAAGGTCGGAGCGGCGTCGACGGCCTCCAGGCGCACGATGACGGGCAGGGATGGGGGATCATGGCAGCGGCTTCTCGGGTTTGCGGCAGTCGGCGAGGGCACGGGCGACGCACGACGACGTCTAGACCTGAGGCGCGACTTCAGGTGGCGTGCGACGATCGGAGATGCAACGGTCGAGTTCGTGGGTGATTTGGGGGTTGATTTGGGATTCAATTTGTTGATTGTGATTTGTGGTTGGATTTGGGTTGATTTCTGTTTTGGTTTTGGGTTGTAAGGATTTGGATGGCTGATTTGTGGAGGAGGAGATGTTGCTGATGTTGGGGTGTTGCTGATGTTGGGGTGTTGCTGATGGTGAAGGGGATGATGACGGTGGAGGGATGTGTTGTTGGTTGTCCTACAGGTTGCTGCTGGTGGTTGCCGTGTAGAATGGTTTTAAGGACGATGAGAGGAGGAGGGACATGTTGAATGCAGTGGTTGTGAGGTAGGGGGCTTGAATATTGCCGTTGGATCTCACCAAATTGTTGGTGAGGATAAATGTTGTAGGGTTAGGGTTAGGGTAAGAGTAATTTAGGGAAAGTATTTTAGTGAAAGTAATTTAGTAAAAAAATAACTTAGTAAGAGTAATTTAGAAAAGTAATTTAGTAAGAATAATTCAGTAAAAAGTGATATGTAATTTTTGATTTAAATTAGTATAAAAGTAATAAGTTAATTAAAATTAACTTTTTAATTAAAAATAATTACGATTTAATAGATAAAAATTACGCTGCGGTAAACTTGAAAACGACGCGCTCGCGTCGACGCGTGGACGAAGAATACTCGGACGAGAATAACCGAATCAACGAAGTAAAAACTCGTACACAACAGTCAAACACGAATAAAAAAACAGGCCGTTACATCCTACCCTCCTTGGAATAATTCCGTCCCCGGAATTCTCTACAATACATGGAAAAGGTAGGGGTAACGTTCTCGCATCTCATCCTCTCGCTCCCAGGTGGATTCTCCTGGCGAATCATATTACCACATCACTCTTACGAGTTCGACGACCTTATTCCTGAGCGCCTTCTGACGTCGATCAAGAATCTGAACAGGCTGCTGCTCATAGGTAAGGTCTGGTCGTACCGTGATCTCTGAATGATCAACCACATGTGTAGGATCACTGATATAACGACGCAGCTGGGAGACATGGAAAACATTATGTACTCCCTCCAATGATGGTGGTAGGGCTACACGATAAGCCACTTCTCCAACTCGCTCTAACACATCAAAGGGTCCAACGAATCTTGGACTGAGGTTGCCTCGCCTCCCAAAACGTATCATGCCTCGGTTTTGGGATATCTTCAGGAAAACATGATCTCCTGGTTGAAACTCCAAGTGGCGACGCTTGGCATCAGCCCAATGCTTGTACCGGTCTTGCGCAATGCGTAACTTGTCTCTGATGTTATGCACTACACCTACTGTTTCAACAATCATCTCCGGGCCCAATAATTCTCGATCACCAATGTCATTCCAACTCAGCGGGGATCGATACTTCCTTCCATAGAGTGCTGCGAATGGGGCCATGCCAATGTTGGCTTGGTAGCTATTGTTGTAAGAAAACTCTACCAGGTGTAGATGGTCTTCCCACGAGCCTTTGAAATCCAGCATACAAGCTCGCAGCATGTCCTTCAAATATCTGGATGGTACGCTCTGATGGGCCATCCGTCTGCGGGTGATACGCAATGCTGAAACTCAGACTGGTACCCAAATTGGATTGCAGACTCTTCCAAAACCGAGAAGTGAATCTAGTGTCTCGATCAGAGACGATGCTCACCGGAATTCCATGCAATCGAACAATCTCCTACATGATTATCGATCACATCACAATGTATACTAAAAGAAGTGTTAAAGGTAAGGGATAGATCATTACCTCCATATACTTCTTAGCAAGTATTTCCGTAGATTGTCCCACTCGGAAGGGTATGAAATGTGCTGATTTGGTTAATTGGTCAACGATCACCCAAATCGCATCATTCTGCTTAGTACTCCGAGGTAGTCCAGTCACGAAATCCATAGTGATGTACTGTCATTTCCACTCTGGAATCGACAAGGGTTGAAATAGTACAGCTATGCGATGATGTTTAGCCTTCACTTGCTGACACACAAGGCACTTAGCAACACTTCGAGCCATGCTTCTCTTCATTCCATGCCACCAAAAGTTCAGACGAAGATCCTTGTACATCTTGGTGCCACCAGGATGAATAGAGTAGGAGGAGCTATGAGCTTCCTTCATCAACTCCTCTCTGATATCACCTGAAGGTACGTAGATCCTACTGCCGTATCTCAGGGAACCATCCTCATGAATAAGAAAATCCGTCCGTAGTCCAGCTTCAACTTGTTCTCGGATCTTCCGTAACTTCGCATCTCCAGTCTGAGCAGCTTTGATTCGATCTACGATAGTAAACTGAACTTGCATATTCATCAATGATGCAGAAGTCCCGGGTAAAATAACTTCAACCTCCATCTCACGTATAGCCTGCTGAAGTCTCCATTGAGCTAAAAGAGTCATTATTGCTGGTAATCTGCTCAATGCATCAGGTACGACATTCACCTTCCCTGGATGATACTGGAGGTCGATGTCGTAATCAGCCATAAGCTCTAACCATCTGCGTTGCCTCATATTGAGCTCCTTCTGAGAGAAAATATACTTCAGGCTCTTGTGGTTGGTGTAGATCTTGACTTGCTTGCTCAAAAGAAAATGCCTCCAAATCTTCAGAGCAAAGATGACAGCAGCCAACTCCAAGTCGTGAGTCGGGTAATTCTTCTCGTGAATCTTCAACTGTCGAGAAGCATATGCGACCACATGACCATGCTGATGCAGGACACATCCAAGGCCCTTGCCAGATGCGTCACAGAAGACTTCAAATCCTCCAGTCCTGTCTGGTATAGATAACACTGGTGCAGTCGTCAGCTTGGCCTTCAATATTCCAAATGCCTGCTCACAAGAGTCTGACCATACATACTTGACATCCTTCCTCGTCAGGCGAGTCATAGGCTCGACAATCTTCGAGAAGTTCTTGATGAATCGACAGTAATAACCCGCCAATCCTAAGAAACTCCTAATGTCGGTAGCTGATCGAGGAGTCGGCCAGTTCCTGACTGAAATGACCTTCTCTGGATCGACAGAGATACCGTCTCATGATACCACATGCCCAAGAAAGGCGAGTCGGTCTAGCCAGAAATCACACTTGCTGAACTTGGCGTATAACCGATGATGTCGCAATGTCTCCAGTACAATCCGCAGATGCTCGGCATGCGCTTCTTCATCCTTCGAGTAGACCAAGATGTCGTCGATGAAGATCATCATGAACTTATCCAAGAACTCATAGAAGATCAAGTTCATAAGGTTCATGAATACTGCTGGAGCGTTAGTCACACTGAATGGCATGACTACAAATTCATAGTGCCCATACTTGGTCCTGAATGTCGTCTTCGGGATGTCTTCACTTCTGACCTTCACTTGATGATAACCACTTCGGAGATCAAGCTTTGAGAATACTCGTGATCTGCCAAGTTGATCGAAGATGTCGTCAATTCGCGGCAGCGGGTACTTGTTCTTTATGGTTACCTTATTCAGTTCTCTGTAGTCTACACACTTCCTTCACGAATCATCCTTCTTCTTGACCAAAAGAACTGGTGCACCCCAAGGAAATACGCTGGGATGAATCAATCTCTTATGCAACAGGTCGTCGAGTTGTTTCCGAAGTTCCTCCAATTCCGCAGGAGCCATGCGATAAGGAGCCTTTGAAATAGGTTGTGTGTTTGGCATAAGGTCGATAGTAAATTCCAGAGCTCGATCAGGCGGTAATCCTGAAATATCTTCAGGAAATATGTCTGCAAAGTATCGAACCACTCTAAGTCTCTCAGGCTCAACCTGCATCGATGCAATGATTAGTTCGTTTGGCTTGGCCCGAAACTTGATAGACCCAAGTGAACGGTCTCCGCCCATGAATTCAAACATGGGATGATCAGGGATTTCCAATCGATAGTAGCGTAGAAATTTCCTAACCAATCCATGCCGAATATCGCATCAAAGTTGGATATGTCGACTATCATAAAGTCTGCGAACAACTCGTGTCCACAAATCACAATAGGGCAAGATCGACAGCCAGAAGAAGTCCTCACTACTCCACTCGTAGTAGTGATGCTCAGGTGATTCGGTAGAGGGTCAACATGAATAGAATGTCTCTCTACAAATTCTCGGGATACGAAGCAGTGAGTGGCTCCCGAATCAAAAAGGGATAGGGCTGGATGGGAGGCTATCAATACAACACCTGATATCACTTGCTCATCCATCTCAGCCTCCGCGGCTGTCATGGTGAAGATCTGACGTCTCGGCTGGTTCTGCCTCGCCTGTGCAAAAGCCTTCTGTTGTGGGGCTAGAGGAGGTTTATGCTGAATAGGTCCAGGAGCTCCACGCTGAACGGTCCCAAAAGGTCCAACAGGCATCGGCTTGTTGATGCGGCGAGGGCAGTCTCTGGTAGCATGTGCAGATGCTCCACATATCATGCATAGATTCAGCAGCTCTCTGCAGTCTTTCTTGACATGACCCGTACGCTTGCAGTGGAAGCACACCAGCTGGGGTCGATTGTTGGTAAGGGCAGCAGGCCTCTTGAACTGTGCAGTTTGAGTAGGTCGGAGGTTTCCCCTGGGTGGCTCCGGTGGACGCCTACTTCCTCCAATCTGAAGTGCCTTCTTACGATTCACAATAATTTCATGCTTCTTAGCAGCATCCAAAACTTCCTGATGTGTAGTCAGATTCACCGAAGACATTGATCCTTGAATGTCCAGGTCTAGCCCCTGGAGGAACTGATAAGCACAGTCTTCGGGATCTTCCACCAGATGTGGGGCAAATCGACTAAGCATCGAAAACTCTGCCTCGTATTCGTCAACAGTCAGGTTGCCTTGTTCCAGGTTGACGAAACGTTGCAGCAGTTCTCTCTTGGCTGATCGAGGAAAATACTGAACGTCGAAACTCTCTCGAAACATGGTCCAGTTAATGGGCTTGATAAGACGAGCTTCCTCAGTGTCCCACCAGTTCCGGGCATTTCCAGTCAGCTGTTTCTTGGCAACTTCTACCCAGCCTGCCTGGTCAATGCGGGCAAGACTCAGGTCCTCCTCTGTGGTTCAGGCCCATTCTTCTACTTCTAACGGGCCTTCTCTCCCAGAAAAGCTCTTCGGGAACAGCTCCCGAAATTGCTTCGCTCCGGGCTCAGCTCGAGGTGGGGGTGGTGCCGACGGTGCAGGTTGCTGATTCTGCAGAATCAGCTGTTGTTGAGTCTCCAACATTCCCCTCATGATATTCAGGAGTCCAAGGAGGTCGGGAGTATCGTTCCCGCTAGTTCCATTCCCGCTGCGAGTGTTCGGTCTTCCTGCCATGCTGCAAAATAAACAAGTTAAACATTTTTGTACAAAGTTATTCAAGCCATCGGGTCAGTACTGATGTTCACACTGCTTCTGAAGCACTTCGTAGAAAGGAGAGCAGAGACCTGTGTGGGCCACCACTAAAACCTGTCACGCCCCGCTTCCCATTATACTTGGGGGCGAGGACGTGAGCGGGTCCGCATGTGCTTAAAGCAAAGAAGATGTACTTTTTTTCTCCCTTCTTTGACTTAAGCACACTAAGCATGATTAGCGAAGGCAGGTCCCTGCATGCGAATACCTCACAAGCAGCACAAATATTCATTACATTACAATACCAGCGTCCCAAGTAAACACACAAATAATGTAGGCCTAGCATGGCCGTACAATCTACTGAAAGCAACACACCTGAAAAACAACAATACAAATAATAGAACTGAAATAGAAAGGTCCCGCTCTAGTCTTCCGCAGGGATGATCTCCGTGTCCTCGTAACTCTGGTCAGAGGGGTCCACCTCTAAGATGGGATCCTCAAGAGTAGTTTCATCTGGGTATTCTGTCTCTAAACCTAACATATATTTCAAAACACGTTGAAATATATGTCAGCGATAAGCTCGGCAAGATACTTAAAGTAATGAAACCATGAAACAACTATAAGGGACAAAAAGCGTTAGGACACAATTATGAATAATAAGTGCAGAAAATAAAGTGCAAGCATACATGAGTTTTGCAGTTTTAAAAGTAAAGCAGTTGTAAGTTTGGTATTTGTGCTCGTGATAAGTCCATGTCTGAGAAAGTAATGTTCTCGATACACCCTATCATCGGGGGCTTACCGTGACGCTTCTTACCATTCCAACCTGGAATATGGTCAAGCTGCTTGCCTCCGTTAGTGTGGTTTTGGAGGTAGCCGTAAGGTGTTCAAGCAACAATTACAGACTCTACTACGAGAACCAACCCCACCCAAGTGTACTGTTTAGTCATTGACAAGTTTCACCCCATCTATATTCGATGGTTTTACCCCCATCTGTATTCGATGGTTTTACGTATGTGTTTGCGACATATTCATTTTCCCAATTAAAATAGTTTGTTAACATGCAGATAGTGAAAGCAGACCAATTAAGTTAAAAAGGCAATAAACAAGGTGAGATATGATATCCGGCTCCCAGAATTTGACAAACATAACAAATTTAGCACTAAGTTTGAACGGCCAGGTTTGCAGTTCATTTACTCAAAATACTTGCCTTGACGTGGGTGTCCAGGCGGTGGTGACGTGTGGCACGTTTTATCTGCGTAAATTAAATTTGTGGTATCAGTCTAAAGATCATCATCCAGTTAAAATATTTCATTAACTTAACGGAACTAACCTTAATTCCTTAATTTAGCACTAATTTAATTTTAACTATTTATAATAATCTTAACTTACTTAACTAAACTTATTTAAATAAATTTATTAACAAGGTAACTTTATCACTTAACTAATAAGTTATAATATTTATAACTTTATAACTTTATAAACTTTACTGTTACTGATGATAATAATAATAATAATAATAATAATAAATAATTAAAAACTTACATTAATATCCTCACCCCTCTCTCTATCTCGTTCTCTCCTCTGTCTCTCTTCTTCGTTTTTCTTTTTCTTTTCTTTTTTGTTTTCGTTCTTGCAGGCGGAAGCGAAAGGGCAAGGCGGCGGCGATATGCGGTGGTCGGGGGCGATCGACGGCGTGCGGCTCCTGGGAATGGAAGGGCGGCGGATCGGGGCGGCGGCGGCGGGGTTTCACGGCGGCTTCGACCTGGTGGGCGGCTGCAGGGCGAGATCGAAGGTCGGAGCGGCGTCGACGGCCTCCAGGTGCACGACGACGGGCGGGGATGGGGGATCACGGCAGCGGCTTCTCGGGTTGGCGGCAGTCGACGAGGGCACGGGCGACGCACGTCGACGTCTAGACCTGAGGCGCGGCTTCGGGTGGCGTGCGACGATCGGAGATGCGGCGGTCGAGTTCGTGGGTGATTTGGGGGTTGATTTGGGATTCAATTTGTTGATTATGATTTGTGGTTGGATTTGGGTTGATTTCTGTTTTGGTTTTGGGTTGTAAGGATTTGGATAGCTGATTTGTGGAGGTGGAGATGTTGGTGATGTTGGGGTCTTGCTGATGGAGATGGGGTTGTTGATGGTGAAGGGGATGATGACGGTGGAGGGATGGGTTGTTGGTTGTCCTGCAGGTTGCTGCTGGTGGTTACCGTGTAGAATGGTTTTAAGGACGATGAGAGGAGGAGGGACAGGTTGAATGCAGTGGTTGTGAGGTAGGGGGCTTGAATATTGCCGTTGGATCTCACCAAATTGTTGGTGAGGATAAATGTTGTAGGGTTAGGGTTAGGGTAAGAGTAATTTAGGGAAAGTATTTTAGTGAAAGTAATTTAGTAAAAAAATAACTTAGTAAGAGTAATTAAGAAAAGTAATTTAGTAAGAATAATTCTGTAAAAAGTGATAAGTAATTTTTGATTTAAATTAGTATAAAAGTAATAAGTTAATTAAAAGTAACTTTTTAATTAAAAAATTACGATTTAATAGATAAAAATTACGCTGCGGTAAACTTGAAAACGACGCGCTCGCGTCGACGCGTGGACGAAGAATACTCGGACGAGAATAACCGAATCAACGAAGTAAAAACTCGTACACAACTATCAAACACGAATAAAAAAACAGGCCGTTATATCAACTTGAGGTTTCCTTAAAGCCCACTTGCAGCAACCCCACAAGTGAAATCGAATACAATCGATGTCCTTGACTCCCACAACTTGGGAGCAAGCAAACCGCTCTCACAACCCGAGAGCAAATTCAATTTACGAAGGTAATGAAATATGAAAGAAACACTAATAATCACATATGCCTTGAAGTAGAACTTGAAGGAGAAGTGTAATGTGTGTTGTAGACTCTCTTGGAAGAGAAGAGAAAGCCCTTTCTCTTGACTGCACCAAATACCTAGAGGATCACTATTTGGTTCTAAGTTGGAGAGCAAGAGATCAAAGATAAGAATTCTTAGGGCTTTGGATTTGAGAGCTTTAAACTTTAGAATGAAAGCTTGAGAGAGAACTTGGAAGAATTGGTAACCTCTCAATGGAACAGTAGAAACCCCACTTATAGGTTTCTCAAATCCACAAAACAGTTTAGGCAAAAACCCTGTTGGAATCCATGAGAAAATTCTCAACAGATAGAAACTGAACTCACGACAGTCGACTGTTGAAGAAACCACAGTCGACTGTTGCACAGTCAGCATGGGTAGGTAAGAATTCATAACGGTAACTTACCACATGGACAGTCGACTGATGAAGCAAAGACAGTCGACTGTTGAATCAACAGGCGACTGCAATTACTTTTACAGGCGACTGGCCGAAAGAATGGTAAGTAGAAGAAATCTGGGAATCCTGTAAGATAACATGACATACGACTGATGAGGATAATACAGTCGACTGTTAATCAGAACATGCGATTGTAAATCCTTATACAGACAACTGTCAAATACCCTGAGAATTTCCAGAGAGCTGAGTCAATAAAATGGCTCACAGACAGACGACTGTTGTAGCATACACAGTCGACTGATCCAAGGGACAGTCGACTGTATATTCAACATTAGTCGACTGGCCGAAAAAGTCAGATCAACAAAATTTGGGCAGAAGTATGGACAGACGACTGATTTACAAAACACAGTCGACTATCACTTAGACAGACGCCTGTGAATCGTTCATCAGTTGCCTGTGCGAAATAAACAGAAAGGCCCAAAACTAGATTGTAAGAGTTTGTGCATAACAGGCGACTGTAGAAAAAAATACAGTCGACTGTTTTTGAGACAGACGACTGTAAAACGTTCAGCAGTCGACTGTTATAAACAATCCAAGCACAATCATAAGAAATGAACTGGGGTCACAGGACAATTGATCTAATGATGTCCTAAGACAGAAATGAATATGTGTGGGAGTGCTCCATCAAAGTTCTACTTCTAAGCTACATACTAGAAGAGATAAAAGAAATTTTCATTCACGAAATCTCTCTTCCTTCCATCGCATGAGCTTGAAGTCTTCATGGAGCTTCAATCAACATCTACAATCACCCAATCCATTTTCATTTGCCTTCAATGAACTTTGAGAGTCATCCATTGCTAGTAGATCTTCATAAATAGCTTAGGCAATGGATTAACTGCAAAATAGGGGATTAGTCACAAGTATTTATATTTGCTCATCATTAACACCAAGTAGGGAGAAGTCCAATACTCAACACCCGGTTTAGGAATTCTAATGGTTTAAGGATTGTACTCGTGAAGAATGATTTTGTGTGTCCTTGTTTAGGGATCACTAATGGATAACCCATCGCTCCAATTTAGGAGGATGGGTCTAGATTAGGATCGTCGGTGTAAGGATCTAAACTAGGATAAGTATTCTGTGTTTGCATTTGCAGTGTCTCTTTGTTTTGTGATTGTGTGCAATTATATTTCGCATTGCTCAATTAGTTTTAATTAGTATTTTAATTGCATATACACTAGTCACGCCCCCTCCAGTGCGTTGCTTAGTGGGTAGTGATCCTACAAGGCGGCCCCCACCTTTCCCATTTTTTGAATTTTTGCACAGGCATGCGGGCCAAAGCCCGTGGGCTTCGGCCCGCAGTCATGGGCATTTTTTTTGAATTTTCATAACCCTAACAAGGGTATGGGGGATTTTTCGCCACGAAAGTAGCATACAGTCGCAGTAACGCCGGTGGGGGGGGCACCATTGCCAGTGGCAACGACGCACCACCGCTGTTATGACAGCTGATGGATCCGGCGGGAATTATTTTTTTCAACTGATCGAGTGTGGCTAGCGACTGGTGGTCGCCGCCCTCAACCCTTAGGGGTTGGGCTAGTGGTCGGCGGCCGCCGCCCTCTCCCCTTAGGGGTTGGGCAGGCGGCCAGTTGGCTACCACCATAGGGTCGACGGCCAGTTGGCCACCGCCAGTTGCCGCCCTCTCCCCATAAATTTTGTTTGTTTGTTTTTGATGTTTAATCTTGGGTATCAATGCACACAAAAATATCATGATCATGATTAAATTTACTGGGGTTTTAGGTATACCTCAAGATCGATTGAGACATACGCTTGATTTCGATTTGTCGTCCGCGCGTGCGAACAAAGTCTCGTTCTTCAACATCCTAACTGCAACGATCTCACGATCCTCCGTCGTCTGCCAAAGCTTCCAAAACGTCTTGTCTCTCTCACACACAGGGAAGAGAGTGTTGATAACGTGTTGTGAAGTGCTTTCTAGGGGAGGGCCAGGCCTTTATTTATAGGGAAATATGGAAGAGTTCATACAATGGTAGATACACTGTTTATGTAGGATACAAACTCCTAACCTACTACTGGGTAAGTTATGCCATACATGTGCCTGTAATGGGCATACATAACAGATTCATAACAACCCTCGTATAGAAGCAGATACTTGTTGCAAGCTATTTTTGGGAAACAATGACTTATATTATAATAGTGCTACTAGTCACATTACACATTTTGCTAACATGAGTACATTCATTTTCAAGTTACTTGCATATTTGCCATTGGAAATGTCCAATGTAATATGTCAAGCAGAATGTGTAATATGATTAGCAGCACTTACATTATTTACAGATACCAGAAATAACATTGCATAGAGTGCACAACACAAAAAACAAACAAAAGGTACGGTGAACGTGCGAAACCGACAAAATGTGAGAAGAGTAGGGGGTGTGTGTCGCCAGGGGGCTAAGTGCAAAAAGGTAATAAACACTGGGTTAAAGTGCAAAAACCCCCAGGGGGCTAAGTGCGAAAAGCCCAATGGCAAACGACAAATAGGGGGAAGATGCCAGGTTATTTGGGAATGATTTTTGGGGTATGATATGGCAATGGCAAAGTTGTAAAAAGGGGTACGTGTGCCTTTCATTTGGGATGGTGATGTATGAAGATATATGCCCATAAGGCAATTTATCTTGATTATACGTCTTGTTCATACCGTATATGGTACGTATTATTCTAAGTATAAAAAGATTTGTATTAATATACTTAGATAATATCCATAGACTTATAGTTAGGTCCTTACATATCTAGATGAGATCTCGATTATGAGTAAGTAAGTGACCGAATAGAAACGTAAGTCTTAAACAGTTCGTGATCATAGATGCGTCGAGAACTGGATATCGACACATCGGATAGATCACTGTGTCTTCGTCTTACCTTCGGGTAATGATGATCTCATAGTCATTCGACTTGGCGAAGTCGGAGACGAGACACAGGTGCTCATTAGAGAATGAGTTCACTGAACGACCAAGTTAGAGTTATTAAATGGTTAACTTTAATGATCTATCTTTAATAACTCTAGGGTGATGATAGGTTAATTGATCCTTAAGACCTGAAGTCATCTGTACCAACCTGTGAGCGGACGGTGTAGCTTAGACCCATGATCTAGCTTCGAGGACCAGTCCTGATGAAAGATCTTAGGTTGGGTTGCACCTGAAGCTCTCAAGGTGAGTAAATGACTAAGATGGGATTCGTCACTTCCATTAAAGGGAAGTTAGTGTTATAGGCTCAGTACGGTCTTTATGTTAATCCTCGGCCGGGGTACGTTGCAAGTAGTACAACGTGTATACAATAAATACCGCCGTATACTGACCAATGTTGTCTAAATAGGGTTGACAGAAAACCATACCCTAGGCCAACAATAACACAGTCTTGACGAAGGGATTTTAGCTAACGGAATTCATCACTGACACAGCCAATGCAAACCCTATGACACTTTTGTCGAAGGGTCGATCACGTTATGATGACTCTGAAACAGGGACGACAGCTACTGCTCGTAGTGACCGTCGTCTAGGGGTTTCGAGCCCCAACCTGTAGTAAGGTCAGGCTGTAGGGTCTCACACCGAGTAGTATTCGTGTCTTAGTAATAGGAATATAGAATAGAGAGAAATGTCATTTGATGATATTCACAAGTTGTGAAAGTTAGTCGCATTAGCAATAGGGACACAACGTTGCATTAGATGCTAACTTTGACTAAACAACGAATTTAGTAGGAACAAACTTGTTGGAAAGGGTTACCTGGATGACGGGATCGTCCCGGTCTAAACACAGGTTCAAACCGCGTCCAAATCGGAGCTCAAACGAGCCCAGAAACGCAGAAAGAGTTCAAGGGGAAGTGGGTTAGACCCACTGGGCCAAAAGGCCCATGTGCAAAGGCAAACGGGCGACGCCCGCTGGCTGCAACGGGCGCACGCCCGTTGCACAGCGGGCGCGGCCCGCTGCAGCAGCGGGCACGGCATGCTGCACGCAGCGGGCCAGCGCCCGCTGCAAGCGGGCGCGGCCCGCTGCTGCAGCGGGCGGGCGGGCGCGCCCGCTAAGACTAGCGGGCGCGCCCGCAACTTAAGTCAAATTAGGGTTTTTGAAAACCCTAATGACGGCTACGAATTTTGTGAAAATTGCTAAACTTTGAGAAATTATTTGAGGGGTCAAACGAAGTTGAAATTCGTCACCGTCAGTTCCTACGCGTTCACCATTCCAAGCTTTTCTGATTGATAGCTAGTTTGGTGTCTGAAGTTTAGTATGCGAGGAGAATTAATTAGTTAAAGTTTGAATTTGTGAAAGGCTAACTTTAAAGTTGAAATTAAGCCAAATGGCTTAATTGAATTTTTCTCTTCATGTGGATTGTCCCACATTGCCCGCAACGAGAAGTTGAGTGCTCACTCCCTATATAAATAGGGGTGCACTCTCCTCGTTGAAAAACACACCAGTCAACGATCGAGTAGCTCCAGATTTTTAGAGCAGGCTCGATCGGCGACTAAATCTCTCTCTCTAATTTTCCTATTCTCCGGAGTAGTCCTAGCACGACTACGAAGGGGGTTTGGATCTGATCCGGACGTCTAAGACGCGGGTTTCTTCTCAAGTGAAACTTTCTACCGCGTGTGATCGGCTCGGAGGCGAAAGCGGCTCGGGCGGATCGGTGCGAGGGTGCGAGGCGGCTCAGGGAGATCGGGTCAACGCGGCTCGACTACGAGGAGCTTCTCAAGACGGTGCGGAACATCTTGCCTGCTCCAGGGCCAAGATTCCGGGTATGTGTTTAAGCATTTTTCTAGTATAGTTTTAATTAGTCGCTTTAGTGTAGATCCTTCTTGGGGTGGTCAGACCCACTCCAAGTCGGCATAGATCGGGCTAGGTTCTGGCTCCCCAGAGCCTAGCTAAATAGTTTAGCTAGTGTAGAAATTTTGATTTCTGGTTTTCCGCTGCGCCTTTTGTGCCTCCGTGGTCCGTCCGACTTAGGACGGATACGGATCCGAGCTCTGGGGGTCCGCCAAAACCCCAACAGTGGTATCAAAGCCAGGTTTATGCTATAGATCTACTATAGCGACTTTTTAAAATCGTTAAAAATGCTTAGCTTTCATGTACAAACTTTTTTGCTTAATGTTAAAAAGTTTTAAAAATTGTTTCGTGTTTTTAAAAATTGTTTATGCAACACGGAAATTTTATTTTGGACTATTTACTTTATGCGATAAATTTTAAATAGGTATCCAACATTTAAATACTGTATAAAATTTTTTTTTATGAGATATGAAAAATTTTAAAGAGTGTTTAAAGTTTATGTAAACTTTAGAAAAATTTTATTTTTGAAATTTAAGAATTTAAGAATTTTTCTTTTATTTTTGAAAGCTTCTAAAAGGTTTCTAAAAGTTTTTTAAAAGGGTTTTAAATTGTTTTTAAAATATGTAAGTATAGAAATGTTTTTATTTCATGAGATGAAACATAAATTATTTTCTTTTTGTTACATATAGGTTTCTAAAATTATTTTGTGACATTTTAATTTTAGAAGTAAGGTTAAAATTTTTAAAGGCCTAGGTTTAAAATTATTAGATAATTTTGTACGACCTAGTTTTATGCGATAAAATTTTTATGAAGACTTTAAAAATTTTTAATCTTTAATTTTAAGTGTTAAAATTTAGATTTGCATGTTTGTATTATATAGATAATTTTTAAACTTGCAAATACATTTTATATGTCACTAAAAATAAAACTTTCTTTTATGCGGATAAAGTTAGTTGCTTCATTTCATGTTGAATAATGTATTCACAAACCTTATTAGGTTAGCCATTAAAACATGATAGTGACATGCTATGTTTGATAAAACAAAACAACATCGAACCTAATACCTGATTAGGGTAGTCCTTTTGTTTCGTAAATCATTTCATTAAAACGTTCAATTAAATGATTTTCATAAAAAGACAATGTTGAATTGTTTTATTAAAATCCTAATTAGATTGGGGTAGCAAGTTGAACGTAGAACCTTATAGTTGATAAGGACTTAATAAAAGCTGTTCAACCAATCTGAAAATTTTGAATTTTAGGATCCACTAGTTGATAAGGATTAACTAGTTCTCTAAATTAAAAGCCATTTAGTTGTTTGGAAAACATAAGATTGATGACAACTCCTTCAATGGATCATGATGTCGGTCAATGTGCTTGGCTAAAGTTTTTGGACCAACCTAGCTAGACTGGGTAACAAGTGGTCCTGGCTTAGTCAATTCCATGGCCGCGTCCGCTGGACCGCAAGGAGTCGATTCATGACTATGTAAGTCCATCGACTATACCTAAGTCAATACGATAATAATCTTGTTCAAGATAAATCGTAGCCCTCCTTGTTTTAGGAGTTGGCAACTGTAAGAAACATGTTCCGGTTGTTGAGCTACACTCAAGCCGTGACATGTCAATCTTATAGAAACCGATTTCTTGATTGACATCTTAACCTGACTGAAACCGTTGTCTCACCCTTCGAGCTTCGGCGTAAGTCTAACCAAGAATGTAGTCTAAGACCTGACCCAAACCGGCGCGTCGTGCATACACCGAGCAAAGGGGCAAGTCAGGCTAGACACGAAGACAAGGGTCCCACTAGGCTAGCCGTTGTGATCCGGTTGAGCACACTCATGATCACAAATGACTAGGGGTGAAAATCGATAGGGAATCATAGTAAATATGATTGATGACGAGTTCGTCTACCGACTACAGAGTCGGACAACTTGTTGAGATACACTCAAGGTTGTCAGACTCAGGGTAGTCGGATCCCTCTCTCACAAATATTATTTTATAATAAATTGTTTATTATTATGGCTTTAAATAAATTTAGTGGGAGAATATAGTTTTATTAAAACCATTAAAACTATACTACGAACATATACTAACTAAAGTATCTATAAAATGCAGAATGGACTCAGGTCTAAAATACATGGTAGAAAAGAACGTGCTGGATGGAACCAACTACAAAGACTGGCTTAGGAACATTAAGTTGGTCCTTTCCCTAGCTGGGATTGGATACATATTGTTCGAGGACGCTCCGGATAAGCCCGATGAGGATTCGACCCACGAAGAGAAAGAAGCCTTCAAGTTGTACCAGAGGGATGCTGAGAAGGCAAGATGCCTTGCTCTAGCTTCGATGACCAACGAGCTGCAAAGGAAACATGAACATATGGATGTTCAGAGCATACTCCTTAATGCACAAGAGTTGTATGGCAAGCGATCCAGAGCTGCCAAGTTCAAAGCTACTAGTAACCTCTGGGGCACGAAGATGACGACAGGACCCGTACAAGATCATGTTATCAAGATGATCGGGTACGTAGAGGACGCCGCCCAGTTAGGATTTGTCCTGGACAATGAGATGTCCACGGACATTATCCTAAAGTCTTTAACTCCCGAGTTCAAGCCCTTTATAACTGGCTTTATAATGAACAGCCTTGAGACGGATCTTCCCGGTCTCCTCAATATGCTCCGGCAATTTGAGGAGATTGAGAAGAAGCCGACTGCACTGGTTGTTGGCTCTGCTACTTCCGACCAACCGAAAGGCAAAGGAAAGAAGAGGCAGGTCCCACAACCTGCGAAGGCTAAGAATGGGAAGAAGAAGAACAAAGGGGCCCCGTCAAAATCTGAGTGCTTCCATTGCCACAAGATTGGCCACTGGAAGAGGAACTGCAAGATCTATCTTGCAGAGAAGAAGAAGGGGCATACTGATGCCTCTACCTCAGGTACAAATTAAAATTCAATTAAATGCAATTATTTCCATTCATATAGTGTGAGACACTTATAGACATCTGTGTACTGTATACAGGTGGCTGATAAGAACTGGAGATTGAAGAAGCGCGGAGATCGGTCGGCAATCAAAGCAACAGTTGCTGCTGGGACCGCTCAAAGACTTCTGGAGACGCTGATCGTGATGGAGATGATATTTTCTTATTTGAATAAAATGTATCATCTTTAAGGATCGAAAACAATGAATGAGTGCTTTGCACTCAACGTTTATTTTTGATAAACAAATTAAGGTTCCTTTTATGAACCCGTTGTTTTGGAATGGATGTCTCGTTTGTAGCAATTGAAATTGAATTGGCTTAAAATTCTGTGGATGTGGCTTTTCTGTGATGGTTGCGTATATTTTCGAATAATGGAGGATAGCTTCGATAATATTGATTTTGGAGCTGACTAAATGTTAGAAGTCAATCAGTAGTTAAGTGTAGGTTCCAGGGGGGGCGTATAAATTGTGTGCTATCACAATAATACGCATATCAAGATTAATTCTTAATTATCTGCATTTAGTTATTAAAAGAGTTAATACTAAATGTGGTTAAAGGAATAGGTACAGTGTAGGACGTTTTGATTGAACGAGTCAATGTCAAGATTCCTTAAAACGATCTTGACTTGACTCATTCGTCAAACCGAATCTGACACTTGTACATTCCATCTGAGGCACTTACCAAAAGGTTATTTTTGCACATAAATCTAAATATGATTTAGTTATTATGTTGAAGTAATTCAACCAGGTAATTCTTAAAGTCAGTGGGAGCGAGCTCATATACTTAGTTCCGTTTTTCGGACTAAGTAAAAAGGGTATTTCACTTTAATGAATCTTCTATATAAATCATTAAGTCAAAACTGTTTTGATTTAATCATATATATATAGAGACTTAGGGTGTCAATAATTTACTTTGCATATTGACACAATAAAGTGGAGTGAGCTAGAACTGACTTACAGAAATGTTAGACCCCACATCTAAATCGTATAAGCTAACTGTTAGCTATACAAAGTTAGGAAAATTGATCCAGATCATTTTTCCAAAGGATCAACCCTGTGTGATCAAGAGATGAAATTTCAATCCATTAAAATTCGTTGTAGATACTTATTAGTAGAACCATTCTTAGGTTTGCCATATCAAATGTCAAAATGACTGATATGCTATAACGGTATGAGATACCGAGATAAATAGCATAAGTGCAAGTGGGAGATGTAGGAAGATATATGCCCATAAGGCAATTTATCTTGATTATACGTCTTGTTCATACCGTATATGGTACATATTATTCTAAGTATAAAAAGATTTGTATTAATATACTTAGATAATATCCATAGACTTATAGTTAGGTCCTTACATATCTAGATGAGATCTCGATTATGAGTAAGTAAGTGACCGAATAGAAACGTAAGTCTTAAACAGTTCGTGATCATAGATGTGTCGAGAACTGGATATCGACACATCGGATAGATCACTGTGTCTTCGTCTTACCTTCAGGTAATGATGATCTCATAGTCATTCGACTTGGCGAAGTCGGAGACGAGACACAGGTGCTCATTAGAGAATGAGTTCACTGAACGACCAAGTTAGAGTTATTAAATGGTTAACTTTAATGATCTGTCTTTAATAACTCTAGGGTGATGATAGGTTAATTGATCCTTAAGACCTGAAGTCATCTGTACCAACCTGTGAGCGGACGGTGTAGCTTAGACCCATGATCTAGCTTCGAGGACCAGTCCTGATGAAAGATCTTAGGTTGGGTTGCACCTGAAGCTCTCAAGGTGAGTAAATGACTAAGATGGGATTCGTCACTTCCATTAAAGGGAAGTTAGTGTTATAGGCTCAGTACGGTCTTTATGTTAATCCTCGACCGGGGTACGTTGCAAGTAGTACAACGTGTATACAATAAATACCGCCGTATACTGACCAATGTTGTCTAAATAGGGTTGACAGAAAACCATACCCTAGGCCAACAATAATACAGTCTTGACGAAGGGATTTTAGCTAACGGAATTCATCACTGACACAGCCAATGCAAACCCTATGACACTTTTGTCGAAGGGTCGATCACGTTATGATGACTCTGAAACAGGGACGACAGCTACTGCTCGTAGTGACCGTCGTCTAGGGGTTTCGAGCCCCAACCTGTAGTAAGGTCAGGCTGTAGGGTCTCACACCGAGTAGTATTCGTGTCTTAGTAATAGGAATATAGAATAGAGAGAAATGTCATTTGATGATATTCACAAGTTGTGAAAGTTAGTCGCATTAGCAATAGGAACACAACGTTGCATTAGATGCTAACTTTGACTAAACAACGAATTTAGTAGGAACAAACTTGTTGGAAAGGATTACCTGGATGACGGGATCGTCCCGGTCTAAACACAGGTTCAAACCGCGTCCAAATCGGAGCTCAAACGAGCCCAGAAACGCAGAAAGAGTTCAAGGGGAAGTGTGTTAGACCCACTGGGCCAAAAGGCCCATGTGCAAAGGCAAACGGGCGACTCCCGCTGGCTGCAACAGGCGCACGCCCGTTGCACAGCGGGCGTGGCCCGCTGCAAGCGGGCGCGGCCCGCTGATGCAGCGGGCGCGGCCCGCTGCTGCAGCGGGCGTGCGCCCGCTGCTTGCAGCAGCGGGCCTGCGCCCGCTGCTTGCAGCAGCGGGCGCCCGCCCGCTGCAGCAGCGGGCGGGCGGCCCGCCCTTGCCCCCTTGGGCGGGCACGCCCGCTAAGACTAGCGGGCGCGCCCGCAACTTAAGTCAAATTAGGGTTTTTGAAAACCCTAATGACGGCTACGAATTTTGTGAAAATTGCTAAACTTTGAGAAATTATTTGAGGGGTCAAACGAAGTCGAAATTCGTCACCGTCAGTTCCTACGCGTTCACCATTCCAAGCTTTTCTGATTGATAGCTAGTTTGGTGTCTGAAGTTTAGTATGCGAGGAGAATTAATTAGTTAAAGTTTGACTTTGTGAAAGGCTAACTTTAAAGTTGAAATTAAGCCAAATGGCTTAATTGAATTTTTCTCTTCATGTGGATTGTCCCACATTGCCCGCAACGAGAAGTTGAGTGCTCACTCCCTATATAAATAGGGGTGCACTCTCCTCGTTGAAAAACACACCAGTCAACGATCGAGTAGCTCCAGATTTTTAGAGCAGGCTCGATCGGCGACTAAATCTCTCTCTCTAATTTTCCTATTCTCCGGAGTAGTCCTAGCACGACTACGAAGGGGGTTTGGATCTGATCCGGACGTCTAAGACGCGGGTTTCTTCTCAAGTGAAACTTTCTACCGCGTGTGATCGGCTCGGAGGCGAAAGCGGCTCGGGCGGATCGGTGCGAGGGTGCGAGGCGGCTCAGGGAGATCGGGTCAACGCGGCTCGACTACGAGGAGCTTCTCAAGACGGTGCGGAACATCTTGCCTGCTCCAGGGCCAAGATTCCGGGTATGTGTTTAAGCATTTTTCTAGTATAGTTTTAATTAGTCGCTTTAGTGTAGATCCTTCTTGGGGTGGTCAGACCCACTCCAAGTCGGCATAGATCGGGCTAGGTTCTGGCTCCCCAGAGCCTAGCTAAATAGTTTAGCTAGTGTAGAAATTTTGATTTCTGGTTTTCCGCTGCGCCTTTTGTGCCTCCGTGGTCCGTCCGACTTAGGACGGATACGGATCCGAGCTCTGGGGGTCCGCCAAAACCCCAACAGGTGAGGCAACAGTCCATGTGGGGATGTGGCCCATCTCTCCACGCATATGACAAAGGTTTGTCTTAGTATGACAAAGATGGTACTGGGACCAAAGAAAAAACACACCAAGATGAGGCGGGAACACGGATCAGAAAAATAGAGGAATGTGGGTATGTGTGTAGCTTCTGGGGATTAAAGGGTGGGAAAAGTAGGGGCCAAAGAGTAAATAAACGTATGGGGCAAAAGGGGAAAAAGAACGAGGGCAAACTCGTAAATAGGGGAAGATGGCGGGGTTTTGGGTTTCATGAAAGGTTAATGATAATCATGCAAATAAAGGGAATTGTGAGGCTTTTTCTTTGGGATTTCCACAACAACACCCAAACACACACCGAACACCCCCACCAACCCCCCAATGGGCTCCACCACGATGAGGTGGCACCCCTCCACCTTGACATATGAGACAAAAGTGCCATGTGGGTTTGTCCTAGTAAGACAAACAGCACATCAACAACCTTTAAATGTAATATCGACTAGAAATAAATCGTGCACATAGTGCACGATGATCCAAGAAAAAACCACACGCATGATGTGGTCCACGCGTGCAACCGATAAAAAAACGAAAATAGTGGATGCGTGTATCGTCGGGAAGAGTCGGGATTGTGCACAACCAAAACAGAGAAAAAAGTGTGGGTATCTTGAGAGGTAAAAAGGTTTTTTTTTTTGGTGCGGTAGTGTGTGGGGGATTTGCAAACTCCACGGTCACCCAGCAAAAAAGTGATACCGCATATTCGATTATGCTATACTTCACACCGAAGTCTCCTTCCACCGCTTAACCGACTAAAAATAAATAATAAATAAGTGAGGAGTCCATTTCAAGATGATTCCTTTGGTGACAATGACATGCCTGCTGGCTAAGTAAACTGCAGCCATCCGTCAGATGGGCAACGCGGCACACGGCATCCAAATTCGAACGGCCACTTGATAAAATCCAAGTGAGACGGGGGGAGAGAGAGCGGTTCCGTTATCGCTTTAAAGGGAGGAGAGATGATTAATTGCGGTTCATCGTCTCCTTCCATTTTGGTTCGTTTTCTCGCTGTTGCTCTGTTGTGTGCTTCTCCTCCTGTTACGATGACTCTCGGCGAACGATGCGGAGGCATCCGCGAAGTGCAGGGCTTCGAGAACGATGCCGAGATCGAACAACTCGCTCGCTTCGCTGTCGACGAGCACAACAAGAAGGTGCGATTGGTTTCTCTTCAATTAAACCATAATCTTTTTTATATAAAAAAGGGCTTTTCTTTTTACGATTGGGGGATTAATCGATCAATTTTGAATACAATTTCACTCGGGCGATTTCCGGTGTTTGTTCAGATTGGTTGCATGGTTGGTCGATCTATCATTGATTGTTTTAATACGACAACATTTGTTTTTGGGTATGCAGAATAATGGGGCTGTTGAGTTTGGTCGAGTGGTTAAAGCGAAGGAGCAGGTGGTTTCAGGGACGATGCATTACTTGACAGTGGAGGCCATCGAGGAAGGGAATAAAAAGCTGTACGAGGCGAAGGTGTGGGTTCAGCACTGGCGCAACTTTAAGGAGCTCCAGCATTTTAAGCCCCTTTCCGACTCCGTCGACTCCCAATCCTCATCGTCCACCTCCATCCCCACTGCCGACCGAGGTAAATGTTTATGCGGAATTTACTATGCCTAATTTGGCTATTATTTATGATAACAACAAAAGAAAGACTTAGCATGCACATCTGTTGGAGTTGTTCAAAGGTTTAATCAGTGTTAATGCGACTATGGCTTCATCCTGAATTGATTTCTTAAAACTCGTTTTTTCCATTATTTCCTTGTATTAGTTGTGCTTTTGTTCCTTCCGATAGAATGCCTTGTCTTAGTGTAATTGTTTTAAAGGTCTTTTGGTACTTGCTGTTTGATTGAGCAGCTGTCACTTTGTGTTCGTTTGAATCCTCAGCATATGGAGGATTTTTATGTTCACCTTGATGGTATCCGTGGAAGCTAGATACTTTCCTTAAGCTCTTAGATCTTGCTTGATACTCAGATCCCCAATTCTAGCTTGAAATTAGGACGTAGGCCTAGGTAGCATGTCAATGGCGAAGGTCTGATACTTTTGTTGTTGCTTTATATAGTTGTGTGTAAAACCTTTTGCACCATCTAGCCATCTTGGTATATTTTGCCCTACATGGTATTGGGCTAATGTTGTTTCCTTGCTCTAGACAATGGCCCAATGAGACGTTTACATGAATTGCATCTCTAATTGATCATTCTCCTTGCTAGTAATTTAGTGAGTACGAGCTCGGTTTTAGTTTCGGTTTTTAGAAAAAAATTTGGTTTCACACAATTTTGTAGGTTTCGTTTTAAGTTTTGGTTTCAGATTTATATGAATTTTTATGTATATTTTTCTATAACAATGCATTTGTAATAAAAAATTTCAGAATTTTTCAGAATTTTATAATATAATTTTAGATTTTAGATTTTTTAGAATTTTAGTAAATATTTTTATGTATATAATTCAAATTTTTTCATGTATTTAAATATAAACTCATATGGCAAGAAGTGATGTTTCGACCGAATCCACTTGGTTAACTGATCGAAACTGAGCGAAACCGAGCGTAATCAAAACCACTCAGTTTCGACCGGTCGGTTGAAACTGATCGAAACCAAATGGATTCGGTTGAAACCAAACAAAACAGATCGAAATGGATTTGGCTGAAACCGAACAATACAGATCGAAACCGGTCGAAACCGAGTTTCAACAGCAGTTTCGTCTCGTTTCTCTTCGAAACCGAAACAAAACGACCACCATTCGGTTTCAACCGAAACCACATTCCTTGAGTACAGCTGTTGTATATTGAAGCTCAGATGTTGGACTGAATTATGCATCGATTGTGTTATTCTTGTGGGTTGCACAATCAAAAAAATGCCGATGAAATTTTAATAAATTGTCCAAAGGCCGAATTTCTTGATACCTGCCTCAAATTCGAGGCAAATAGCTTATATAAATTACTTGGCCAAGTAATATCCATTTACATGGCTACAAGGAGAAAGTGAGTTTATTTATCGTACCATAAAGGCTAGGTGTAATGTGTATGTGATGTAGTTTTCCATAGACTAGGAATGAGCGGGCTAGCAGTCTTTTTGAGACATACAACAATCGCATTTATAGGTGTAGGATACATATAGACGTGTGTATCACTGCACAATGTTCATACAGTACAATGTTCTATTCTTCACCTTCCGCCTGAGTTGTGTGGGAAAGGCCCAAAGCCAATCCCATGGAAGGGTGAAGCTTAGGCAGTCCATGCATTCATGGGCATGTCTATATGTCTATATTACTCTAGATGATCATCAATTAGATTGGGCCTGTTAGCAACCTATATTTAGCTTATCTCTTATGTATTGACTCTTTATCCATATCAACACATACATGCCAGCTAGACTCTTGTATTATACAGTCTAGGGATGAAATATATGCTAATAACCTCCTTTAGCTTCTGTTAGTTTTACAAACGAATCACCCATCCCCAACCCCCCAAATCTCCCCCACACCTCCTCCCTCTCAGACTAATGGGTTTATTTCAGATTAAAGGTGTTCTAGATAACTAATATATGTTTAATTTTTTTACTTCTTAAGATGAAAGCTTAAGCTGCAACTTCCTAATTAGTAATCCAAAGGGGCAAAACTGAATGTGATATAATTGAGTAGCGAGGGTGATATGATTGAGTATCCCTGGCATGCTGATCAATGTACCGGATATGGGCTGGGACTGTGTGTGGTTCCACTTATCCGGTCTGTAAACTGAGTTGATTGATATACTCATTTATATATTTGTTTTTGTCAACCTTCGACACATATTAGACCTTCTGTTGTACCCTTTAGGTAACTTGTCTAAGATATCCGCACTCGTTAGGAATGATTTGAGATCTTTGACATTTGGGGTTCAATGGAAGTTGATTTAATAAGTTACACATGGAGGCAGGAATGTGAGACATATAAGATGGTGTCTTTCTATGCTGATATTATGATATATCAATCATCTTCATGATAATTAATTCTGTAGTTGATCACTTGACAGAAGGCATCATGCCAAATCTATGTTGTCCTTTTATGTGAGATTTGACGCATGAAGTCTCTATTAACTTTGAGTAAGTATTTGTTTACCCAGAAAGCTTGAGATAATTTCTACTTTCACTTGTGTCTAACTCTTGGAAGATGAGATTAACTCATACGAGAACAAAATGGCAGAGTTAAGAAAGTTGGGCTTATCAATAGTGGTAGCTAAATGACCCTTGTTTATGTAGCATCCATCTGAACCTAAATAAGTAAAATGATTATCCAAAGATGTGCCTTCGAGTGTGTCGGGCTAAAAGCTGAAAAACAAAACTATATGCGCGAGATACTTGCCCTCATTGCTAGTGGTGTTTAAATATAAATTTATCTTTTATGGAAAGACTAGCTCCTAGCACCCTTTACATACCAAAAGTAAGCATAAGATCTATCTGCTAGATACAGCATGGGTGGGTCTCAAATATCTGTTTATAATGTGATCTGAACTGGTTTGTACAATGACTATATTAGTAATTAGGGGAGATAATGTAGAACACAACCGGGGTGGATCATCTGATGAAGCAAGATCTATACCCTATAATTTAGCAGTGCTGTAAGACATCATGCATATTGATTTAGGAGCCTGTGTTCTAATTTAATCAAGAAATTTTAGAACACAAGTTCTGTGAACATTTCATCTTGTTCTTATATTTTGTAAATAATCTCGATATGTATTCAAGTAACCTAGTATCCATCGTCATGCTTGTGTATCATAATAATGTTTAAAACATTATAAACATTATTGCAATACTTTTAGTTAAAAAGGCACAACAATGGTAAAATATTATAATAATTTTAAAATGTTATTAGCACTTTTATAGAAGTTTTTGGTAAACAAAAAAGGCACAATAAAGTTAAAAGGTATTGTATTTTACCATGCATGTTGTATTATGGGCGATATTGGTTACATCATGATATATTTTGTTCCTGTTTCTAATAGTTATTTTTTTTGCTTTACATAATTTCATAGATGACGATACACTTGATATTGAAGTTTGTTTTTGTAGTAGTTCTGAAAAGAACTGAAAGATACAATGTATAAATTTTAATGAAATTTAATTTTTTAAATATATGTTATCCTAAGTAATTTGTGTGGTCAAGAGCTGGCTATCATTGGAATTCTCCTTGATTGTTGATTCTTTTGATACATGTTGGCGCCAGGGAGAGCATGAATTTGCCCAAAACCCCGCCCAAAAGATCGGTAACAGCCCTAACTTTGCCTATCCTATGACCCCTACTAAATAAAACATAAGCATGGTTTAAGCATGTAATTCCTCTTAATTACTCTTTATCCTTGAGGAATTACTTGCTTAAATCATGCTTATGTTTTATTTAGTTGGGTCATAGGATGGCCAAAGTTAGGGCTGTTATCGATCTTTTGGGCGGGGTTTTGGGCAAATTCAAAACGAAACATGAATTGTTGGGCATCTTTTTGAAAGGGTTAGATCAACCTAAAATGTCGACCATGCTTCTTTAAACCTGACCTTTGGGCAGGTTTCAAGTTGGGTGCTATGGCATGGGGGTTTTAATAAATTTGGATGGATGCACATAGTTTAGATCATATGTTATACATTTTGTGGGTTACAATATGAGGGAGAAAGGCGGCCTGTTGTTTGGATTTCATCTCCTCAGTCCCAGTGTAAATTTTATACATAGCAATAGCAAGAAGGTATCTCAGCTATTCATCACTTATTGAACAACTGAGATACATTCAATATTGTATTTTACATATCAAGGTTTCAAAGGGGCTAGGAGGGTTCACATGCATGGTTAGGTTTATGCGAGTTTCACTTGTTATATAAACCCATGTGATCGTCCAGGATTTCTAAAATTCATCCAATTTTTGGGAAGATTTTGGGCGGGTTCGTGTCTTGACTATACACGTGCACAGACCTTATTAAAGGGCTCTTATGTGCCCGAAATGTAGTGTAACATAAGTTTCGTGCTTGTTCAGAAAATTGAGCTGAAATAAGGGAACAAAAATGAGCAAAAAATACACATCTAATGTGAATTTTTAATGCTTGACGTGTAAAGTGTATGTGGATGTTCGTTACAGACTATAGAGAATGATCTAATAAGTCAAAAGAATGATTTAGTAAGATGACTGTCGCCACGTAGCACGTGTACTTCTATTATAAAGCTGTACGAGTGTCGGACACATTGTACCCTAGTCAAGCACTTCTCGGACCATTCTTAGAATGCTTTTCAAACCCTTTTTGTACATGTTGTATATACCTCATACATTTTTTTTTCATATTTATTGATATTATATTTGAGATGTTTATTTAGGTGCTTCTATATATAACTAAGCTTTATGGAAAACGTTGTCAAAATATATTTACTTCTATAAAACCATGATGAGTTCATATATTATTTGATTTTAAAAATTAGATATATTGAGCCAAATTATATATAATAAAGAACCAAGAATGCTGCTTTTGGAAATTCATAACAGTATGTGATAGATAGTAATCTTTATATGTTACTATATGTTACTATACAAGTAGAAAAAAGGTGTGCGAACTTTGGATGCATGCATTTGTCCATGTATGAATGCATAATCCATTTTCGTGTTTATAAATATTTTGTGTTTTTTGTGAGTTCCTGTGTCTTAGGGATTGCAGTGTCGTATGTCATCGTATGCCTGTATGCGTATCTTACCCATGTCTCATCCTAGATGACTGCTGATCAAGGCTTATGGGGTTTTAAAGATTGCTTTGGCTTGACATTACCATGTGGTGATCAAAAACATCATGTATGGAATGTTGGCTATGTGCTTTCAAGTTATATTTGTTGTTAATAATAACTTATTATATTTTTAGTCCGTTGGAAACTCATGAGACTCGAATGTGTACTCCACTTGTAAAAACCATTGCAATTCAGATTCTAAAATTGATAAAGGCATAATGGGGTTTTAAAGATTGCTTTGGCATGACATTACCATGTGGTGATCAAAAACATCATGTATATGTGTGCTTTCAAGTTATATTGTTGTTAATAATAACTTATTATATTTTTAGTCCGTTGGAAACTCATGAGACTCGAATGTGTACTCCACTTGTAAAAACCATTGCAATTCAGATTCTAAAATTGATAAAGGCATATGGGGTTTTAAAGATTGCTTTGGCATGACATTACCATGTGGTGATCAAAAACATCATGTATGGAATGTTGGCTATTGTTGTTATTAATAATAACTTATTATATTTTTAGTCCGTTGGAAACTCATGAGACTCGAATGTGTACTCCACTTGTAAAAACCATTGCAATTCAGATTCTAAAATTGTTGAGTGTTTCGCCACTTTATTTGGACTCGTCTGATGGGAAGCGTTCTGACTCCATATTTTATTATTTAATTTATCTTTACTGAAATGGAGACGTATTATCAACAGGAATCTTGCTGGATATTTCATATTTGTATATTTGTTGTGTATCCCTAGGGTTTATGGAGGTTACCTTATCATAAATTTAAGGAAAAAGCATTTTAGACCAGGGTTTGAGGTATCGGCCGATACCAATTGGTATCGGTCGTATCAGACTGTACAACACCCTACCGGTACCGGAACGACTCCACAGGCTCGGTTTCGGCCGGAATCCTAGGGTTCTAACTAGTCTTACCCAGTATCGCCTAGCTGAAACCCTAGGGTTCCAGCAACCCTAGGTGTAGGCGACAACTGCCCTGGAAGACGACGAGCCCAAAAGAAAACCCTAGGCTAGACTACTGAGGAAGAAGACGAACCGAAAAAATCCATACCTGTGAGTGAACAGAAATTCCCACGTGATTGAACAGAAATTAGAAAGTAAAAGTTATAAAACGATGAAAGATTTGTTACATTATTACATACATCATCATCCTGAGAAATATCCAAACTCCATTCCAAATTTTTGCAGGCTCCCGAGCAGTCGATCTCTCGACGAAGAAGGAACGAAGACTCGATCGGAAGGCTCGACGACTCGATCGGAAGACTCGACGGCTCGATCAGAACACTCGAAGCCTCAATCGAAAGGATCGAAGCCTCGACAAAACCCAAAGAAGCTCGATGGCTCAATCGGAAGGCTTTACGGCTCGATCGGAAGGCTAGGCACACAGATCGGAAGGTTCAAAGCCTCGACGGAACCGGAAGCGGGTTGAACGCCGGTGCCGAATGCCCTGAATGCCCGTGAAGAACGGAAGACGATTCTGCGCTCAATCAGTGGACTGAAGAGATTAGTGGTGGGAGTTTATAATTAAATAACTTAAAAATAAGTTATATAGCGCATCCACCGCTTTAATCCGTGACTTGCTTCGCGCATCCATCGGTTTACTCCACGCACATATCACAATTTACAAGTTTCCCATTCAAGGGGTATGTGCGCAGGAGTGAAATGGCAAACGTGTAAATTGTGGTATGTGCGCGGAGTAAAACAGTGGGTGCGCGAAGCTTTCATCTGCACACACCAATATTTACAAGTTTGCCATTCAAGTCATGCGATCAGTGGAGTAAAATGGCAAAGTTGTAAATAGTGGTATGCACGGAGTAAAGCAGTGGCCAAGCAACTCTCTTCGATCATTATTAGTTGTTTAACAATTTAGATGTATTTCACTAACAAGATTTAGTATATGTAAATAAATATATGTAGGAATATATTTTAGAATGTGTATTAACACGTTCGACATGATGAGACTAAAAGTCTAAAGTCTAATTAATATACAGAATGACATACTTGTAAATACAAAGAAAACATAATTAATATTGTTAAATTAATACCTGAAACCTAATATAGTTAAATTACCAACATAATTAATATAGTTGAACATAATTAATATAGTTAACAATTGGTACCTGAAACCTAATGTAGTTAAATTACCGTAATATCCACAATGTTTGGTATATTTACAAGTGCGACATGATGAGACGAAAACATCATTAATATAAGGAATGTCATACTTGTTGCTAAATACGTGCACTTTAATTACCATATTGCCATTAAGCCCAAAGACATAAGTATGTTTAGTGAAATGTATCGCGTGAATAGCTGATGTATATATGTGGTTAGACAAATACACGACAAAATACTAAAAATACTATTAAGAGATTATTATACGGAAAAAAACTTTAAAATACTTTTAAAATTACTGATAGATTTAAAAAAAGTGGTTAGACAAATAAAAAAATTTAGGAAATAATACATTTATGATTTAAACAAATTATGTTAGTAATTCCTACTTGCTACAAAATAATAAAAATAAACTAAAAATACTAACATTCTTAGAAAAAATTGAGGTTAGAAAGTATAAAATAGAGGTTATGAAAATACTAAGACTAAGGGACTACTACAAAATTAATGAAAATATTCAAAAGTACTTAAAATAATTAAAAAATCGATGCTAGAAATATTAAAATAGAGTTTAGACAAATAATAAAAATTTAGAAAATAAAACATTTAATATATTATGGTACTAATTTCTAGTTGCTACAAAAAATGATACTAAATACTAAACATACTAACATTTCTATTAAAATGCCATTATAAATTATAAAAACGGTTAGGAAAATAATAAGGGCATACGAGAGACATACTGAAATAGTAAAACATAATTAAATAGACTTAAAAATTAATGTTAGAAATACTAAAAAAGAGGTTAGACAAATATTATAAATTTAGGAAATAACACGTTTAACCAATTGTGTTAGTACTTTCTGCTTTCTAGTTGCTACAAAAAATAATAAATGCTAAAATACTAATATTTCTATAAAAATGTGGTTATAAATTATAAAAAATCGGTTAGGAAGATACTAAGGAAATACTATATATTGAAAATAGTAAAAAATACTTAAATAGACTTAAAAATTAATGTTAAAATACTAACAAAAGATGTTAGATAAATAACAAAAATTTACGAAGTAACACATTTAACAAATTGTGTTGATACTTTTTACTTTCTAGTTGCTAAAAAATAATAAATACTAAAAATGTCATTTTCACTACAATTTTACCTTATTATATGTCATAGTAATTAAAATGTCTCGAAGAACTCCAAAGGAGATGACCATAGATATTGGGTGGTCTCATTATACAATGATCGAAAATAACCATAGACATATAAGGTGCAACTATTGCCGTAAAGAAATGCATGGAGGCATGTCTCGCCATAAGAACACTTGGCATGAATTACCGGGAATGTGCTGACATGCCTCGAAGCACCGAAAGAAGTGCGTGCAGAGGTGAAAGCAGTTGTATTTGAGAAGAAGAAAGAAAGGGTACATGCCAGATTTGAGGAGGAGAAGATTGAGGATGAGATAAGGGCAAGGGTTACGGAGGAAATCTCAGATGACTTAGATGAGTATGAGGATTATACCGAGGAGGCGAGAGATCTTTGAAGAGAGAGCTCTTAGAGTAAGTATGAAAAAACTTGTCGAAGAAGAGATTAGACGTGAGGGCAGAAGAATGGGAGCATGATCGTCTGGGGCCTCTGGGCTAGCCAGCTCGGGTAATTGTGATGGCCAAATGGTCGGTATGTTCTCGTGTGGTTCTACTTGCGATGTTAAACCAATCGGTAGACCAGCCGATGTTCTCAGACCTGGAGCCGACCCTTTTTATCTAACAAATAAGGGTAAATCTCTGTCAACCATAGAGAATTCCTTCATGAAAAATGCCAAGTCCTTTACTGGCCGAGCTATGACCAAATTTTTCTACTTCAACCACATTTTATACACTGTGACCAATAGCCCATATTACAAGCCCATGGTGTATGCTATTGCAGAAGCGGGTCGTGGCATTGCTCCACCCACTGCTTAGGAGCTGTCACACATATGTGGACATGGAGTATGAAGAGATCAAAAAGTATGTAGAAACTTTTCGTAGTCAGTGTGATAAGTATGGTTGCACAATGATGTGCGATCATTGGACAACACAAAATAGATGAAAGATTATTAATTTCCTTGTGTATTCGACCCACGGAACGATGTTCCTAGACTCTGTGGATGCAACTGACCAATTCCAGAATGGTCAATACATATTTAATCTTATGGACAAATATGTAGAACTAATTGGGAAGTATAAAGTAGTTCAAGTAGTTACCGACAACGGGACAAACTACAAGTCAGCTGGGTAGATGCTGATGCGAAAAAGACTGCATATGTATTGGACTCCGTGTGCGACGCATTGTATTGACCTGATATTTTTCTGATATGGCAAAAGAAGTCAAACATATCGTCGCACAAAGTTAGATGGTAACAGAATTTATATACAACAAAGGATGAGTACTCAGCTTGATGATAAGAGAAACGGGTGGAAAATATTTAATCAGGCCCGCGATCATAAGATTTGCGACCCACTTTATTACTTTGGACTCTCTGTATGTGCATTGAGATGACCTACGGATAATGATCATTTCAAGGGAATGGTCCGAGAACTTTTTAAGGCTCAAACCAAAAGATAGGACTGTTGAAAACATGTATGATCTGATTCACGGCGATGAATTCTGGCAAGAAATCTCCAATGTTATCTCTGTATATGAGCAGTTGGTGAAAGTTCTCTGAATGGTCGATAACGATGATAAGACCGAGTTGGGGCATCTCTATGAGGCCAAGGACCGTGTAAAAGAGGAAATCAAAAAGAATGTTGGTAGATGATATAGAAAATGGTGGGACATGATCGACAAAATATGAGATAAGCAGCTCCATCAAGATATTCATATCGCCTGCTATTTTCTGAATTCTCGTTTCTAGTACTCCAATGCAACAAACGACAACGTGGTGCTGGTTGGACTCAAACGTGTGATCGAGAGGTTGGAAACAGACATCTCGAAGCAAATTGATATGGACAGAGATGTAAATGGAATTTGGATATTTTTATTTTGATATATGATTCGATGAAGTCGGTCACATCTTAAAATTATGCTTGATAATTATAACTGGAGGCGTATAAGATGAGAGTTGGTTATTTCAGCTCCAGTAAAGTAGAAATGGCGATAACAAGGGTCACTCTAAAGATTTATAAGGATATTAGATTTCTATATGTTACTCATAAAACGATTCATATTTTCTGACCAATGGAACTTTTGTAGCTCAATGGTGGTTAAGCATTGGGATATAGCAAGCTCCAACTCTAACACGCTTAGATGTGCGTGTTTTGAGCCAAACGGTCTCTTCTTCTAACTGTGAACGAAACTGGACCATGTTCTCACGCATTCACACTAAGACCAAGAACGGGCTAACAATGAAATACCTTAAAAGGCTGGTCTATGTGCATTATAATATGAGACTAAGACAAAGACATGTAGGAAGGAGCAAGAATGATGACCACCAATTGATTGACTTGGATCAGATTTTCTATGAGAATGATCCATTGCAGGAATGGACCAGGGATACAGAAGATATAGTGCTCGATGAAAGATAATCATTGGTTGGACGAGACGCTTGCAGAAGCATAACGTACAAAAAGCAATCAGCCACGGCCAAGTCACGCTCCATCGAATATCACGTACAAGCGAAAGAAGGCAGACACTTAGGCTCGGTATGATAGCGATGATGATTCGTCTCTCAATGACCAAGTTCTTACAGACGGAGATTGTGGTCCGTTAGAATCCCATCGTCCTGCTGAAAGATGTGGGGAACATGCTTTTGATACACCACATTCACATGAGTATAGAGAACATGATAGTCGAAACCCAATGAAGAACGTGAGGATGATACCTACGGTAGACAATTTGAATATCACGAGTATCATCGTTCTTCTGATTATTATGGATATTATAATATTCCTGCAATTCATAAATCATAATCTGGTGGATACTCAGGCAGTCATGATGGTTATTTCGCACCGTACACACTCTGATGTTCATGCGGATTATGGTAGTCAATAATGTACGGTTCGAATGTGACTGAGCAAGTGAGCAGTTCAGCAGTTAAGGCAGTCATGATACATCGAGTCGAGCCGGCCTTCAGTATATGATAACATGATGATATCATTTTTAGGGCCAAAACAGATGTAACCATAATGCACCACAACCGGATGATTAGAATTTCGAATGAGATTTCTGTATCTTTTTATTTATTTTCTTCATTTTTTATCTTTTGATGTATTTTATTCAGTTTTTGTATTATGAAGTCAGATTTATGGCTCATCAATTTTTATTGTTCTTTTATATTAATTAATTAGTTAATTGTTCTTACCAATTTGTGATGTGAATATAAAAATACAGAAAATACATGAAAAATACATGAAAAATTATAGAAAAATACATGAAAATATAGGAAAATTACGGAAAATACAAAAAAAGGTATGCAGATCTTTAGAGGTATTTTACAAACGTTAGATGTATTTCATACTTGGTAGATTGCTTGTATTTCATACTTGGTAGATTGCTTACAACTTTTTACATGTTAAGCTTGTTTCAGTCTTTCATGATTACATGTTAACTGTACATGTAATATGTCACTGTATGTATATAGTTTATAAATATTTAAAGTATCTCCGAAACCGCTACCGATACCCTAAACGAAATTGCCGAAACTCCCGATACGAACGAAATCGAAACTTGCTTCCAAAATCACCGAAATGGGCGATACCAATACCGAAACCTAAATTTTGGGAAGAGTGATACCGAGATCGAAACCGAGACCTAAAACCTTGTTTTAGACCCATCCCATGTCAAGTCTCTGAGTGGCGTTTCTCATGCACGTGATGTGGTCCCAGCTTTGTTAGTGATTGCATGCTATGAATTACAGACACATGCACATAAATGGCATTTTGACAAGGGCATGGGATGTTGGACATTATAATTTACAAAATAATTTCTTTAAAAAGAGCACCAAAATCGAGATAAAGGGGAATTATATAAATTTACGGGAATACATATAATGCACTTGTGTTAAGTATTCGATGCACCAATATTCGCTGGAAAGATCCTTTTTATATACAACAGAAGGAATGAGCCATATATAGGTATCTAGTTGTCTAGGTTCTATTAGTTGAGCGGTAGAGGTTGGAAGAGTATCGCTCACATCCCAATACTATTTTCTTCCAAATTATTGATAGGCATGCTAGTGATGTAAGTTACGATTGCCAGGTAAACATAAGAGGAAAGTCTCTTCTACCGTCACCCGCATTGGGTTTTAGCATTGCTAAACAAATCGGAGATACTTCAGAACGATTTGTTAGAATTGCTCAGAACAAATGAAAATGATTTGTCTTCTGACTTCCACTTCCTAAACTGTGTAGTGCTAAAAGTTTATAGCAAACTGTAAACTTACCAGCAAACTTATTAGGCTCTAGACTTAATAAGTAGCTAGTCAGCCATTAAATATTTGAAGCCAAGGTCAGCTAGTAGGCAGTTATATGTATATGTCATAGAAAACCCATAGCATCCTCTGGTATGTTACTCCCTTTTTTGCATGATTATTTTTTAGAAGCAGTAAGTTGCATCTTTCTTTAAAAAAACATAGAAATAACCCGTGCACACGGTGAACGGCGCCCAAACAAACACCACAAAAAGGATGCGGTGCACGCGCACAACTGAAAAATAGTGAGAATTGTGGGGGTGTGTGTTGGTATCGTCGGGGGTAAAAGGACCCCAAATCAAAGCCCAAAACCCCACCCCCAATGTGACCCACCGAGTTTGAACATGTGTGTGTTTTTGGGTGTGTTTTTGGGTGAATAGGTGCCTTTTGGTGTTTTTTGGTTGTGTGAGGATGAGGTGGAGGGGGTTGTCCCATGTGGCGATGCGACATTGCCACGTGGGACAAAGATTCAAAAACCTCCCGCCACATGGGACAAAGATTCAAAAACCTCCCTCTTTTGTAATATAGATTATAGATGTTGAATCTCAGTGTGAATATGTCTACCTTGGAACGTGAAAGTAGACACACAGTGCTAACCAATCAAAGCTTAGAAGCATGATCTGGTGCTTGCTCGACACAAGGGGTAGTACTAGTAGCAATAATGTTAAAGCGTTCATTCAGTTCAAGGGATATGAATCTATTAGCCATCATAGATCCCTTATTTGGGGACCACCACCCACCTCCCCCCCAAAAAAAGAATAATAATAATAATAATAATAATAATAATAATAATAATAATAATAATAATAAATAAAATAAAATAAAATAAAAAATTTTTAAAAATACAAAAAATACAAAACAAATACAAAAACAAAACAACACCCCCCCCCCCCCCCAAAACAAAACCCCTCCTAAACAAAACAACAAAAACATAAAACATAAAACATAATAAAAAAACACACACAAACAGTTTCTGCTTTGTTATAGCATGTAAGTAAGCCATTTGATATATCCGTAATGTAAACCCCATGTCCTTGCCAGATGGGCAAGAATCTGGATGGCGCACAGTGCCTGCCCATGATCCCGTTGTGAAGGATGCAGCAGATCATGCTGTGAAGACCATCCAACAGAGGTCCAACTCCCTTGCTGCCTATGAACTGCTTGAGATTCTTCATGCAAAGGCAGAGGTTGGCTTTCCCGGATTTCACTGCCCCCCTGTTTTCCCTCTGCTCCATTTAAACTGCGGTGTTACTCCGTAAAAGCAAGAGTTCCCCATTGAGAAGATTTATTCAATATTGGAATCTATCACGAGTTTGGTTATTCAACTTCTGTTGTTTCTTTCTCAGGTGATTGAAGAGCTTGCCAAGTTTGACTTGCTTATTAAAGTGAAGAGAGGAAGCAAGGAGGAGAAATTTAAAGTTGAAGTGCATAAGAATGTGGAAGGCAACTTTCATTTGAATCAAATGCAAGAGGAGCTCTAAAAACTCTCGCTCGTCAATAAGTGTGGGATAGATACTACTAACTCTGCCACACCTGGTGTTAGTCATGATGATACTTTATGCTTTGGTTATGAACTTAATACTGTTAATATGGTTCTATCGTTCAGCCCGGTGATATTTTTGCTTTCTTTGTTTTGATGAGCACGAGCATCGTGTTAGCTGTAGTCTGATATAAATCAGTAGTTCCAAAACATGGCGCTTCTAGCGAATCATGCCTGGAGGTCTACTTTGGTGGTTGCTGCTCTTGTGCTTCAAAATTGTAGTGTTCTCTCTGCAGTTGTTTTTCAGGTTTTTGGTAGGTCCATGCTGTGTGATGGTTATTTTAGAAAATGTTGCCAACCGTAGTTGCTGCAAATCTTCTGCAGTCATATAACTGCAACAATTTTCCGGTGACATTCAAGCAAATTAAACGAATTGCTATTTCAGGGCAAATTGGATGCTGCTATCGTTGATCTATGCCAAGGCAAAATTGTGCTTCTCTGCTTTCCAACTTTCCATCTTTAAGTGGCTTCTAATTTTATATTCTACTGCATTTGCTTCTAATTTTACATTGTACTGCATTTGCTTATGCCTCTCGGTGGGTTGGGTGATATCCTAGCAATATCTGCGGTCTTCTCACAATACAATTTGCTCGTCTGATTTGCTCATCTAATGTTGTTTCAGGTGGTTTTGTGCATGATAAAGATACTACTTGGAAAAGATGAAGGTAGTTTTGTGGCATTTATTAATAAATTAAACTTATATTTAATCTTTGTTGTTAACGAAGGTTAGAGAAGCAAATTAGGAAAAGAGCCGTATATGGTAACATTGTATAATTTAAGGTGGAAAAATAGCCTTTTTTTATTACTAGTTTGTTTGCGATATTCCTAAAAGCTAGAGGATGAACTCATGGACTGTTATCCGTGACTGACCGCATGTGCCTTCTAGTGTACATGTTGCGTATGGAGCTATGGTATCATCTAATAAAAGGCGAGTTAGTTACTACCAACTGATGGATGATCTAATCTAAAATGCAGGTCGTGAACATATGTGATCGATCCGTCCAGACATGGTCTTTTACTGTTTGTTATCATAAATTTTCGCAAATTTATGTTATTAATATCATCACATTTAGTTTTATATAGTGTATACAAATTCATATAGAGACTACTTACCCCTTGTACTGTTTCGTAACAGATACTAAAGAGTATCAAACTTTCAATAGCATGTCCACGACTTGCAGTTTTTATTTTTTTATTTTTAAATAATGAAATCGCACCTGCATGTAACCGGGTACGTCTTGAAATGATAGTGGGTCGGAAAAATTCAACCTCACTGGTCCAACATCATGATCCTTTTTTCTCCCTTAAAATTAAAGGGTCCACGTCTTTCTTCATGGATAATTGGTGGCCAATTCCCAAGTGTGAGAAGTAGTTCTGTCCCAACATTAGGCCGGCCCAGAGTTAATTGTTTATCTGAGTTGGCTAAGGCTCAAGGGCCGAGAGGTGATAACTGTTTTGGCCCAATAGCCCCGCAACCTGCACGTGAGGTGAGTGCTTGCTCCATTTAAAGTGCCAACCGAGCTAACCGATAGAGATCCTTAATCAGCTCCGAGTGTAACGCCCTTCATTGACGGGGGAATTCAAGGCTAGCCATTTTGGCTCTCCATTAAAGACTACAGCTCGGGACACATGCAATAAAGCGCCTTCAATGCTTGTGCGTCATTCAGAAAGGACACCAAAAAAACCATCGCCTATAAATAGTCCATCGGACGAGGAATGACGGGACGACTCTCGGAGACCCGAAACTTAGGTATTCCTATACTCGCATCTGCTCCACCAATTACTACATTCCTCCTTATAGCTTGGTCTGAGAACTAGCTGAGGACCTCCTAACAGGTTGGACACAGTTCCACCAAGCATTCCTTAGCCTCCCATTGACTAAAGCATTGGAGGAGATTTGGTCGGAACCCAGATCCGACCCCCTGACGAGCTTCCTGTAGTGTAGGTCGCTGGGGAGATAGCTCGGCCACAGCTCGGTCCGGAATCCGTAGCTTGACCCAGAGTACCTCTAGCCCGGAGATAAGCTCATCCAGCGACCCGAAGGCTGCCTACGTCCTCCACCTCGGCAGCATCCTTTGGGCCATCCTTTTACAACATTCATGGTGAGAAAACACCCTGAAACATCTGGCGCCGTCTGTGGAAATCGAGTCAGTATCTACGTTATCGCCCACACAAACAATGACTCGTCCCACTACCAAAGGGCCTTAAAGGCCTATCATTGCCTTGCCCGCCATCAGTGCCATTGACATGATCTTTGGTGGACCCTTGTTGAGTAAACAACCCCCTCAGCTCGAAGGTCATATCTTGGAAGGTGATGAATATTAACGTAGGCCAGAAGAGACTAAGGAATGCCACTCCGCCTAGCTGCTTCTCGGATGAAGATCTGGAGAGGATAAAATTACCACATGATGATGTCGTGGTTATTAGCGCCTTCATCGGTTTGGCCGAAGTACGACAACTACTTGTCGACACCGGTAGCTCGTGTGACATCCTGTTCACGTCAACTGTGGAGAAGATTGGACTGCGCACAGACGAATTAGAGACGTGCTCGGGTCTGACAGTGGGCTTCACGGGACATGCCGCCCCAATCACTGGGATGATTAGCTTACAGGTCACCCTTAGAGAGCGCCCTCGGTTGGTCACCTGTATGACAAAGTTCAGAGTGATAAAGATTAATTTGGCTTATAACAGAATCATAGGTCGACCGCTTCTCAATTTGGTCGAGGCCGTGGTCTCCACTTTCCATCAAATGATTAAGTTTCAAACCTCTCAAGGGGGTTGGAAAGGTGAAGGGCAACCAAGCTCAGTGAATATCTTGGTACATTCTTTCTACCTAGACACGGGTGCTGAGTTGACTTATCCAATGGATCTTCTCGACAACAGAGGGGATCTCGCCGACCAACGGCCCTCACCAGTCGAAGAGCCTGAGCTTATCCTTGTCTCGGATAAGGAAGGAATGGCTGTATCCATCGGGTCTGGGCTTGATCCCGTCTTAAGGGGGGTCTGATTGAGTTCCTAAAGGCCAACATGGTTGTCTTCTCCTGGTCACCGGATGACATGCCCGATATGAACCCTGAGGTGATCACCCACAAATTACATGTAGATCCAAACTTCAAGCCGATCAAACAGAAGAAAAGAAATATAGGCGGTAAGAAGATGAGTGCGACAGTGGAAGATGTGGATCGTTTACTGGGAGTCGTCATTATTAGAGAAGTCTGGTACCTAGACTGGCTGGCTAATGTTATCATGGTAAAGAAATCAAGCGGAAAATGGAGAATGTGCGTAGATTTTACTGACCTGAACAAAGCATGTCCTAAATATAGCTAACCTTTACCTCGAATTGATCACCTCGTGGAAAACGCCTCGGGGTACGACCTATTTAGTTTTATGGACGCTTAATCTAGCTATAACCAAATCCAGATGGCTCCAGAAGACGAAGAGAAGATGTCGTTCGTCACTGACTAAGGGACTTTCTGTTACAAGAAGATGTCATTCGGCCTAAAGAACGCTGGGGAGACCGATCAGAGGATGGTTAACAAAGTTTTCAATTCTCAGATCGAATGGAACCTGGAAGTATACATTGATGACATACTTGTGAAGTTCAAGAGCTCGGCAGACCATATCGCTGATCTCAAGGAGACTTTCGAGGAAATCAGGAAGCATAATATCTAACTTAACCTGGCCAAGTGCATGTTTAGGGTTCGACCTGGAAATTGTTTGGGCTTCATGATCACAAACCGTGGTATTGAAGTATACCCGGCCATGATCGATGCACTTAGCAACATGAAGGAGTCGACGACCGTTAAGAAGCAGTAAAGGCTGAATGGTCGGATCGTCGCCTCAGGCGCTTTCTGTCCATGGTAGAAAGTGAAAAGCACCCTAGAGGGGGGTGTTGGTGGTGAATATGGTGTATAGCACAAATTAAAAATTTAAGCACACAGGAGAATAGAGCAGAGTGTACACAATTACAGATTTTTAACGGAGCTGGCTTCCCGCATACTCTCCGACCTCAACCCAGAGGATTTACCCCTTCTTGATAACCTCAAAAAGAACCTGATCACACTTCCAGGTGATGATCCAACGGTTACAACCTGATCACTTTTGCGGATGGTGATCGAACCATTACAAAATCAAGTTTAGAGAATATACGCTTAAAAATAACTTCTAAGTGAAGTTATTCAATAATACAATCTCACACAAAATATAAATCTAACTTATCTAAAACTGAAGTAATAAATTAGATAGATATCATGGTAACGTAAATTGCAGATCATGATTGTGTAGTTCGCAAGCCGAAGTTCTGGATCAAAAGTTATAGCACTTTGAAGTTTGTGGCTCAAATCAATTTGACGTTGTCTGTGCATAAAGCAGTTGAATTTGACTCGTCAGAATCACTATACAGACCAAGTGAATTCAGCCGTGGCTAGGTTGGAATTGATCATCTAGCATGTTCGTGATTTAGCGATCTATGCGCAAAGCAAGCGGCTGTTGTCTTCCAGAAAATATAGAAAATAGCCCCGAGTTCAGAATAATCTGTAAAAATATCTGTTGGAATTATGAGATCGTCCTCTTCGATTAAAAAATAAGAAATGACAGGTTTGGATGCTATTGAGGGACTTGGACTTGCAGCAAGGAGAAGGAGCTTCGATGCTAGGAGAGCTCCTTGATGCATGGCTTAGACCCTTTGGGTTGATGCTTGGTTGCATCACATAAAGCTTGGACTCTTTGCTTGGAGACTTTGGCTGGTAGATCCTCTTCCTTAGTGTTATGCGTGAGGTGTAAGATAGCTTGAGAGAACCCCTTTGGCCTTGATGAAGAAGATATTGGATCTAGATCTAAGCCTGGGGGGATGAATAGGCTAATAAAAATTCTCACGATATCACAAGAAATTATCAGCACAAATAATCAGACGCAGAGTAAATAAATCCAATCACAGAGTGCACGAGAGATTTACCCCGATTCGGTCGTCCCAACGACCTACTCCAGCCCCCAAAGCAAATACTAGATTCATTAGTGTCAAGGGTACAACAATAAATAGCTACGAGCACCCTCTCTACGCTCACCAAGTTCCGTACCGGACTCACCAAAATGCCAAACACTAATAATCTAGTAAACGCTCTCTCTTGACTAGCACCAACTAGTCAAGACCCCCAAAACCACAAAACCCCAAAGTGATAGTTAATAACCTACAAAGATCAACACACCAATTACACAAACGTAAATAGATATAGAGTTCAGAAAAGCTCAGTTCGTGTCAGTGTTGTTATCTCTGTCAATCAGCACGTCGTCAGGTACACTCTGACACAAATGTAGTCTCGTTCTAACCCCTGTAACTCAATATGGGTCTACACAAACTAGAGATGCAATCTGGTATGTGTGTATATGAATTCCAGTTCAACTCAAATCAGAATCGGTGTGTACATAAAGCAAATTTTCAAACCCTTTTATATTCATGCAAGCTTCAAGTCTACATGTATCCATGTTAGCAACATATATACTTCTCGCTCATGGCATGCAGAAGGAAACACGACAGCACGTTTGAAGACTTGAGGTTGATGCTCCTCTTCACGGCAACTCACGACGATAGCTAAGTCCTTCACTTAGCAGCACGATCTCCAATGGCACATGGTTGTGTCTTTAACACTCGGCAGTACGCAAAGCTCTCCATGCAAGAAGGAGATCACCACCTGGAAGCTAGGATGATGGCAACAAGAACAAACACCACGATGGCAGCAAGAACATGCATGCCAGTAAGTGTGGTTGAGGCAGCAAGCATGTCAACGCAATGGTCTCAACGTCGAGCTTCTTTCTCCACGACAGGGAGAAGGCAGCAGAGTTCGTTGATGCATCAGCAAGGTCTTCACGCACTCCTCTTTCTTTATTTGTTCACATGCATGCAATCTTCACAGTGGTTAGGGCAAGCAGGCTTGAGGTTGATGCTAGGAGATGAAGATGCTACTGTTGGCTAAGGGAATTACGACGGTCGATGACAACAATGGGTCTTTGTTCTCCACGGCTTGGCTTGATGCGTCCATGGCAGCGAAAGCTAGATGATCTGATCAGTAATGGCAAGTAGTTGTTGGAGAACGACTGCAAGAACTCTCGGCAGAGACATCGAGCTCGATGATGCGTGGCTTGATGGGAACTCCGGCAGTGAAGATGAACTGGAGCGGACACACGCCATCGGTAGTGGGGAAGGATAACTCCACGACTTGGAGATGTCGATGGAAGCAAGGATATGTTGAAGACGGCCCTTGCGTTGATGAGGTTGGTGCCCAGAGATGTTGTAGGTGCTGCTTGGTCATGTCTCGGGGCTTGTTGATGTTGCAACTTTGAGGTTGCTTGCTGCAAGGGTGGTTGAGGGTCTCACGACTATAAGGATAAATTGATGACGAGAATACTTGGCCATTATTTTTTTGTGTGAGGGGGAGATGTGGAACTTGGGTTCTTTGGAGAAGGTAGCTTGATGAATCCACAACAGCAAGAAGTACTTACGACATTACAATGGCAGCTTGAAGTTTTAATCCCATCACAATGGTAGGTTGTTCTCTTTTATGGCCTTGTGTTGTATGTGTTTGTGGCAACACAAAATATATGGCTTGTGAAAAACAGAGTTGATGCAGCTTGCGGCAGAAAGGATGAAAGCTAGGGTTATTTCTTGAGGCTTGGCTTTCTCTCCTTGTTGCTTGCGACAAATAATTTGAGACTAGGGTTTCTTTTGATTTTTTGGCTGCTTCCTTTTGTTTTCTTTGGATGAGAGTTTAAATAGAAGTGTGTGTGCGTGTGTGTGTGTGTGTGTGTGTGTGTGTGTGTGTGTGGAGAAGAGAGGATAATGGAGAACCCCTTGAAAGTAGGAATTTGGATGCAATTCACATTTGAATGGGATTTGAATGGGATATGAAATTTGTATTTGACTTGAATATGATTTCTAATTTGAATTTGAATTGCAATGGGATTTGATTTAATCATGATTGGATTTGAAATAATCACCAATTGATTTGAATAAGATTTGCCTTATTCGTCTATCTCTTGACCAAGTATACCATTCATTTGAATTGCAAGTTTCTCCATCACTTTGACCAAGTCTCCTTTTAAGTATTTACAAGCTTGCTACTCCTAAAAACACTTAGCACACACATCAAAGCGTCCACACACGTTTGTTATCATCAAACACGAAGTCATCGATCGTTGTATCCAACAATCTCCCCATTTTGATGATGACAAACCATATATAAGATTTGAGTAATAAGCATCCAAATAATGTCATCGTGACATGTGTGTGTGTGTGTGTGTGTGTGTGTGTGTGTGTGTGTGTGTGTGTGTGAAGTGTGATGATGGAGGAATTAATACAAATACAATGATGTGCAATGATGTTCAACATATATGCATGCTCCCCCTATATTCATGCTCCCCCTTGAACAGATATTCATTAAGCATACATAGTCATTAGCACACAAAGTCTTCATTAAGCACATATACTCATTAGCACACCAAATCTTCTCGAAATATTCTCCCCCTTTTATTATCATCAAAAGTGTACTCACGAAGTCAATGTCATATCACATGCAAAAGAAAAGAGCATTATAAATTACAACAAACAATTACATGTAGATAATCGTAGAATAACCAAGTCAAATCCAATGAAAATCATAACAAAGGCTTCTACACCGGTGTGTAACTGTGATGATTAAAAATTGAAGAACATAAGGAGAACTTTCAAGAAATTCAACCAAAACCAATCCACTCTTCCTTGTAACATGATATCATCTAGGATTGATTTTTTCCATCTCATTAAAAATGGGTAGCCTATGAGGACTCATAGATGTGGGATGACATTTCTTGACGAGTATACCACCAACACTAAAGTTTACTCTTAAAGATTATGTTGGATACTCGTGGGTAGTATCGTTGCCATGGATCGTATCCATTTTTCATACAGAGCTCTTTTCTTTCTTTTATATTCCCCTTTTTGGGTTTGAATTCAATTCTTTTGAGCTCTATTTTTTATCCAAGGCCAGACACAGCATACATCGAAGAATTTCAGTTAATTTTTCCACCTACATTCGCTTTCCAATAATTCATAAAAGATGTCTCCAAATGTACAACAACATTTAATACTTGTGGAAGTGAGAGTGTATGTGTAGAAATCAAATTATTCAACTCAGTGAACATGTTATGATTATGTAGATAGTCAAACATGCACATGTAGCCATAACAATAATACATCAATTTCTACATGGATATGGATATCATTCATTAATACCAATTTAATGATCCAAAAGAAGGATACACAATAAGCACCATTTTATAGCTTTTTGTATTTTTCAATTTTTTTGATTTTCAATTATGCAATTTTTATGGTTTTTAAACAATTTATCACTAAAAAGAATGGAAACCACACCAAAAATATAAACACTAAAAATCACACACAAGTAAATGAAACACACCAAAAGTATTATGAAGGTATACATTAAGCTCAAACAAGAAGTCATACCTTCGCGTTGTCATTTGGCTAAGGAACTTCAATGAAATGCGACGTCCAATCCATAGTTCCTACACGGAAGATGTTATGTGTGACATTGGAATCCAACAAGGTCCACTCATGTTAGTCATCAAAATCTTAGGAACCCATATTTGTTTAAACTTTATGTTTTTGTTCCTATATATGCAATAATGAGAAGTATGACCAACACAACCACATGTAAAGCACTTTGCATGAATATTTCTAACTTTGGTTGGCTCATTGTGAACTCTATTACATTTTGTCTTTTCAACATATTTCAAATCATATCCAAGTCCTCGTCTATTATTGCCATATATTTGATTTCTAAGAATTATATCCAAAGATTGTTTCCTAATATCGAATTTCTTTATGGACAATTCTAGATCAGTGACTTTGGATTTCAGATAAAGATTTTCATTCACAAGGAAAGTGCATTTACTAATGAAAGCCTTCTTATTATCCTCTTCATTCTTTTTCACTTTTTCAACTTTCTTTTCAAACTCAATCATTTTTCCTTTAAGCTCTTTGGTTTCATTCTTTAGCATGCACTGTAATGCCCTACTAAGCTACTGCACAAGTACTAGGGGGGGTGAATAGTACTTTAAAATAATTAAGAAGATAATTCCTAACTATCTTGCAAACTCTACCAATCAATGCGGAAATGCGGAAATGTAAATAATAGACAACAAAGAAAACAATCGCAAACAAGCAATTTAACGGGTTCGGATCCACCCAAGTCTCCCCGACTTGTTCCCGGTGATCCTACATCCCAAACACCCGGATCCCCTCCGGATACTTGAGTTGGAAACCCTGACTCAAGATTTGCATTATGAAATACTTGTAGAAACCTCTACAAGGTCAAATCATACACAAATGAAATTGTGACTCCCACAACCCGGGATCACAAACAAACTCTCACAACCGAGAGTAAAAAACTTACAATATGAAAGTAAATGAAATACGAAATTCTTACCGACAAAATCCTATGCCTTGAGTAAACTTACGATTTAGGGCAAAACGGATTTTGGGGAAGATGAAGAGTCACCAAACCCTAGCTCCAAGTAGATGACCAGCAATGGAGTCCTAGGTGGATGTTGGTGACCTAGAATCAAGCACTTGTCTTGGAAGGCTCACAATCAATGAATCTCTCTTTTGAAATAAGAGTGAGGGAGAGATTCAAGATGAGAAATGAATGAGCTTTGAATGAGATTGAATGCTTCTCTTTTGATCTCTAAACTTCTCTTAATATCAGCCTTGAGTGCAATGAATGCAGCACTCCAAGTATTTATAGGTTAGAGGAAAGAGAGAGAGAAAAACGTTTCAATTAAAGCTCCAACGGCTCTATTCTGAACCAGACTAGTCGGTCAAAGAAGGATCACTGACCGACTAGTTCAACTAGTCGGTCGGTGATTCAACATGAACCGACTAAGAGGTGAACAGTGAATAGATGAAGTTTCAGACTTAAAGAACTAGTCGGTCCAAGAAGACTTGCCAACCGACTAGTTTCACAACTAGTCGGTCGGTGAGTGAACTTAGACCGACTAAGAGATAAAACAAATAGTCTGAGAACAAATTGAATTAGTCGGTCCAAGAACAAATGTTGACCGACTAGTTCATCAACTAGTCGGTCGACAAATGTACATAGACCAACTAACGATAAACAGTAGATCAGGCTTAAAAATGGAAGTTCAACTAGTCGGTCCAAGAAGGATTCCTAACCGACTAGTTTCACAACTAGTCGGTCGGTGAACCTTCTTTGACTAACTAACTGTAAACAGTAACTGAGCTAGAAATTGAGAAGGCAAACTAGTCGGTTCAAGAAGCTTTGCTGGCCGACTAGATCACCATCTAGTCGGTTGGTTCTTCTTCTTGAACCAACTAACATGCACAAGAAGTCGCGAATCGAAGCGCGAAGCTTCGGGAAAGTTTGTATGGACTTCTAATAAGATCCTAGATCTAATATAGAAGCGATATGAAGATTAAAACGTAATACCTACTCAAGGCTTAACATTCTACGAAAATGAAGCTAGAAGACATTAAATAAACTATGACGAACCGTCTTCAAAAGCTTCAATCGAATCTTCATGACTTCAATAATGGTCCATAAGCTTCAACGAAGCTTTAGGCATACGATCACGCGCTTTGAGAAGTCTTGAGACGTCGCTTTAGATGTACGTGGAATTTTGGCGACGATCTCCATAACTGCGCTCACAAAGAGTTAGTTCACGATATATTTATGTTTGTTCATCATCCAAAACCAAATCCGGGGAGTCAATACTCAACATTCTCCCCCTTTTTGGTGATGACAAACCAACATAAATAATAATAAAAAATAATGATGATTCAAATGAAATTTACTTACTCCCCCTGCATTGATGACACGTTAATTCCAAATATGAATAATAATTATACGCATCAAGCAGACGAATAAAGTATAAAGTGAGAATCCAATTATTGAAATTTAGGATTTGAAATCCATTTTTATATCTTAACTCCCCCTGAATCTAACATATCAAATTAGATTCTTGGAAAAATGCTTTAAATTATCATTTAGCTCATCGTCATCATTATTATATCTCTCCCCCTTTGGCATAAGCAAAAAGAGCGGGAGGAGATCAACGACAACAACAATGTCTTCAAATAAAAGCACGGGAGTCGTAGAATACGACCACGGTCCAAATGACACCAAAGGAAAATACGAATAAAATCAAAGCGTGTCAATGAGACCGAAGTCGAAAATCGCTAAATAAAATCATCAAAACTCAAATTAATTTTACGAATTGAGTTATGGAATATACTCTCCAATATCAACATTCTTGGTTAATTTAGTGCATGGAAAACAATTCTATGTTTCCATAGAAATAATTTCTATTTAACCAAGTTATTATCGTCGCGCGACGAAATCAAACATCAGAGACATAAAAAAAATATAATGTGCACAAGAGAATAAGTGTCAACATCGATGTATATATATATATGAAACATGAGTACATCAAAAGTATACATCACCGACATACATAAACGATCCTCAGATCAAAGCAAAAAATACAACATCATATCGCAGCATATATCAGAGTATCACATACATATAAAAATATCAAAACACCATACGAGATACATCAAAACGACATCAAAAGTCATAACCACCATCTATCCTACCCAACTCTCTCACGACTACAAAAATCATCCAATGTGCATAGGAGAGTCCTCCAAAGAAGCTCAGGAGGCAGCGGGAGGATCTGCAGCAGCAGCTGGCTCTGCAGAGGGAGTGGAGGTGATCACTGAGTTAGCTGGAGTGGAAATCTCTGGCACGACAGGAGTGGTCTCAGGAGCAGCAACAGACGAAGCATCCACCGGAGGAACGGTGGCAGTAGGTGTGCTCTCGGGATCACCGACAGAAGTAGCAACAGCACCAGAAGTACCCTCAGGGGCACGAGCAGCAGCAGAATGAACAAGCTCCTCGATCTCATCCTCATCCAACTCCTCCTCGTCAGAAACCGACGGAAGGATATCAATACCCAACCGAGAAGCGATACGAGCAAGAATATCCTCAGATCGAGCACAGCGAGACTCCACACGTTTCAACGAACGTGCGAGGTCAGCAAGAGTAGGAGAGGGAGCAGGAGCAGCTGAAGCAGACGCTGAAGCAGAGGGGGTCGTCCTCTGAACATGACGAAGCGCCGCAAGAGACTTCTTGACGGCCGTCGCATTCAGAGGGGGACCGAGAGGACGCTCATCATCAGGAGGAAGATGGACCTGGAAGTGACAGAAGACGAGAGTCAATAGGCATGGATACGAAATGTGGGCCGACTTGGTGGACTTTCGAATACATTCGAAAGAGTCCATCTTGTCAAGAATGATCCGTGCCCAATTGATCTCGCTCCCCATGAAAAGAGCATAAATGAGTTTGAGGAATGGCTGGGAAGGCAAGGAAGATGAGCCGTACTTCGGAAGGAGGCACGACTTCAAGATCAGATTAAGAACCCATGCATTTGGCTTGAATGACTTCGAAGGGACGCCAATCATGGCAGGAGGGATGACATGGAAGATCTCAACGAGCATCACCTGATCAAGCTCAGAAATATCATCGACGGAGATATCGGAAGGGAGGAGGCCAGACGAGGAGCAACCAAGCAACTCCCCTAAGATTTTTACCGTGAGGACAATCGGTGTCCCCAAGACAGTCATCTCAATGGAGTGGATCTTGTCGTACTGACTCCGGACTCGGTTTGCATAAAATAGCTTGACAAGGCGAGGATATGGATGTGGATTCGCCTTAGGGTCAAAGCGAAGATAATCGAGAAGTCCACTATAGGAAAGGAGATCGGCTAGGCCTGGGAAGTCGGAGAACTGTACGAAGTGCTCCAACAGCAGCGGGCAGTGTTCGATACGGTTGTATGCCGCGAGACACAAAGGGTCATCGCGACAAAGCGAGATATCGACACTGCCAGCTGGCATCGGAGCCTTCCCCTTAGGCTGTCGGGTGCTAGATCGGGGTGGAGGAGTAGGATCCCGAGCGGTATGCTCGGTCTCCGGAATGTATTCCGTGTCAGAATCGGAAGGAGGAGTGGGGGCACGGAATGAAGCTGGAGAGACAGGCTGCTTCCTAGGCTTGGGCTGAGATTGGGCTCGGGGTTTCACTATCGCTGTCCTCTTTCGCTTAAGAGGAGGCGAAGACGACGAAGGGGGATGGGTCGTTTTGGAACGGCGTTTGGGTTGCGGGGGGTCCGTAGGAGGCGATTCTATGGTTATAGGGGATGGACGAGTGGGATCGATCGGAATACGTGTTCTCGCCATAAGCGCGACGAGACACGAGCAATCAACTGAGATCGATGACTAAAAACCCTAAGAACAACCCTAGGCCGAAACCCTAGCAATGAAATCGATAGGAAATAGATTGAAACCCTAACCCTAGGAGCTGAGAGAGGGAAAAGATAGATACCCTAGGTCGGCAGGAGGAGAGGGAGAGATCAGCGGCCGGAGTTGGTCGGAAAGATGGCCGGAAAACTGACGAACGACGACGGAGGAGATGAAAAGGCACGGGGGTTTTTGAGCTGGAGAAGGAAAACACACCGACTAAAATGAAGAGAAGTCGGTTACATAGAGTTTTAAGTCGATTGGAATGCGAAATGACCAAGCAGTCCCTGAGCACTTAGTCGGTCAGGGTTCAAGCACTGACTGACTAGATGACCATCTAGTCGGTCGGCCAATGAGCTTGAACCGACTAAGTGCAAACAGTAACTGAAGCCAAATTTAGGGCTTGAGTTAGTCGGTCTGAGTTCATTCACTGACCGACTAGATGATGATCTAGTCGGTCGGTCAATGAACATGAACCGACTAACAGAGTTTGAAAATTTTAGAATTTGAAATTTTGAGTTCTCTCCTAATCGCACTTGGACGAAACATCGAAATACTCTCACTAATCATTATACTACCCCATTAAACATCGAAAATCTTAAATTTGACGTTCATGAATAATCCGAGCATAAATTCCGAAAATTCTACGAAAAAATCCAGAGAATTCCAATATATCAAGCATGAACAAATATAATGAAATTGAATAGCATGCAAGATTATTGAAAAAATATGAATCCTAAATCTCGAATTCACCCATAATCCCCAATTCTCGACGCAACCGCACAAAGGAGTCTTCCTTTAGGGGTTTCATGAAAATATCGGCGATTTGCTTCTGGGTTTCAACGTACACTAATATGATGTCCTTTTTAGCAACATGATCATCTAAGAAATGGTGTTGGACATTTATGTGTTTAGAACAGGAATGGTGTACCGGGTTCTTAGAGAGACAAATTGCACTTTGGTTGTCCACCATGATAAGGCAAGTATCACAGTTTATACCAAAGTCTTTAAGAGTGTGTCTCATCCAAAGAACCTGAGCACACGCAGCACCGGCGGCAATATATTCCGCCTCGGTGGTTGAAAGTGATACGGAATTCTGCTTCTTGGAAAACCAAGAGACAAGAGAATTTCCTATAAAATGGCAAGTGCCACTAGTACTTTTCCTGTCGGATTTGCATCCCACATAATCTGCGTCACTATATGAGATTAACTCATATGTGCTAGATTTTGGATAAAGTAATCCAAAATCAAGTGTGTAACTTAAATAACGGAAAATACGTTTTACCGCTACTAAGTGAGATTCCTTAGGTTGAGACTGATAACGAGCACATACACATACGACAAACATAATATCGGGCCTACTTGCGCTAAGATATAGTAAACTACCTATCATACCTCGATATAGACGGCTGTCTACATCGTTTCTGCCCGCATCTTTATCAAGATGCATAGTCGTGCTCATTGGAGTCTTCTTCCCGGAGGCATTCTCCATTCCAAATCGCTTTAGCAACTCCACCGTATACTTGGTTTGGTGGATGAAGATTGCATCGTTCATTTGGCGAATTTGGAGACCTAAGAAATATTTGAGCTCACACATGTGGCTCATCTCAAATTGATCCTTCATCACATTAGAAAACTCTTCGCAAAGAGCAAAGTTAGTAGCACCGAAAATGATATCATCAACATAAATTTGAACTAAAATTATATCATTATTCGAATATTTAACAAACAATGTAGAATCAACTTCTCCCATTTTAAAACCTAAATCCAAAAGAAAATTCTTTAAACGGTCATACCAAGCTCGAGGAGCTTGTCTCAAACCGTAAAGTGCTTTCTTAAGTTTGAAAACATGGTTTGGGAATTTTTCATTTATAAAACCAGGAGGTTGAGAAACATAAACTTCCTCAACAACATCTCTGTTTAAAAACGCACTTTTAACATCCATTTGAAAGAGTTTAAAATCTTTATGGCATGCAAAAGATAACAATAATCTAATAGATTCTAATCTAGCTACCGGAGCAAAGGATTCTTCGAAATCAATACCTTCCTCTTGCCGATAGCCTTGAGCTACTAACTGAGCTTTGTTCTGGACGACGATTTGGTTTTCGTCGGTCTTGTTCTTGAAGATCCACTTTGTCCTTATGACGGTGTGGTTCTTCAATGGCAATGGAACAAGCTCCCAAACCTCATTCCTCTCGAATTGAATGAGTTCCTCCTCCATGGCTAATATCCAAGCACCATCTTCGCACGCTTCGTTAATATTCTTTGGCTCTATCGAGGAGGCAAAGGCATAATGAGCGAAGTAGTTGACTTGAGATCTCGTCTTGACACTATCAAGGATATTGCCAATGACTTGTTCATGAGGATGGTCACGAACGGTATGAAGCCGTTTGGGAATTCCCTGATCACTAGGAACATTCTTAAAAGATTCATTAGTCGGGTTAGTATCAATAGAATCAATAGAATTAGAATTACCAATCGAATCACATAAAACATCCATGGAGTCATCATCATTAGTAATTCTAGTAGGGACAAAACCTTCATTAAATGAGACATGAAGTGATTCCTCGATCGTTGAGGTTAGTTTGTTGTATATCCGGTAGGCTTTGCTACGTGATGAATATCAAACAAATATCCCCTCATCGGATCTTGGATCAAATTTGTCCAAACTACCATACGTGTTTTTAATAAACCATTTTGAACCGAAAACTCGAAAATGTTTAACTTGAGACAACCTACCAAACAACAATTCATAACAAGTTTGTTTAGTGCCGGGCCTCAAAAGTATCATATTAAACACATAGCAAGCGGTATGTACCGCTTCCGCCCAAAATTGATGGCCAAGTTGGCTATCATCAAGCATAGTGCGAGCACATTCCACTAGCGTCCTATTCTTTCTCTCAACAACACCATTTTGAGGAGGTGCACGAGGGAATGAAAAGGTGTGAGTAATACCAACTTCATCACAAAAAGTTGAGAAATACTCATTTCAAATTCACCTCCATGATCACTACGAATAGTGACAATGGTGGTTCCAATGAGATTTTGTACTTTCTTAACAAATATTGTGAAGTTTTCAAAAGCGTCATTTTTATTACTTAATGAAAATACCCAAGTAAATCTAGAAAAGTCATCAACGATGACAAGTCCATATCGTGCATTTCCTAATGAAGCAACTCTAGTTGGCCCAAATAAATCTAGATGTAATAGCTCTAGTGGCCGCTTAGAAGAAATGCTTTTCTTAGGTTTAAACGACGATTTTGGAAGCTTGCCTCGTTGACACGAGTCACAAAAGCTTTTCTTTTGAAAGACAAGCTTAGGGAAGGCTCTAATAGAATTTAACTTGGAAAGTTTAAATAGTGTTCCAAAGTTCACATGACCAAAACGTCGATGCCATAAGTGTTGTTCACTTGTATTGGCAATGAGACATTGTTCATGTGATCTTGGAAGATCTAGGATATATATATCCTTATGACGTGTGCCGGAAAACAATAAATCATTATTATCTTTTCTTAAAATATGGCACATTCCTTTCGCAAAGCTAACTTTGTAACCTTTGTCACAAAGTTGACTTATTGAAATGAGATTGGGTTTAATCCTTTAACAAGGTAAACATCATTTATAAGAGGTTTAGAAGGATTACCCACTTTACCAACACCTATGATGGTTCCGCTCTCGTTGCCTCCAAAGACTACCCGGTTTCCATTTGCAATGGGAACCACTCCGGAGAGCAATTGAGCGTCACCCGTCATGTGTTTTGAACACCCGCTATCGAGTATCCAATTATTTTTGGAGCTAAATTTTGATTTGTTGCTCCGTATCTTTTTCTTGAGTACCTAAAGATAGAAAATATCGTATCATGGTACCCAAGGTCTTTGGGTCCAAAAGATTAGACCTTTGGAAGCCAAGTCCAATTGGACTTAGACTTCCCCACATAATTATCACTATGCACAACATTCATGAAATAAGAATTCATATAAACTTGTTTTTCATTCATGCTTGTGTCCTTTGGGCTCCAAATAGTGAAGATTTTTGGAGCCCTAATCCTATTGTGTGCATGCATGCGTTGATTTCTACGTGATGCATGTCGTGGATATGCATAAGGAACATGATGAAATGGTGAATTATGAGAATTATTCATATGATGATGTGGATGAACATATGCATGTGGAGGAACACGTTGTCACGACCCGCTTCCCTAAAATGGAGGCGAGACGTGAGAAGGTCCGCTCAGACGTGGAGCTGTGAAGCTGCACGCCTGATAAGCGTCAATTTAGTATAAGCAGGTCCCTGTAATCGTAAAAGGAACAACAACAATAATAATAATAAAGAGACGGATATGAAATACCAATCCCAAAGTTTGTCCACAAAATATTCAACATCACAGAAAAGCCACCAGGCTAACAGGAAAGAGTCTAAGGCCCAGAACAAGGCCAAACAAAAGCAACACAAACATAACAGAGTATCAAACTAGGTGCCACGCACCGACAACTAGGCAGTCTAACAAAAGAAGCTAAACGAAAACACTAAGACTGATCCCCAGTGTCAACGTAGTCCTCGATCAACGCGGGTCCTGACTCAGCGTCAGCGAACACTACGTCCTCAGCAAGTAACCCAGGCTCGGGCTCTAACATGTGTCACCCAAAAGAGAAAAGTGGCACATGTCAGCAAGTCAGAAGACTTGTGCAAGGAAAGGGAAAGAGAGGTAAACTAGCAACCTAGCAGTTAAAGTATGGTGCATGACAAGTAAGGTAAGGTGGTAACAAGTAAAGTAAGGTAAAGTGCAAGTAGCAAGTATCAAGTAGTAGGGGTGACATGTAATGTCAAGTAACAAGTAAAGTACAAGGGATCACTCAACGAGTGCCCTATTGCCCTCAGGCTGTGTTCAAGTATCAAGTACAAGGGATCACTCAACGAGTGCCCTATTGCCCTCAGGCTGTGATGAGCTCGTCTTCTGGAACACGAGCCAGAAAGTGTATTTGGCAAAGATGGTGCCCACGCAAGGTGGGTGCCTAGCCGGGACAAATAGTACAAGTAAGTAGCGAAGCTACGCAATCACGATGAGTATTCAAGCATGCAATGACATGAGCAGATATTCGCGTACCGTTAATTGTATTTAAACGTGACAGGCAAAATGCAATGACATGAACATATTCGCGTACCGTTAATTGAAATTAAACATGGCAGTTATAATGCAATAACAGTTAAGGATGCATGGATGACATGAACAGTTAATACGTGTACCGTTTAGGGAAAGTAAACGTGACATACAAGCATGATGAAGGTGACGGACCAAGCTTTGTTGTCAAGCTAGGTCAATGGCGTCTAAACGGCTATCCTTTCACCGTCTAGTCTCTTTTACGCTAAAGCAAGGTAAATGGCCTAAGACATGGCCTAAATCAAAGGATGCAAGTTTCACTTGCCTGATACCGGGATTGACGAGCAATGAAGATCGTCACACAAGCTAACTACGGAATGGATCACTGTTATGGCAAAACAATCATTAGCGCAATGATTCTAAATAGGTTTCTTATTAGAACCCTAATCATCTAACAATCCATTTCATTAGGGCTTCACAATGTCAATGTGGGTTATGCTAAAACTAAAGGAATCGAGTATTACCGTGTAAGGAACGGGAGTATAACGCCGAGCAACCACGGCGACGGAAGAAACACTCCGGGGAACCTAGGGTTCAGATCTGGAAATGATTGGAGAAGTTTGGAGAAATAGGGTTTTGGGGGATTTTGGGGATTTGATGGTGATTTGGGGAAGATAAGAGGTGGAATGAGTTGAGGGAGGGTTTGGATGATGGAGGATGAGCTTGGGATGAAGGATTAATGGTTTGAGGGAGATGGGGGCTCAATGGGGGAGAAATTAGGGTTTTAGGTCGTGAGGGAGGAGAAGAAAACGTTTGGAGGGGTATTTATAGAGTTTGGTGGCGGCTAGGGCAAAACTAAGGTTTCCTGCACTGCTTAGTCGGTCAAAGAACAACTGTTGACCGACTAGTTTGAGATCTAGTCGGTCGGTTGAACAACGCAGACCGACTAAGTGTAAACAGTAACTCCAGTCGAAAACCTGAACTAAGAGTTAGTCGGTCCAAGAACAACTACTGACCGACTAGTTTGAGATCTAGTCGGTCGATGAACGTTCTTAGACCGACTAAGAGTAAACAGTAACTAGTGTCAAAAATAGTTGATGAGTTAGTCGGTTAAAGAAGCATTGCCGACCGACTAGTTTGCAACCTAGTCGGTCAACCAACGTTCTTAGACCGACTAACGATAAACAATAACTCCAAAATAATTTAGAAAGCCAACTAGTCGGTTCAAGAAGGTTTGCCGACCGACTGGATCGTCATCTAGTCGATCGGTGGCCCTTCTTACACCGGCTAATTAGCACCAAAAGTTCCGATACGGAGCGCGGAGCCCCGGGATCGATTCCTAAGACTCCTAGGCTTGATCTAATAGTAAGATACGACCGTTATGGAGCCCGTCATGAATGACTTACTCCGAAATCGACGATCCTAAGGAAGAAACGAGAAAACACGACGAAACGATCGAAAATGAAAGTTACGGAGACGAAAACCACACATGAGGAGAAAATCCACCAAAACATATATTATAATATAATAAATCCAGATACATGAAAACCAGTCGTTACATCCTCCCCAACTTAAGAAAAATTACGTCCTCGGAATTTCCAAACACTCACGTGTCCGGAAACAAAAGTGGGAAACGCTCTCGCATCTCATCCTCATTCTCCCAAGTAGACTCTCCAGGTGAGCCGTGTCGCCACATCACCCTCACAAGATTGACAATCTTGTTCCGAAGCGATTTCTGACGCCTGTCCAGAATCTACACTGGATGCTGGTCATACGTCATATCGGGGTGAACGGTAATCTCCGAAAAATCCACGATGGATCGCCAATGTATCGACGAAGATGCGACCATGGAACACATTGTGAACTCCTTCCAAAGACGGCGGCAAGGCTAAGCGATAAGCTACCTTGCCAACCCTCTCCAAAATGTCAAACGGTCCAATGTATCGCGGGCTCAACTTCCCTCGCTTCCCAAAACGAATCACACCACGATTCGGGGAAATCTTCAAGAACACATGGTCGCCCGACTGAAACTCTAAAGGACGACGTTTAGCATCCGCCCAATGCTTAAAACGGTCCTGAGCAATTCTCAACCTCTCCCGAATGTTTCTGACAATATCCACGGCCTCCACGATCATCTCAGGTCCCAACAGCTCCCGATCACCAACGTCATCCCAACTCAATGGCGATCGACATTTCCTCCCATACAAAGCGGCGAAAGGCGCCATGCCAATAGACGCCTGGTAGCTGTTGTTGTAAGAGAACTCCACCAAGTGTAGATGGTCCTCCCATGAACCCTTGAAATCCAACATGCACGCCCTCAGCATGTCCTCCAAGATCTGAATCGTCCTCTCGGACTGGCCATCCGTCTGCGGATGGTACGCCGTGCTGAAACTCAGACGCGTACCCAAACTCTTCTGCAAACTCTGCCAGAACTGAGATGTGAACCTCGTGTCTCTGTCTGACACGATACTCACGGGGACTCCGTGAAGTCGCACAACCTCCTGCACGATTCACGTTACATCACTATCTAAACTAGGAAAAGGAAATAAAACGGAGGGTAAAAGAATTTTACCTCCATATTTCTCCTTGCTAGCGCCTCAGTGGACTGTCCCACTCGGAACGGGATAAAGTACGCGGATTTGGTCAATCGATCTACGATCACCCAAATCGCGTCATTCTGCTTCGGACTCCGAGATAGTCCAGTCACAAAATCCATAGTGATGTGTTGCCATTTCCACTCCGGAATCGGAAGCGGTTGTAGCAACCCGGCCGTACGCTGATGCTCCGCCTTCACTTGCTGGCAAACCAGACACTTGGCCACACTCCGAGCCACACTCCTCTTCATACCATGCCACCAAGAATTCAGACGAAGATCCTGGTACATCTTGGTGCCACCAGGATGCACAGAATACGGCGAACTGTGTGCCTCCACCATCAATTCCTCTCTAATATCTCCAGCCGGCACACACAACCTGGCTCCAAACCTCAGCGAGCCATCCTCATGAATCAAAAAGTCAGTCCGCAGACCGGCTTTCACTTGCTCCCGAATCCTCACCAGCTTCGGATCCTCAGCCTGGCCAGCCTTAATCCGATCCACAAGCGTCGACTGTATCTGCATACACATCAACGAAGAAGCCTCCCCAGGAAGAACAATCTTAACACCAGACTCGCAAAAATTCTGCTGCAATCTCCACCGCGAGGTCAAAATCATTACCGCTGGAAGCCTACTCAGCGCATCAGGGACCACATTCACCTTGCCAGGGTGATACTGCAAATCAATCTCATAATCCGCCATGAGCTCCAACCATCGACGCTGTCGCATGTTGAGCTCCTTCTGAGTAAAAATATACTTCAAGCTTTTGTGATCGGTGAAAATCTTCACTTTCTCACTTAGCAGGAAGTGCCTCCAAATCTTAAGAGCAAACACAACGGCAGCCAACTCCAAATCATGCGTCGGGTAATTCTTCTCATGCACCTTAAGCTGACGAGACGTATACGCCACAACATGCCCGTGCTGATGCAACACACAACTGAGACCCTTGCCAGAAGCATCACAAAAGATCTCAACTCCACCGCTGCGATCAGGCACAATAAGAATAGGGGCAGTCATCAACCTCTCCCTCAGAACACCAAAAGCACTCTCACAATCACCCGACCAAACAAAAGGAACATCCTTCCGCATCAACCTGGTCATCGGCTCAGCAATACGGGAAAAGTCCTTAATGAATCGCCGATAGTAACCAGCAAGTCCAAGGAAACTCCGAATCTCAGACGCAGACGACGGAACAGGCCACTCTCTGATGGCCCTAATCTTCTCGGGGTCCACTGAAATACCATCTCCAGTCACCACATGCCCGAGAAAAGCAACTCTATCCAGCCAAAACTCGCACTTTGAAAACTTAGCATACAAACGATGCTTCCTCAAGATCTCCAACACCGTCCTTAAGTGCGAGGCATGCTCTTCCTCTGACTTCGAATAGATCAGAATGTCGTCAATAAAGATAACGACAAACTTATCCAAGAAGTCGTAGAAAATCAGGTTCATCAGATTCATGAAAACCGCGGGCGCGTTAGTTACGCCGAAAGGCATAACCACAAACTCATAGTGTCCATACTTCGTCCTGAACGCTGTCTTCGGAACATCATCCTTCTTCACCTTCAACTGATGGTAACCACTCCTCAAATCCAATTTAGAAAACACCCTCGAACCTCCAAGCTGATCAAAAATATCATCGATGCGAGGCAACGGGTATTTATTCCTAATGGTCACTGCATTCAACTCCCGATAATCCATGCACATGCGACGCGAACCATCCTTCTTCTTCACCAACAACACCGGTGCTCCCCACGGGGACACACTAGGATTGATGTAACCCTTCTGCAAAAGCTCATCCAGCTGCTTCCGCAACTCTTCCAACTCTGCTGGCGCCATACGATATGGTGCCTTCGAAATGGGCTGCGCACCTGGGGTAAGATCAATAGAAAACTCCAAAGCTCAATCAGGCGGCAATCCAGACACCTCCTCGGGGAAGACGTCACCAAAATCTCGCACCACAGCTGGCCACTCCAACTCCATCTGCATAGCCACAACATCCACTTGTCTGGCCCGAAATCTGACCGGACCCAGCGAACTGCTACCACGACTGAACTCAAATACCGGATGTCTGGGAATCTCGAACACCACCTTCTTCCTCCGACAGTCAATCGTAGCATAGAAGCTCGCAAGCCAATCCATCCCAAGGACCGCATCGTAATTGATGATGTCGTGGACAATGAAATCAGCGAAAAGCTCATGTCCACAGACCACCAACGAGCAAGAATTGCAACCACGATGCACCGAGACCACGCCATTCCTGTAACGATATTCCAACTCTTGGGAAGAGGGGACGTCGACAAGGAATGCCTCTCCACGAAGCTCCGGGCCAAAATGCACATCGACGCACCAGAGTCAAAGAGGACTCGTGCAGGAAATGTGCAAACCAAAACCACACCTAGCAACCAATCTAATAATCAAATCCTATTCTAGTAACAAGCATGAGCAAGCAACCAACAAAATCAACAATCAAACTAAGGAAGAAAAATAGCTAGAATGAGCGTTACCTGTAATAACCTCATCCACGGCCATGCTCTCCTCCTCAGTCATCAGAAAGGCCTGCCCTCTCGGCGGAACAGCCTGCCGAAAGGCCTGTCTCTGTGGAACAAGAGGCGCTTCACATCCAACGGGCACAGGAGCGCGCTGCTGCAACGGCTATGCTACAATAGGAGCCCGCCAAGGCTGCTTCGACTTCGGACACTCCCTGATGGTGTGGGCAGGATCTCCGCAGACAATGCACTGTCCTAGAAACCTCCTACACTGATCCCTGAGGTGTCCAGTCTTGCCGCAGAAATGGCAAGTCTTCAGAATAGGCCCTCCTGGCCTCTTAAACTGAGCTGGCTGATTAGGCTTGAAACCAGGCCTAACCACCGCTCTGGCCTGCTCCATAGGCCTCTTCCCAGCACCGGAAACATGTCCCTTCCTCTGGTTCAAATTCAACTCTTGCCGCCTCGCAGCAATCAGAACCTTCTGATATGTCTCCAGGTCAGAAGAGGTCACAAAGCTCTGAAGCTCCAAGGCAAGTCCCTGAAGAAATCGCTGAGCTTTCTCATCGGCATCTTGCACCATCTTTGGTGCATACCGACTGAGCCTCGTGAACTCCTGGTGGTACTGATCCACAGACAAGCTCCCCTGTTTCAGATCCATGAAGCGCTGCAGCATCACCTGCCTAGCAGCCTTCGGGAAGAACTCTCCATCAAATCTGGACTTGAAGGTAGCCCAAACTATCGGCTCCACCAGCATCTTCTCTTCAGCATCCCACCAATTTCTGGCATTGTCCTTCAGCTGCCTCTTAGCCAGATCAACCCATCCAGCCGGGTTAATCTTCGCCATTGCCAGGTTATCCTCAATGTTCCTTATCCACTCATCGGCAGCCAGAGGACCCTCAGACCCATCAAAGTATGCGGGACCCAGCTCCCGAAATTGCTTCGCTCCCGGCTCGGAGCGAGGGGCATCCGGAAGAGCCAGGGCAGCTCGAGCAAGTGGAGCATTCTGGACTTGCAGGAGCACGCCCTGCTGCACTTGCATCATCTGGAGCATCATCCGCATCATCTCACCGTAGGTGGGTTCCTGCTCAGGCTCCTCATCATGAGGGAGCGCTGGTCGCTCCGGGATGTAACCCCAAAGAACGGTTGTAGTTTTACCGCAAGCGTACGGTATAGCGACGAGCGGGTTATCGAACACAGGGAGGACGAATGACCGTGCTTGTTCCAATCAACCTGGCTATTTAAGAAGAGAGAAATTTTCCTTTGGCGATCCTGTCACAATCGTCAGACAAAGTACTGAAATATCAAATCAAATAAAGAACGTCTAGGGAATGGGGAATTCCCGCTACTCACCGTATTTCGTAAATGTGGTTCATCGGTATCTAAATTGCTAGAATAAGATTTTGGATGAACTAGTTGCAACTGAATGTAGAACCAAGCTCATGCTCTCGCGCTGTTGCCGGTCTATAGCTATCCTAGGTTTGGGTCCAATCTCTTGCAAACCCTAGCCTAGGGAAGCTAGCATTAGGATCAACATCATCGTTCAATCGCGCACCGAGCCCAATCTCTTGCAAACTCGGCACACGACCTAGGTTGGGATAGTTCCTACCCGTCCAATCTCTTGCAAACGGGTATCGGCACGGAATTGCAACCGGGAACCCTAGTATCGGTCCAATCTCTTGCAAACCGATACTTTGGAAATTCGATTCCAACCCAATTCGGATTTCTAGGGTTTCCTATCGAATTGGGATCCAATCTCTTGCAAATCCCAATCGATGTGAACTCCTAGCTATCCGTAGTAAATCGATCCCAAACTAATCCCTAATGGCAATTCTAGCAAAATTTCTACCAATTCATCACAAATATGAAATTGGGCTTGTAGGGTTCATCCCCACGCCCCAAGACGTGGAGACTACTCACAATTCATAGCACAAACACAAGAATAATCAATGAAATAAGCAATAGAATTCATCACAATATTGAGATAAGCAATAAAAATAGAATTTTTAGAGAAGAAAGAGGCAAACCAATGGAGTTCTTCAATTAATCCAACAAAAATCAACTTTTTCCGCCTCTCCAATCACAAGAATAAAGCTAAAAAGTAAACCTAAAAAGCTGCAAAAATCTAAGAAAAAGCTCTCTAAAACTAGGGTAAAAACAGGGGTTAAATACCCCCCAAAATCGTCCAAAAACTGTGACCAAAATACCCCTGCGCAGCCTGAAATCCGCAATTTTCGCTACAGGCAGCGCGTCGCACTCGGCCGAGTGACAAAAGTCGCTCGGCCGAGTGAGAAAACCCTGTAATTTTCCAGTAAGTCTCGATCTTCAGGGGTCTTCACTTCGGGGGCGGCTCGGCCGAGTGAGTTGTCGTCACTCGGCCGATGGCTTCTTGGTACTCGGGCGGTCGGGATTATCCACTCGGCCGAGTGGGTCTTCTGAAGCTCAGGCAGCCGAAAAACAGTAAGTTGGCGATTTTTGAATGGCTTCGTCTGGGCGCCACTTGGGCGGACGGGATCTCGTCACTCGGCCGATGTGGTCTCCGTCGCTCGGCCGAGTGCACATATAAATCGTGTCTGATCTGGTCGGCCGAGCGGTGTCTCGCTGGTCGGCCGAGTGACTCCTTCACTCGGCCGAGTGGGACACTAAAAATGCCCAAACAGCTTGTTTTGGCCTCCTCGTCGCTCCTGCGACGTCCGTTCTTCTTCCGCTCCTCTCCAACAGCAAAATACCCCTTGGGGAGGTCGTCGGTGACCCTCCGGAGTAAGCGCATCTCGAGATCACTCCAAATCGTGCCAAATCACCTGAAATGCGACAAAAACAATAAATCGTGAAAAGCATCGCAATATCGTCGATATATCGTGAAAAACATGATTTGGGCGATCAAAATTGCATGCAAACATGCAGGAAAAAGGTGTAAAATAAGGAGTGATCAAAATCCCCCAAGCTTACCTCTTACTCGTCCTCGAGGAAGATAAGTAAAAGGCGAACCCGGTGGATTCGGAAAACGAAAACGGCGAAAAAATGAAAAATGAAAAACGGAGAAGAATGAAAAACGAAATGAAAGTAAAAAAAATAAAGAAGAAAGAAAGAAGCGAAGAGGTAAGCTGCTAGATCATCTTCTCAGGACGTGGGTTTCGCTTACTCATATAGCATGCACTGAATGAAAAATACATGTCAAAGAGTTTTATTTTGATATCATAGTATAGTAGTGCAAATAGAAATAGAAAACCCACGAACAACGATATAATCATGAAAAACGGAATAATTTTAGAATTAACATCGTCTGAATCATTTAAAGCGGTATACAAATCGCAGATCACACACTTTTCAATTGAATGCTTTCTATGAGGAGTATAAGAGTATCACACAATAGAATATAGAGAATAGAAAAGTATGGATTTCATGATACGAATGCTAGGCTTAGATTTCTGGATTTAGTAAAGCTAGAAACAATCTCACCAAGTATAGAATATTACTTAGCCTAGGTTGCCGTGCAACGTCAAGTAGTCACTCTCTCACACATCAATGGATTCTCTCCCCCAAGCTTATCTATAAGCATGGTGGCATAAAAAATATTCACATCCCCATTTTTGTAAAGCTCCAAAAGCAATGAAAATGAACACGAAAAGAGAGAAGAAAGAAAGAAAGTGAGATGAGATCTTTTATTGAGGATTTTTCCTCTTTTTTTTCTTTTCCTTTGTTTTTTTTGATATAGCATATATACACAACGATCCCAACTTAAAGAGAGACAATGATATACAAGAATATTTTCTCTCTTTTTTTTTTCTGAATAAGAAATTTGGAGCTAGGAATTAATAGCGGGGGAAATGCCATATAATAGAATCGCTAAGGGGAGATTCGCCAATGATTTTAAAAGTAGAGAAATGATGTTCAAGATTTGTGTAGAAAGAAGTAAATATATCTCTCGGTTCACTCTATAAGACATGCACGACAACTTCAGCAGGGTAATCTAATCTACTCAGTTTCGATCACAAAAAAGCTAACTAATCCAGACTTATCATAGCTAACATCATTCAATCATCCTGAAGTGAAATGTACAATTCATGCATATAGAAGTGATATAGGAAAAGAAATCAGTACTCCAGATATAGGCATTCAATGCGTGAATCTTGGTGTGTTTTCTGTGATAGCATACATATAAATATTCAGACTCAGCTAATAATAAAATTTCATCCATTTTCATGTGGAAAAAGTATGGGTTACTATCTCTAGATGCAAGGCAAGTCATAGCATATGATATCAGCAATAAAGTCTAAGACATGACAAATAAAGCATGCAAATAGAGTAAGCTAACTCCACGTCATCATCATCACAGAAAAGTCATCTCTAGCATGAGATGAAAAGAAAAAAGGAAATAAAGATAAAGGGAAAATAGAACTATTTACAATGCGGCACACAGAAAAATAAGAAAAACGTGATGCATGGTAAAATAAAAAGAAAAATGATGAAAATAAGTGCAAAAAGCGGAAAATGGTGTGAAAAACTAAAAATAAAGGTGGCAAGTCGAAAAAGAACGTGAGAACTCACTCCCCCAAGCTAAATGGCACAGTGTCCTCAATGTGCAAAGTGTGGTACACCGAGAGACAAGTAATGGGAAGGGCAAGTGAGGATGCATGCATGATGAAAAATAAGAAAATAATGAAACGTAAAAGATAATGCGGACATGATGCATGCAGAAATAGGAGTGATACAGATATATAAGTGTGGCACCAAAAAAAACTCTCCCTCTCTCCCAAAAAAGATATATGAAGATATATAGAAAATGCGTATCATCAAAACAGTGAGGGGAGGGGGTGGACAAAAGGGCATCAGGACCCAGCAGAGACGGGCAGCACAACGGCAAAAAGAGGCGATGGCATCAAGAGTGCCTAAGAAGGTGGGGCTGCGCCGGCTCCGTCCTGAGGCGGAGGAGGAGGAGGTGGTAGTGGCTGCTGAGCGGGGGTGGGTGTGGGAGTGGAAGCAGGCTGAGTGTGTGTGGAAGTGTGGGTGGGAACCTGCTGGGTGGGTACGGATACGCGGGGGAGACGCTCCAAGACCTGGGTAAGACAGTAGTGAATCTGCGGGAGCAGGTCGAAGCGGTGAGCCATATCGGTGACGGTGGCGGACAGGGTCCGAAGGTCGCCTCTGAGGCCACTCACCGCCCCCTCTAGAGCAAGAATGCTCTGAAGTACAGTGTCAGGGGGAGGTGGTGCAGAGGGACGCACCGGTCGGGGCTGTGCAGGTCGGGGCTGGCGTACTCTGGTGGCATAGGTGACGGGCTCAGCGGGGAGGGGAACGAAAGGTGCTGCGCTCGCAAATGTGGGCCTGGCCTCAGTGCGAGGCTGGGCAGGACGGTGAGAAGTGGAGGCAGCAGCAGCGAAAGAAGAGTACAAAAGTGGCAGCGAGGCGGCCGGAGAGGTCGGTGGCACAGAAGTGTGGACAGACGCCACGACACTCTCGGAAAATACAGCAGCAGTGGGGACAGAGGGCTCTCCGCACTCAACTATGGTCGGCGGGCGCTCGGGTGGGGCAGAGGAAACAGGCTCAGCAGACAGAGGGCCAGTGGTGGTGGTGACAGGCGTGGAAGCAGTGGAAGTGGGCTCAGCTAAGGTACTCCCGACACAGACAGAGGTGTGGACAGAGGTGTCAGGAGCATCGGAAACATCGGGGAAAGGCTGAGGGGCCACGGGGTCAACAGGGGCGGCAGGCGCGGCAGGGGCAACAGGGTCTGCGGGGGCAGCGTGGGCAGCGTGGGCCTGCTCGGCCTCCTCGGCCTCGAGCACGTAAGCAGCGGGGATGAGAACATCCATCACAGGGAGCCAGTCCACATGGGCTGGTGCAATCTGAGTCCGAGCTGGGCTCGGAAGAATCATGTAATCAGCGCCGTAAGGGCCGTGCAACCAGACCCAGTGTCGCTCACCGTGCGGACGAAGCATCTTCATCCGGGCCATAACATCAATCGACAGAGAAGTAGGGCCCGGTGCTTGTCACAGGTCGTCAGGGAAGTTCTCGCTGGTCATAAGGGCAAGCAAGGTAATCAGGCCGCCGCAGCATATCGGTGAGCGAGCGCCCACCGATACAATGATGCGGTCCAAAAATCAAGCCGCGACATCAATCACGACGGCGGGGACCAGCTCATCGCCATCCCTAGATAGAACTCTGGGCCGTGTCATCGCGTAGAGCATGTAGAGCTCTAGCGTGGACATCGTGCTCGGCTCATATCTGGCCAAAAAGGTCGTCGCCATAAGGCGCTGAGCTATACGGAGGCAGGGGTGGACAATGGCCGAGGCCTTGGCCCTACTAGGGTCAAAGGCAGCGTGAAGACCCGTAATCCGGGCCCAGAAGGCACCGGTGTCGAAGGAAGGTGGGGGGATATAGGTGGAGGCATAACCTAGATCGACCCCGGGGACATCGGGCCACGAGAAAAATGCTCTCATCATACCGAGAGTGACCTGGCACTCCCGGTTCATGAACCGAAACGAGCATCCCTCGTCGGTCCGGGCGATCGAACTAAGTACCTCAAGTGTCGGACGGGTAAATGTGTCCGCCGACACCTGAAAGAAATCTCGCCAGCCCACGTTGTCGTACAACGTGAGCATCCCCTCTAGTACCCCCAGGCGTCCTAGGTCGACAAGGTGTGCAAACCTGGAGGGTACGATCGAGCGCTGGGAAATACGCTCGAAGGCGACACGGTGTGCGTCGTCTCGGAACGTGATCCCCAGCGGCCCGATAAGTGGAGCCGGAGGTGGTGGCTGTGGAGCGGCAGGGAGTGGCTGTGCGGGCTGTGCGGGCTGTGCAGGCTGTGCGGGGTGTGAGGGGCCTGCATGCGGTGTTGGGTGTGCGGGGTGTGTGGGAGAAGGCGGAGGAGAGTCCTCCAGCTCGTGGGAGGGGCCGACATCATCCGACCGCTTCCGCTTGGCGGAAGCTCTCTTCGACCGCGGCCATGTCCGGGGCGGCATATCGGCCCCGAGCGCGCGCCGAAAAAACGTAAAAAGTGCGGCGTGCGTAAAATAAAGGAAAGAGTGTACCACAACACGTCGCGAGTGCAAGCAATGGAAGCGTGCAAAGACAACGCCTCCGCGAAGCCCAAATCAGTCCCGAGAAGCTCCACTGGACTCCCCTAAGCTCCCAGAAACAACCTGCGCATGAAATAGAGATATCAGCGAGTAATATTCAAAACGTAAGGAGCATTATGGGTATAATAGATAGATATAGAAATCAATTTGGGTTTGGGGTTCGTTTAAAGCATGGATCCTCGAAAAATATACAAAAAGAAGAGAAAAAGGCGAAATAGGCGATACCGGAGGTGGCCGGAGTGGTGGCCGCCGGCGGCGACTCGGGCGAGGCGCGGCGGGTGCTCGGCCGGCGGTGGCTGGCCGAGCGGCGGCGCGGCGGTCGGTGGTCGGGCGAGTGGGTGCGTGAGCGAGGGGAACGGGCGAGGGAGCTGAGGGGTCGCGGGCGGTTTTGATTTTTTCGTTTCGAAAAACGTGCCCCCCCTCGGCCCTTTATATAGTAAAAGTTACGACTCGGCCGAGTGACAGGGTCACTCGGCCGAGTGAGATCAATGGAAAATTCCTCCCCGCTTACGCTTCGGCCGAGTGGCCTTGCCAGCCTCGGCCGAGTGGAGTAAGTCCATTCGGCCGAGTGGCTCAAGCTACTCGACAAGACTCGCCCTAGGAGCGTATCCGTTTTACTCGGCCGAGTGAATATATATACTCGGCCGAGTAGCAGTTATACTGAAATCAGGAAAATAAACAGAGAGTTGGGTACATCAGACTTCCCTTGTTCGTGAGCGGCTCGGCCGGACGAACTTGTGGACTCGGCCGAGTGACTAGTATACTCGGCCGAGTGAGCCTTGTGTTCTGCTGTTTGTCTTCGTTTGGGCTCTAAACTCCGTCTTTCTTCCTCCAGTTGATTTCATCTTCCTCCTAAGCGTCGAACGCCTTCCTGGGGCGCTCCTCGTCGTCTCGTTCATCCTCCTCATGATGGATTTACCTATCTCCTCTCCTGTCAAGAAAAATAGGACCCGTTATCACAAAATTTTTGGACGAACGACTCAAAACACTAACAATTTCTAAAACAAAAATAAAGAAAAAGTAAAAATAAAGCAATAACCGTCGGGTTGCCTCCCGACAAGCGCTCGTTTAAGGTCGTGAGCTTGACCCCCTATGATTTTCAATTAATGCGGGATGTTTGGTGCATATGAGATGCACCCATCAAACTTTCCGGGGAGAACGCTTGGGTTCGGAAGTTGCGGCGGCGTGTTCTCCCTCGGTGGTCTCCCATCTCGAATAGTGTTGGGGGGAGGCTCCCCCAAGCTAGCGTTTGCTCTGGTCAACGGCTTCACCGGTGACGCCGATTTCCATATCGGCGGAGCTTTCTTCGGAGACTTCAATTTCGAGAGCTTGCAGAGATCTCGAATCCTTGCGACATCAGCGTCGCCTTCATCATTTTCAGCGGAGAGGTCGGGGGAATCAATTTTCTTCTCATCTTGGCCTAAATCCGGGCCTTCCTCGAAATCCTCATCGAAAAGAGCGCCAATCGAGTGGGGGATCGCTTCTTCAATTACCTCATCAAGGAGGTCCATGTAGTCAAGCTCCTCGTGGTAAGGCATGTGTTTCATAGCCTTAGGAATGTGAAGCTCCACCTCGATGTTGCCGACGTTCAAAGTTAGGGTACCTTCTCGCACGTCGACAATCACACCGGCGGTGGCGAGGAACGGGCGTCCAAGTATCAATGACGTATCTCCCTCCTCCTTAACGTCCATGATCACGAAGTCACATGGCAAGCATATTCCCCCCGGGACTTGTAGCGGGATGTCTTCGGCGATCCCTACCGGCCTTGTTATTCGCCCGTCGGCCAATTGTATCCGCATGTCGGTAGGTTTCAACTTCGTCCCGATGTTTAGCCTTAGGAACATGGAGAGAGGCATGAGGCTCACACTAGCCCCTAAATCTACCAATGCCTTTTGAAGAGGGACGCCGCCCAAGGTGCAAGGAATCCGAAAACTCCCCAGGTCTTTAAATTTGGCCGGCTCCTTCTCTCTCTTGGTAAACCAAGAGCCCTCCTCGGCTAGCATAATCTTCTCCTTCCTCTTTCTCCCCGAAATCAAGTCCTTTAAGAATTTAGCATATGTGGGGATCTCCACGATGGCGTCGAGGAAGGGAATGTTGAGGCTAACTCCTCTCAGATACTCGAGAAACTTTGCTAGCCTTTTCTCCATCTTCGCTCTAGCAAGCCTTTGGGGGAATGGGACCGGTGGCATGAAGCGCCTTTCCTCAATCAATTGCTCCGCTCTAGATTTCTCCTTTTCGTGTGGCTCCTTCTCCTTCTCAACTTCAACTACCGGCTCAATTGGCTCCAAACTTTCCTCCACGGGCTCCTCGGTAGGAATCATGGCGGGGGTGGTATCCTTACCGCCTCTAGTAGTAACGGCAACTACGGCATTGATGTGGCCGGTGTTGCTCCGTGGGTTTTGCTCGGGTTGCGCCGGTAAATGTTGAGTGTTCCGATTGAGCAACGTCAATTGTTCTGATATTTGAGCCACAACGGTTGTAAGGGAGTCTTGCCCCGCCTTCAAGGTAGCATTGACCTTCTTCTGCTCGGCCATAAACGCCTCCACTCTAGCTTCGAAGTCGGATTGTTGTTGAGCTTGTGGAGGGTTTTGATTTTGATTCCTCCACCCTTGATTGTATCCGGGCGGCCTATATGGTGGAACTTGTTGCTTCGATTGAAAATTTTGTTGTGGAGGCCCCCTTGGTGGATAGTGTTGTTGTTGGGGTGGTGGTGGTCGAGCATGTTGAGGTGGTTGTTGGGGCGGGTTCAAAGCTCCTTCATTGTTGGCGTAAGAGAAGCCGGGATGATTTCTTGTGGCCGGATTGGCCCAATACCCTTGGTTCCCCGCAACATATTGTACTTGATCCAAGGATCCTTCTCCTTGCTCTCCTCCCGAGTACATGGCTTGAGATTGGTCTTGCCAATCACACATTTGGTTCTATGGCGCGAAGGTGGAATGGGTTCCTTGGGGCTCCGTGATAAACTTCTCCAGTCTCTCCACTACCTTGTGGAGAGAATCAAACTTGCTTGTGAGTTCCGCTACGGCCTTCGCCTCATAGATACTAGTCGGCTTCAAGGAGGACGTAGAGTGTCCTCGCTCGTCGCCCCATTGTTGATTATTGGAGGCCATCTCCTCAATTAGGGCCGTAGCTTCCTCGGGAGTCTTTGACAAGATAGCACCATTCGTCGCGGCATCAATAATTTGTTTGGTCCCCGGTTGGAGACCGTTGTAGAAGCTATGAACTAGCTCCCAGTCTTCAATGCTATGGTGCGGGCATTGATGCTGCAGATCTTTAAAACGCTCCCAAGCCTCATAGAGCGTCTCTTGGGGTCCTTGCTTGAAGGACATGAGAGTGCTCCGGATCTTCACCGTCTTGGAGGGCGGATAGAACTTGTCAATGAATGCACTCGCCAACTCGTCCCAAGTGGTGAAGACCCCATCAGCTTGCGTCCTCAACCAATAGAGTGCCTTGTCTTTTAGCGTGAAGGGGAAGAGACGCAGTCTGATGGCATCGATGGAGACCCCCGGCATCTGAAATGTGGCGCACTTCGACAAGAATAATTGGATGTGGTAGTGAGGATTTTCATGGGCATTCCCATGAAATGGATCCTGCTGCATCAGAACCACTAATCCAGTCTTTAGCTCGAAGTTCTTGTCAGCCGCCAACTCCGGCATGGCAATGGAGGAGGTCGTAGAAGAGGTCTTAGGCCGGAGCCTATCTCGAATAGAAATTATCCTCGCCATTCTTGCCGCTAATTGGTCCGCAGTTTCCGGGTTGGTCATATACCTCCCTTCCGGATTTTGTCTCCTCGCCGCTCTAATTCTCCGCGCGGTACGTTCGATCTCGGGATCAAATAATATAGCTTCAGGGTCCGCCGTAGATCTCGTGTACATGCAATGAGAAAACAGAGTTTCAAAGAAATGATAGTACCGTGGAAGGGTTAGGTAAAAATAAAGAAATAAAATAATAATAATAATAATAAAAAGAAATAGCTAGGGTGGTAAGATCAAATGCAATCGCCTCCCCGGCAACGGCGCCAAAAACTTGGTCGCTCCGGGATGTAACCCCAAAGAACGGTTGTAGTTTTACCGCAAGCGCACGCTATAGCGGCGAGCGGGTTATCGAACACAGGGAGGACGAATGACCGTGCTTGTTCCAATCAACCTGGCTATTTAAGAAGAGAGAAATTTTCCTTTGGTGATCCTGTCACAATCGTCAGACAAAGTACTGAAATATCAAATCAAATAAAGAACGTCTAGGGAATAGGGAATTCCCGCTACTCACCGTATTTCGTAAATGTGGTTCATCGGTATCTAAATTGCTAGAATAAGATTTTGGATGAACTAGTTGCAACTGAATGTAGAACCAAGCTCATGCTCTCGCGCTGTTGCCGGTCTATAGCTATCCTAGGTTTGGGTCCAATCTCTTGCAAACCCTAGCCTAGGGAAGCTAGCATTAGGATCAACATCATCGTTCAATCGCACACCGAGCCCAATCTCTTGCAAACTCGGCACACGACCTAGGTTGGGATAGTTCCTACCCGTCCAATCTCTTGCAAACGGGTATCGGCACGGAATTGCAACCGGGAACCCTAGTATCGGTCCAATCTCTTGCAAACCGATACTTTGGAAATTCGATTCCAACCCAATTCGGATTTCTAGGGTTTCCTATCGAATTGGGATCCAATCTCTTGCAAATCCCAATCGATGTGAACTCCTAGCTATCCGTAGTAAATCGATCCCAAACTAATCCCTAATGGAAATTCTAGCAAAATTTCTACCAATTCATCACAAATATGAAATTGGGCTTGTAGGGTTCATCCCCACGCCCCAAGACGTGGAGACTACTCACAATTCATATCACAAACACAAGAATAATCAATGAAATAAGCAATAGAATTCATCACAATATTGAGATAAGCAATAAAAATAGAATTTTTAGAGAAGAAAGAGGCAAACCAATGGAGTTCTTCAATTAATCCAACAAAAATCAACTTTTTCCGCCTCTCCAATCACAAGAATAAAGCTAAAAAGTAAACCTAAAAAGCTGCAAAAATCTAAGAAAAAGCTCTCTAAAACTAGGGTAAAAACAGGGGTTAAATACCCCCCAAAATCGTCCAAAAACTGTGACCAAAATACCCCTGCGCAGCCTGAAATCCGCAATTTTCGCTACAGGCAGTGCGTCGCACTCGGCCGAGTGACAAAAGTCGCTCGGCCGAGTGAGAAAACCCTGTAATTTTCCAGTAAGTCTCGATCTTCAGGGGTCTTCACTTCGGGGGCGGCTCGGCCGAGTGAGTTGTCGTCACTCGGCCGATGGCTTCTTGGTACTCGGGCGGTCGGGATTATCCACTCGGCCGAGTGGGTCTTCTGAAGCTCAGGTAGCCGAAAAACAGTAAGTTGGCGATTTTTGAATGGCTTCGTCCGGGCGCCACTCGGGCGGACGGGATCTCGTCACTCGGCCGATGTGGTCTCCGTCGCTCGGTCGAGTGCACATATAAATCGTGTCTGATCTGGTCGGCCGAGCGGTGTCTCGCTGGTCGGCCGAGTGACTCCTTCACTCGGTCGAGTGGGACACTAAAAATGCCCAAACAGCTTGTTTTGGCCTCATCATCGCTCCTGCGACGTCCGTTCTTCTTCCGCTCCTCTCCAACAGCAAAATACCCCTTGGAGAGGTCGTCGGTGACCCTCCGGAGTAAGCACATCTCGAGATCACTCCAAATCGCGCCAAATCACCTGAAATGCGACAAAAACAACAAATCGTGAAAAGCATCGCAATATCGTCGATATATCGTGAAAAACATGATTTGGGCGATCAAAATTGCATGCAGACATGCGGGAAAAAGGTGTAAAATAAGGAGTGATCAAGCGCACCACTACCCCCACCACGGGTGAATCGCCTTCCTGCCATCTAATGACACAGAAAACGAAGCAGATTAGACTCATAGCTTATGACTCGGATATCGAACTTATTTGTTGGACAATCTTATATTATTATTGTTATCCCTGATAATTGCAGTTACAGAGCGACCTGCATGGGCCACCACTAAAACCTGTCACGACCCGCTTCCCTAAAATGGAGGCGAGACGTGAGAAGGTCCGCTCAGACGTGGAGCTATGAAGCTGCACGCCTGATAAGCGTCAATTTAGTATAAGCAGGTCCCTGTAATCGCAAAAGGAACAACAACAACAATAATAATAAAGAGACGGATATGAAATACCAATCCCAAAGTTTGTCCACAAAATATTCAACATCACAGAAAAGCCACCAGGCTAACAGGAAAGAGTCTAAGGCCCAGAACAAGGCCAAACAAAAGCAACACAAACATAACAGAGTATCAAACTAGGTGCCACGCACCGACAACTAGGCAGTCTAACAAAAGAAGCTAAACGAAAACACTAAGACTGATCCCCAGTGTCAACGTAGTCCTCGATCAACGCGGGTCCTGACTCAGCGTCAGCGAACACCACGTCCTCAGCAAGTAACCCAGGCTCGGGCTCTAACATGTGTCACCCAAAAGAGAAAAGGGGCACATGTCAGCAAGTCGGAAGACTTGTGCAAGGAAACGGAAAGAGAGGTAAACTAGCAACCTAGCAGTTAAAGTATGGTGCATGACAAGTAAGGTAAGGTGGTAACAAGTAAAGTAAGGTAAAGTGCAAGTAGCAAGTATCAAGTAGTAGGGGTGACATGTAATGTCAAGTAACAAGTAAAGTACAAGGGATCACTCAACGAGTGCCCTATTGCCCTCAGGCTGTGTTCAAGTATCAAGTACAAGGGATCACTCAACGAGTGCCCTATTGCCCTCAGGCTGTGATGAGCTCGTCTTCTGGAACACGAGCCAGAAAGTGTATTTGGCAAAGATGGTGCCCACGCAAGGTGGGTGCCTAGCCGGAACAAATAGTACAAGTAAGTAGCGAAGCTACACAATCACGATGAGTATTCAAGCATGCAATGACATGAGCAGATATTCGCGTACCGTTTATTGTATTTAAACGTGACAGGCAAAATGCAATGACATGAACATATTCGCGTACCGTTAATTGAAATTAAACATGGCAGTTATAATGCAATAACAGTTAAGGATGCATGGATGACATGAACAGTTAATACGCGTACCGTTTAGGGAAAGTAAACGTGACATACACGCATGATGAAGGTGACGGACCAAGCTTCATTGTCAAGCTAGGTCAATGGCGTCTAAACGGCTATCCTTTCACCGTCTAGTCTCTTTTATGCTAAAGCAAGGTAAATGGCCTAAGACATGGCCTAAATCAAAGGATGCAAGTTTCACTTGCCTGATACCGGGATTGACGAGCAATGAAGATCGTCACACAAGCTAACTACGGAATGGATCACTGTTATGGCAAAACAATCATTAGCGCAATGATTCTAAATAGGTTTCTTATTAGAACCCTAATCATCTAACAATCCATTTCATTAGGTCTTCACAATGTCAATGTGGGTTATGCTAAAACTAAAGGAATCGAGTATTACCGTGTAGGGAATGGGAGTATAATGCCGAGCAACCACGGCGACGGAAGAAACGCTCCGGGGAACCTAGGGTTCAGATCTGGAAATGATTGGAGAAGTTTGGAGAAATAGGGTTTTGGGGGATTTGATGGTGATTTGGGGAAGATGAGAGGTGGAATGAGTTGAGGGAGGGTTTGGATGATGGAGGATGAGCTTGGGATGAAGGATTAATGGTTTGAGGGAGATGTGGGCTCAATGGGGGAGAAATTAGGGTTTTAGGTCGTGAGGGAGGAGAAGAAAATGTTTGGAGGGGTATTTATAGAGTTTGGTGGCGGCTAGGGCAAAACTAGGGTTTCCTGCACTGCTTAGTCGGTCAAAGAACAACTGTTGACCGACTAGTTTGAGATCTAGTCGGTCGGTTGAACAACGCAGACCGATTAAGTGTAAACAGTAACTCCAGTCGAAAACCTGAACTAAGAGTTAGTCGGTCCAAGAACAACTACTGACCGACTAGTTTGAGATCTAGTCGGTCGATGAACGTTCTTAGACCGACTAAGAGTAAACAGTAACTAGTGTCAAAAATAGTTGATGAGTTAGTCGGTTAAAGAAGCATTGCCGACCGACTAGTTTGCAACCTAGTCGGTCAACCAACGTTTTTAGACCGACTAACGATAAACAATAACTCCAGAATAATTTAGAAAGCCAACTAGTCGGTTCAAGAAGGTTTTCCGACCGACTGGATCGTCATCTAGTCGATCGGTGGCCCTTCTTACACCGGCTAATTAGCACCAAAAGTTCCGATACGGAGCGTGGAGCCCCGGGATCGATTCCTAAGACTCCTAGGCTTGATCTAATAGTAAGATACGACCGTTATGGAGCCCGTCATGAATGACTTACTCCGAAATCGACGATCCTAAGTAAGAAACGAGAAAACACGACGAAACGATCGAAAATGAAAGTTACGGAGACGAAAACCACACATGAGGAGAAAATCCACCAAAACATATATTATAATATAATAAATCCAGATACATGAAAACAAGTCGTTACACATGTGTATGAGGGTGTCTCACTTGGTGTGCACGTGCCCATGGATGTGGTGCATAAAAATTATCATATGTGTGAGCATGTGGAGTAGGACGTGTGTTCCTACGTGGCATGTTATTGGTGTACATGTAAGCATGACCCTTCTTTGGAGGTCCACCCAAAGTGGGTTTCTTTTCAAACGAGGGTGTGAACGTGGTGGAAGCACCATTGGTAGATGAACTACCAATAGAGTGTTTGCTCCCACTCGTTGAGTCACCAGAAGTTGGCCTAACAAAGGTAGTGGCCGATTTGGATGAACTTCCCATCGTATACCCCAAGCCAATGTGGTGATTGGCTGGAAGTAAGTCATTTAGGATTTTATCCAAATGGTCCTTACCCTTATTGAATTTATTAATTCGGCCTAATGTGCACTCATATTTCTCGGTGAGAGAACGCATAGAAGCATCCAAAGTGGATACTTGCGATGTGAGCACATAAACACGAGATTTGAGATTTTCATTCTCAATACTCAAAGTCGAGTTTTGAGAAGTCAAATCCGCTATCTTGTGTTCCTCCGGATCCTCAATGCTAACATGTTCAAGTTGAGACTTGAGATTTACAATCTCATTTTTCAACTCTTCAACAACGGTGTCGTTGTTGGTGATGATAGGTTTAGGCGAGGTTTGGATGCTAGCTAAATCATCTTTTACCTTAGTATACCTATTTACTAATTTAGTGTATTTAGACCATAATTGCTCATTAGAATTTCTAAGGTCATCCATTGTTACCTCATCGCCTTCATTGTCGCTATCATCGGAGGAGGAATCTTTATCTTGCTCCTCTCGAGCCATGAAGCACATGTGTACTTGCTCCACTTGATCATCAACCGATTCTCCACTTGAGGAATCATCGGAGTCGGTGAATGTCCCGACAAGCCCCTTTTTGTACCCTTTCTTGTACTTCTTGGACTTGTCGAACTTTGGCGCCTTCCACTTCTCCTTTTGCTTGTTTTGTGGACAATCCGTTTTCATGTGTCCTGGCTTATTGCATTTAAAACACAAAGGAGAGGAGGCGTTAGTAGAACTAAACTTCGATTTGTTTTTGAAGTTACCTTTCCGGAAGAACCGGTTGAACTTCTTTGCCATGAGGGCAATGGATTCCAAGTCCAACTCATCTTCCGAGTCTTCATCATCGATAGATGTGGATGTGGATGGAGCGGCCTTGAATGCAATCGCCTTCTTCTTTGGCTCGTCTTGCTTCAAGTAGGACTTCATCTTGTCCTGCAACTTTAGCTTGCTATCCTTGCATACCTCATAAGACATTAAGGTACCCATTAGTTGTACGATAGTATATGTTTTCATGTCATTACCTTCCTCGATGGCGAAGGTACGTTTCTCCCAACAAGAAGGAAGTCCATCGATGATCTTCGAGACTTTCTCCTTTTGGGTGTAGGTCTTACCGAGAGCCTCCAACTCGTTTGTGATGTCGACAAAGCGAGCATAGTACTCCTTCATCTTCTCACCCTGGAGCATATGAAATAACTCGTAATCTTTATTAACTACAATGAGTTTAGAGTCTCTTACCCTACTCGTTCCTTCATGCAAGATGAGGAGGGAGTTCCATATTTGATATGCACTCTTACATATGCATATCTTGTTGAAGTCCTCGGGTTCCAAGGCACATTGCAAGGCGTTCATTGCCTTGGAATTGCTTACCTCTGCGGCGACCTCCGCGGTAGTCCACTTCTCGAATCTTCTTCGGCGGGCTCGACATACTCCTTCATTGTGGCTCTCCATAATGAAGCACTCCGGAGAAAAATTTCCATCCGGCATTTCCAGTACCCGTAGTTGGTACCGTTGAAGAAGGGAGGCCTCATTGAGGAGTGTCCTTCCATCACCGAAGAAGCTCCTTCACGGTTCCTGAAGGTGCTGTAATCTGAAGGTGGACGAACGGTCTTGTTGTCGTTGGCAGACATAGCTATAGACTTGGCTCTGATACCAAATGTAATGCCCTACTAAGCTACTGCACAAGTACTAGAGGGGGGGGGGGGGTGAATAGTAATTTAAAATAATTAAGAAGATAATTCCTAACTATCTTGCAAACTCTACCAATCAATGCGGAAATGCGGAAATGTAAATAATAGACAACAAAGAAAACAATCGTAAACAAGCAATTTAACGGGTTCGGATCCACCCAAGTCTCCCCGACTTGTTCCCGGTGATCCTACGTCCCAAACACCCGGATCCCCTCCGGATACTTGAGTTAGAAACCCTAACTCAAGATTTGCACTATGAAATACTTGTAGAAACCTCTACAAGGTCAAATCATACACAAATGAAATTGTGACTCCCACAACCCGGGATCACAAACAAACTCTCACAACCGAGAGTAAAAAACTTACAATATGAAAGTAAATGAAATACGAAATTCTTACCGACAAAATCATATGCCTTGAGTAAACTTACGATTTAGGGCAAAACAGATTTTGGGGAAGATGAAGAGTCACCAAACCCTAGCTCCAAGTAGATGACTAGCAATGGAGTCCTAGGTGGATGTTGGTGACCTAGAATCAAGCACTTGGCTTGGAAGGCTCACAATCAATGAATCTCTCTTTTGAAATAAGAGTGAGGGAGAGATTCAAGATGAGAAATGAATGAGCTTTGAATGAGATTGAATGCTTCTCTTTTGATCTCTAAACTTCTCTTAATATCAGCCTTGAGTGCAATGAATGCAGCACTCCAAGTATTTATAGGTTAGAGGAAAGAGAGAGAGAAAAACGTTTCAATTAAAGCTCCAACGACTCTATTCTGAACCAGACTAGTCGGTCAAAGAAGGATCACTGACCGACTAGTTCATCAACTAGTCGGTCGGTGATTCAACATGAACCGACTAAGAGGTGAATAGTGAATAGATGAAGTTTCAGACTTAAGGAACTAGTCGGTCCAAGAAGACTTTCCAACCGACTAGTTTCACAACTAGTCGGTCGGTGAGTGAACTTAGACCGACTAAGAGATAAAACAAATAGTCTGAGAACAAATTGAATTAGTCGGTCCAAGAACAAATGTTGACCGACTAGTTCATCAACTAGTCGGTCGACAAATGTACATAGACCGACTAACGATAAACAGTAGATCAGGCTCAAAAATGGAAGTTCAACTAGTCGGTCCAAGAAGGATTCCTAACCGACTAGTTTCACAACTAGTCGGTCGGTGAACCTTCTTTGACCGACTAACTGTAAACAGTAACTGAGCTAGAAATTGAGAAGGCAAACTAGTCGGTTTAAGAAGCTTTGCTGACCGACTAGATCACCATCTAGTCGGTGGTTCTTCTTCTTGAACCAACTAACATGCACAAGAAGTCGCGAATCGAAGCGCAAAGCTTCGGGAAAGTTTGTATGGACTTCTAATAAGATCCTAGCTCTAAGATTGGAGCGATATGAAGATTAAAACGTAAGACCTACTCAAGGCTTAACATTCTACGAAAATGAAGCTAGAAGACATTAAATAAACTATGACGAACCGTCTTCAAAAGCTTCAATCGAATCTTCCTGACTTCAATAATGGTCCATAAGCTTCAACGAAGCTTTAGGCATACGATCACATGCTTTGAGAAATCTTGAGATGTCTCTTTAGATGTACGTGGAATTTTGGCGACGATCTCCATAACTGCGCTCACAAAGAGTTAGTTCACGATATATTTATGTTTGTTCATCATCCAAAACCAAATCCGGGGAGTCAATACTCAACATGCACATCTTTTCATTAAGCTCTCTATTTTCAGTTTCTAGCTTAGTAACTTTTTATGCATGTTATTTTCTTTTAATAAAGTAGGACAATTAAGACATTCAACTTTTTCATGCATGCTAGATTTTTCCTTTTTCAGCAAATCAATGGTAGCTTTATATGCAACAATTTTATCTTTCAGTTTATCAACTTCTTTTGACATGTCACAATTTTCTTGTTGCGGTTTATCAATTAGCATTTCTAAAGCAATCTACAGTAGATTCTAAATCATCAATTTCATCTTACATTTCTTTACAAATATTTAGAAGTTCAGCTTTAGTGCAATATTTTACCTCATCATGCTCTCCCATTAAGCAGAGGGAGGAGTGGGCAGTCTCCTCTTGAGTTCATCTTCACTATCCGCATCCCACGTTACAGCCAAAGATTTTCCTTTCTTCTCCGCAGTGTTGTTCTTTTCATGTGGGCAATTCCTCATAAAGTGTCCCTGCTTCTTGCATTTATAACAATGAATTTTATTTGTAGTATTCTGCTCAGAGGAATTTTTAGCAGGATTAAATTTATTAGAACGAATAAAACTTTGTGCCATTTCAGCTCTTCCCTGCTTGGTCTTGATATATCTTCTAAAACCTCTGACCATCAGTGCCTGCTCCTCATCAAGTTCATCATCTTCATCTTTCTCAGCTTGAAGAGCTAGTGGTTTGGGAGCCTTGGCATTTGATTTTCTCTTGATTCAATGCTCTATATTTCAAGCTCATGGGACATCAAGTTCCCTATCAGTTCCTCCACGCTCAGTTTTACGAGATCCTTAGCTTCCTCGATAGCTGTGACTTTAGGATGGAACAAGCTTAGCAGGGCCCTCATGATCTTTCTTACTTACTCCAGACTTGAGTATGGTATTCCAAGAGCGTTGGAATTATAGATGATGTCTGTGAACCTTGCAAACATCTCTTTGATGGACTCCGTAGGACGCATTCGAAAGCTTTCATATTCTGTGCTCAGCAAAGCAAGTCTAGACTCTTTCACCTACGACATTCCCTCATGTGTCACCTCCAGCTGTGCCAAATTTCCTGCGCAGTTAGACATTGAGAGATACGATTAAACTCAGCTTTATCCAAAGAGCATGTAATTGCATTCATAGCTCTACCATTCAGCGAATAACGTTTTATATCAGCATCATCCCATTCTTCTTCAGGTTTCAAAATTTCGATGTCTTCAATTTTAATCATGGGGGGTTTATATCATTTTCAACTATGTTCCACACATCATAATCAACATACACTAATAGATTTTCATTCTTGCTTTCCCGTAAGCTAATCAACACCATTAAACTTGGGTGGTCTGGCAATGGACTGACATTCAGCAAAGGCTGAATCAGAAATATTCATGGTTATCTAGCCTCTAACATGCTCTGATACCACTTGCTGGATCTGGATTTAAGTCTAGAGGGGGGTGAATAGGCTAATAAAAATTATCACAATATCACAGGAAATTATCAGCACAAATAATCAGACGCAGAGTAAATAAAGCCAATCACAGAGTGCATGAGAGATTTACACTGGTTCGGTCGCCATAACGACCTACTTCAGCTCCTAAAGCAAATACTAGATTCAATAATGTCAAGGGTACAACTATAAAGAGCTCCGAGTACCCACTCTACGCTCACCAAGTTCCGTACCGCACTCACCAAAGTGCCAAACACTAATAATCTAGTAGCTCTCTTTTGACTAGCACCAACTAGTCAAGACCCCAAAACCCCAACGTGATAGTTTAGTAACCTACAAAGATCAATACACCAATTACACAAATGTAAAGAGATATAGAGTTCAGAAAAGCTCAGTTCATGTCGGTGTTGTTATCTCTGTCAATTAGCACGTAGTCGGGTACGCTCTGACGCAAATGTAGTCTCTATCTAACCCCTGGACCAATCCGTGTCTCCACGAACTAGAGACAATCTGGTCTATGTGTATAGGAATTCCAGTTCAACTCAAATCAGAATTGGTGTGTACGCAAAGAAACTTTCTGTAACGACTGGTTTTCATGCATTTGGATTTATTATATTATATTATATGTTTTGGTGGATTTTCTCCTTATGTGTGGTTTTCGTCTCCGTAGCTTTCATTTTCGATCGTTTCGTCGTGATTTTCTAGCTTCTTCCTTGGAATCGTCGATTTTGGAGTAAGTCATTCGTGACGGGCTTCATATCGGTCATATCTTATTGTTAGATCAAGCCTAGGAGTCTTAGGAATCGATCCTGGAGCTTCGCGCTCCATTTTGGAACTTTCTGTGCACATTAGCCGGTGTAAGAAGGGGAACCGACCGACTAGATGACGATTTAGTCGGTCGGCAAACCTTCATGGACCGACTAGTGGGCTTTGTAAATTATTCAGGAGTTACTGTTTACTTTTAGTCGGTCTAAGAACAACCACCGACCGACTAGATGCGCAACTAGTCGGTCAGAACTTGCTCTCAGACCGACTAGTTTCTGTCAGTAGATTTCACCTAAGTTACTGTTTATCATTAGTCGGTCCATGAACACTCACCGACCGACTAGGTTGCAAACTAGTCGGTCGACGGGCCTTCACAGACCGACTAATTCATTACCCAGATTTTTCCCTACTTTCGCTGTTTGGTGTTAGTCGGTCACAGTTAATCGACCGACCGACTAGTTGTTAAACTAGTCGGTCAGCCACTCTTCTTTGACCGACTAATGACCCCAGAAACCCTAATTTTTGGGCAGCCGTCGGCTGTGCCTATTTAAACCCCCCCAAACGTTTTCTGTCTTCATTCATTTCTCCTGAGCCTCCTTCTTCCCCAAATCATCATCCATCTTACCCTAGCCCTCCTCCTTCATCAAGAGCCTCTCCCCCTCTCCATTTTGGCCGGCCACCACCTCTAGGTCGCCGGAAAACCCCCAAAAATCCCCAAAACCCCATTTCTCCAGATTTTTCCCATCCATTCCAGATCTGAACCCTAGGTTCACCGGATCGTTTCTTCCGTTGCCGTGCTTGCTCGGTATCGTTCTTTCGCTTCCGATAAGGTAATAAATCGATCTCTTAATGCTTTCATAACCCATTTGTGTTTTTGTGAAACCCTAATAAAACTAGGTTGGATGTTGTTCTAATGTTATTTTGCCATGGCAGCGATCTCATCTCCGTAGTTAGCATTTGTGTGACGGCCTCGTTGATCGTCATCCTCGGTGCTAGGCAAGTGAAACTTGCCACTTAGGGTTTTGGGCCTTGTCTTAGGCCATTTGCTTGTTGTATGCGTAAAAGAGACTAGGCGACGAAATGATACTCGCCTAGGCGCAATTTTAGGAACTAGCTTGACAACGAAGCTAGAACCATCATTTTCCATGTTGCATAACTATCATGTCATGTTTAATTTCCATTAACGGTACGCGAATTAATTGTCATGTCATTGCATTCTTTAAGTGTTCCCGTGATTGCGTAGCTCCGCTACACCTTGTGAAATGATTGAGGCTAGGTGCACCCCTATGCCAAATGAAATACGCTCCTGGGTTGTGATCCGGGAAACGAGCTCTTGTACGGGGAAACCCTGGCTCATTTACTGAGCTCATGCACAGGGACCTTGGCTCGTTTACACGTGGGTTTTGGGGTAAGAGTTAAGCGGCCATTCAACTGGGAGTCTGCCTGATCAGCAACTGCAGTTGTAAGGCGTAAACTCTGGGATTGGGGTAGTGTTAAGCGGCCAATCAGTGCGAACGTCCAACACTTCAGCTGTAAGGCGTAAACATATACAAATAACTTGAAACGTGACTAGTAAAAAGATTGAGATTGTTAGTAGCTTGGCTACTCTTGACATGCCCTGATAAATTGTTCTCTTGTACTTATTGTTTCACTATGTCTTACTTGTGCACTCATACCATAACTGCCATGTCATGCATACTATAACTGTTAGGTTGTTAGTTTGCCTTACTTTCAGTTTCCTTGCCCAAGTCCTTTAGACTTGCTGACATGTGCCCCTTTACTCTTTTGGGTGACACATGTTAAATCCTGAGCCTGAGTACATTGTTGAGGACGAGGTGTTTGCTGACGCTGAGCCCGAGCCTGTGTTTGGCGAGGAGTACGTGGACACTGGGGACCAGTCCTAGTGTCTTCGTTGAGCTTTTCTCCTTTTGTTTTAGACTGCTGTTTAGTTGTCGGTGCGTGGCACCTATACTTTGTTATGTTTGTCCTTGTGGCCTTGTTCTGGGCCGTTAGACTCCTTCTTTTAGCCTGGTGGCTTTTCTGGATGTTGAACTTAATTTTAATGTTGGACAAATTCTGAGATATGAGATTTTGTTTTCTGTATCTCCTTGTGTTATTATTGTAGTTCCGTTTGTGGTTACAGGGACCTGCTTATGTTTTATTGACGCTTATCAGGTTTGGGGCTTAACAGCTCCACTCTCGTGCGGACCTTTCACGTCTCGCCTCCATTTTAGGGAAGCGGGGCGTGACAGGTTTTGTTGGTGGCCCATGCAGGTCCTCTTCTGTAACTGTAATTATCAGAATGATGATAATAATATTAGAATGTCCAATAAACTAAGTTCGACATCCGAGTCATAGGCTATGAGTCTAATCTGCTTCGTTTTCTGTGTCATTAGATGGCAGGAAGGCGATTCACCCGTGGTGGAGGTAGTGGTGTGCCCCCTCATGACGAGGAGCCTGAGCGGGAGCCCACCAATGGAGAGATGATGCGGATGATGCTTCAGATGATGCAGGTGCAGCAGGGCGTGCTCCTGCAAGTCCAGAATGCTCCAGTTGTTCGAGCTGGTCGGGCAATCCAGGATGCCCCTCGCTCCGAGCCGGGAGCAAAGCAATTTCGGGAGCTGGGTCCTGCATATTTTGATGGGTCTGAGGGTCCTCTGGTTGCCTATGAGTGGATTCGGAACATTGAGGATAACTTGAAGATGGCCAAGATCACCCCGGCTAGATGGGTTGATTTGGCGAAGAGGCAACTCAAGGATAATGCTCAGAACTGGTGGGATGCGGAAGAGAAGATGCTGGTGGAGCTGATAGCTTGGGCTACCTTTAAGTCCAGGTTTGATGAGGAGTTCTTTTCGAAGGCTGCTAGGAAGGAGATGCTGCAGCGTTTTATTGATCTGAAGCACGGGTGCTTGACGGTGGACTAGTACCACCAAGAGTTCACTAGGCTGAGTCGATTCGCACCGAAGATGGTGCAGGATGCTGATGAGAGGGCTCAGAGGTTCCTGCAGGGGCTTTCTTTGGAGCTTCAGAGTTTTGTGTCTTCCTCTGATCTGGACTCTTATCAGAAGGTTCTGGTCGCTGCGAGGAGGCAGGAGCTGAACCTGAGTCAGAGGAGATGACATGTTTTTGGTGCTGGGAAGAGGCCTATGGAGCAGGCCAGAGCGGTGGTTAGGCCTGGTTTCAAGCTTAATCATCCGGTGTAGTTCAAGAGGCCAGGAGGGCCTATTCAGAAGACTTGTCATTTCTGCGGCAAGCCTGGCCACATCAAGGATCAGTGTGGGAAGTTTCTGGGCCAGTGTTTGGTTTGTGGATATGCTTCCTATGTTGCGAAGGATTGTCGGCATGCGAATCAGCTGCGGAGGGCACCTGTTGCAGCATAGCCGTTGCAGCAGAGAGCATCTGTTCCTGCTGGACGTGGAGCAGCTCTTGTTCCACAGAGGCAGGCTTTTCAACAGGCTATTCCGCTGAGGAGGCAGGCTTTTCTGATGACCGCTGTGGAGAGCGAGGCTGTGGATGAGGTTATCGCAGGTAAACCTCAATCTAGCTGTTACTTTCCTAGCTAATTTTGATCGTTGTATTATGTTGTTTGCTTGAATATGATTGTTTGCTAGACTAGGGTTGATTGTTAATTGCTTGTTAGGTGTGGTTTTGGTGTGCACATTTCCTGCACGAGTTCTCTTTGACTCAGGTGCATCGATGTGCATTATTTCTCGGAGCTTCGTGGAGAAGCATTCCTTGTCGACGTCCCCTCTTCCGAAGAGTTGGAATATCGTCACAGGAAATGGTGTGGTCTCGGTGCATCTTGGTTGCAATTCTTGCTCGTTGGTGGTCTGTGGACATGAGCTTTACGCTGATTTCATTGTCCACGACATCATCAACTATGATGCGGTCCTTGGGATGGATTGGCTTGCGAGCTTCTATGCTACGATCGACTGTCGGAGGAAGAAGGTGGTGTTCGAGATTCCCGGACATCCAGTGTTTGAGTTCAGCCGGGGTAGCAGCTTGCTTGGTCCTGTCAGGTTTCAGGCCAGGCCGGTGGAGATTGTGACTATGCAGATGGAGCTGGAGAGGCCAGCGGTTGTGCGGGACTTTGATGACGTCTTCCCCGAGGATATGTCTGGTTTGCCACCTGATCGAGCTTTAGAATTTTCTATTGATCTTGTTCCGGGAGCGCAGCCGATTTCGAAGGCACCTTATCGTATGGCACCCGTTGAGTTGGAGGAATTGCGGAAGCAGCTGGATGAGCTTTTGCAGAAGGGTTATATCAATCCTAGTGTGTCTCCGTGGGGAGCACCGGTGCTGCTGGTGAAGAAGAAGGGTGGTTCGCGTCGCATGTGCGTGGACTACCGGGAGCTGAATGCGGTGACCATCAAGAATAAATACCCGTTGCCTCGCATCGATGATATTTTTGATCAGCTTGGAGGTTCGAGGGTGTTTTCTAAGTTGGATTTGAGGAGTGGTTATCATCAGCTGAAGGTGAAGATGGGAGATGTTCCGAAGACAGCGTTCAGGATGAAGTATGGACACTACGAGTTTGTGGTTATGTCTTTCGGTGTAACCAATGCACCCGCAATTTTCATGAATCTGATGAACCTGATTTTCTATGACTTTTTGGATAAGTTTGTCGTTATCTTTATTGACGACATTCTGATCTATTCGAAGTCGGAGGAGGAGCATGTCTCGCACTTGAGGACGGTGTTGGAGATTTTGAGGAAGCATCGTTTGTATGCTAAGTTTTCGAAGTGTGAGTTTTGGCTGGACCGATTTGCTTTTCTCGGGCATGTGGTGACTGGAGATGGTATTTCAGTGGATCCCGAGAAGATCAGGGCCATCAGAGCGTGGCCTGTTCTGCAGTCAGCGTCTGAGATTCGGAGTTTCTTTGGGCTTGCTGGTTACTATCGGCGCTTTATTAAGGACTTTTCCCGTATTGCTGAGCCGATGACCAGATTGACTCGGAAGGATGTACCTTTTGTTTGGTCGGGCGATTGTGAGAATGCTTTTGGCGTTCTGAGGGAGAGATTGACGACTGCCCCTATTCTTGTTGTGCCTGATCGCAGTGGAGGATTTGAGATCTTTTGCGATGCTTCTGGCAAGGGTCTCGGTTGTGTGTTGCATCAGCACGGGCATGTTGTGGCTTATGCATCGCGTCAGCTCAAGACTCATGAGAAGAATTACCTGACACATGATTTGGAGTTGGCTGCTGTTGTGTTTACGCTCAAGATTTGGAGGCACTTCCTGCTGAGTGAGAAAGTGAAGATCTTCACCGATCACAAAAGCTTGAAGTATATTTTCACTCAGAAGGAGCTCAACATGCGACAGCGTCGATGGTTGGAGCTCATGGCGGATTATGAGATCGAATTGCAGTATCACCCTGGCAAGGTGAATGTGGTTCCTGATGCGCTGAGTAGGCTTCCAGCGGTGATGATTTTGACTTCGTAGTGGAGATTGCAGCAGGATTTTTGCGAGTCTGGTGTGGAGGTTGTTCTTCCTAGGAAGGCTTCTTCGTTGATGTGTATGCAGATACAGTCGACGATCGTGGATCGGGTCAAGGCTGGCCAGGCTGAGGATCCGAAGCTGGTGAAGATTCGGGAGCAGGTGGAAGCCGGTCTGCGGACTGACTTTTTGATTCATGAGGATGGCTCGCTGAGGTTTGGAGCCAGGTTGTGTGTGCCAGCCGGGGATATTAGAGAGGAGTTGATGGTGGAGGCACACAGTTCGCCGTATTCTGTGCATCCTGGTGGCACCAAGATGTACCAGGATCTTCGTCTGAACTATTGGTGGCATGACATGAAGAGGAGTATGGCTCAGAGTGTAGCCAAGTGCTTGGTTTGCCAGCAGGTAAAGGCGGAGCATCAGCGTACGGCCGGGTTGCTACAAACGATTCCGATCCTAGAGTGAAAATGGCAACACATCACTATGGATTTCGTGACTGGACTACCTCGGAGTCCAAAGCAGAATGATGCGATTTGGGTGATCATAGATCGATTGACCAAATCCGCGCACTTTATTCCGTTCCGAGTGGGACAGTCCACTGAGGCGCTAGCAAGAAGATATATGGAGGTAAATTCTTTTACTCTCTGTTTTTATTTCCTTTTCCTAGTTTAGATAGTGATGTAACGTGAATCATGCAGGAGGTCGTACGACTTCACGGAGTCCCCGTGAGTATCGTGTCAGACAGAGACACGAGGTTCACTTCTCAGTTCTGGCAGAGTTTGCAGAAGAGTTTGAATACGCGTCTGAGTTTCAACGCGGCGTACCATCCACAGACGGATGGCCAGTCCGAGAGGACGATTCAGATCTTGGAGGACATGCTGAGGGCGTGCATGTTGGATTTCAAGGGTTCGTGGGAGGACCATCTGTATCTGGCGGAGTTTTCTTACAACAACAGCTTCCAGGCGAGTATTGGCATGGCGCCTTTCGCCACGCTTTATGGGAGGAAATGTCGATCGCCATTGAGTTGGGATGACGTTGGTGATCGGGAGCTGTTGGGACCTGAGATGATTGTGGAGGCCGTAGATGTTGTCAGGAACATTCGGGAGAGGTTGAGGATTACTCAGGACCATTATAAGCATTGGGCAGATGCTAAACGTCGTCCTTTGGAGTTTCAACCGGGCGACCATGTGTTCTTGAAGATTTCCCCGAATCGTGGTGTGATTCGCTTTGGGAAGCGAGGGAAGTTGAGCCCGCGATACATTGGACCATTTGACGTTCTGGAGAAAGTTGGCGAGGTAGCCTACCGCCTAGCCTTGCCGCCATCTTTGGAAGGAGTTCATAATGTTTTCCATGTGTCGCAGCTTCGTCGATACATTAGCGATCCATCTCATGATGTGGATTTCTCGGAGATTATCGTTCGCCCTGATATGACATATGACCAGCAGCCAGTGCAGATTCTGGACAGGCGTCAGAAGTCACTTCGGAACAAGGTTGTCAATCTTGTGAGGGTGATGTGGCGACACGGCTCGCCTGGAGAGTCTACTTGAGAGAATGAGGATGAGATGTGAGAGCGTTTCCCACTTTTGTTCCCGGACACGTGAGTGTTGGGAAATTCCGAGGACGGAATTTTTCTTAAGTTGGGGAGGATATAACAACTGGTTTTCATGTATCTGGATTTATTATATTATATTATATGTTTTGGTGGATTTTCTCCTTATGTGTGGTTTTCGTCTCCGTAGCTTTCATTTTCGATCGTTTCGTCGTGATTTTCTAGCTTCTTCCTTGGAATCGTCGATTTTGGAGTAAGTCATTCGTGACGAGCTTTATATCGGTCATATCTTATTGTTAGATCAAGCCTAGGAGTCTTAGGAATCGATCCCGGAGCTTCGCGCTCCATTTCGGAACTTTCTGTGCACGTTAGCCAGTGTAAGAAGGGGAACCGACCGACTAGATGACGATTTAGTCGGTCGTCAAACCTTCATGGACCGACTAGTGGGTTTTGTAAATTATTCAGGAGTTACTGTTTACTTTTAGTCGGTCTAAGAATAACCACCGACCGACTAGATGCTCAACTAGTCGGTCAGAACTTGCTCTCAGACCGACTAGTTTCTGTCAGTAGATTTCACCTAAGTTACTGTTTATCGTTAGTCGGTCCATGAACACTCACCGACCGACTAGGTTGCAAACTAGTCGGTCGACGGGCCTTCACAGATCGACTAATTCATTACCCAGATTTTTCCCTACTTTCGCTGTTTGGTGTTAGTCGGTCACAGTTAATCGACCGACCGACTAGTTGTTAAACTAGTCGGTCAGCCACTCTTCTTTGACCGACTAATGACCCTAGAAACCCTAATTTTTGGGCAGCCGCCGGCTGTGCCTATTTAAAACCCCCCCAAACGTTTTCTTTCTTCATTCATTTCTCCTGAGCCTCCTTCTTCCCCAAATCATCATCCATCTAACCCTAGCCCTCCTCCTTCATCAAGAGCCTCTCCCCCTCTCCATTTTGGCCGGCCACCACCTCTAGGTCACCGGAAAACCCCCAAAAATCCCCAAAACCCCATTTCTCCAGATTTTCCCCATCCATTCCAGATCTGAACCCTAGGTTCCCCGGATCGTTTCTTCCGTTGCCGTGCTTGCTCGGCATCGTTCTTCCGCTTTCGATAAGGTAATAAATCGATCTCTTAATGTTTTCATAACCCAGTTGTGTTTTTGTGAAACCCTAATAAAACTAGGTTGGATGTTGTTCTAATGTTGTTTTGCCATGGCAGCGATCTCATCTCCGTAGTTAGCATTTGTGTGACGGCCTCGTTGATCGTCATCCTCGGTGCTAGGCAAGTGAAACTTGCCACTTAGGGTTTTGGGCCATGTCTTAGGCCATTTGCTTGTTGTATGCGTAAAAGAGACTAGGCGACAAAATGATACTCGCCTAGGCGCAATTTTAGGAACTAGCTTGACAACGAAGCTAGAACCGTCATTTTCCATGTTGCATAACTATCATGTCATGTTTAATTTCCATTAACGGTACGCGAATTAATTGTCATGTCATTGCATTCTTTAAGGGTTCCCGTGATTGCGTAGCTCCGCTACACCTTGAGAAATGATTGAGTCTAGGTGCACCCCTATGCCAAATGAAATACGCTTCTGGGTTGTGATCCGGGAAACGAGCTCTTGTGCGGGGCAACCCTGGCTCATTTACTGAGCTCATGTACAGGGACCTTGGCTCGTTTACACGTGGGTTTTGTGGTAAGAGTTAAGCGGCCATTCAACTGGGAGTCTGCCCGATCAGCAACTGCAGTTGTAAGGCGTAAACTCTGTGATTGGGGTAGTGTTAAGCGGCCAATCAGTGCGAACGTCCAACACTTCAGCTGTAAGGCGTAAACATCTACAAATAACTTGAAACGTGACTAGTGAAAAGATTGAGATTGTTAGTAGCTTGGCTACTCTTGACATGCCCTGATAAATTGTTCTCTTGTACTTATTGTTTCACCATGTCTTACTTGTGCACTCATACCATAACTGCCATGTCATGCATACTATAACTGTTAGGTTGTTAGTTTGCCTTACTTTCAGTTTCCTTGCCCAAGTCCTTTAGACTTGCTGACATGTGCCCCTTTACTCTTTTGGGTGACACATGTTAGATCCTGAGCCTGAGTACCTTGTTGAGGACGAGGTGTTTGCTGACGCCGAGCCCGAGACTGTGTTTGGCGAGGAGTACGTGGACACTGGGGACCAGTCCTAGTGTCTTCGTTGAGCTTTTCCCCTTTTTTTAGACTGCTGTTTAGTTGTCGGTGAGTGGCACCTATACTTTGTTATGTTTGTCCTTGTGACCTTGTTCTGGGCCGTTAGACTCCTTCTTTTAGCCTGGTGGCTTTTCTGGATGTTGAACTTAATTTTAATGTTGGACAAATTCTGAGATATGAGATTTTGTTTTCTGTATCTCCTTGTGTTATTATTGTTGTTCCGTTTGTGGTTACATGGACCTGCTTATGTTTTATTGACGCTTATCGGGTTTGGGGCTTCACAGCTCCACTCTCGTGCGGACCTTTCATGTCTCGCCTCCATTTTAGGGAAGCGGGGCGTGACACTTTCCAAACCCTTTTATATTCACGCAAGCTTAAAGTCTACATGTATCCACGTCAGCAACATATATACTTCTCGTTCACGGCATGCAGAAGGAAACATGACAGCACGTTTGAAGACTTGAGGTTGATGCTCCCCTTCACGACAACTCACGGCGACAGCTAAGTCCTTCACGTAGTAGCACGATATCCGTTGGCACACAGTTGTGTCTTTAACACTCAGCAGTACGTGAAGCTATCCACACGAGGAAGGAGATCACCATCTGGCAGCTAGTATGATGGCATCAAGAACAAACTCCACGATGGCAGTAAGAAGATGCACGTCAGCGTGTGTTGTTGAGGTAGTAAGCACGGCAACGTAATGGTTTCAACGTCGAGCTTCTTTCTCCATGACAGCGAGAAGACATCAGAGTTTGTTGATGCATCAGCAAGGTCTTCACGCACTCCTCTTTCTCTATTTGTTCACATGCTTGCAATCTTCACTGTGGCGAGGGCATGCAAGCTTGAGGTTGATGCTAGGAGATGAAAATGCTGCTGTTGGCTAAGGGAACTATGACTGTCGATGGCAGCAACTGGTCTTTGTTCTCCACGGCTTGGCTTGATGCATCCACTGCAGCGACATCGACAGCTTGATGATCTGATCGGTAGTGGCAAGTAGTCGTTGGAGCACGACTACAAGAACTCTCAGCAGGGATAGCGAGCTCGATGATGCGTGGCATGATGGGAACTCCGGCAGCGAAGATGAACTAAAGCGGACATACCACGTCGGCAGCGGGGAAGGAGAACTCCACGGCTTGGAGATGTCGACGGCAGCAAGGATAGGTTGAAGATGGCCCTTGTGTTAATGAGTTTGGTACCCACCGATATTGTAGGTGCTGCTTGGTGATGTCTCGGGTCTTGTTGATGTTGCAGCTTTGAGGTTGCCTACTACAAGGGTGCTTGAGGGTCTTACGTCTATGAGGATAAATTGATGACGAGAAGAATACTTGGCCATGAGTTTTTTTGTTAGGGGGAGATGTGGAACTTGGGTTCTTTGGAGAATATAGCTTGATGAATCCACAATAGCAAGAAGTACTTACGACATCACAATGGCAGCTTGAAGTTTTAATCCCATCACAATGGCAGCTTGAAGTTTTAATCTCATCACAATGGCAGTTTGTTCTCTTTTATGGCCTTGTGTTGTATGTGTTTATGGCAACGAAAAATATTTGGCTTGGAAAAAAAACAGAGTTGATGCGGCTTGCGGCAGAAAGGATGGAAGCTAGGGTTATTTCTTGAGGCTTGGCTTTCTCTCCTTGTTGCTTGCAGCAAATACTTTGAGACTAGGGTTTATTTTGATTTTTTGGCTGCTTCCTTTTGTTTTCTTTGGATGAGAGTTTAAATAGAAGAGAGAGAGAGAGAGAGAGAGAGAGAGAGAGAGAGAGAGAGAGAGAGAGAGAGAGAGGCTAAAGGAGAATCCCTTGAAAGTAGGAATTTGGATGCAATTCAAATTTGAATGGGATTTCAATGGGATATGAAATTTGTATTTGACTTGAATATGATTTCTAATTTGAATTTGAATTGCAATGGGATTTGATTTAATCATGATTGGATTTGAAATAATCACCAATTGATTTGAATAGGATTTGCCTTATTCGTCTATCTCTTGACCAAGTCTACCATTCATTTGAATTGCAAGTTTCTCCATCACTTTGACCAAGTCTCCTTTTAAGTATTTACAAGCTTGCTACTCCTGAAAACACTTAGCACACACATCAAAGCGTTCACACACGTTTGTTATCATTAAACATGAATTCATCGATCATCGTATCCAACAGAAGATGCTTGTTTGAAGATTTGTTGATCCCTCTCTTGCGTGAGTCTTTTCAATGGCATGCCCTTTAATTAATGATGGCTAGGAGAGGGTTATTATCTTTCCTTGCATGATGGATCTATGGAGAGAATGATCAAGGCCGGCTATGTCTTGAGCAATGAGGAACATGCCGGCTAGATGCTAGAGTTTGTGCTTGTAGAATTGTTTCTCTCATTGTGAGTTTTGGACTTGTGCATGTGGCGTTTAAATAAGAGATGACTCAAGTCCTATTAGCTCTAGACTTCCTTGTGTTTGATGTGCACAACTACTCTAATGGCCAACTAGACTTGTTTGTGCACATGAACTCCTTGAATCCCCCTTGATCTAGGACTTTAGTAGTCACCCCAATATACAATCCTTCATGAACTCTTCCTCTTTCATTATCCCAAGTCCTAGTAACTCCTCTTTGAGATGGACTCTAGCTAGATGCATTATGCTTGGACATCTTGTAGCACTTTGTCCTTGCAGATGAACTCTAGCTAGATGCATTGGGCTAGGAAATGCACTAGGACACACATTGATGAAATTGAACTCCTTTTTGAATCCAAATTTTGTCTCTCCTAGTTGCATTCAAACTTTAACTAGCCAATCTTCCAATCTTCATGTTGTATTGAACTTGGATAATACATCATTAATTTGAACTCTTATTATCATGAATTAGCTTATCCTTCCTTCTTTGACTTTCTAGAAGATGTTTGACCAAGGCAAAATTACCAAATATCCCCTTCACCTTTTACTTGATTTTTGGCCATGATTTTGAAGCTATAATTCATGGAGAATTATCATGATGTGCATTGGCCATAGATAATGATCTTTGAGAATTTTTGGGGGAAGTTGAATGATGAATAAATTACGATATTGCCCTTTGGTCGATGAATCATTGTTTTGATCTGAAAATCACTAAACAAACATATTAGTAGCATGTGACTCGTTTGTCATCATCAACATTAAAAGTGTGACCTAGTTAGTGGGATAACTAGGCCAACATAAAGGTCTCTCCCATTCTTCAGAGTATTGAGGAAGACGCTTGCTAAACCTGTAGGCGAGAGAAAAGATGTGGAGTTGGACGAATGCTGTGCGCAAGCCTTTGCCGAACTAAAAGACTATCTCCATATCACCCACTCCTAAAGAAGCCTAATGAAGGGGAACTGTAATGGCCGGTACTCACTATTCGTAATATGGCTGTGCGTATAGCAATTTTGGGTACCAGATCGGTTTTGTTGCTTTGTATGTGAGTCGTGTCGTTGAGTCGATAGGCCGTAGCACCTTGGTTACATCCTTAGCAAGCCAACCCCCGACGTGTGCCCAACTTGGGATTACTGTCGCCTTTGGACCTCGTATCATTTGTACGCGTATTTTCCTTGAAGTTCGCGTATTTTTCTTAGCCTTATCTTTCATTCAGAACGCACGATGTGATATGCCATTGTGACCCTCTGGAAGAGTATTAATTTGTGGAATTATTTTGGAACGACATTTCGCGGGTCGTTCATCCACAATTTGACTTTGTTTGATGAGGGGTCGTGATTTTCACTTTCGACGTGAGTTTTTTTTTATTTTTTTGGTTTCGTTCCTCGTCACCCAACTTGTGATCAGTCTTCTTAGTTCTGTTCCTCTTGGCGACACGGTCGCCCCAATATTTATCTCATAATTTTAGGGCTCCGTTTGACACACTTTCACTATTCTTCCCAATCTCTTACATTTAACCCCAAGTTTTATGAATTTAACCCACTAATTATTTTATAATAAATCCTAATCGCTTATTAAAGCCTAACCTAAGAGACCCTAGGCTAACCTTTATTCATGCTGCAAAACCCCACACAACCTTTTATAAAACCAAATTGGGCTAATCCTAGCACTCACGTGTTGTTTTCTCTAGCCCCCCCCACACTTAAAGCTATATGATATAAATCCTAGACCCTCACGTGGGCAGCCTCCCCTATTAAATAAGCACATAGGGCTAATCCTTTCCCCAGAAAACACAAACGAGCCGCCACCTGCATTTCCTCTCGACTACAACCCAACCTGGCTGCTCCATCTGCCGCGTAGACACTCTCTCGCGAGGTTGTCCATCTCGTTTCCACCTCATACACCGGAGGTAGACCTCCCGCGACAACCCCGTTTGCCAGTCGCGCCTCCTTGCACCGTTGGCAGCCCGATCGGAGCCCGTACGACCCCGCAGCAGCTGTTTCCGTTGCCTGCAAGTTCGATCCGGCCACCCCGATGGCGAGCTGCCTCCCCGTGGTCTCCAGCGCCGATCATCTCTCCCGCGCAACCCCCATGCTGGCAACAACGCCTCCAGGCTCCTCGTGCGGCCGCTGTCTGCCCTTGCGCCGCCTCCTGATGTTACTTCGGCATTCCCGTGTGACAACCCTCCTCATCCACGCTAGTTGTCGCATTACAGCAGAGCCCCGTGATCGCTTTTCCCTTCAAGCGAGGTGAGGTGAGACAGTTAGCATGTTTGCATACGAATGTTTATACCCAGGGTTTCGTGAACGCTTTTATGAATGCCATATTGCAGCATTAATATTGTGTGTATTAAGTATGAAGCTTTTGCAGTATTCTTATTTTGGTTCCTGGATTACATGTATATATTAGTTAGTGTATAAAAATATGTTAGTATATTGGTGATTCAACAGTAACTGATATATGTGAGTATACTACACATTTTATTAATGTAGCCTTATGTTACATCCGTTAACGCAGTTATGATACGTTTCTTCGCGACCCGTTACCGTTTCATAGTCGACGCCGTTACCTTACCCGATATCGTAATTCAACCCCTGACGTCACTACTCGACGTCAGTGTAGCTCTCGCATCATGTGAGGGTTTATTTCTAACTGTAGGAACCCCAACCATCGCATGTTAATTCAAGATTAAAAACGATTATTTTAATGTGTTGTAACTCACTAATCCAACTTAATAATACGGGACTGTAGGCTGATTATTGGACTGAGCATGGGAGCTCTAGACGTTGTGAATCTGTGATTGGACTTTGAGAATTGTGATACCAGCACGTATTTCAGGCAACTGAAACTTGCCAACTTGTGTTTAGGCCATGTTTTAGACTATCCCTCGTTTTTAGCGTTAAAGAGACTAGGCGACGAAATGATAGTCGCCTCGACGCAACTTCAAGATCTAGCTTGTCAACGAAGCTAGATCTGACACCCTGCCATGCCATTCATACATTTTGCATTTAAATTCTGTCACGTTTAAATTCTATATCTGTATGCACTTTATTTGTACTCTGCCATGCCATCCATACATTTTGTCTGTCACGTTTAATTTCTATATCTGTACGCACTTTATTTGTACTCTTGCCATGCCATGCATCCTAACATGTCATTCCATGCTTGAATGTTTGCATTTGTAGCACACGCTACTTGTACTTCCTTGTTGAGGCTAGGCATGTGTTGCAGGCACAATCCTATGCCAAGTACACATCCTGGCTCGTGAACCAGAAGCGGGCTACGTGTGTTGGTCAAAAGCCAATGCCTGATTACACGTGGAGGGGTAGGGTTAAGCGATCACTTGAGCGTAGGAGTTGGCCCGTACAGCTGCTCCAGCCAAAGGGTGTAAACTCTGTGCATGACATGCTTACTTGTCTTGTAAATCCATGTGAATGTATTAGTAGCTTTGCTACCCTTGCCTTGTCATACTTGTTGGACTTTCTTACTTGTTGCATCCATGCCTTAAAATGCCATGTCATCACATATTATAGAACTGCTAGGCTGTTTTCCCTTTCTTTTAGTTCCTTGCACAAAGTCTCCTTGGAGACTTTGCTGACATGTGCCCCTTTTCTCTTTTGGGCATTACGTGTTAGGTTGTGAGCCAGAGTTGGTTGTCGAGAATGAACATGTTGCAGTTGTTGAGTTCGAGGACACTAGAGACCAGTCCTAGAGCTCTTTCTTGTTGATGTTGCTTTCTGCTTAGTCGCTGTTAGGCTGTCGATGCGTAGCACCTCTCTTTTCATATAGATGTTATGTATTAAGTCGACCATGCTTTAGGCCTCTTTTCAGACTCCTGTACTTTTCTTTACGACTTGTCTCTGAATGTTTGGATAAAAATCTGGATGTTATTGTTGGAGTTTATTTCTGCTTTAAATTATTATTATATTTGTTTCGCTTCGTGGTTGTAAGGACCTGGTTATTGGAAGTGTTTTTTTCAGACGCTTATCAGACTTGTAGACTCACAGCTCCAAGACTGAGCAGACCTCATCACGCCTCGCCTTCCATTTATGGGAAGCGGGTCGTGACAGGTTTTGTTGGTGGTCCATGCTGGTCCTTTTGCAACTGTGAATTATCTGGACAACGATAATAATAAAAACATTCATTAATTACTCGAAACATTCGAGTCGTAAAATCTGATTCTAATAAGAGCGTTTTCCGTGTCCTAGGTGGCTGGAAGACGTGTTGCCCGAGCATCTATCTCAACTTAGTAGGAAAATCCATAGATAAGGACTATAGTAAGAATTAGTTAGACGTCTGTGCTGGCTAGATAGAGGTCCCTGATTGTTAGCTAGACTCCATACTAGAATTGATATAATCGTCTTAGGAGTTACCTTAGCGGTTCTTGCCTAGCTCTGACCATATTAGACTCCTAGAATTTCCTTAGTCGTTCGCTTGGGTCCATCGATTTCGGGCCAAACCGAACGCAGTTCATTACAGTTTAGTTCCTTAGAGAGTTTTTGCGCTAAGTTTCCTAATCTTTTGTTGGCCGACCGTAGGAGTTTCCCGTAGATTTTCATGAGTCATACCCTAGGCGTATTTATGTTTTGATCATACGACCGTTTTCCTTGCCCTCGATTCACGAGATCGCCTCATGAGGATCGTCGTTAATTTTCGAATCTCTTCATTACAAATCTTGAATCTTCTGAAAGTATTTTCGATATTCCTCATTCGCTAAGTTTAAACTCGTTCGAAAACTTTTAATTTATATAGATTTATACTTAGACTTCATGCTCTTCCGTTGACTTAAATTCATTTTTTTTGAACTTCGAAAGTTTTGTCGAGATTTTTGATTACTATTTTATAATGTTTTTCCAGCCTATACTTTTCATACCTATTTAAATACCTTGTCCCTTTTCATATACTAATTTTATTCTGAACCGTATTTCTATTTTCCCTAATTCGATTTATAATTTTCTTTTCTTATGCCATTAAAACTTATTCGATTAACTCATCGCGCTTACCTTTAATATATTTTTCTAAGTTACATGGGACTTCAGCATTAAGCGTGTCGATTTTATACTCATCATTTTCTACTTCAAATTTTTGTAAAATACTATCTCCATTTAAATTTATCTCCAATTATAAAATAATTCATTCACCTCCACACTCATTTTTCTGCGTCTAATTCTTGTGTCCTGATTTAACTTTTATGTTACCCTTCTACGTTTTTAAGGATATTGTTATATTTTTATTTTATAACTTACATTTTAGTATATCCTTACCTCATATTTTATATCTTTCTTCCCTACTTGATTTTTCTGATTTATATTTTGTTCCACCCAACCAAGCTATTCCCTTGTATGTCACCTCATCTGAACCCGTTCATCCCGATCTTGTTTCATTTCAATTTCGATTTCGGTTTCCTCACTATTGTTTAGTTATCACATTAGTGCTTACTGTTGCCTACGTTAACCTTAGTATTGTATGGGGGCCCATTAGTATGGATTGTGATGTCGTTGTAGTGCATATAAATACACGGTATACATAAAGTCGTAGGTGTGTTAGTATTTATAAATATGTGTGTGGATAGCTAGACCACTCTAGGGATGTCTGTGTATATAATAATCAGTGTTGGAATATCTACTGGGGGTGTATGTAGTTGGAGATACTTAATAATGGTTGAAATAATTTGTTGGTAAAGTTATGTGTATATTAGGTATAATGATACTAGGGTACTTATAGTTAAATGTGCATGCCTATTATTCGATCTATATGTTAATACGTGTGGGCATGTGCTCGTACGTAGGTATGTGCTTACTAAATGAATATGTGTGATATACGTACGGTAATAGGGTTATAAATTTTGTTTGGTATTGCTTGCCTTTACGGGATGTTGTGTGTGTGTGTGCGTATATACCATGAGGTATACACGATTATTGAATGTCGTAACTATGTATGGATATGTATATGTAGCGGTATACTAATTATATGTATATTGATATGGTGTTATATATTATATATATAGGTGACAATACGATGAATGCATGTGTAGAGGGGTGTATCATGATTGTGTACGTGTACTGATAATGTAATATTATTATGGTTTGTAAAGTGATTGCATTATATGGTGTTATTTGATTAAATATAAAGTTGTGATTGATATTATGATAAGTATGTGTAGTACGTTGGTAGGTATATATATATATATATATATATATATATATATATATATATATATATATATATATATATATATATATATATATATATATATATATATATGAGTGTTGTGTTGGAGTAGGTTTAAGTATCGTGTTATATATATAGAGTATTCTGATATGGGTTTTGAGTCTCACTCAAGTTTGAGTGGGTATACTCTAAGTACATTGTTACAAGTGTCTGTGGCTTGCGTGTAGTACCATGAATATAGCGATGGATGATGTATGTATAGTGATAGGATTGTTTGTGCCTGATTGTGTTACGCACATGATTGTGGGTGGCCATACCAGTATGTAGTTATATGTGTTGGTCTTGTGGTATAGTTATTTACTAAGGACTTGCGTGTGTGAATATATATGTGCTAGCTAAACTAAGTATGTAGATGTGCTGAGTATATAGTGGTATGAAGGAATGTTATATTAGCATGTGTGGGTGTGCACCATGCACGGGTAAGTATGTGCTTAATTATATGTATTTGTAATTATGGTACGTGTGATGAGTCTTGAATATAGTTATAGGACTGTATGTGATGTGAATATATGGTGAAGTATCTGCGTGCATTTGAATGACTATATATTTGTGAAATTCTAGTAATGGTGAATGTATATTAGAAATAGTAAACTTGATTTAATAATGGTATGGTGTGATTACATGTGTTGATGTGTTTGGTATTAGATGTATATTAGGAAATATTAGGGAGTAGTATACCCATGTTTGTTTTGTGCATAGATAGTTATCTATACATGAAGTACTACGATTGTATTTGCTGGTGTGAACTATTTATTTGTTTGTGAGTATGTGTACCATGGTATGTAATAAGTGTTTAATAGTTATATAATGATGTACGTGACTATATGAATGATTTGAAGTACATGTATAAATCGGACTGACTATGATAGGTATAAGTGTATAATGTGCGTGAATATATACATGTTTGTAGTGTTAATATTTGGCTACCTAGTGCACACATAAGCACTTGTAATGATTATACCTAGTTTGAATTATAACGTGATATGATTGGGGTAGCTACTGGAGTGGCTAGATATATTTATAGTTAGAAAGTCCGAGGACGGACTTTGTCCTAAGGTGGGTAGGATGTAACGGCCGGTACTCACTATTCGTAATACGGCTGTGCGTATAGCAATTTCGGGTACCTGATCGGTTTTGTTGCTTTGTATGTGAGTCGTGTCGTTGAGTCGATAGGGCCGTAGCACCTTGGTTGCATCCTTAGCAAGCCAACCCCCGACGTGTGCCCAACTTGGGATTACTGTCGCCTTTGGACCGCGTATCATTTGTACGCGTATTTTCCTTGAAGTTCGCGTATTTTTCTTAGCCTTATCTTTCATTCGGAACGCACGATGTGATATGATGTTGTGACCCTCTGGAAGAGTATTAATTTGTGGAATTATTTTGGAACAACATTTCGCAGGTCGTTCATCCACAATTTGACTTTGTTTGATGATGCGTCGTGATTTTCACTTTCGACGTGAGTTTTTTTTTATTTTTTTGGTTTCGTTCCTCGTCACCCAACTTGTGATCAGTCTTCTTAGTTCCGTTTCTCTCGGCGACACGGTCGCCCCAGTATTTATCTCATAATTTTAGGGCTCCGTTTGACACACTTTCACTATTCTTCCCAATCTCTTACATTTAACCCTAAGTTTTATGAGTTTAACCCACTAATTATTTTATAATAAATCCTAATTGCTTATTAAAGCCTAACCTAAGAGACCCTAGGCTAACCTTTATTCATGCTGCCTTTCCAAAACCCCACACAACCTTTTATAAAACCAAATTGGGCTAATCCTAGCACTCATGTGCTGTTTTCTCTAGCCCCACCACACTTAAAGCTATATATATAAATCCTAGACCCTCACGTGGGCAGCCTCCCCTATTAAATAAGCACCTAGGGCTAATCTTTTCCCCAGAAAACACAAACGAGCCGCCGCCTTCATTTCCTCTCGACTACAACCCAGCCTGGCCGTTCCATCTGCCGCCTAGAACCTCTCGCGCACAGTTGTCCGTCTCGTTTCTGCCTCACACGCCGGAGGTAGACCTTCCGCGGTCACACTGTTTGCCAGTCGCGCCTCCTTGCACCACCGGCAACCTGATTGGAGCCCGCACGACCCCGCATCAGCTGTTTTTGTTGCCTGCAAGTTCGCTCCGGCCACTCCGACGGAGAGCTACCTCCCTGCGGTCTCCAGCACCGCTCAGCTCTCCCGCGCAACCCCCATGCTGGCAACAACGCCTCCAGGCTCCTCGTGCGGCCGTTGTCCGCCCTTGCGCTGCCTCCTGATGTCACTCCGGCCTTCCTGTGCGACAGCCCTCCTCATCCACGCTAGTTGCCGCATTACAGCAGAGCCCCGTGATCGCTTTTCCCTTCAAGCGAGGTGAGGTGAGACAGTTAGCATGTTTGCATACGAATGTTTATACACAGGGTTTCGTGAACGCTTTTATGAATGCCATATTGCAGCATTAATGTTGTGAGTATACGTATGAAGCTTTTGCAGTATTCTTATTTTGGTGTCCTACATTACATGTATGTATTAGTTAGTGTATGAAAATATGTTAGTATATTGGTGATTCAACAGTAACTGGTATATGTGAGTATACTACATGTTTTATTAATGTAGCCTTATGTTATATCCGTTAACGCAGTTATGATACGTTTCTTCGCGACCCTTTACCGTTTCAAAGTCGACGCCGTTACCTTACCCGATACCGAAATTCAACCCCTGATGTCGCTACTCGATGTCAGTGTAGCTCTCGCGTTGTGTGAGGGTATATTTCTAACTGTAGGAACCCCAACCATCGCATGTTAATTCAAGATTAAAAACGATTATTTTTACTGCGTTGTAACTCACTAATCCAACTTAATAATACGGGACTGTTGGCTGATTGTTGGACTGAGCGTGGGAACTCTGGATGTTATGAATCTGTGATTGGACTTTGAGAATTGTGATACCAGCACGTATTTCAGGCAAGTGAAACTTGCCAACTTGTGTTAAGGCCATGTTTTAGGCTATCCCTCGTTTTTAGCGTAAAAGAGATTAGGCGACGAAATGATAGTCGCCTAGACGCAACTTCAAGATCTAGCTTGACAACGAAGCTAGATCTGACACCCTGCCATGCCATTCATACATTTTTCCTGTCACGTTTAAATTCTATATCTGTACACACTTTATTTGTACTCTGCCATGCCATTCATACATTTTGCATGTCACGTTTAATTTCTATATCTGTACGCACTTTATTTGTACTCTTGCCATGCCATGCATCCTAACATGTCATTGCATGCTTGAATATTTGCATTTGTAGCACACACTACTTGTACTTCCTTGTTGAGGCTAGGCACCTGTGTTGCAGGCACAATCCTATGCCAAGTACACTTCCTGGCTCGTGAACCAGAAGCGGGCTACGTGTGTTGGTCAAAAGCCAATGCCCGATTACATGTGGAAGGGTAGGGTTAAGCGTGAAGGATTTTCTCGGACCCTTAGGGCACAAAAACTCTATTCCCGTCCTAAGTCGGATGGAACATAGACATAAAAAGTGTTGGACACAACGATCTAGGATCTCTTTGTTTGATGATGACAAATGTGTCGTGATATCTAATGTGTGTGCTAGTGTGTTTCAGGATTGGCAAAACAATATACTTTCACCTTTTGGCGGAAGTGCTATTCGTATAGCACATTGGGAGAGATGGAGTGTGTGCACAAAGAAGTTTGACTGGGTCAATGGAGAGAAAAGTGGACTTAGTCAAGTCATGAGAAGAGATGTGGACCAAGTCAAATTGACTTAGGAGATTGGATTGATTCAAATCAATTTGATTTTTGATCAAATCAATTAGATGGATTTGTGCCTATCCTTCTCCTATTCAAATACCAAATAGATCTATTCAAATCCTATATCTTTTCCTATTCCAATCTCATCCAATTTGAATTGCAAATCAAATCTCTTATTGATTGGGTCAAATCCCTAAGCGGTTGGCACAATCCTATTACCATTGTCCTATAAATACCCATCTTCTAGGGTTGAAGCTTGTAGCGCGGCTTGAACAAAAAAAAATTTTCAAGGGAGCCTTAGCAAAAACAAATCTAAGGAGAAATTTCGGCCAAAAACCCTCTCAAAATTTTATTTCGGCTGGTGCTTGGCTACATAGAGAGGAGAGGGAAAGAGAAGGAGAGGGAGAGAGATAAAGAAAACAAGGGAATCAATGGAATATGTTATTAATTCCTTATTTAATTAACTCCCATACCTTAGTTTGTGTATCAGTTTTCTTTGCAGGTGATCAAAACGAAAGTGGCATCACAGACGAGCACCAAGGACGCAAGGGTCAACATAAAATATCAAAAGGATTGTGGTCTCTTTATTTTGTGCGGCTGCATCAAATCAATAATTCATGCAAGCAAACATAAGGAGATATCACATGCACACATTAAAGTTTAAAGGTAAGTTAGCTTTTAAAAATTAATTAAAAAGGTTAATGTTGTTCTCTTGTTTGTGCTTGCCGGAGCCTGCCCACATGAAACTCAAGGCAACCCACGAGAAAGGACAAATTTAGTGCAGTTGGAGCAAAAATTAAAGTGCTTAATTACTCTCTATCTCCAAGCACTAATGCACATTCATTAAGGCAATTCCGTACCCAAGTCTGTGAATCAACCAGGCCACATACTTTTTTTTGGAGAATCTCCAAGAGCCGGCCTGTTGAAAACAAATCAAATCTTCGTATTTAACAGGAGGCCGAAATTTTGTTGTGCCTCATCATCCCTTTCAAGTTCACAAAAGTACAGAGCATCAAGGGCCGACATTTCGTTGTGCAAACGTCAAAAGGCCAAGCTGCTTGATGATAAAAGTGACAGCCGCATGTTATTGTTATGTCCAGGCCGAAATTGTTGACAAGGTAAGCACTGTAGTTAATTAATTAAAGGTAAAAAAACTTTGTTTTATTGTGTGCAGGTTAAAATTGAGACCCCAAGTTCATAAAGGCATCCACGTTTGCATTGAGGAACAAATTAAATTAAATGCTCTTCCTCACACAAAGCCTGTACATATCCATGAGCTACTGCCGATCATAACGAAGAGGGAGTATTAATCCAGGCTGATTTCTGTTTCAAGTTCCAAGCAACCAAAAAAATCCAGGCTGAATTCTTTGACCTTTGTTGTTTGCATTAATACAAGCACCTTAACTTTATTTTTGTGTTTGACCTGTGTTTGTGTTGCAGGCTACTTTGGTGAAGCAAAAGAGAAGCTCACGCAAAGACCCAGGCCGAAATCAATTCCCATGTGATTCAAAGCACTGCATGCATCAAGTCTTGGGAACCTGACAAAAAACAATTGTCCTATTGCACGTGAAAAGCATTTAAGGGGAGAGAGGTTGGGGCAGACCAAAAATTTGAAGAGCCCGAGAGAGACATCATATTGCAAGGAGCCCTCAATTGCATAGTGCCGCAAGTCACCAAAGGAGGAGAGCTCATCCGCAACTTGAGTTGCCGTTGCCGAAAGACTACTACTACTTGCCAGACGACTTCTGGCCCGGGCTGATTGACGAAGACGACATCGCTACACGATCTGAGCATTCTAAACTCTTCTGTTTATTATATTCTGTAGTACTGTGTTAGATCTTCGTAGGGGAAACTTTACCTATTCTTTGGGGACTATTTTGGGACTTGTCTAGTTGGGACTAGACAAGTGGGACCCAGCTAGTTTGGGACTAGCTGGTTGAAAGCTTTGCAAGAGATTGGGCTCGGAGCGCGATTGAGCGATGATGTTGATCCTAATGCTAGCTTCCCTAGGCTAGGGTTTGCAAGAGATTGGACCCAAACCTAGGATAGCTATAGACCGGCAACAGCGTGAGAGCGTGAGCTTGGTTCTACATTCAGTTGCAACTAGTTCATCCAAATTCTCATTCAAGCAATTTTGATACCGATAAACCGCATTTATGAAATACGGTGAGTAGCGGGGATTCCCCATTCCCTAGACGTTCTTTATTTGATTTGATATTTCCGCATTTTTGTCTGACGATTGTGACAGGATTGCCAAAGGCAAATTTCTCTCTTAAATAGCCAGGTTGATTGGAACAAGCACGGTCATTCGTCCTCCCTGTGTTCGATATCCCGCTCGCTGCTACACCGTGCACTTGCAGTAAAACTACAACCGTTCTTTTGGGTCACATCCCGGAGCGATCAAGTTTTTGGCGCCGTTGCCGGGGACGCGATTACGTTTGATTCTTTCTCACCCTAGCTATTTCTTTTTTTTTATTATCATTATTTTTATTTCTTATTTCTTTCCTAACCCTTCCACGGTACTAATCATTTCTTTGAAACTCTGTTTCCCCTGTGCATGTACACGAGATCTACGGCGGACCCTGCAGCTATCTTATTTGATCCCGAGATCGAACGTACCGCGCGGAGACTTAGAGCGGAAAGGAGACAAAATCCGGAAGGGCGGTTTATGACCAACCCGGAAACTCCTGAACAATTGGCGGCAAGGATGGCGAGGCTAATTTCTATTCGAGATAGGCTTCGGCCTAAGACCTCTTCTACTACCTCATCCATTGCCGTGCCGGAGTTGGCGGCTGATAAGAACTTCGAGCTAAAGACTGGATTGGTGGTTTTGATGCAACAAGACCCATTTCATGGGAACGCCCATGAGAACCCCCACTACCACATCCAATTATTCTTGTCGAAGTGCGCCACATTTCAGATGCCGGGGGTCTCCATCGATGCCATCAGACTGCGTCTCTTCCCTTTCATGCTAAAGGACAAGGCACTATACTGGTTGAGGACGCAAGCTGAGGGTGTCTTCACCACTTGGGATGAGTTGGCGAGTGCATTCATTGACAAGTTCTATCCGCCATCCAAGACGGTGAAGATCCGGAGCGCTCTCATGGCGTTCAAGTAAGGACCACAGGAGACGCTCTATGAAGCTTGGGAGCGTTTTAAGGATTTGCAGCATCAATGCCCGCATCATAGCATTGAAGACTGTGAGTTAGTTCATAGCTTCTACAATGGTCTCCAACCGGGGACCAAACAAATTATTGATGCCGCGGCGAATGGTGCTATCTTGTCAAAGACTCCCGAGGAAGCTACTGCCCTAATTGAGGAGATGGCCTCAAATAATCAACAATTGGGCGATGAGCGAGGACACTCTACGTCCTCCTTAAAACCAACTAGCATCTACGAGGCGAAGGCCGTAGCGGAGCTTACGAGCAAGTTTGATTCTCTTCACAAGGTAGTGGAGAGATTGGAGAAGTTTATCACGGAGCCCCAAGGAGCCCCTTCTACCTCCGCTCCAACGAACCAAATGTGTGATTGGCAAGACCAATCTCAAGCCATGTACGTGGGAGGATAGCAAGGAGAAGGATCCTTGGAGCAAGTACAATATGTCGCAGGGAACCAAGGATATTGGGCCAATCCGGCCGCAAGAAATCATCCCGGATTCTCCTACGCCAACAATGAAGGAGCTTTGAACCCGCCACAACCGCCACCTCAACAAGCCCGACCACCACTACCACCCCAACAACAAAACTATCCACCAAGGGGGCCTACTCAACAAAACTTTCAACCGAAGCAACAAGTTCCACCATATAGGCCGCCCGGATACAATCAAGGGTGGATGAATCAAAATCAAAACCCTCCACAAGCTCAACAACGATCCGACTTCGAAGCTAGAGTGGAGGCATTCATGGTCGAGAAAAATAAGGTAAATGCTACCTTGAAGGCGGGGCAAGACTCCCTTAATACCGTTGTGGCTCAAATATCGGAGCAATTGGCGTTGCTCAATCAGAACACTCAACGATTGCCGGCGCAACCCGAGCAAAACCCACGGGGCAACACCGGTCACATCAATGCCGTAGTTGCCGTTACTACTAGAGGCGGGAAGGACACCACCCCCCGCCATGATTCCTACCGAGGAGCCCGTGGAGGAAAGCTTGGAGCCAATTGAGCCGATAGTTGAAGTTGAAAAGGAGAAGGAGCCACAAGACAAGGAGAAATCTAGAGCGGAACAATTGATTGAGGAAAGGCGCTTCATGCCACCGGTCCCATTTCCCCAAAGGCTTGCTAGAGCGAAAATGGAGAAAAGGCTAGCGAAGTTTCTCGAGTATCTTAGAGGAGTTAGCCTTAACATTCCCTTCCTCGACGCCATCGTGGAGATCCCCACATATGCTAAATTCTTGAAGGACTTGATTTCGGGGAGAAAGAGGAAGGAGAAGATCATGCTAGCCGAGGAGGGCTCTTGGTTTACCAAGATAGAAAAGGAGCCGGTCAAATTTAAAGATCCGGGGAGTTTTCGGATTCCTTGCACCTTGGGCGGCGTCCCTCTTCAAAAGGCGTTGGTTGATCTAGGGGCTAGTGTGAGCCTCATGCCTTTCTCCATGTTCTTTAGGCTAAACACCGGGACAAAGTTGAAACCCACCGACATGCGCATCCAATTAGCCGATGGACGGATAACAAGGCCGGTGGGGATCGCCGAAGACATCCCGCTACAAGTCCCGGGGGGAATATGCTTGCCATGTGACTTTGTGATCATGGACGTTAAGGAGGAGGGAGATACTTCATTGATACTTGGACGCCCGTTCCTCGCCACCGCCGGAGTGATTGTCGACGTGCGCGAAGGTACCCTAACTTTAAATGTCGGCAACATCGAGGTGGAGCTTCACATTCCTAAGGCTATGAAGCACATGCCTTACCACGAGGAGCTTGATTACATGGACCTCCTTGATGAGGTAATTGAGGAGGCGATCCCCCACTCTATTGGCGCTCTATTCGACGAAGATTTCGAGGAAGGCCCGGATTTAGGCCAAGATGAGAAGATAGATGATTCCCCCGACCTCTCCGCTGAAAATGATGAAGGCGACGCTGATGTCGCAAGGATTCGAGAGCTCTGCAAGCTCTCGAAATTGGAGTCTCCGAAGAAAGCTCCGCCGACACGGAGATCGGCGTCACCGGTAAAGCTGTTGACCGGAGTAAATGCTAGCTTAGGGGAGCCTCCCCCCAACACTATTCGAGACGGGAGACTACCGCGGGAGAACACGATGCCGCAACTTCCCAATCCAAGCGTTCTCCCCGGAAAGTTTGATGGGTGCATCTCATATGCGCCAAACAACCCGCATTGATTGAAAATTATAGGGGGTCGAGCTCACGACCTTAAACGAGCGCTTGTCGGGAGGCAACCCGACGGTTTTCGCTTTATTTTCACTTTTTCTTTATTTTCGTTTTAGAAATTTTTAGTGTTTTGAGTCGTTCGCCCAAAAATTTTGTGATAACGGGTCCTATTTTTCTTGACAGGAGAGGAGATAGGTAGATCCATCATGAGGAGGATGAACGAGACGACGAGGAGCGCCCCAAGAAGGCACTCGACGCTTAGGAGGAAGATGGAATAGACTGGAGGAAGAAAGACGGAGTTTAGAGCCCAAACGAAGACAAACAGCAGAACACAAGGCTCACTCGGCCGAGTATACTAGTCACTCGGCCGAGTACACAAGTTCGTCCGGCCGAGCCGCTCACGAACGAGGGAAGTCTGCTGTACCCAACTCTCTGTTTATTTTCCTGATTTCAATATAACTGCTACTCGGCCGAGTATATATTCCCACTCGGCCGAGTAAAACGGATATGCTCCTAGGGCGAGTCTTGCCGAGTAGCTTGAGCCACTCGGCCGAATGGACTTACTCCACTCGGCCGAGGCTGGCAAGGCCACTCGGCCGATGCGTAAGCGGGGAGGAATTTCCATTGATTCCACTCGGTCGAGTGACCTAGTCACTCGGCCGAGTCGTAACTTCTGCTATATAAGGGGTCGAGGGGGACACGTTTTTCGAAACACTGAAACCGATCGCACCCCCCGACCTTTCAGCTTCCCTCGCCCGCTCGCACCCCTAACTCGCCCGACCACCGTCGTCGAGCCGCCGCTCGGCCAGCCATCGCCGGCCGACCCCCCGCTGTGATTCGCCCGAGTCGCCGCCGGCGGCCGCCGCTCCGACCATCTCCGGTATCGCCTTTATTGCCTTTTTTCTCCTCTTTTTGAGTATTTTTTGAGGATCCATGTGTTAAACGACCCCCAAACCCAAATCAATTCCTATATCTATCTATGATACCCCTAATGCTCTATACGTTTTGATTATTACCCGCTGATATCTCCATTTCACGCGTAGGTTGTTTTTGGGAGCTTAGGGGAGCCCAGGGGAGCTTCTCGGGACTGATTTGAGCTTCGTGGAGGCGCTGACTTTGCACGCTTCCACTGCTGAGCACTCGCGGCGTGTCTGGGTATACTCCTTCCACTCTTTTACACACACCGCACTTTTTACACTTTTCGGCGCGCTCGGGGCCGATATGCCGCCCCGGACACGGCCGCGGTCGAAGAGAGCTTCCGCCAAGCGGAAGCGGTCGGATGATGCCGGCCCCTCCCACGAGTTGGAGGACTCTCCTCCACCATCTCCCACACACGCCGTCCACCCAGCACAGCCTGCAGGCCCCACACACCCCGCACAGCCTGCAGTGCACCCATAGCCCGCACAGCCTCTCCCTGCCGCTGCACAGCCACCACCTCCGGCTCCACTGGTCGGGCCGCCGGGATTACGTTCTGAGACGACGCACACCGCGCCGTCTTCGACCGTATCTCCCAGCGCTCGATCGTACCCTCCAGGTTTGCACACCTCGCTGACCTAGGACGCCTGGGGGTACTAGAGGGGATGCTCACGTTGTACGACAACGTGGGCTGGCGAGATTTCTTCCAGGTGTCGGCGGACACGTTCACCCGCCCGACACTTGAGGTTCTGAGTTCGATCGCCCGGACCGATGAGGGATGCTCGTTTCGGTTCATGGATCGAGAGTGCCAGGTCACTCTCGATATGATGAGAGCGTTTTTCTCGTGCCCCGCTGTCCCCGGTGCCGATCGCGGTTACGGCCCCACCCATATCCCCCCACCTTCCTTCGACGTCGGTGCCTTCTGGGCCCGGATTATGGGTCTTCACGCTGCCTTTGACCCTAGTAGGGCCAAGGCCTCGGCCATTGTCCATCCCTGCCTCCGCATTGCTCAGCGCCTTATGGCGACGACCTTTTTGGCCAGATATGAGCCGGGCACGATGTCTACGCCAGAGCTCTACATGCTCTACGCGATGACACGTCCCAGAGCTCTATCTAGGGATGGCGATGAGCTTGTCCCCGCCGTCGTGATCGATATCACGGCTTGGTTTTTGGACCGCATCATCGTATCGGTGGGCGCTCGCTCACCGATATGCTGCGGCGGCCTGATCACCTTGCTTGCTCTTATGACCGGCGAGGACTTCCCCGACGACTTGTGACGCGTCCCGGGCCCCACTTCTCTGTCTATAGATGTTATGGCCCGGATGAAGATGCTTCGTCTGCACGGTGAGCGTCACTGGGTCTGGTTGCACGGCCCTTACGGGGCCGATTACATGATTCTCCCGAGCCCTGCTCAGACTCTGATTGCACCAGCCCACGTTGACTGGCTCCCTGCGATGGATGTTCTCATCCCCGCTGCTTACGTGCTCGAGGCCGAGGAGGCCGAGCAGGCCCACGCTGCCCCGGTAGACCCTGTTGCACACCCTGTCGAGCCTGCTGCCGAGCCTGTTGACCCAGTGGCCCCTCAGCCCATACGTGATGTTTCCGCTGCTCCTGACACTTCTGTCCCCACTTCTGTCAGTGTCACGAGTACCTCAGCTGAGCCCACTTCCACCACCTCCACCACTTCCGAGGCTGTCACCACCACTCCCACCACCACCACTGGCCCTCTGTCCGTCGAGCCTCTTTGCTCTGCACTCCCCGAGCGCCCACCGACCTTTGTTGAGAGTGGAGAGCCCTCTTTTGCCGCGGTCGTGGAGACCATGGCTAGCATGATCTCCGCTGGGGTTGCACCTTTTGGACCACACACTTCCACCCCAGTGGTAGTCACCTCTGTCTCCACCCCTGCTGTATTTTCCGAGAGCGTCGTGGCGTCTGTCCACACTTCTGTGCCACTGACCTCTCCGGCCACCTCGCTGCCATTTTTGCACTCTTCTTTCGCTGCTGCTGCCTCCACTTCCCACCAGCCGGTGCCCCGGCCTCACACTGAGGCCAGGCCCACATTCCCAGGCGCAGCACCTTTTGTTCCCTTCCCCGCTGAGCCAGTCACCTACGCGACCCGAGTTCGCCAGCCACGCCCTGCACAGCCCCGACCGGTGCGTCCCTCTGCACCACCGCCCCCCGACACTGTACTTCAGAGCATTCGTGCTCTAGAGGGGGTGGTAAGTGGCCTCAGAGGCGACCTTATGACCCTGTCCTCCACCGTCTCTGCGATGGCTGGCCGCTTCGAGCTGCTACCGCAGATCCACTACTGTCTCACCCAGGTTCTGGAGCATCTCCCGCGCGTACCCCCACCCACCCAGCAGGTTCCCGCCCACACTTCCACACACACCCGACCTGCTACCAATTCCACACCCACACCGGCTCAGCGGCCTGTCCAGCCACCACCACCACCTCCGCCTCAGGACGGAGACGGTGCAGCACCACCTTCCTAGGCACCCTTGATGCCATCGATTCCTTTTGCCGTTGTGCTGCCCGTTTCTGCTGGGTCCTGTTGCACTTTTTGTCCACCCCCCTCCCCTCACTTATTTTGGGATTCTCTTTTTGATCATATCTTTATATATCTTTTTGGGAGAGAGGGAGAGTTTTTGGTGCCACTTATATATCTGTATCACTCCTATCTGCGCATGCATCATGTCCGCATCATATTTTTCATGTCTTTATTTTTATCCTTTTATTTTCCTTTTTTTTCATGCATGCATCCTCACCTGCCCCTCACATTTCTTGTCTCTCGGTGTGCCACACTTTGCACATTGAGGACACTGTGCCATTTAGCTTGGGGGAGTGAGTCCTCACGTTCTTTTTCGATTTGCCACCTTTATTTTTAGCTTTTCACAACATTCTTCGCTTTTGCACTTATTTTCATTATTTTTCTTTTATTCTACCATGCATCACGTTTTTCTTATTTTTTCTGTGTGCCGCATTATAAATAGTTCTATTTTCCCTTTATCTTTATTTCTTTTTTTTCTCATCTCATGCTAGAGATGACTTTTCTATGATGATGATGACGTTGGATTTAGCTTACTCTATATGCATGCTTTATTTGTCATGTCTTAGATTTTATTCCTGATATCATATGCTATGACTTGCCTTGCATTTAGAGATAGTAACCCACACTTTTTTCCGCATGAAAATGGATGAAATTTTATTACTAGCTGAGTCTGAATATTCATATGTATGATATCACAGAAAACACACCAAGATTCACGCATTGAATGCCTATATCTGGAGTACTGATTTCTTTTCCTATATCACTTCTATATGCATGAATTGTACACTTCACTTCAGGATGATTGAATGATGTTAGCTATGGTATATCTGGATTAGTTAGCTTTTTTGTGATCGAAACCGAGTAGATTAGATTACCCTGCTGAAGTTGTCGTGCATGTCTTATAGAGTGAACCGAGAGTTATATCTATTTCTTTCTCCACAAATCTTGAACATCATTTCTCTACTTTTATAATCATTGGTGAATCTCCCCTTAGCGATTCTGTTTTATGGCATTTCCCCCGCTATTAATTCCTAGCTCCAATTTTCTTATGCAAAAAAAAAACAAAAAAAAACAAAAAAAAAGAGAAAAGAGGAAAAATCCTCAATAAAAGATCCCATCTCACTTTCTTTCTTTCTTCTTTCCTCTTATTACATTTGGAGCTATATAAAAATGGGGATGTGAATATTTTTTTTATGCCACCACGCTTATAGATAAGCTTGGGGGAGGGGATCCATTGATGTGTGAGAGAGTGACTACTTGACGTTGCACGACAACCTAGGCTAAGTAATATTCTATACTCGGTGAGATTATTTCTAGCTTTACAAAATCCAGAAGTCTAAGCCTAGCGTTCATTTCATGAAATCCATACTGTTTTATTCTCTCTATTCTATTGTGTGATACTCTTATACTCCTGATAGAAAACATTCAATTGAAAAGTGTGTGATCTGTGATTTGTATACCGCTTTAAATGATTCAGATGATGTTAATTTTAGAATTATTCCGTTTTTCATGATTATATCGTTGTTCGTGGGTTTTCCGTTTCTATTTGCACTATTATACCATGATATCAGAATAAAATCTTTTGACATGAGTTTTTCATTCGGTGCATGCTATATGAGTAAGTGAAACCCCCGTCCTGAGAAAATGATCTGGTAGCCTACCTCTTCGCTTCTCTCTCTCTTCTTTATTTTCATTTCGTTTTCCATTCTTCTCCGTTTTTCATTTTTCATTTTTTTCGCCATTTTCGTTTTCCAAATTCCACCGGGTTCGCCTTTTACTTATCTTCCTCGAGGACGAGTAAGAGGCAAGCTTGGGGGATTTTGATCACTCCTTATTTTACACCCTTTTTCCGCATATTTGCATGCCATTTAGATCGCCCAAATCATGTTTTTCACGATATATCGACGATATTACGATGCTTTTCACGATTTGTTGTTTTTGTCGCATTTCAGGTGATTTGGCGCGATTTGGAATGATCTCGAGATGCGCTTACTCTAGACGGTCACCAACGACCTTCCCGAGGGGTATTTTGCTGTTGGAGAGGAGCGGAAGAAGAACGAACGTCGCAGGAGCGACGAGGAGGCCAAAACAAGCAGATTGGGCATTTTTTGTGTCCCACTCGGCCGAGTGGAGGAGCCACTCGGCCGACCAGCGAGACACTGCTCGGCCGACCAGATCAGACACGATTTACATGTGCACTCGGCCGAGCACCGAAGACCACATCGGCCGAGTGACGACATCACGTCCGCCCGAGTGGCGCCCAGACGAAGCCCTTCCAAAACATCCAAGTTACTGTTTTTCGGCTGCCTGAACTTCAGAAGACCCACTCGGCCGAGTGGTTAATCCCGTCCGCCCGAGTACTATGAAGCCATCGGCCGAGTGACGACAACTCACTCGGCCAAGCCGCCCCCGAAGTAGAGACCCCTGAAAGCCCCGACTTACTGGAAAATTACAGGGTTTTCACTCGGCCGAGCGACTTTTGTCACTCGGCCGAGTGCGATGCGCTGCCTGTAGCGAAAACTGCGGAAAACAGGCTGTGCAGGGGTATTTTGGTCACAGTTTTTGGACGATTTTGAGGGCTATTTAAACCCTGTTTTTACCCTAGTTTAGGGAGCCTCTCTCTTAGATTTTTTGCAGCTTTTTAGATTAGTTTTTTGCTTTATTCTTGTGATTGGAGAGGAGACAAAGATTGGAATTTTGTTGGATTCAATTGAAGAACTCCATTGGTTTGCATCTCTTTTCCTTAAAAATTCTATTTTTATTGCTTATCTCAATATTGTGATGAATTCCATTGCTTATTTCAACGATTATTTTTGTGATCTTGCTATGATTTGTGAGTAGTCTCCACGTCTTGGGGCGTGGGGATGAACCCTACAAGCCCATTTTCATATTTGTGATAAATTGGTAGAAATTGTGCTAGAATTGTTATTAGGGATTAGATTGGGATCAATTTACTACGGATGGCTAGGTATTCATATCAATTGGGATTTGCAAGAGATTGGATCCCAATTTGATAGGAAACCCTAGAAATCCGAATTGGGTTGGAGTCGGATTTTCGAAGCATCGGTTTACAAGAGATTGGACCGATACTAGGATTTCCGGTTGCAATTCCATGCCGATACTCGTTTGCAAGAGATTGGACGGGTAGGAACTATCCCAATCTAGGTCGTGGACCGAGTTTGCAAGAGATTGGGCTCGGAGCGCGATTGAGCGATGATGTTGATCCTAATGCTAGCTTCCCTAGGCTAGGGTTTGCAAGAGATTGGACCCAAACCTAGGATAGCTATAGACCGGCAACAGCGCGAGAGCGTGAGCTTGGTTCTACATTCAGTTGCAACTAGTTCATCCAAATTCTCATTCAAGCAATTTTGATACCGATAAACCGCATCTATGAAATACGGTGAGTAGCGGGGATTCCCCATTCCCTAGACGTTCTTTATTTGATTTGATATTTCCGCATTTTTGTCTGACGATTGTGACAGGATCGCCAAAGGCAAATTTCTCTCTTAAATAGCCAGGTTGATTGGAACAAGCACGGTCATTCGTCCTCCCTGTGTTCGATATCCCGCTCGCTGCTACACCGTGCACTTGCGGTAAAACTACAACCGTTCTTTTGGGTCACATCCCGGAGCGATCATTTACGTGTGGGATGGGGTAAGAGTTAAGCGGCCATTCAACTGGGAGTCTGCCCGATCAGCAACTGCAGTTGTAAGGCGTAAACTCTGGGGTGGAGTAGTGTTTAGGGCCGATCAGTGTGAATGATGTACCATTCAGCTGAAGGGCGTAAACATCTACAAAACAACGTGAAACGTGACTAGTGAATTGATTGAGATTGTTAGTAGCGTGGCTACTCTTGTCTTGTCCCGATAATTTTTCTCTTGTACGAGTTGTCTTGCCATGTCTTGTTTGTACACTCATGTTATAATTGCCATGTCATGCATACTATAACTGCTAGGTTGCTAGAGCCCTTCTTTCAGTTTCCTTGCTCAAGTCTTTTAGACTTGCTGACATGTGCCCTTTACTCTTTTGGGTGACACATGTTAGATCCTGAGCCTGAGTACCTTGTTGAGGACGAGGTGTTTGCTGACGCCGAGCCCGAGCTTGTATTTGACGGGGAGTACGTGGACACTGGGGACCAGTCCTAGTGTCTTCGTTGTGTTTTCCTTTTGTTTAGACTGCTGTTTTGTTGTCGGTGCGTAGCACCTATACCTTGTTATGTCGTTGCTTTTGTTGGCCTTGTTCTGGGCCTCTAGACTCTTTCTTTTAGCCTGGTGGCTTTTCTGGATGTTGGGATTATTTTCATGTTGGACAATTTATGAGATATGAGAATTTTATTTCTGTCTCTCCTTTTATTATTATTGTTGCTCCGTTTGTGGTTACAGGGACCTGCTTATGTTTTATTGACGCTTATCGGGTTTGGGGCTTCACAACTCCACTCTCGTGCAGACCTTTTCACGTCTCGCCTCCATTTTAGGGAAGCGGGTCGTGACAGGTTTTGTTGGTGGCCCATGCAGGTCCTTCTATAACTGCGATTATCGGAATAGCGATAATAATATTAGAATGTCCAATAATTTGAGTTCGACGTCCGAGTCATAAGCTATGAGTCTAATCTGATTCGTTCTCTGTGTCACTAGATGGCAGGAAGACGATTCACCCGTGGTGGGGGTAGTGGTGCGCTCCCTCATGATGAGGAGCCTGAGCGAACCCACCAACGGGGAGATGATGCGGATGATGCTCCAGATGATGCAAGTGCAGCAGGGCGTGCTTCTGTAAGTCCAGAATGCTCCACTTGCTCGAGCTGCCCGGGCTCTTCCGGATGCCCCTCGCTCTGAGCCAGGAGCGAAGCAATTTCGGGAGCTGGGTCCCGCATATTTTGATGGGTCTGAGGGTCCTCTGGCTGCCGATGAGTGGATTCGGAACATCGAGGACAATCTGAAGATGGCCAAGATCACCCCGGCTGGATGGGTTGATTTGGCGAAGAGGTAACTCAAGGATAATGCTCGGAATTGGTGGGATGCGGAAGAGAAGATGTTGGTGAAGCCGATAGCTTGGGCTACCTTCAAGGCCAGATTTGAGGGTGAGTTCTTCCCGAAAGCTGCCAGAGAAGAGATGCTGCAGCGTTTTATCGATTTGAAGCAAGGAAGCTCGTCGGTGGACCTGTATCACCAAGAGTTCATGAGGCTGAGTCGGTTTGCACCAAAGATGGTGCAGGACGCTGAGGAGAGAGCTTAGAGGTTCCTGCAGGGACTTGCTTCGGAGCTCCAGAGTTTTGTGACCTCTTCTGACCAGGAGTCTTATCAGAAGGTTCTAGTAGCAGCCAAGAGGCAGGAGCTGCTCGTGAACCAGAGGAGGGGGTCTGTTGTTGGTGCTGGGAAGAGGCCTATGGAGCAGGCCAGAGCGGTGCTTAGGCCTGGTTTCAAGCCTAATCAGCCAGCTCAGTTTAAGAGGCCAGGAGGGCCTATTCTGAAGACTTGCCATTTCTGCGGCAAGCCTGGCCACATCAAGGATCAGTGTCGGAAGTTTTTGGGCCAGTGTCTGGTTTGTGGTGATGCTTCCCATGTCGCGAAGGATTGTCGGCATGCGGGTCCACTGCGGCGGGCACCTGTTGCAGCTCAGCCGTTGCAGCAGCGAGCGTCTGTTCCTGCTGGTCGTGGAGCAGCTCTTGTTCCGCAGAGGCAGGCTTTTCAGCAGGCTGTTCCGCCGAGGAAGCAGGCTTTTCTGATGACTGCTGTGGAGAGCGAGGCTGTGGATGAGGTTATCGCAGGTAATCCTCAATCTAGCTGTTACTTTCCTAGCTGGTTTTGATTGTTAGATTGTGTTGTTTGCTTGAACATGGTTGTTTGCTAGACTAGGGTTTGATTGTTAATTGATTGTTAGGTGTGGTTTTGGTGTGCACATTTCCTGCACGAGTCCTCTTTGACTCTGGTGCATCGATGTGCATTATTTCTCGGAGCTTCGTAGAGAGGCATTCCTTGTCGACGTCCCCTCTTCCCAAGAGTTGGAATATCGTTACAGGGAATGGCGTGGTCTCGGTGCATCGTGGTTGCAATTCTTGCTCGTTGGTGGTCTGTGGACATGAGCTTTTCGCTGATTTCATTGTCCACGACATCATCAACTATGATGCAGTTCTTGGGATGGACTGGCTTGCGAGCTTCTATGCTACGATCGACTGTCGAAGGAAGAAGGTGGTGTTCGAGATTCCCGGACATCCAGTATTTGAGTTTAGTCGTGGTAGCAGTTCGCTTGGTCCTGTCAGATTTCGGGCCAGGCCGGTGGAGGTTGTGGCTATGCAGATGGAGCTGGAGTGGCCAGCTGTGGTGCGTGATTTTGGCGACGTCTTCCCCGAGGAGATGTCTGGTTTGCCACCTGATCGAGCCCTAGAATTTTCTATCGATCTTGTTCCAGGTGCGCAGCCGATTTCGAAGGCGCCGTATCGTATGGCACCTGCAGAATTGGAGGAGTTGCGAAAGCAGTTGGATGAGCTTTTGCGGAAGGGTTATATCAATCCTAGCGTGTCTCCGTGGGGAGCACCGGTGTTGCTGGTGAAGAAGAAGGATGGTTTGCGTCGCATGTGCGTGGACTATCGGGAGTTGAATGCGGTGACCATTAAGAATAAATACCCGTTGCCTCGCATCGATGATATTTTTGATCAGCTTGGAGGTTCGAGGGTGTTTTCTAAATTGGATTTGAGGAGTGGTTACCATCAGTTGAAGGTGAAGAAGGGAGATGTTCCGAAGACAGCGTTCAGGACGAAGTATGGACACTATGAGTTTGTGGTTATGCCTTTCGGCGTAACTAACGCGCCCGCAGTTTTCATGAATCTGATGAACCTGATTTTCTACGACTTTTTGGATAAGTTTGTCGTTATCTTTATTGACGACATTCTGATCTACTCGAAGTCGGAGGAAGAGCATGCCTCGCACTTGAGGATGGTATTGGAGATTTTGAGGAAGCATCGGTTGTATGCTAAGTTTTCGAAGTGCGAGTTCTGGCTGGATAGAGTTGCTTTTCTCGGGCATGTGGTGACTGGAGATGGTATTTCAGTGGATCCCGAGAAGATTAGGGCCATCAGAGAGTGGCCTGTTCCGTCGTCTGCGTCTGAGATTCGGAGCTTCCTTGGACTTGCTGGTTACTATCGGCGTTTCATTAAGGACTTTTCTCGTATTGCTGAGCCGATGACCAGGTTGACGCGGAAGGATGTTGCTTTTGTTTGGTCGGGTGATTGTGAGAGTGCTTTTGGTATTCTAAAGGAGAGGTTGACGACTGCCCCTATTCTTGTTGTGCCTGATCGCAGCGGTGGATTTGAGATCTTTTGCGATGCATCTGGCAAGGGTCTCGGTTGTGTGTTGCATCAGCATGGGCATGTTGTGGCGTATGCGTCTCGTCAGCTTAAGGTTCATGAGAAGAATTACCTGACGCATGATTTGGAGTTGGCTGCCGTTGTGTTTGCTCTTAAGATTTGGAGGCACTTACTGCTGAGTGAGAAAGTGAAGATTTTCACCGATCACAAAAGCTTGAAGTGCATTTTCACTCAGAAGGAGCTCAACATGTGACAGCGTCGATGGTTGGAGCTTATGGCGGATTATGAGATTGATTTGCAGTTTCACCCTGGCAAGGTGAATGTGGTTCCAGATGCGCTGAGTAGGCTTCCCGTGGTGATGATTTTGACCTCGCAGTGGAGATTACAGCAGGATTTTTGCGAGTCTGGCGTGGAGATTGTCCTTCCTGGGGAGGCTTCATCGTTGATGTACATGCAGGTGCAGTCGACGATCGTGGATCAGATTAAGGCTGGCCAGGCTGAGGATCCGAAGCTGGTGAAGATTTGGGAGCAGGTGGAAGCCAGTCTGCGGACTGACTTTTTGATTCATGAGGATGGCTCGCTGAGGTTTGGAGCCAGGCTGTGTGTGCCAGCTGGGGATATTAGAGAGGAGTTGATGGTGGAGGCACACAGTTCGCCGTATTCTGTGCATCCTGGTGGCACCAAGATGTACCAGGATCTTCGTTTGAATTTTTGGTGGCATGGCATGAAGAGGAGTGTGGCTCGGAGTGTGGCCAAGTGTTTGGTTTGCCAGCAAGTGAAGGCGGAGCATCAGCGTACGGCCGGGTTGCTACAACCGCTTCCGATTCCGGAGTGGAAATGGCAACACATCACTATGGATTTCGTGACTGGACTACCTCGGAGTCCGAAGCAGAATGACGCGATTTGGGTGATCGTGGATCGATTGACCAAATCCGCGCACTTTATTCCATTTCGAGTGGGACAGTCCACTGAGGCGCTAGCGAGGAGATATATGGAGGTAAAATTCCTTTACTCTCCGTTTTATTTCCTTTTCCTAGTTTGGATAGTGATGTAACGTGAATCGTGCAGGAGGTTCTGCGACTTCATGGAGTCCCCGTGAGTATCGTGTCTGACAGAGACACGAGGTTCACATCTCAGTTTTGGCAGAGTTTACAGAAGAGCTTGGGTACGCGTCTGAGTTTCAGCACGGCGTACCATCCGCAGACGGATGGCCAGTCCGAGAGGACGATTCAGATTTTGGAAGACATGCTGAGGGCGTGCATGTTGGATTTCAAGGGTTCGTGGGAGGACCATCTACATCTGGTAGAGTTTTCTTACAACAACAGCTTCCAGGCGAGTATTGGCATGGCGCCTTTCGTCGCTTTGTATGGGAGGAAATGTCGATCGCCATTGAGTTGGGATGACGTTGGTGATCGGGAGCTGTTGGGACCTGAGATGATCGTGGAGGCCGTGGATATCGTCAGGAATATTCGGGAGAGGTTGATGATTGCTCAGGACCGTTTTAAGCATTGGGCGGATGCTAAACGGCGTCCTTTGGAATTTCAGCCGGGCGACCATGTGTTCTTGAAGATCTCCCCGAATCGCGGTGTGATTCGTTTTGGGAAGCGGGGGAAGTTGAGCCCGCGATACATTGGACCATTTAACATTTTGGAGAGGGTTGGCGAGACAGCGTATCGCTTGGCCTTGCCGCCATCTTTGGAAGGAGTTCACAATGTTTTCCATGTGTCGCAGCTTCGTCGATACATTAGCGATCCATCTCATGCTGTGGATTTTTCGGAGATTACCGTTCGCCCCGATATGACGTATGACCAGCATCCAGTGCAGATTCTGGACATGCGTCAGAAATCGCTTCGGAACAAGATTGTCAATCTTGTGAGGGTGATGTGGTGACACGGCTCACCTGGAGAGTCTACTTGGGAGAATGAGGATGAGATGCGAGAGCGTTTCCCACTTTTGTTTCCGGACACGTGAGTGTTTGGAAATTCCGAGGACGGAATTTTTCTTAAGTTGGGGAGGATGTAACGACTGCTTTTCATGTATCTGGATTTATTATAATATAATATATGTTTTGGTGGATTTTCTCCTCATGTGTGGTTTTCGTCTCCGTAACTTTCATTTTCGATCGTTTCGTCGTGTTTTCTCGTTTCTTCTTTAGGATCGTCGATTTCGAAGTATGTCATTCATGACGGGCTTCATAACGGTCGTATCTTACTATTAGATCAAGCCTAGGAGTCTTAGGAATCGATCCCGGAGCTCCGCGCTCCGTATCGGAACTTTTGGTGCACGTTAGCCGGTATGAGAAGGGGCACCGACCGACTAGATGACGATCCAGTCGGTCGACAATCCTTCTTGGACCGACTAGTTGGCTTTCTAAATTATTCAGGAGTTACTGTTTATCGTTAGTCGGTCTAAGAACGTTTGTTGACCGACTAGGTTGCAAACTAGTCGGTCGGCAATGCTTCTTTGACCGACTAACACATCATCTTATTTTTGGTATCAATACTGTTCACTCTTAGTCGGTCTAAGTTCATCTCTCGACCGACTAGTTGTCAAACTAGTCGGTCAGTATTTGTTCATCGACCGACTAAATCCAAATCCTATTTTCGTTCAGAAGTTACTGTTTACACTTAGTCGGTCTGCGTTGGTAGACCGACCGACTAGTTGCCAAACTAGTCGGTCAGTGGTTGCTCTTTGACCGACTAGTCTGTGTTAAACCCCTAATTTCTGGGCAGCCGCCAGCCCAACCTATTTATACCCCTCCCAAACATTTTCTTCTTCCTCCACTCGACCCAAAACCCTAGTTTCTCCCCCATTGAGCCCCCATCTTCCTCCAAGCCTTATTCCTTCATCCCAAGCCCTAGATCCATCATCTAAACCCTCCATCAACTCATTCTACCTCTCATCTTCACCAAAATCTCACCAAATCCCCAAAATCCCCCAAAAACCCTAACTCTCCAAACTTCTCCATTTGTTTCCAGATCTGGTCCTAGGGTTCTCCGGAGTGTTTCTTCCGCTTCCTCTCGGTAAGAAATCGATCTCTCGATGTTTTCATAACCTATTTGTATTTTTATGAAACCCTAATGAAATTTCATGTTGATTGATGATTGTTTCCCCAAAACAACGATTTCCCCCGTAGATTAGCATCCGCGAGACGAACCTTCGTGATCGTCATCCCCGGTGCTAGGCAAGTGAAACTTGCCACTTAGGGTTTAGGCCATGTTTTAGGCCATTTTGCTTGTTGTAGGCATAAAAGAGGCTAGGCGACGAAATGATACTCGCCTAGGCGCAAATTTGGGGAACTAGCTTGACAACGAAGCTAGTTCCGACATATATCATGTTGCACAATTACCATGTCATGTTTACTTTCCATTAACGGTACGCAAATTAATTGTCATGTCATTGCATTCTTTAAGTGATCCTGTGATTGCGTAGCATCGCTACAATACTTGTGTTCCTGGCTCGTGACCAGAAGCGAGCATAAGGAGTTGCTAACCCCAACGCTCAATATTGAATTGTGAACTAAGAAACAAGCTCCCGTGCGGGGCAACCCTGGCTCACTTGCTGGGCTCATGTACAGGGACCCTGGCTTGTTTACGTGTGGGATGGGGTAAGAGTTAAGCGGCCATTCAACTGGGAGTCTGCCCGATCAGCAACTGCAGTTGTAAGGCGTAAACTCTGGGGTGGGGTAGTGTTTAGGGCCGATCAGTGTGAATGATGTACCATTCAGCTGAAGGGCGTAAACATCTACAAAACAACGTGAAACGTGACTAGTGAATTGATTGAGATTGTTAGTAGCGTGGCTACTCTTGTCTTGTCCCGATAATTGTTCTCTTGTACGAGTTGTCTTGCCATGTCTTGTTTGTACACTCATGTTATAATTGCCATGTCATGCATACTATAACTGCTAGGTTGCTAGAGCCCTTCTTTCAGTTTCCTTGCTCAAGTCTTTTAGACTTGCTGACATGTGCCCTTTACTCTTTTGGGTGACACATGTTAGATCCTGAGCCTGAGTACCTTGTTGAGGACGAGGTGTTTGCTGATGCCGAGCCCGAGCTTGTGTTTGACGGGGAGTACGTGGACACTGGGGACCAGTCCTAGTGTCTTCGTTGTGTTTTCCTTTTGTTTAGACTGCTGTTTTGTTGTCGGTGTGTAGCACCTATACCTTGTTATGTCGTTGCTTTTGTTGGCCTTGTTCTGGGCCTCTAGACTCTTTCTTTTAGCCTGGTGGCTTTTCTGGATGTTGGGCTTATTTTCATGTTGGATAATTTATGAGATATGATTATTTTATTTCTGTCTCTCCTTTTATTATTATTGTTGCTCCGTTTGTGGTTACAGGGACCTGCTTATGTTTTATTGACGCTTATCGGGTTTGGGGCTTCACAGCTCCACTCTCGTGCGGACCTTTTCACGTCTCGCCTCCATTTTAGGGAAGCGGGTCGTGACAACTATGCTTATTGGAAAAATCGTATGAGAATCTACTTGATTTCTATTGATTATAAAGCTTGGCAAATTGTTGAAAAAGGCTATAAATCACCTGTTATTAAAATTGAAAATACTGAGATGCCTAAACATGATGATAAGTGGGATGATAATGATTGGAAGCTTTATTCTCTTAATGCTAAAGCTATGAATGCTCTTATTTGTGCATTAGATAAATCTGAATTCAATCGTATCTCACATTGTCTAACTGCGCAGGAAATATGGCATACTTTGGAGGTGACGCACGAGGGAACGTCACAGGTGAAGGAGTCTAGACTTGCACTTTTGAGCACGGAATATGAGGGATTTCGCATGCTACCGTCAGTGAGCATATCAGAAATGTTTGCGAGGTTCACCAACATTGTCTACAAGTCTAGTTCGCTCGGTAAGCCATATTCTAGCCTTGAGCAGGTGAGAAAAATATTAAGAGCACTGCCATGCTCTTTCAGGCCTAAAGTCACTGCCATCCAAGAAGCGAAAGATCTGTCACAGATGAGGGTGGAGGACTTGATAGGTAATTTAATGTCCCACGAGCTTGAATTGCAAAATATTAATGAAAGGGAGAAACCTGAGGAAAAAGAAAAAGCTACCAAGCCACTTGCTCTGAAAGCTGACGAAAGTGAAGATGATGATGATGACATAGCGCTAATGGTCAGAAATTTCAGAAAGTTTGTCCAGACCAAGCAAGGAAGAGCAGAAATGGCACCCAGGTTTAATCGCTCTAACTTTTTTCAGTCTTCTAAGCAAAATTATGATCAGAATACTACTAATAAAATGACTTGTTTTAAATGCAAGAAAAGAGGACATCGAATAAGGGACTGCCCACATGAGACAGCTCAGGTAGCTAAAGAAAAGGGAAAATCGAAGGTGCTTACTTGGGACATGGATAGCTAAGCTGAGAGCGAGGAGGAGGAACACGAAGCCATTCATGCATGGCATTGATGGGAATACACGATGAGGTAACTTCTGGTAGTAAAATTGAACTCCTTACTCTTTGTAAAGAAATGCAAGATAAAATAGTAGAGCTTGAATCCACTATAGATGATTATCAAAATGAGAACTTTGAAATGCAACAATCTGAATATGAAATGTCTAAAGAGATTGAAAAACTCAAAATTGATATTGTTGCACGTGACCCTACTATTGATATTCTGAAAAAAGAAAAATCCAGTTTTATTGATGAAGCACCTTGTCTCTCTTGCCCTTCCTTGATGAATAATATTAGCATGCTTAAACTTGATTTGATTAAGCTCGAAACTGAAAAAGACTATGTGATTAGAGAGCTTAATGATAAATTTTGCATGTCGGATAATGATTTTAAAAGAAAAATGATTGAATTTGAAAAGAAGGAAGAGGAAAACAAGAGAGCTTTTATAAGTAAATGCACATTGCTTGTGGAAGAAAATAAATGGTTGAAATCCAAAGTCTCTAATCTTGAATTGGCCATTAAGAAATTCTCTATGGGAAAACAATCGTTGGATACTATTTTAGAGAATCAACTATATGGCAATAACAGAAGAGGACTTGGATTTGGTTTGAAAAATGTCGAAACGCCAAAATTCAAGAAATTCCACAATGCACCCTCTATTGCAAAGAACAAATATGCAAAGTGCTTTACTTGTGATAGTGTAGGCCACACTTCATATTATTATAAATTTAGGAACACAAATATCATGTTTAAACAAGTGTGGGTTCCTAAAACAATATTGGCTAACACTAGTGGACCTTGTTGGATTCCAAGGTCACACTTAACACCTTTCATGTAGGTGTGATGGAGTTTTGGGGAGGAGCGATAAATTCAATGTCTCATTCTTGTAGCTCCTTCGTCAAAAAGCGACGAGAAGGTATATTTTCTATCCCTCTTTGCATTTCATTGCATACCTTCATAGATTTGTTTGTGTGCTTGATTTATTTTGATTTGTGTGCTTGCATGCATGATTTTTTAAATGTTTTTATTTCTGAAAAAAAATGAAAAACCAAAATTCAAAAAAATTTGTGCTTATTGATTATCCTCTTATGAATCTCTTAAGTGGTATTGTATGAATGATCAATCTATCCCTTGTAGAAGTCAATTCATTATTGTTGTAGCTACATGAACATGATGTTATTATTTTTAGTAGCCATGACATGTCTCATAAGTTTTAAACTTGACTTCTACACCTACATTTGCACTTTCACGGTATTTGACTTCATATTACTTTTGGAGATTCTTTTGAAGAATAATGGAAAGTGAATGTAGGAATGATTAAGTTCTGAATTTTCTAAGGGATATGAAGTGTTTAGCCATGAATTAAAATTGAGCACAAAAGAATTGCAAATGAAAAAAAAATGAAAATTGCTCCGTATGAAAAATGGATACACTTCATGGCTAATACACAACCCACGAGTATCCAACTTGTGCTAAATGGGTAATCATTAGCGTTGGTGTATATAACTCGTCAAGCAATGCCACCCCGCATTTAAAAGTCCTTTTAGGCCATGTTTCGGGGTTCGGTAACTTGAACTCATCTTTGATGAGGTGGGAAAAATCAATCCTAGTGATATTCATGAAAATTGGAAAATGTGGATTGATTTGGTTGATTTTCTGAAATTGAATCTCCTCTTGTACTTTATTGTCTATATCACTACACTTACACAAAGGTGGAGAAGTCTTGTTATGAAATCCTATGAGATTGGATTGTCTATTTTGTGGAAAACTCATGCAAATTGCACGCTACATTTAATAATGGTTTATTTTTGCATGGAATATTTTTGTGACTCCATTAATCCACTTTTGGTGATTACAAAGGGGGAGAAAGAAAAGAAAGATTTTACAATGACAGGTTTGTTGTTGGTATTATTTGTTGAAGGGGGAGCTTGAGAAAAATACTTGAATAAGGGGGAGCTTGAGAGAAGGGGGATCATGCTTTTATATTTACTATCTGGTGTGCATGCTTTGTAATGCTTGAATGACTCATCCATACATCATATTCCATTACACCCTTCAACACACTTCACACACCCATCTATTGCTCAAATCTTTTATGGGTTTGTCATCACCAAAAGGAGGAGATTGTTGGACACAACGATCTAGGATCTCTTTGTTTAATGATGACAAATGTGTCGTGATATCTAATGTGTGTGCTAGTGTGTTTCAGGATTGGCAAAACAATATACTTTCACCTTTTGGCGGAAGTGCTATTCGTATAGCACATTGGGAGAGATGGAGTGTGTGCACAAAGAAGTTTGACTGGGTCAATGGAGAGAAAAGTGGACTTAGTCAAGTCATAAGAAGAGATGTGGACCAAGTCAAATTGACTTAGGAGATTGGATTGATTCAAATCAATTTGATTTTCGATCAAATCAATTAGATGGATTTGTGCCTATCCTTCTCCTATTCAAATACCAAATAGATCTATTCAAATCCTATATCTTTTCCTATTCCAATCTCATCCAATTTGAATTGCAAATCAAATCTCTTATTGATTTGGTCAAATCCCTAAGCGGTTGGCACAATCCTATTACCATTGTCCTATAAATACCCATCTTCTAGGGTTGAAGCTTGTAGCGCGGCTTGAACAAAAAAAAATTTTCAAGGGAGCCTTAGCAAAAACAAATCTAAGGAGAAATTTCGGCCAAAAACCCTCTCAAAATTTTATTTCGGCTGGTGCTTGGCTACATAGAGAGGAGAGGGAAAGAGAAGGAGAGGGAGAGAGATAAAGAAAACAAGGGAATCAATGGAATATGTTATTAATTCCTTATTTAATTAACTCCCATACCTTAGTTTGTGTATCAGTTTTCTTTGCAGGTGATCAAAACGAAAGTGGCATCACAGACGAGCACCAAGGACGCAAGGGTCAACATAAAATATCAAAAGGATTGTGGTCTCTTTATTTTGTGCGGCTGCATCAAATCAATAATTCATGCAAGCAAACATAAGGAGATATCACATGCACACATTAAAGTTTAAAGGTAAGTTAGCTTTTAAAAATTAATTAAAAAGGTTAATGTTGTTCTCTTGTTTGTGCTTGCAGGAGCCTGCCCACATGAAACTCAAGGCAACCCACGAGAAAGGACAAATTTAGTGCAGTTGGAGCAAAAATTAAAGTGCTTAATTACTCTCTATCTCCAAGCACTAATGCACATTCATTAAGGCAATTCCGTACCCAAGTCTGTGAATCAACCAGGCCACATACTTTTTTTTGGAGAATCTCCAAGAGCCGGCCTGTTGAAAACAAATCAAATCTTCGTATTTAACAGGAGGCCGAAATTTTGTTGTGCCTCATCATCCCTTTCAAGTTCACAAAAGTACAGAGCATCAAGGGCCGACATTTCGTTGTGCAAACGTCAAAAGGCCAAGCTGCTTGATGATAAAAGTGACAGCCGCATGTTATTGTTTTGTCCAGGCTGAAATTGTTGACAAGGTAAGCACTGTAGTTAATGAATTAAAGGTAAAAAAACTTTGTTTTATTGTGTGCAGGTTAAAATTGAGACCCCAAGTTCATAAAGGCATCCACGTTTGCATTGAGGAACAAATTAAATTAAATGCTCTTCCTCACACAAAGCCTGTACATATCCATGAGCTACTGCCGATCATAACGAAGAGGGAGTATTAATCCAGGCTGATTTCTGTTTCAAGTTCCAAGCAACCAAAAAAATCCAGGCTGAATTCTTTGACCTTTGTTGTTTGCATTAATACAAGCACCTTAACTTTATTTTTGTGTTTGACCTGTGTTTGTGTTGCAGGCTACTTTGGTGAAGCAAAAGAGAAGCTCACGCAAAGACCTAGGCCGAAATCAATTCCCATGTGATTCAAAGCACTGCATGCATCAAGTCTTGGGAACCTGACAAAAAAAAACAATTGTCCTATTGCACGTGAAAAGCATTTAAGGGGAGAGAGGTTGGGGCAGACCAAAAATTTGAAGAGCCCGAGAGAGACATCATATTGCAAGGAGCCCTCAATTGCATAGTGCCGCAATTCACCAAAGGAGGAGAGCTCATCCGCAACTTGAGTTGCCGTTGCCGAAAGACTACTACTACTTGCCAGACGACTTCTGGCCCGGGCTGATTGACGAAGACGACATCGCTACACGATCTGAGCATTCTAAACTCTTCTGTTTATTATATTGTGTAGTACTGTGTTAGATCTTCGTAGGGGAAACTTTACCTATTCTTTGGGGACTATTTTGGGACTTGTCTAGTTGGGACTAGACAAGTGGGACCCAGCTAGTTTGGGACTAGCTGGTAGAAAGCTTTGCTAGGATTGATAGTGAGAGGAAACACTGTGTGTGGGGTACTGAGAGTCTGGCGAGTGTAGAGACGTAGAGGGTGCTCTGAGCGTGCTCTAACTTGTGACTTTGTACCTATTGCACTATTCAATCTAGTATTTGCTTTGGGGGCTGGAGTAGGTCATTGGGACGACCGAACCAGGGTAAATCTGCTGTGTACTCTGTGTCTGTATTTTTGTTACTCTGGTTGTGCTATAACTGCGTGTGATTATTTGTGGGTTGCACGAATTATTTTTATAAGCCTATTCACCCCCCCTAGGCTAGGATCCAGATCCAACAAAAAGAATATACAGTAGAAGAATAAGTTAATCTAATTAACTTAGCCCTAAGGTACAAGACCCTTAGCCAAGATCTATGCCGACTCGGGATGGATCTGACCATCCCAAGAAGGATCTAACCTACTACGATTAAATTAAACTAATGCTAATAAAATACATACCCAGAATCTCAACCCTGGGGCAGGCGAGATGTTCCACACCATTTTCTGAGCCGCTCCCCGTCTCATGCCGAGCCGCTCCTTGAACCGCTCCCCGAACCGCTCCTCGAACCGCTTTTCGAACCGCTTCGCATCCCGAGGCGATCAATCCCTGTGTCACCGAGCCAACCACATGCCGAAGAAAGTTTCACACGAGTGAAACTTTCGCCTAGATTTCAGATCCGAATCCGAACTCCTTTGCGGCTTTGCTAATGCCCTCAAAAGTAAGGAAGAAATATAGGGAGATAGAGAAATATTAATTTAAGCCTAGATCCGAGCGTGCTCCAACATTTACGAGAGCCGCTCAGATCTAGAGCTCGGGACCAGTTTGGAGGAAGGGGAGAGGCCCCTATTTATATAGGCGGCGGACTCTCCCCTTTTCCGCACAACCGATGTGGGACTATTAATTTGAGTTAATTAAAATCAAGTTAGTTTGCCTTTCACAAAGTGTAAACTTCCGTGAATTTTAACTCACTCACCGTTGATCTTCATGATTGATACAACCTATTAATTCGAAGGGTGTTCAACGGTGAACGCATAGGAAAAAACCGTTTGTCAATCGGAGTTCGTTTAACCCTCCAATTGATCATCCAAAGATCAGCCCAAGGCTTGATTTTCGACTAAAATCAGCCGTCAAAATTGCCCAGTAAACCAAGGATTCTGCACCCATTGGTGAGACCCAGCAAGTTGGCCCCACAGCCCCAAATTTGCTGACTGGGCGCCTGCCCAGACCTGGGCACGGGTGCCCAGGCGCCGGGCGCCCAAGGCGCCTGGCCCAGGGCACCTGGGCTCCCAGGGCGCCCGCCCTGGGTGCCTGGGCAGGCGCCCAGGCGCCTGGGCCTGGGCACGGTCCCAGGCCCAGTGGCCTGGCATCCAGCCTGGCGGGCCAGGTGCCCAGGCCAGACCCTAGTCTGGCCTGGGTCAACCTGGTCTGACCCAGACTGAGCCATTTGGTTGTTTTGGGCATAAGTTGGGCATTTGGCGTCCGATTTGGACGCCGATCGAATCTGGGCGTAGACCGGGACATTCCCGTCTTACCCGTGAACTTTTCCTTGCGTTTAATTCATTAAATATTATTTTAAACAATTTAAGACACATTTAATCTCTTTTGCATCATATGCAATTTAGTCCCCTATCTAAGCTTAAATTATCATATTGCATCAAATGCAATTTTCTCTTTCCTTTGCATCAAATGCAAATTATTCTCCTTAACTAATTTCTACCTATTACTAGATGAAGGTCGCATTCTTTGTGTGACCCTACGGCCTGACCCTACTACAGGTTGGGCTCGAAGCCCTATATGGCGGTGACCACGAGCAGTGGCTGCCGTCCCTGTTTCATGATCACTCCTTATTTTACAAATTTTTTCTGCATGTTTGCATGCCATTTAGATCGCTCAAATCGTGTTTTTCACGTTTATTCTACAATATTGCGATGCTTTTCACGATTTATTGTTTTTGTCGTATTTCAGGAGATTTGGAGCGATTTGGAGTGATTCTGAGATACACCCACTCCGGAGTGTCACCGACGACTCTCTTGAGGGGTATTTTACTATTGGAGAGGAGCGGAAGAAGAAAGAACGTCGTAGGAGCGACGAGGAGGCAAAAACATGAAGAATGGGCATTTTCAGCATTCCACTCGGCCGAGTGAAGGAGTCACTCGGCCGAGCATAGAGAGCCCGCTCGGCCGGCCAGATCGGACACGCAACAGAGCCAAATACAGCGTGCACTCGGCCGAGCATCGCCATACCACTCGGCCGAGCACCGAGTCACCCCTCGCCCGAGTGGAGCCAAGACGACGGCATCAAAAATCACCAACTCTCTGTTTTCCGTCAGTCTGCTCCAATGACTGACTCGGCCGAGTGGAGAAAGACCGTCCGCCCGAGTGACACCCGACGTCCGCCCGAGTGACGGAAGGCCGTCCCCCCGAGTGTCCTCCGAGGAGACGACCCCCGAGACCCTCAACTCTCTATTTCTGTACAGGGTTCGTCACTCGGCCGAGTGACATTTGTCACTCGGTCGAGTGAGCCGCGCTGCCTGTAGCGGAAACTGCGGATTTGAGGCTGCGCAGGGGCATTTTCGTCAGGGTTTTTTGGGCGATTTTGGGGGGTATTTAACCCCAGGTTTTAACCTAGTTTAGGAGAGATTTTTCATAACTTTTTGCAGCTTTTTAGATTAACTCTTTAGGGATTAGATTTAGCTTTAAGGGAGGAGAGAAAAGTGAGATTTTGTTGGATGCTAACTTGTTCTTCATTGGTTTGTCTCTCTCTCCCTCAAAAACTCCATTTTTATTGATTTATTGAATTTTTCTATGAATTCCATTGATTTTATTTCTGAATTTCTATTGCATTCTATTATGAATTGTGAGTAGTTTATCGTCTTAGGGCGTAGGGATGAACCTTACGAGCCCAATTTCGAATCTGTGATGAATTGGTGAAACCATTGCTAGGATTGATTAGGGTTAGTTTGGGATTGCTATAATACGAATAGCTAAAGATTCATATCGATTGGGATTTGCAAGAGATTGGATCCCAGTTCGATAGGAAGCCCTAGATATTCGAATCGGGTTGCAATTGAATTTCTCCGGAATCGGTTTGCAAGAGATTGGACCGAAACTAGGGTTTTTCAATTGCAATTGCATACCAATACTCGTTTGCAAGAGATTGGATGGGTAGGAACTATCCCAAACTCAGTCGTAGCTCGAGTTTACACGAGAGTGGGCTCGAGACACGATTGAACGATGATGTTGTCCTTCACGCTAGTTTGCCTAGGTTAGGGTTAGCAAGAGATTGGACCCTAACCTAGGTCGGCTATAGACCGGTAATAGCGCGAGAGCGTGACCTTGGTTCCACGTTTAGTTGCAACTAGTTCACCCAAATTTCAAGTCTAGCAATTGTGAAACCTACGAGTCACAATGATGAGATACGGCAAGTAGCGGGGATTCCCTATCCCCTAAGCGTCTTTATAAATTTGTTAATTCTTCTATACATTTGAACGACTGTGACCGCACATTTGCGAACATTCTCCCGACTTCCCATATAGCCAGGTGATTCGAAGAAAACACTGTTATTAGGCCTCCCTGTGTTCGATACCCGCTCGCCGCTACACCGTGCGCTTGCGGTAAGACTACGATCGTCGTCGCTCCGGGACGTGTGTCCGGGGTGCGACCAAGTTTTTGGCGCCGTTGCTGGGGACACATTTTGACGGAGTTCGATTTGGATCACCAGATTATTTCTTTTCAATTTCTTTCTTTATTTCTTCATTCTTTTCTAACTCTGTTTACAGCCCTATTTTGCAAGCCCTCCCGAAATTTTCCATAATATCTTAACCGGTAAAATGGAGGATGCAATTCCAATGACTGAGTCTGGCCAGGAAGATGATGAATCTTTTGCGGAGCTGCTCAAGGAACTTATTGATGAGGTCTAGGCTACCAGAGCTTTTGCTATTAATATCAAGGACCCCGTCGAACAACTGTTTACACTCCCCGGATGGGACTATTGGGGGCGATATCAGAGTTGATGTGAGGGACGACAAGCTATACTTTGAAGGCGATAGGACATGCGTCGAAGAGTACTACACTCCCGAGGAATACTTCGAACAAACCGATATTCAGGGAGATACACTTTATGACCCCCACTCTTGCATTTATGAATCTGCTGACGTATTTCTTGATCTCAGGAATGAACCGGAGCAAGGTGGTGGTCCTATCGATGCAAGCGCAGAATTGGAGAGCGTTTATTCAGATGCACCGTCATCACTAGGAAGCGAATCTGAGCCTCCAACCGAGAGTGAGCTAAACTCGGATGTTGAAGGCGAAGCCAAATTCACACAAGGTGACGAAGCAGAGGGTACGGCACCCTTTGAGGTAGAGTTTAAACAATTACCGCCGAATCTAAGGTACGCTTTCTTGGGTAGTAAATTGACATTCCCGGTGATTGTTAATGCCCACCTTGGCCAAGATCAACTTGAAAAACTATTAGAAGTCCTTAGGGCTCACAAGGATGTCCTTGGCTATACTATCTCTGATCTTAAGGGAATAAGCCCTAGGCTATGCACGCATAGAATCCACTTGGAAAACACTGAAGCCACTTCTATTGAGCCTCAAAGGCGGTTGAACCCGAATATGAAGGAGGTAGTCAAAAAGGAAATCCTTAAATTGCTTGAGGCCGGCATTATCTATCCAATCTTAGACAGTAGATGGGTTAGCCCCGTTCACGTCGTCCCCAATAAAAGGGGGGATGACCGTTATAAAAAATGATAAAGGAGAGCCCATTTCTACACGCACTATCACGGGATAGCGGATGTGCATTGATTACCGAAAACTAAATAAAGCCACCCGAAAAGACCATTACCCACTACCCTTCATAGATCAAATGCTTGAACGGCTAGCTAAACATAAATACTTCTGTTACTTGGATGGGTATTCGGGGGGTTTCCAAATCCCTTTGCATGAAGACGACCAAGAAAAGACCACATTTACTTGTCCTTATGGCACTTACGCCTACCGTAGAATGCCCTTTGGTCTTTGTAATGCACCCGCCACCTTTCAGAGATGCATGACCTCCATCTTTTCCGACTATATTGAAAATATTATGGAAGTTTTCATGGATGATTTCTCAGTTTATGGAAGTGAGTTTGATTCTTGTTTGGCTAATCTTACCAAAGTTCTAAAAAGATGTCAACAAAATAATCTTACTCTTAATTGGGAGAAGTGTCACTTCATGGTCACGGAAGGGATAGTGCTTGGGCACCTTGTCTCCTCAAGAGGGATTGAGGTTGACAAGGCGAAGATTGAGGTAATCGAGAAACTCCCTCCTCCTATTAATGTTAAGGGCATTAGGGGCTTTCTTGGTCATGCGGGGTTTTACCGCCGCTTTATCAAGGATTTCGCCTTGATTGCCCGACCCCTTACCTCCTTGCTTGCTAAAGATGCTCCATTTGTTTTCTCAGGAGAATGTTTGCGGGCGTTCAATACGTTGAAAGAAGCACTAATCTCTGCGCCCATCATACAACCACCGGATTGGAGTCTTCCCTTTGAGCTCATGTGTGATGCAAGTGACCAAGCCATCGGAGCGGTATTGGGGCAAAGGAAAGATAGAAAGCTCCATGCAATATTCTATGCAAGCAAAACGTTGGATGGCGCACAGAAAAATTACACAACTACGGAGAAAGAGCTTCTAGCGGTGGTTTATTCCATTGAGAAGTTCCGCTCCTACCTCCTTGGATCCAAGGTGATTGTCCACACCGACCATGCGGCATTGAAGTATCTCCTAAACAAGAAAGAGGCCAAACCTAGGTTGATAAGGTGGATACTTCTATTGCAAGAGTTTGACTTGGAAATCAGAGATAAGAAGGGTACGGACAATGTTGTGGTAGATCATTTATCTAGGCTTATTCGCGACAAGGAGGATGAAAGTTTGCCCATCGATGACTCTTTTGTTGATGAGAGGCTATACGCCATAAGGACCGGAGAAGTTCCTTGGTACGCGGACTATGTCAATTACTTGGCTTGTGGGATTAAACCAAGCGGGATGCCCACACAGCAAAAGAGGAGGTTTATGCATGATGTCCGTAGCTACTTCTGGGAAGATCCGTATCTCTTTAAGATATGCAAGGATGGGGTTATCCAGAGATGTATTTCTAAGGAGGAGGCCACCTCCATCATCCTGCATTGCCATGGTATGCCATGCAGGGGACATCACACCGCTTCCAAGACTACAGCTAAGATATTACAAAGTGGATTCTTTTGGCCAACCATGTTCAGAGACACGCACGACTTCGTCAAGGCGTGCGATAGATGCCAACGGACCGGGAATATTTCCAAACGAAATGAGATGCCAATGAAGCCCATCTTAGAGATTGAGCTCTTTGATTGTTGGGGAGTGGACTTCATGGGACCATTTCCGTCAAGCAAGGGTAACAAGTATATCTTATTGGCCGTGGACTACGTCTCCAAATGGGTAGAAGCCATCGCCACCCCTACCAATGATGCGAGGGTTGTCTCCAAGTTTTTCAAGCAAAATATTTTCCCGCGCTTTGGGGTGCCCCGTACTTTGATAAGCGACGGGGGAAGTCAATTTATAGAAAACAAATTTGAAGCCATGTTGAAGAAGTATGGGGTGAACCATAGGATTGGCATGGCCTACCACCCTCAAACGAGCGGACAAGTGGAGGTTTCAAATAGAGAAATCAAGCAAATTCTTGAAAAGACCGTAGATCGATCTAGAAAAGATTGGTCCATGAAGCTAAATGATGCCCTATGGGCATATCGCACGGCCTTTCAGACTCCCATCGGCACCACGCCGTTTCGACTTGTTTATGGGAAAGCTTTTCACCTACCGGTAGAGTTGGAGCACCGCGCGTATTGGGCCATCAAGACCCTCAATTACGACTATAAGAGTGCGGCGGTGAGGTGACTCTTGGACATCAATGAGCTTGACGAAATTAGAAGAGATGCCTACGAGAGCTCAAGAATTTACAAGGAGAGGACCAAGATCCTCCACGACGCCCGCATAACCATCACAGACTTTGAGGTCGGAGACAAGGTTTTGCTATTTAATTTTCGACTCTGACTATTCCCCTAGAAGTTGAGGTCACGGTGGTCCAGACCTTTCACCATCAAGCGCATACAACCGGGAGGAGCATTTGAATTGGAAGGGAAAGCGGAGCCACTTTCAAGGTAAATGGGCAACGTCTAAAGCATTATTCCGAAGGAGTTCCTATGGGCGAGGTAAATAGAATATATTTACTCAAGGGACGGCCGGACGACATTTCATACATTCTTGATGAGGTCATTGAAGAGGCGATACCCCATTCCATCGGCGCACCCCACGAAGATAGCTTCGAAGAAGGCCTAGACTTGGCCGAAGAAGAGAAGATGGAGCACTCCCCCGATATCTCCATGGAAATTGATGATGGCGACGCCAATGTCGCAAGAATACGAGAGCTCTGCAAGCTCTCAATGTTGAGGACTCCAAAGAAAGCTCCACCGATACGAAGATCGGTGTCACCGACAAAGTCGAAGACCGAAGCAAGCTCTAGCTTGGGGGAGCCACCCCCCGACATTGCCCATGACGAAGGGGCGCTGAGGAAGACCTCACACCACCATGATCCAAATCCGAGTGGTCTTCCAAGCAAGTTCGACGGGTGCATCTCGTATGCACCCAACATCAAGCGTTAATTGAAAAACAATAAGGGTTGAGCTCAAGACCTAAAACGAGCGCTTGTCGGGAGGCAACCCGACGGTTATCGAGTTTTTCTATTTTAGGTTTTTATTTTTGTTTTAGACTTTATTAGTGTTTTTGAGTCGTTTGCCCGAAAAATTCTGACAACGGGTCCTATTTTCTTTGACAGGAGAGGAGAACGGGATATTTATCATATGGAGGATGACTAAGGCGAAGAAGAGCGCTCCAGGAACGCGTTCGAGGCTTAGGAGAAGGAAGAAATCAACTGGGGAAAGAAAAACAGAGATTAGAGCCAAAACAGAGCATCACAGCAAAAAACAGAGCCTCACTCGGCCGAGTACCATATCCACTCGGCTGAGCAACCAACGTCGTCCGCCCGAGTGGCGCACTAACGAGGGGAGTCTGCTGCACCCAACTCTCTGTTCTTTTTCCAATTTCAGTATAAATTGCCACTCGGCCGAGTATATATCTTCACTCGGCCGAGTGAAACTGATACTCTCTTAGGACGAAAATTGCCGAGTAGCTTGTGCCACTCGGCCGAATGGACTTTTTCCACTCGGTCGAGGGTGGCAATATCACTCAGCCGAGTCGTAAGCAGCGAGGATTTTTTAAAATAATTTCGTTACGATCACTCGGCCGAGTGACATAGTCACTCGGCCGAGTCGTAACTAATCCTATATAAGCGGACGCGGGCTCGGCACGGAATACGAAGCGTCAAAATTCTCGATCGCCCAAACCGGCGCCCGTTTGACCCTCGCTCGCCCGCTGCCGCCTTTCACTCGCCCGACCGCCGCCTCGACTGCCCGACCGCCGGCGGCGGAGCGCTGACCGTCGACCACCGACCGCCCCGACCGTCGGCGACTCCCTCGCTGCCGGTCGACCTCCGGCAATCTTGGGGAGCTTAGGGGAGCTTAGGGGAGCTTTCGGGGCACGCTTTTGGCTTAGTGGAGGCGGCGTCTTCGCACGCATCCGCTGTTTTGCTCTCGCGGCGTGTTCAGGTACCATCGTTCCATTTATTTTAGCACGCCGCATGTTTTACTTGTTGGGTGATCACTCGGGGCACACATGCCGTCCCGAACACGGCCACACACTAGGAGAGCTTCCGCCAAGCGGAAGCGGCCGGATGAGCCCGGCCCCTCCCACGAGATGGAGGACTCTCCTCCGCCTACACCACCTCACCCCACACAGCCACAGCCTGCCGATCCAGTCCACCCACAGCCACTTCCAGCCGAGCCCCCACATCCACAGCCACCACCGGCTCCTATCATCGGGCCGTTGGGTATTTTGTTCCGAGACGATGCACATCGCGTCGCTTTTGAGCGTATCGCCCAGTGCTCGATAGTGCCCTCCAGGTTCGCACACCTTGCAGACCTAGGCCGCCTGGGGGTACTAGAGGGATTGCTCACGTTGTACGACAACGTGGGTTGGCGAGATTTTCTTTCCGTGTCGGTGGACACCTACGTCCGTCCGACACTCGAGGTACTCAGCTCGATCGCCCGGACCGTTGAGGGATGCTCCTTCCGACTTATGGATCGAGAGTGTCAGATCACTCTCGATATGCTTCGAGCATTCTTTCAGTGGCCCGCAGTCCCCGTGCCCGACCGAGCCTACGCCCCCACGCACATCCCTCCACCATCCTTCGATTCACACGCCTTCTGGGCCCGGATCCCAGGTTTACCACCAGCCTTTGACCCTAGTAGGGCCAAGGCCTCGGCCATAGTCCACCCCTGCCTCCGCATAGAACAGCGCCTTATGGCGACCACCTTTCTAGCGAGGTATGAGCCTGGGACGATGTCTACACCTGAGCTCTATATGCTCTATGCGATGACTCGCCCCAGAGTTCTTGATAGGGATGGTGTCACGTTGGTCCCCGCCGTAGAGATTGACGTCGCTAGCTGGTTTTTAGACCGCATCATCGTATCGGTGGGCGCTCGCTCCCCGATATGTTGCGGCGGTCTGATCATCCTGCTAGCCCTGATGACCGGTGAGGACCTTCCGGCTGACCTGCGATGAGCCCCGGGCCCCACTACACTATCGATAGACATCATGGCCCGGATGAAGATGCTTCGTCCGCACGGTCAGCGGCACTGGGTATGGTTGCATGGTCCGTACGGTACTGACTTCATGATCCTCCCGAGCCCAACTCGGACACACATAGGACCAGCACACGACGACTGGCTTCCGATGATGGATCTCCTGATCCCTGCCGCATACGTGCTAGAGGCCGAGGGAGCTAAGCCTACACCACCTGCACACCCTGTGCCGCCAGCTGACCCTGTGTTCCCTCAGCCTGAGCCTGCATTTTCTGCCGCTCCCGACACTTCTGTCCCCACTTCTGCCAGTGTCGAGAGTACACTTGCTGAGCCTACGCCCACCACGTCTGCCACTACCACCACCACTGATGTGCCCTTATCGGTTGAGCCACTTCTCTCTTTGCCACCCAAGCGTCCACCTTCCATTGTTGAGAGCGGCAAGCCTTCCTTTTCTTCCGTCGTGGAGACCCTACACACTTTGATCTCCGTTGGGATTTCACCTTTTGGACCCCACACTTCCTCCCCAGCAGTTGACCCCTCTGTCTCCACCGTAGCTGTTTTATCTGAGAGTGTCGTGACGTCTGTCCCCACGTCTGTGTCACTGACCTCTCTTGCCGCCTCGTCACCGATTTTGTCTTCCACTCCCACTGTTGCTGCTTCCACCTCACACCAGCCTGCGTTCCAGCCTCGCACCGAGGCTGGGCATCCACTAGTGAGCACAGCACCTGTACCACCCATGCCTGCTGTCCCGATCACCTACACTGCCCGTATTAGACAGCCCCGACCAGCTCAGCCTAGACCTGTTCGTCCCTCCGCTCCACCACCCCCTGACGCCTTAGTTCAGAGCGTTCGAGCTCTTGAGGGGGGGTTGAGTGGACTCCGGGGCGATTTTAGGGCCATGTCTTCCACAGTCACCGCCATGCAGCACCGCCTCGAGCTACTTCCCAGCATTCACTATTGCTTGACCCAGATTCTCGAGCGCCTGCCATAACCCCCACCCACCCAGCAGACATGTCCACCACCACCCCCCCACCTCCGCCTCAGGACGGAGATGGCGCAGCCCCACCAGCCTAGGCACACCCTTGATGCCACTGATTTCTTGTCGTTATGCTGCCCATTCTCTGCTTGGTCCTGATGCTTTTTGCCCACCCCCTCCCCTCACTATTTTTGTCCACATTTTGATCATATCATCCTATATTCTTTTTCAGGAGTGAGGGAGAGTATTTTTGGTGACACACACATATCTGCATCACTCTTATCCTTGCATGCCTCACATTCGCATCATATTTTTCATTTTGTTGTTTTTTATTATTTCTTTTTACCATGCATGCATACCCACCCCCCTCCCATTACACGTCTCTCGGTGTGCCACACTTCGCACATTGAGGACACTGTGCACTTTAGCTTGGGGGAGTGAGTTCTCACGCTTTTTGCTTTTGTCACCTTTTATTTTTATTTTTCTCACGTTTTCCCACTTTTGCACCCATTTTTCATCACGTTTTTTTCTTTTTTTACCATGCATCACATTTTTCTTATTTTTCTTGTGTGTTGCATTGTAAATAGTTTTTATTTTTCGTTTATCTTTATTTCTTTCATCTTTTGCTAGAGATGACTTTTCTGTGATGATGATAACGTGGTGTTAGCTTTTCTCTATATGCATGCTATACTTGTCATGTCATAGTATTTTATTTCTGATATCATATGCTATGTTCTGCCTTGCATTTAGAAATAGTAACCCACTCTCTTTTGGTGTATGAAAATGGATGAAATTCTATTATTAGCTGATATCTGATGATTCATATGTATGCTATCGTAGAAAACACACCAAGATTCACGCATTGATGCTTATATCTGGAGTACTGCTTTCTTTTCTCTTATATCACTTCTATATACATGATTTGTACATTTCACTTCAGGTTGATTGAATTGTTGCTAGCAATGATAAATCTGGATTAGTTTACTTTTTGAGATTAAACTGAGTAGATTATATTACCCTGCTGAAGTTGTCATGCACGTCCTATAGAGTGAACTGAGAGATACATTTATTTCTTTCTCCACATATCTTGAACATTATTTCTCTATTTTAAATTCATTGGCGAATCTCCCCTTAGCGATTCTATTATTGGCATACCCCCGTTATTAAAATCACATGATCCAAATTCCCCAAAATCCAAAGAAAAAAATACTTGTATATCCTTCTCTTTGATTTGGGATCATTGTGTATATATGTATGAAAAAAAGAGAAAAAAAAAGAAAAAGAGATTTGAGAATAAGAAAAGAAAAGAGAAAAGTAATTCAAAAACGATCCCATCTTATATACTTTGTCTCTTTCTTCCCTCTTTTGTTTTTGTTTTCTTTGACTTTTGGAGCTTCATAAGAAACGTGGATGTAAATATCGTTTTGTACTTGCCACCACGCTTATAGATAAGCTTGGGGGAGAGAATCCAATGATGTGTGAGAGAGTGACTACTTGACGGTGCATGACAACCTAGGCTAAGTAATATTTTATACCCGGTGAGATTGCTAAAGTTTCACGAAATCCAGAAATCTACGCTTAGCATTCATTTCATGAAAACCACACTTTTTCTATTCTTTCCACTCTATCGTGTGATATCTCTTATACTCCTTATAGAAAGTATTCAATTGAAAAGTGTGTGATCTACGATATTGTATACCGCTTTAAATGCTTCAGACGATGTTAATCTCAGAATTATTCCATTTTTCATGTTATATTGATATTCTTGGGTTTTCTATTTCGAATGCACCATTATACTATGATATCAAAATAAAAGTCTTTGACATGTGTTTTATATTTGATGCATGCTATATGAGTAAGCAAACCCCACATCGTGAGAAAATGATCTAGCAACTTCCCTCTTCGTTTTCTATTTTGTTTTTTTTTCGTTTTCCATTTTCAACCTTTCCGCCGTTTTCTTTATCTTTATCCACCGGGTTCGCTTCTTACTTATCTTCCTCGAGGACGAGTAAGAGGTAAGCTTGGGAGATTTTAATCACTCCTTATTTTACACCTTTTTTCTGCATGTTTGCATGCCATTTAGATCGCTCAAATCGTGTTTTTCACGTTTATTCGATAATATTGCGATGCTTTTCACGATTTGTTGTTTTTGTCGTATTTCAGGAGATTTGGAGCGATTTGGAGTGATTCTGAGATACACCCACTCCGGAGTGTCACTGACGACTCTCTTGAGGGGTATTTTACTATTGGAGAGGAGCGGAAGAAGAAAGAACGTCGTAGGAGCGACGAGGAGGCAAAAAAATGAAGAATGGACATTTTCAGCATTCCACTCGGCCGAGTGAAGGAGTCACTCGGCCGAGCATAGAGAGCCCGCTCGGCCGGCCAGATCGGACACGCAACAGAGCCAAATGCAGCGTGCACTCGGCCGAGCATCGTCATACCACTCGGCCGAGCACCGAGTCACCCCTCGCCCGAGTGGAGCCAAGATGACGGCATCAAAAATCACCAACTCTCTGTTTTCTGTCAGTCTGCTCCAATGACTGACTCGGCCGAGTGGAGAAAGACCGTCCGCCCGAGTGACAACCGACGTCCGCCCGAGTGACGGAAGGCCGTCCCCCCGAGTGACCTCCGAGGAGACGACCCCCGAGACCCCCAACTCTCTGTTTCTGTACAGGGTTCGTCACTCGGCCGAGTGACATTTGTCACTCGGCCAAGTGAGCCGCGCTGCCTGTAGCGGAAACTGCGGATTTGAGGCTGCGCAGGGGCATTTTCGTCAGGGTTTTTTGGGCGATTTTGGGGGGTATTTAACCCCAGTTTTTAACCTAGTTTAGGAGAGATTTTTCATAACTTTTTGCAGCTTTTTAGATTAACTCTTTAGGGATTAGATTTAGCTTTAAGGGAGGAGAGAAAAGTGAGATTTTGTTGGATGCTAACTTGTTCTTCATTGGTTTGTCTCTCTCTCCCTCAAAAACTCCATTTTTATTGATTTATTGAATTTTTCTATGAATTCCATTGATTTTATTTCTGAATTTCTATTGCATTCTATTATGAATTGTGAGTAGTTTATCGTCTTAGGGCGTAGGGATGAACCTTACGAGCCCAATTTCGAATTTGTGATGAATTTGTGAAACCATTGCTAGGATTGATTAGGGTTAGTTTGGGATTGCTATAATACGAATAGCTAAAGATTCATATCGATTGGGATTTGCAAGAGATTGGATCCCAGTTCGATAGGAAGCCCTAGATATTCGAATCGGGTTGCAATTGAATTTCTCCGGAATCGGTTTGCAAGAGATTGGACCGAAACTAGGGTTTTTCAATTGCAATTGCATACCAATACTCGTTTGCAAGAGATTGGATGGGTAGGAACTATCCCAAACTCAGTCGTAGCTCGAGTTTGCACGAGAGTGGGCTCGAGACACGATTGAACGATGATGTTGTCCTTCACGCTAGTTTGCCTAGGTTAGGGTTAGCAAGAGATTGGACCCTAACCTAGGTCGGCTATAGACCGGTAATAGCACGAGAGCGTGAGCTTGGTTCCACGTTTAGTTGCAACTAGTTCACCCAAATTTCAAGTCTAGCAATTGTGAAACCTACGAGTCACAATGATGAGATACGGCAAGTAGCGGGGATTCCCTATCCCCTAAGCGTCTTTATAAATTTGTTAATTCTTCTATACATTTGAACGACTGTGACCGCACATTTACGAACATTCTCCTGACTTCCCCTATAGCCAGGTGATTCGAAGAAAACACTGTTATTAGGCCTCCCTGTGTTCGATACCCGCTCGCCGCTACACCGTGCGCTTGCGGTAAGACTACAATCATCGCCACTCCGGGACGTGTGTCTGGGGCACGACCATTTCAGCATCATCATAATGTGGTTAGCTCATCAACATGAGAATTGTCGGGACCACCCTGACCGTGTCTGTGATGATTTCTGCAGTTATAGTCTCTTCGTCTAAACTATGTCGTGTAGATCAAGTCTAGGGTATGGTCGAACTGTCAACCCCAATAACTTGACTCCGGTTAGTTTCTATCGATCTTTAGTCAACTTATGTTGGACTTCTTCCAACATACTCTGTGCAGAGATTTTACTAAAGATCGAACCAACTCTACGACACTAACTCCCATTGACCGGGATAGACGAATCCTCTCTTGGCCATTACTCTCCTCGTACCTTCAAGTGACACCTAATCAAAGACCTTTCGACAGGCCTAGCCTCGAAGTTAGGTCAGTGATCTAAGTGGCACTATTCACGCACAGGTTCGTAAAATGACCTCAAGTCAAAATACCAACTAGCCTATCATCACTAAGAGTTATCATTGACAGATTGGTCAATGTAACCATATGATAACTCTTGTGGATCGTTCAGTGAACTCATTCTCTAATGAGCACATGTGTCTCGTCTCCGACTTCGCCAAGTCGAACGGTCATGAGATCATCGCCACCGCTAAACGGTGAAGACTAAGACACAATGGTCTATCCGATGTTTCGATATCCTTGTCTCGAAGCATCTACGACCACGAACCCTTTTAGACTTATGCTACAGACGGTCAAACATTTCTCCATGATCGAGATACTCATCTCGATACATGTTTGACCTTGCATAAAGTCTCAGGACTTTACCTAAGTTAATATCTAATGTTAACTACATTACAATATAACTTAGATAAATTATTACCAAACAGCTTACTGTTATTTCGAACAAGATGTTTGTGCTATTCACACAGAGATAAATAGCCTCGAGGGCATCATTCCTCTACATCTCCCACTTGCACTCGGCCTATTTATCTCGGTATCTTATACTGTTTTACACATAAGTTTTCCCGACTTCATGTGGTAGAGCCTTCGTGAGTGGATTTGCTAAAACCGTCTACACTATAGACTTAAGGGGTTTTTATGTTCATGTTAGACCAACCATTTGAATCTCATTCAAATAATTCACTTGGTCTTTCGGAATCCATAATATTTTTATTTTCTTGGATCTTATCCAGTTTATCGTGCCTTACGATAATAATCTTTAAATTAGTTAATGGTCATTTCAAATGGCTCATATCTATTTCTGATAAAGTATCAAACTCTTTGATCACTTCGTCAAAATATATGTTCCATCCCTTTGATGCCTCACATGTAATTTATACGCTCCCACTGACCTTGAAAACTTTTTAGCTAATTCATATGAGTTGGTTCATCTAAATCATATTTAGAAAAACAAACTTATAAGTGAATGCTCCAATTTTCATGGTCAACATGTGCGTTTCCATCGAGTTTGGTCCGAGTAGATCTGTACACGTCTGCTGGTGAGAAACAGTTTCATTCTAATCCATTTTATAGGAATTAGGATGAAAGCCGTTCTCGACCAACATGATTGTACTTCACTATTTTCTTTCTGTACCAATCTTTCAACTTAAAGATTTACTTGCAGAAAGTGAGGAAACATTTTCCTTGGGCACGTAAACTAAATTCCCAAATTTATTACGCACACAGACCTATTCTAATTGCATCAAGTTATGAATCGGAGTTACTACTCCGAATTTTCATCCCGGAAGTTGACTAAGTTATCATCAGTTATGATGTCTAACTCGACAATTCGTCTCACAAGATTAAAGTAATTTTAAAACTTCCTTACGATTGATTTAATGAATATCTTATTGATAATGTCATCATAGAACATTATCAAAACTAAGGCATTACTATTTGGAACTTAACCCAGAGAGAGGACTTAACTCAGAGTCACTTGCTATGGATCGCACCAAGTCTAACTTAGTGTGATTCATACCTTTAACACACCGATGTGTTAACAGTCTTGACCTGAGAGAAAATCATATTTTCTTTTAATTACGCAAGATTTAATATAGTTAAGTATTTGACCATTCAATCTAATCGAATCATTTTAAATACTTTAGTCATTTCGTTCTTTATTTTATCAGACTTGTGTTTCATCAAGAACACATGTCTTAATAAAATATACGAATAACTTATTTTGGTTAATCTAGACTCGGGTACATCAGTATGTACCAGACTGAGTTCGACAACTCATTCTCCCACTGTCTTAAAGATGGGTTTCGGCCATTATATTTAAGAGGGTAAGACTCACAAGTGTCCGTAGACTTCATAATACGAGAGGTCAGACCCCTCTTTATGTGAATTGTGAAGCTTACTCCCTCGATACGGCCTAGTCTATTTTGCCTTATAAGTCTGCTACTATATTGTGTATTTATATATTAACATTTAATATATGTATTATCGTTATACATATTACTCATTACTTCAAAAGCAATGTGACGACATTCGTCAAAATGTGTTAACCTGTTGTATAACAATAATTATGAAATCGTGACATCACAATATGTCACATTTTCATTTCCTCCTACTTATGCCTTTACTAATGATAAATTAAACTATTTAACTCGATTGACTTTCCGAAGTGCCTTCTTCCTTTTCTAAATCACATTTAGATATAAATAGCCCAACCTAAATAAATAGCTGTACAAGCATCTCATGTATCCAAACGCCTGAGAGTTGCAATCTTGAGTGTAGCTCAAGAAGTTGCTTGTCTTAAGATCCTGTTGGGATACATAGTCTTGCACCGCTCATGCACTCGTATTCGACTGAAACAGTTTGATCGAATTTTCGAACTTTGCGGATCAAAATTGTTTGTCCATACAACTTTGAGTGTAACTCAAAAAGTTGTAGGGAGAAACATACTTCGAATATCCTATATGTTCAAGCTGCCTCATATAGAGACGAGTGACATGTAGCGTGAATTTATTTGTTGGACCCAGAACTTAATGAAATCATATTTCTTAATTCTGTTCTTTAGAAGGTCATTTTTATGTCAACGAGAATATAGTTTAATCCTATCAATTAGAATTTAACTTGATATTCAATTGATCAACCTTTTGACCAGTTAACTTAATCCATTAAAATATTATATTTTGATTCCTTCGGTAAACATAGTCTTGCCCTATTTCAGCATATATTCAATATTAAATATAGTTAGAATGACTTATATCTATCTATATCTTCCCACTATTTTTACGATCGTTTCAAAGCTTAATAATGAACGATTTAATCGAATTAAAATTAATGGGTAAGAGTTCCAATCACCTTGAGCCTAACAACCTTGAGTGTAGCTCAACAAGTTGTAGGACTATGTAATCGGAAGATGACTCTTCATCGATCATATCAGATATGACTCTCTTAATTGATTTTTACCCTTAGTCATTTGTGATCATGAGTGTGCTCATCCAAATCACAATGTCTAGTCTAGTTGGACCCTTGTTTTCGTGTCTAGCCTGACTTGCCCCGGCGCTCGGTGTATTCACGACACGACGGTGTGGGTCAGGTCTTAGACTACATCTTATGCATTTAAGGAGTTGGTTTCTACAGGGTTGCCATGTCACAGCTTGAGTGTAGCTCAACAACTATAACACTGGTCCTATAGTTGCTAACCCCTAAAACAAGGAGGGCTACGGCTAATCTTGAAAAAGATCATTAATGTATTTGACTTAGATATAGTTTAGGGTGTCATACAATCATGATTCGCGACATTGCGGTCCGGCGGAACTCAGCCAGGGAATTGACTAAGCCAGGATCACTATCCCTTAAAGGGTGATCCAACAAACTTAGCCAATCACATTGACTGGATCATGGTACATTGAATGAAGCTTGTCATTTTTATATGCGTGCCATAGACTAAACAGCTTTTATTAACAACTAATTAATCCTATCAACTAGTTGCATTCTTAAATTCAAAATTTTAGGATTTGTTTAATAACTTTTATTAAGTCCTCATCAACTATAAGGTTCACGTGCTATCCTAATCGTTATTAGGATTTTAATAAATTTTATTAACAACACTAAAAGAGAAGTCCTTTAATGAGAATTAATTATAACAATTAGAATTAAAAATCATTAAAAGGACTACCCTAATCAGGAATTAGGTCTTGAAGTGTTGTTAATGTTTTATTAAAACATAGCATGTCATTAAAATTTAATTAATAAATTTTTAATCATTTCTTAATGGCTAACCTAAAAGGGTTGTCTTGTGTTATCAAATAAGGGACAAGATGAACTAGCCATTAAAATAAAGGTACACTAATTTATCGCATAAAATAAAAGTGTACAACTATTTAACAATTAAATAGACAAAAGTTTATCGCATAAACAATTTTAGACTTCTAAAATCAGTTTTAAAAATATCTTATAAATTAAAAACATCATTTTAAAAAAATTTCATGTTCAAAAATAAAATTTCATGTTCAAAAATTTATCATATAGATTTTTAAACATCTAAAACATTTTAAACTTATCGCATAAATTTAAAAAAGCCTTAAAATCAATTTTTTTAAAAAAACTATCACATAAATTTAAAACACCATTTTAAAATTTTCATGTTTAAAATTTTATCATATAAAATATTTAAACATCTAAAATCCTTTTAAAATCATCTTTTAAAAATATCGCATAAATTTTAAAATATTTTAAAAGGGCATCTAGAAATATTTTAAATTATCTCATAACTTAAAAAAACATTTTATAAAGTATTTTGAAAAGAATTTCAAAGTTTAATAAAATCGCAGTTGTTAGATCGTTACGCATACCTAGGCTCTGATACCACTGAAGGGTTTTCTAAGACCCTTAGGGCACAAAAACTCTATTCCCGTCCTAAGTCGGACGGAACATAGACATAAAAAGAATATGCAGCGGAAGAATAAGTTAATCTAATTAACTTAGCCCTAAGGTACAAGACCCTTAGCCAAGATCTATGCCGACTCGGGATGGATCTGATCATCCCAAGAAGGATCTAACCTACTGCGATTAAATTAAACTAATGCTAATAAATACATACCCGGAATCTCAACCCTGGGGCAGTCGAGATGTTCCGCACCGTCTTCCGAGCCGCTCCCCGTCTCACGCCGAGCCGCTCCTTGAACCGCTCCCTGAACCGCTCGTCGAACCGCTCCGCATCCCAAGGCGATCAATCCCCGTGTCGTCGAGCCAACCACGCGCCGAAGAAAGTTCACGCGAGTGAAACCTTCGCCTAGATTTCGGATCCGAATCCGAACTCCTTTGCGGCTTTGCTAGTGCCCTCAAGAGTACGGCAGAAATATAGGGAGATAGAGAAATATTAATTTAAGCCTAGATCCGAGCGTGCTCCAACATTTACGAGAGCAGCTCAGATCTAGAGCTCGGGACCAGTTTGGAGGAAGGGGGAGGCCCCTATTTATATAGGTGACAAACTCTCCCCTTTTCTGCACAACCGATGTGGGACTATTAATTTGAGTTAATTAAAATCAACTTAGTTTGCCTTTCTCAAAGTGCAAACTTCCGTGAATTTTAACTCACTCACCGTTGAGCTTCATGATTGATACAACTTATCAATTCGAAGGGTGTTCAACGGTGAACGCATAGGAAAAAACCGTTTGTCAATCGGAGTTCGTTTGACCCCCAATTGATCATCCAAAGATCAGCCCAAGGCTTCATTTTCAACTAAAATCAGCCGTCAAAACTGCCCAGTAAACCTAAGGTTCTGCACCCATTGGTGGGACCCAGCGAGTGGGCCCCACATCCCCAAATTTGCTGACTGGGCACCTGCCCAGACTTGGGCACAGGCGCCCAGGCCTGGGCGCGGGCGCCTGGGCCGGGCGCCCCCGGCCCAGGGCGCCTGGGCTCCCAGGGCGCCAGCCCTAGGTGCCTGGGCAGGCACCCAGGCACCTGGGCCTGGGCGTGGGCCCATGCCCAGTGGCCTGGCATCCAGCCTGGCGGGCCAGGTGCCCAGGCCAGACCCTAGTCTGGCCTGAGTCAACCCGGTCTGACCCAGACTGAGCCATTTGGCTGTTTTGGGCATAAGTTGGGCATTTGGCGTTCGAATCTGGGCGTAGACCGGGACATTCTCGTCTTACCCGTGAACTTTTCCTTGCGTTTAATTCATTAAATATTGTCTTAAACAATTTAAGACACATTTAATCTCTTTTGCATCATATGCAATTTAGTCCCCTATCTAAGCTTAAATTATCATATTGCATCAAATGCAATTTTCTCTTTCCTTTGCATCAAATGCAAATTAATCTCCCTAACTAATTTCTACCTATTAGTAGATGAAGGTCGCACTCTTTGTGTGACCCTACGGCATGACCCTACTACAAGTTGGGCTCAAAGCCCTATAAGGCGGTGACCACGAGCAGTGGCTGCCGTCCCTGTTTCAGCATCATCATAATGTGGTTAGCTCATCAACATGAGAATTGTCGGGACCACCCTGATCGTGTCTGTGATGATTGCTGCAGTTATAGTCTCTTTGTCTAAACTATGTCGTGTAGATCAAGTCAAGGGTATGGTCGAACTGTCATCCCCAATAACTTGACTCCGGTTTGTTTCTATCGATCTTTAGTCAACTAATATTGGACTTCTTCCAACATACTCTGTGCAGAGATTTTACTAAAGACCGAACCAACTCTACGACACTAACTCCCATTGACCGGGAGAGACGAATCCTCTCTTGGCCATTACTCTTCTCGGACGCTTCAAGTGACACCCAATCAAAGACCTTTCGACAGGCCTTGTGATCGCGCCTGGGCGTACACCCTAAAGAGCGACCGTGTAGTTTTACCGCAAGCGCACGGTGTAGCGGCGAGCGGGTATCGAACACAGGGAGGACGTATGACAGTGCCTTCTCCGAACAACCTGGCTATAGGGACAGAAAAGTAGGAATTTGCCTTTCGGCGATGTTGTCACAATCGTCAAATAATGTAAAGAGATATAAAATCAAATAAAGACGCCTAGGGAATAGGGAATCCCCGCTACTCACCGTATCTCGTCATTGTGATTCATCGGTATCACAATTGCTAGGGTAGTATTTCAGGTGAACTAGTTGCAACTGAATGTAAAACCTAGCTCACGCTCTCGCGCTGTTGCCGGTCTATAGCGAACCTAGGTTCGGGTCCAATCTCTTGCAAACCCTAGCCTAAGCAAGCTAGCATTAGGATCAACATCATTGTTCAATCGCATCCCGAGCCCACTCTCGTGCAAACTCGGGCTACGACCTAGGTTGGGATAGTTCCTACCCGTCCAATCTCTTGCAAACGGGTATCGGTATAGAATTGCAACCGAGGATCCTAGTATCGGCCCAATCTCTTGCAAACCGATACTTCGGAAACTCAATTTCAACCCAATTCGGATTTCTAGGGTTTCCTATCGAATTGGGATCCAATCTCTTGCAAATCCCAATCGATATGAACACCTAGCTATCCGTAATATATCGATCCCAAACTAACCCTAATAGCAATTCTAGCAATAGTTCTATCAAATCATCACAAATCGGAAATTGGGCTCGTAGGGTTCATCCCCACGCCCTAAGACGTTAATACTACTCACAAATCATATTGCTAATGAAAGAATAATCAATAGAAATAGCAATGGAATTCATATCAATAATCAAAATAACAATAAAAATAGGATTTTTAATGAAGAGGGAGACAAACCAATGTAGCTTTCCAAGAATCCAACAAAATAACCCTTTTCTCCTCTCTCCAATCACAAGAATCAAACTCTAAAAAGTCTAATCTAAAAAGGCTGCCAAAAGCAATCAAAAAGCTCTCTAAACTAGGTTAGAATCTGGGGTTAAATACCCCCCAAAACTGCCCAAAAATTCGTGACCAAACTGCCCCTGCGTAGCTCCAAAATCGTGATTTCCACTACAGGCAGCGCTGCTCACTCGGCCGAGTGACAAAAGTCGCTCGGTCGAGTGAGAGACCCTGAGAATTTACAGTAAGTCTGGGGTCTTGGGGGTCTTCACTTCGGGCGTCACTCGGCTGAGTGAGTTGTCGTCACTCGGCCGATGGGCTTATCTTCACTCGGGCGGTCGGTAATTGCCACTCGGCCGAGTCGGGCTTCTGCTGCTCAGACTGACAAAAAACAGTAAGTTGGCTCTTTTTGAGGGGCATCGTCTGAGTGCCACTCGGGCGGACGGGATACGTCACTCGGCCGAGTGGGCTTCTGATGCTCGGCCGAGTGCACGCTTGGAGCGTGTCTGATCTGGCCGGCCGAGCGGGGTCTCGCTGGTCGGCCGAGTGACTCCTTCACTCGGCTGAGTGAGACACTGAAAATGTCCATTCTGAGTGTTTTTGCCTCCTCGTCGCTCCTACGACGTTCTTTCTTCTTCCGCTCCTATCCAATAGCAAAAATACCCCTCAGGGAAGTCGTCGGTGACACTCCGGAGTAGGTGTATCTCGGAATCACTCCAAATCGCTCCAAATCTCCTGAAATACGACAAAAACAACAAATCGTGAAGAGTATCGCAATATCGCCGATAAATCGTGAAAAACATGATTTGAGCGATCTAAATGGCATGCAAACATGCGGAAAAAAGGTGTAAAATACGGAGTGATCAAAATCCCCCAAGCTTACCTCTTACTCGTCCTCGAGGAAGATAAGTAAAAGGCGAACCCGGTGGATTCAGAAAATGAAAACGATGGAAAAACGGAAAACGAAAAACGAAGAAGAAAGAAGAAAGCGAAGAGGGAAGCTGCTAGATCATTTTTCTCAGGACATGGGTTTTGCTTACTCATATAGCATGCACTGAATGTAAAACACATGTCAAAGACTTTTATTTTGATATCATAGTATAATGGTGCAAATAGAAATAGAAAACCCAAGAATATTGATATAGCATGAAAAATGGAATAATTCTAAGATTAACATCGTCTGAATCATTTAAAGCGGTATACAATATCGCAGATCACACACTTTTCAATTGAATGCTTTCTATGAGGAGTATAAGAATATCACGCAATAGAATAGAAAGAATAGAAAAGCGTGGATTTCATGAAATGAGTGCTAGACATAGATTTCTGGATTTCGTGAAGCTAAAACAATCTCACCGAGTATAGAATATTACTTAGCCTAGGTTGTCATGCACCGTTAGGTAGTCACTCTCTCACACATCATTGGATTCTCTCCCCCAAGCTTATCTATAAGCGTGGTGGCATATACAAAACTGTATTTACATTCCCCATTTCTTTTGAAGCTCCAAATGCAAAAGAAAATAAAAGTAAAAACAAAAAGAGGGAAGAAAGAGAGAGTATATGAGATGGGATCGTTTATTGAGATTCTTTTCTCTTTTCTTTTTCTTTCTCTCAAATCTTTTTCTTTTCTTTTCTCTCTCTCTTTTTTTTAATAGCATTTATACACAAATGATCCCAAATCAAAAGAGAGAAAAGGATATTCAAGAATTTCTTTTTTTTTCTTTTTCTTTTTGGTTTTGGGAAATTTGGAGCTAGGAATTTAATAACGGGAGAAATGCCAAATATTAGAATCGCTAAGGGGAGATTCACCAATGATTTTAAAATAGAGAATTAATGTTCAAGGTTTGTGGAGAAAGAAATAAATATGTCTCTCAGTTCACTCTATAAGACGTGCATGACAACTTCAGCAGGGTAATCTAATCTACTCAGTTTCGATCACAAAAAAAGCAAAACTAATCCAGATTTATCATAGCTAACATCATTCAATCATCCTGAAGTGAAGTGTACAAATCATGCAAATAGAAGTGATATAGGAAAAGAAAACGGTACTCCAGATATAAGCATCCAATGCGTGAATCTTGGTGTGTTTTTTACGATAGCATACATATGAATATTCAGACTCAGCTAATAATAGAATTTCATCCATTTTCACACGGAAAAAGTGTGGGTTACTACCTATAAATGCACGGCAAATCACATCATATGATATCAGAAATAAAAGCTAAGACATGACAAATATAGCATGCATATAGAGAAAGCTAACTCCACGTCATCATCATCACAGAAAAATCATCTCTAGCATGAGATGAAAGAAGTAAAGATAAGAAGGGAAAATAAAACTAATTACAATGCAGCACACAAAGAAAATAAGAAAAACGTGATGCAAGAAAAAATGATGAAAATGAGTGCAAATGCGGAAAATGGCGTGAAAAAACTAAAAATAAAGGTGGTAAATCGAAAAGAACGTGAGAACTCACTCCCCCAAGCTAAAGTGCACAGTGTCCTCAATGTGCGAAGTGTGGCACACCGAGAGACGTGTAATGGTAGGGGTATGTGAGGATGCATGTATGATGAAAAAGAAATAAAAATAACAAAATGAAAATATGATGGGGACATGATGCATGCAGATATAAGAGTGAATCAGATATAAGAGTGTGACACCAAAAATCTCTCCTTCTCTCCCAAAAATGATATAGAAAGTTATGATCAAAATATGGACCCAAAAACAGTGAGGGGAGGGGGGGGTGGGCAAAAATCATCAGGACCGAGCAGAGACGGGCAGCAAGACGACAAAAAAAAGATCAATGGCATCAAGGGTGCCTAAGAGGGTGGTGCTGCGCCGTCTCCGTCCTGAGGCGGAGGTGGAGGTGGTGGGTGCTGGGGAACAGTCTGCTGGGTGGGTGTGGGTATGGGTGTAGAAGCAGGCTGGGTGGGTGTAGGAGTGGGTGTGGGTACCTGCTGGGTGGGTGTAGGGGTGGGTGTAGGGGTGGGTGTAGGAGTGGGTGTGGGTACGCGAGGAAGCCGATCGAGAATCTGGGTGAGGCAATAGTGAATGCCCGGAAGTAGGTCGAAGCGGCTGGCCATAGCGGTGACGGTGGCAGACATGATCCTGAGGTCACCTCTGAGGCCACTCACCGCCCCCTCGAGAGCACGAATGCTCTGAAGTACAGTGTCGGGGGGAGGTGGTGCAGAGGGACGCACCTGTCTGTGCTGTGCAGGATGGGGCTGGCGAACTCGGGTGGTGTAGTGGATGGGCTCAGCACGCATGTGGAGGAAAGGTGCTGTGCTCACAAGTGGGTGCCTAGCCTCAGGGCGAGGCTGGGGCGCAGGCTGGTGTGAGGTGGAAGCAGCAGCAACGGAAGTGGAATATAAAAGTGGCGACGAGGTGACCAGAGAGGTCAGTGACACAGACGTGGGAACAGACGTCACGACACTCTCAGAAAGTACGGCTGCGGTGGAGACAGAAGTGACAACCGCCAGGGAGGTAGTGTGGGGTCCAAAAGGTGAAATCCCAGCGGAGATCATACTGACCATGGTCTCCATGACGGCAGTGAAAGAAGGCTCTCCGCTCTCAACAAAAGTAGGTGGGCGCTCGGGTAGTGCGGAGAAAAGGGGCTCAACAGACAGAGGGCCAGCTGTGGTGGGAGTGGTGGTGGGCGTGGAGGTAGTGGAGGTGGTCTCAGCGAGTGTACTCCCGACACCGGCAGAAGTGTGGACAGAGGTGTCGGGAGCAGCAGAAATATCAGGCTGTTGAGGGGCCACGGGGTCAACGGGTGCAGCGTGTGCAGCGTGGGCCTGCCCAGCCTGCTCAGCCTCCTCGGCCTCAAGCACGTAGGCGGCGGGGATCAGGAGATCCATCGCCAGAAGCCAGTCCACCTGTGCTGGTGCTATCTGTGTCCGAGCTGGGCTCGGGAGGATCATGTAATCAGCACCGTAGGGACCGTGCAATCAAACCCAGTGTCGCTGGCCGTATGGACGAAGCATCTTCATCCGGGCCATGACGTCTATAGACAGTGAAGTGGGGCCCGGAGAGCGATGCAAATCGGCCGGTAGGTCCTCGCCGGTCATCAGGGTGAGCAGGGTGATCAGACCGCCGCAACATATCGGTGAGCGAGCGTCCACCGATACGATGATGCGGTCCAAAAACCAGCTCGCGATATCAATCACGACGGCGGGGACCAACTCGTCACTCTCCCTAGCTAGAACTCTGGGACGCGTCATCGCATAGAGCATATAAAGCTCTGGCGTGGACATCGTCCCAGGCTCATACCTCGCCAAAAAGGTAGTCGCCATAAGGCGCTGAGCTATGCGGAGGCAGTGGTGGACTATGGCCGAGGCCTTGGCCCTACTAGGGTCAAAGGCAGCTGGTAAACCCGTGATCCGGGCCCAGAAAGCGTGTAAATCGAAGGAAGGTGGGGGAATGTGAGTGGGTGCGTAACCACGGTCGGCCCCGGGGACATCGGGCCACGAAAAGAATGCTCTCATCATACCGAGAGTGACCTGGCACTCTCGGTCCATAAACCTAAACGAGCATCCCTCGTCGGTCCGGGCAATAAAACTAAGCACCTCAAGTGTCGGACGGACGAAGGTGTCCGCCGACACTTGGAAAAAATCTCGCCAGCCCACGTTGTCATAGAACGTGAGCATCCACTCAAGTACTCCCAGGCGTCCTAGGTCTGTAAGGTGTGCGAACCTGGAGGGTACAATCGAGCGCTGGGTAATGCGCTCGAAGACGACGCGGTGTGCGTCGTCTCGGAACGTAATCCCCAGCGGCCCGACAAGTGGAGCTGGTGGTGTCAGTGGGTCAGCAGGGAGTGGCTGTGCGGGGTGAACGTGGACTGCAGGCAGTGGCTGTGCGGGGTGAACAGGGTCTGCAGGCTGTGGGTGTGCGGGGTGAACAGGGTCTGCAGGCTGTGGGTGTGCGGGGTGAGGTGGTGTAGGCGGAGGAGAGTCCTCCATCTCGTGGGAGGGGCCGGCCTCATCCGGCCGCTTCCGCTTGGTGGAAGCTCTCCTGGTGCGCGGCCGTGTCCGGGGCGGCATGTGGGCCCCGGGTGCTCACCAAAAGTAGTAAAAATACGGCGTGCAAAGATAAATGGAACGAGTATACCGTGACACGCTGCGAGAGCAATGAAGTGGATGTGTGCGAAGACAACGCCTCCACGAAGCCAAAATCGCTCCCCGGAAGCTCCCCTGGGCTCCCCTAAGCTCCCCAATATAACCTGCGCATCAAATAGAGATATTAGCGTGTAATATTCAAAACGTATGGGGGTTAGGGGTATAATAGATAGAAATCGAATTTAATTTGGTTTAGGGGTTCGTTAAACACATGGATCGTCGAAAAATACACAAAATAGGAGAAAATAGGGCGAGATCACGTTACCGGAGCTCGGCCGGCGGTGGGATCGCCGGCGGCGACTCGGGCGGAGGAGCGGCGGCGTCGGCCGGAGGTGGGTGGCCGAGCGCGGCGGCTGGGCGGAGGCTCGGGTGAGTTGGGGGTGAGAGATCGCAGCAGCTGGGGAGTTCGCGGCTCGGGCTCGGGCGCTGGGAAAATAACGCTTCGTATTCCGCGCCCGAGCCCGCAGCGCTTAAATAGGGAAAGTTACGACTCGGCCGAGTGACTATGTCACTCGGCCGAGTGACGTAACGGAAATATTTTTTTGAAAATTCCTCCCCGCTTACGACTCGGCCGAGTGGCTTTGCCACCCTCGGCCGAGTGGAAAAAGTCCATTCGGCCGAGTGGCTCAAGCTACTCGGCAATACTCGCCCTAGGAGTGTATCAGTTTCACTCGGCCGAGTGAAGATATATACTCGGCCGAGTGGCAATTATACTGAAATCAAGAAAAGAAACAGAGAGTTGGGTACAGCAGACTTCCCTTGTTCGTGTGCTGCTCGGACGGACGAACTTATGTACTCGGCCGAGTGGCTAGTATACTCGGCCGAGTGAATCCTGTTTTCTGCTGTTTGGCTTCGTTTGGGCTCTAATCTCTGTTTTTCTTCCTCCAGTCGATTTCATCCTCCTCCTAAGCATCAAGCGCATTCCTGGAGCGCTCATCTTCGCCTTGTTCATCCTCCTAATGATAGGTACACAGTTCTCCTCTCCTGTCAAACAAAAATAGGACCCGTTATCACGAAATTTTTAGGCAAACGACTCAAAACACTAATAATTTCTAAAACAAAAATAAAGAAAAAAGTAAAAATAAAGCGATAACCATCGGGTTGCCTCCCGACAAGCACTCGTTTAAGGTCTTGAGCTCGACCCCCTTTGATTTTCAATTTAATGCGGGATATTGGGTGCATATGAGATGCACCCGTCGAATTTATTGGGAAGAATGCTTAAATTTGGATGTTGTGGCGGCGTGTTCTTCCTCGGTGTTTCTTGGCCTCGGTTAGTGTTGGGGGGTGGCTCCCCCAAGCCTGAGCTTGCTCCAGGCCTTGGTTTCACCAGAGACACCGATTTCCGTATCGGTGGAGCTTTCCTTGGAGACTTCAGTTTTGAGAGCTTGCAGAGCTCTCGAATCCTTGCGACATCAGCGTCGCCTTCATCAACTTTGGTGGAGAGATCGGCGGGCTCATTCATCATCTCTTCTTGGCCCAAATCCGGGCCTTCTTCGACGTCATCCTTGAATATTGCGCCGATGGAATGGGGGATCGCCTCCTCGACGACCTCGTCAAGGATGTATGAAAGATCATCCGGCCATCCCTTAAATAGATATATTCTATTGATTTCTCCCATTGGGACTCCCTCGGAATAATGCTTGAGCCTCTGACCATTTACTTTGAATGTGGCTCCGTCCTTGCTTTCCAACTCAAAAGCCCCTCCCGGTTGTATGTGCTTGATGGTGAAAGGTCCGGACCAACGTGACCTCAACTTACCGGGAAATAGTCGGAGCTGGGAATTATATAGCAAGACCTTGTCTCCTACTTTGAAGTCTGTAACGGTTATGCGTGCATCGTGGAGAATCTTGGTCCTTTCTTTGTAAATTCTTGAGCTCTCGTAGGCGTCTCTTCTTATCTCATCAAGCTCGTTGATGTCCAAGAGTCGCCTCACCGTCGCACTCTTATAATCATAATTGAGGGTCTTGATGGCCCAATATGTGCGGTGTTCCAACTCTACCGGCAAGTGGCAAGCTTTCTCATAAACAAGTCGGAACGGTGTGGTGCCGATGGGAGTGCGAAAGGCCGTGCGATATGCCCATAGAGCATCGTTTAACTTCATTGACCAATCCTTTCTAGATCGATCCATGTTCTTCTCAAGAATTTTCTTGATCTCTCTATTTGAGACCTCCACTTGGCCGCTTGTCTGGGGGTGATACGCTATGCCAACTCTATGGTTTACCCCGTACTTCTTCAGCATGGCTTCAAACTTGTTTTCTATGAAATGGCTCCCCCCGTCGCTTATCAAAATACGAGGCACTCCGAAGCGTGGGAAGATATTCTGCTTGAAGAACTTAGAGACGACCCTTGCATCATTGGTAGGGGTAGCGATTGCTTCCACCCATTTGGAGACGTAGTCAACGGCCAATAGGATGTACTTGTTACCATTGCTCGACGGAAATGGTCCCATGAAGTCCACTCCCCAACAATCAAAAAGCTCAATTTCTTAGATGGGCCTCATTGGCATCTCATTGCGTTTGGAAATATTCCCGGTCCGTTGGCATCTATCGCACCCCTTTACAAAGTCGTGGGTGTCTCTGAACATTGTTGGCCAGAAGAATCCGCTCTGCAAAATCTTAGCGGTTGTCTTAGAGGCGGCATGATGTCCCCCGCATGGCATACCGTGGCAATGCAAAATGATAGACGTTGCCTCCTCCTTAGAAACACACCTCCGAATAACACTATCTTTGCATATCTTGAAGAGGTATGGATCTTCCCAAAAATAGCTACGGACCTCATGCAAAAATCTACGAATGTCCGCGTACCAAGGCACTTCCCCGGGCCTTATGGCGTATAGCCTCTCATCCACGAATGTGTCGTCGATAGGTAAACTCTCATCCTCCTTGTCGCGAATAAGCCTAGACAAATGATCCGCCACAACATTGTCCGTACCTTTCTTGTCTCTGATCTCCAAATCGAATTCTTGCAACAAGAGTATACATCTAATTAACCGAGGTTTGGCCTCCTTCTTGTTTAAAAGATATTTCAATGCCGCATGGTCGGTGTGGACAATCACCTTGGAACCAAGGAGGTAGGAGCGAAACTTCTCGATGGAATAGACGACCGCTAGAAGCTCTTTTTCGGTAGTTGTATAGTTTTTCTGCGCGTCATCCAATGTCTTGCTCGTATAGAATATTGCATGAAGCTTCCTATCTTTCCTTTGTCCCAATACCACTCCAATGGCTTGGTCGCTAGCATCACACATTAGCTCAAAGGGAAGGCTCCAATCCGGTGGTTGTATGATGGGTGCGGAAACTAGTGCTTCCTTCAAGGTATTGAAGGCTTGCAAGCATTCGCCTGAAAAAATAAAAGGAGTATCTTTAGCAAGCAAGGAAGTAAGCGATCGGGCAATCGAGGCGAAATCCTTGATAAAGCGGCGGTAAAACCCCGCATGACCAAGAAAGCCTCTAATGCCCTTGACATTAATAGGAGGAGGGAGTTTCTCAATTACCTCAATCTTTGCTTTATCTACCTCAATTCCTCTCAAGGAGACAGGTGCCCTAGAACTATACCTTCCGTGACCATGAAGTGACATTTCTCCCAATTTAGAGTTAGATTATTTTGTTGGCACCTTTTAAGAACTTTAGTGAGATTAGCCAAACAAGAATCAAACTCGCTTCTGTAGACCGAAAAATCATCCATAAAGACTTCCATAATATTTTCAATGTAATCGGAAAAAATGGATGTCATACATCTCTGAAAGGTTGCGGGAGCGTTACAAAGACCAAAGGGCATCCTACGGTAGGCATAGGTACCATAGGGACAAGTGAAAGTGGTTTTTTCTTGGTCATCTTCATGTAAAGGGATTTGGAAAAACCCCGAATACCCGTCCAAATAACAAAAGTACTTATGTTTAGCTAGGCGTTCAAGCATTTGATCAATGAAGGGCAACGGGTAATGGTCTTTCCAGGTGGCATTATTCAATTTCCTATAGTCAATGCACATCCGCCATCCCGTGACAGTGCGTGTAGAAATGGGCTCTCCTTTGTCATTTTTTATAACGGTCATCCCCCCTTTCTTGGGGACGACGTGGACGGGGCTAACCCACCTACTGTCAGAGATAGGATAAATAATACCGGCCTCGAGCAATTTTAGGATTTCCTTTTTAACCACCTCTTTCATGTTCGGGTTTAACCGCCTTTGAGGCTCTATGGAGGTGGCGTCGGTATCCTCCAAATGGATCCTATATGTGCAAAGCCTAGGGCTTATCCCTTTTAGATCGGAGATAGTGTAGCTAAGGACATCTTTATGGCTCCTAAGAACGTCTAAGAGTCTCTCAAGTTGATCATGCGTGAGGTGGGAGTTAACTATCACCGGAAAAGTTAATTTATTACCCAAAAAGGCATACCTTAGATTCGGTGGTAATTGTTTAAGTTCTACCTCAAGAGGTGTAACGACTGGTTTTTGTATGATTGGATTATCAGTGTGTTTTGCTTGCGATGGTGGGTTCTCTCCTTGTGTGGTTTCCATTTCCCTAGTTCTCGCTTTCATTCATCTCGTTGAGATTTCCTAGCTTTCGTTTTCATTCCTTTCCATGCGATCTTCTAGCTTCTTCCTTAGAATCATTGAACTCGGAGTAAGTCACTCGTGACGAGCTTCATATCGATCATATCTTAGAGTATAAATCGATCCTAGAAGCCATAGAAATCTTCCCGAAGCTTCGCGCTTCGACTCGGCACTTTTCATGCATGTTAGTCGGTTCAAGAAGATCGACCGACCGACTAGGTTCCAATTTAGTCGGTCAGGAAATCAACTGGAACCGACTAGTTCATTCAATCAATTATTCAGGAGCTACTGTTTACTCTTAGTCGGTCTAAGAACAACCATCGACCGACTAGATGCTAAACTAGTCGGTCAGGAATCCTTCTCAGACCGACTAACTCTCATTTCCATGATCTCTCTCAGAATTCAGCCTTTAGTCGGTCAATGAACACTCACCGACCGACTAGTTCTCAACTAGTCGGTTGACAAGTCTTCACAGACCGACTAACTCATAGTCCAGTTTTCCTGAGCGAGCTACTGTTTACTCTTAGTCGGTCCATGTTGAACGACCGACCGACTAGATCCTCAACTAGTCGGTCACCAATCCTTCCTTGACCGACTAATCAGCCCAGGAAACCCTAGTTTGCCCTAGCCGCCACACGATTTTCTATATAAACCCCCAATCGTTTTCTTCTCTTCCCTCTCTTCTCCTGAACCTCCTCCTTCCCCAAATCATCCCCCTTCATCCCCAAACCCTTCCTCCTTCATCCCAAGCTCATCCATCATCATCCAAACCCTCATTTCACATATTGTTGGATATGGAAGACGTTTGTACACCCTTGTGGGGGATGTACGAGGGAATACGGACCTCGAACGTCGCGTACACGAAGTCGTGTACAAAGGGAATCTGTTCCCTTGCGGAGAGGATCTCTGGATGAGTGGGAAAGTCGTATTATATATGCATAAGTGCATGCGACATATGGCTTATAAAGGGGGAATATCTTAAGCTTATGTTGTACCATGCATATGGTACAACTTAAGCTTATAATGTGCCATGTATCATGGTACACCTTAATTAAGTTGTTCCAAAGGAACAACTTACCCTAAAATAACTACCTTGGGGGCTTTAAATAAGACCCAAGGGTAAGCCATTTCTTACACCTTTTGCATGAAATTCATGCATGCAACTTCATCCTAGCGAAGCTCTGCAGAAATCCTTTCTCTTCCTCTTTCCAAGTTCTTAATCTAAAATAGAGATTTAGATTGTGGATTAGTAGCCTTACTCCATTCGTGAGAAGACTCGATCCGTCGTGGCGAATCCGAAGGCAAAGTTCCGAGACTACCGTTCCGCATACGCAAGCGTAAGTCTCCACTTTAATTATCGATCCTAACTCTGTTTTGGCAGGATCCTACATTTGTATCGGAGCCATAAGGGTTCGCCCCGGTCAAACCACCGCCCCGTCGAAACTATGAACGAGTCGTTGTCTTTTTCACGAATGGGTCTCCTACTATTACGGATATAGTAGGAACGCTTCGTGACGGAGAGAACGCAGCGGTTGTTCTTTTCACGTTAGGGTCTCCTATCATTACGGATATGGTAGGAACTCTCCGTGACGGGAAGAACCGACCGTTCACATAGTATGTTATTTTTCATTTTTGGCACACTGCCATTAGGAAATAACTAATTTCTCGACGAACGGGTGCTTCATCGAGGAAGATGATGGTAGTTATTTCCATCGGGTAAGAGGAAATTTGGTGCATGTGCACCATGGCCAAATGGGCTATGAAGGCCATGCACCCCCCTCCCCAAGCGGAGGGGGTTGGCTACGGCCAATAACCATCGGCGACCACCCCATCTATGGGGAGGAATGTGTGCGGCAACCCCATTCAAAAGGGGGTGGCCGGCCATGGCCAAAGGGGCCATGGCCGGCCAATGCCAAATGGCCTTGGCCATGACCGGCCATGGCCAAGCCATGGCCGGCCATGGCCAGGCCGGCAGTGGCCGGCCATGGCCAGGCCGGCAATGGCCGGCCTTGGCCAAGGCCTGCCGGCCTGGCCAGCCCTGGCAGAGGCCAGGGCCGGCCCTGGCCGGCCTGGCCGGCCCTGGCAGTGGCCAGGGCCGGCGCCCTGGCCTTGGCCAGGGCCTGGCCGGCCCTGGCAGGGGCCAGGGCCGGCTGGCCTGCCCTGGCAGAGGCCAGGGCCAATGCCCTGGCCTCGGCCAGGGCAGAGGCCCTGGCCGAGGGGGCCAAGGCCCCTGGCCGGCCAGGGCAGAGGCCCTGGCCGGGAAGAAGTTGCAGTCCGAAAAATTGGTCGACCAATTTTGTGTTTTTGGTCGACCAATCCGACAGAAGGTCTGGGTCGACTGTAAACTTGCCAAATGACCCATACGGGGTAACAAAAGGCATTGGTCAAACTCGAATGTGTCGATTAGTCCATACGGGGCTAACCACAGTGCCGACTAGTTCATACGGGACTAACGTTTTAATGAAGTTTTTTTTCTTGGGCTCTACTCCTTGAAGACTAGCCATAGTGCTCTACTTCATGCGAGATTAGCCATGTCATTGTGCTCTACTCCACGGAGATTAGCCAATGAACTTATGACGTTGTGCTCTACTCTACGGAGATTAGCCAATGTATTTTAAATTCGTTTTGAAAAATACGTTTTCAAAAACGCTTTTCCGCTGCAAAGTACTATAAGAGTACTAACATTTGATAAAGTGAGGGAGAAATATTGAAAGTTACTCTAGATGGTGATTGGAAACATAGTGACCTTTCCGATTCTATAGTAACATCTTCAATATTTTTCGAAAGTAACTTATCAAATACTCGTTTTCCGCTGCTAGTACTATAAGAGTACTATTATTTGATAAGTGATGGGGGAATATTGAAGGTTGTTCTAGATGGTGATTGGAATCATAGAGACCTTTTCGATTCTAGAACAACATCTTCAATATTTTTCGAAAGTAACTTATCAAATAGAATATAATTCCAAGTGGGTTTTGAATTTTAGAACTATCCAAATGGGATATTCTATTATCATTTTAAGTGGGAGTTATATTTTAAGAATTTTTTATGCAATGTTTTTGATCGAACCTTCGATTTTGTGTCTTTTGCAGCATTTTAAAAGTAAAATGTCTTCCGCTTCAAAGAATATCGTTGCTGAGTTAAACAAAGGTGAAAAACTCAACGGTGATAATTACAAACTTTGGTCCATTAAGATACAATACGTTCTAGAGGAGCAAGAAGTGCTTGAAACTCTAAAGAACGTTATGATTGAACCGGAGTTGGGCACTACAGCCCAACACCGAAGAGACAAGGAAGCTTTTGATGCTTGGTCTCGGAAGAATAAGATAGCGCGCATTACGTTATTAAGCAGTATGGCTGATGACATAATGCGCATCTTCCGAGAACATGACCTAGCCATGGACATATGGTCCAAGCTAGAGGAGAAGTTCGGTGGCACATCGGTGTCCAAACTTCGCGCCTTAACTATAAAGTTCGATACATATAAGAAACGTCCAGATCATTCCATGGGGAAACATCTGCGACATATGGCGAACCTTATATCAGAGTTAAAGGACGCATGTCATGTGCTCACGGATGAGCAACAAATCCAAGCAGTCATACGTTCCCTACCAAATGGGTGGGATCAGATGAAGATGCATCTCACTCATAATGAGAGCATCAAGACCTTCAACGATGTTTCCAAGCACCTCGAATTAGAGGAAGAGCGGCTTGCGGCTGCCAAGCCAAGTGCAGAAGTGCACATGGTTTCTAGTTTCTCACACGGGGGAAAGAAACGTAAAGATCATTCGAAGTCTTCTAATGAACGTAATAAGCAACCTGAGTCTACCAAGGAACCCAAACATAAGGGTGGGCACAAGAAATGGCACAAGAAGAAAGACTTGAAAAGGATCAAGTGCTTCAAGTGCAACAAGCTCGGTCACTATGCTCGTTCGTGTACGAGTGGAAGTGACGAGGTAACTTGTAATACTAGTTACATATGTGTTTCTAGTTCACTATTTCTTGTGGAATCTAATCCATTTTGGGATAATTGATTCAGGTGCCACCGACCACATAGCAAAGGACAGACGGTCCTTCGTGGAGTATCACCGGAAACTCAAGGAATGAAGTGGATCAATGTAGGAAACAACACACGTGTTGAAGTGAAAGGCGTTGGGACTCGCAAGCTTGTCTTGGACAACGGCCGCACTATCCTACTTCATGATGTTCTCTTCATTCCATATATTCAAAGGAATATTAAAACTGTGGTCAATTTATTGGGTCTTGGTTAATAGTTGGTTCCTTCATATTTGTAATATGGACCTATTTTTGTAATAATTCCTTTATTGGTACTGGGTTTGTATTTTAAAGGATTTATTGTAATAAGTACAATGTATAATTCCTCATGTAATGAAAATTTCCTTGTGACAAATTCTTTGACTAATGAGTCTAATATAATTTGTTGGCACACAAGGCTTGGTCATATTGGACCAACGCGTTTGGATAGACTTGCCAAACGTGGCCTTCTATCCAATGTTTCAAAGGTTGAAATGTCGACCTGCAAACATTACCTTGTGAGGAAATCTTATCGCAAGCCGTTTGGAACCGGCACAAGGGCCGAGGTTCCATTACAGCTTATCCATTCGGACATATGTGGTCCGATGAATGTCAAGACAAGACACGAGAAGTCCTATTTCATCACTTTTATTGATGATTTCACCCGATTCGGTCATATCTATTTGATATCCCACAAAAGTGAAAGCACTAAACCTGCTTTAAAAACTATATGAGTTTAGTGGAGAATCAATTAGATCGCAAGATTAAGGTCGTGCGAACCGATAGGGGCGGTGAATATCAATCAACAAGTTTAAATGAACTTTGTGATGAAAAAGGCATAGTACATCAGGTAACTATGCCTTATACTCCTCAACAAATTGGTGTTGCAGGTATAGGACTTTAATGAAAAAAATGGTCCGTTCAATGATGGCGCAAGCTAACTTGCCAATCACCTTTTGGGGTGATGCATTATTGACAACCGTTTTCGTTTTAAACCGCGTACCCTCGAAATCAGTTAGCTCCACTCCTTATGAGTTGTGGAACCAAAGGTCTCCTGACTTAAACATTTTTACCTTGAGTTTGTGCATTCAACACACATATTTCCTCCCATAAGTATGGCAAACTTGGGCCAAGGGGAAGGAAATGTATCTTTATACGATACGCAGAAAACTCCAAAGGTTATGTTTTTGTTAGTCAGGAAGACAATGGTGGGCTAATTAAGTTTGAGTCGAGGGATGTCACTTTCTTGGAAAACGAGTTTCCAAGACAGGGCGAGATAAGTCAGAGTTTATCTCTATTTGAGATTTATGATCAAGAAGGATTACCTCATTCGAGTGGGAGAATTCTTGGTGAAAACGAAAATACTTTTTAACCTTCACCAATGGATTATACGAATGACGATTATCCTATTCCATACGGGAATAATGATCCAAGTGGGAGCAATTCTAACAACATTTCAAGTGGGAGTGATATTAGAATTGATCTAAATTCGAGTCAACAAGGACTTGAAGAATCTCAAATATGCCGCATCATGCCCTGCAAAAGACAAATGGATGGAAGCGATGAAGGAGGAATTGAAATCCATGAAAGTTAACCAAGTCTGGGACTTAGTTAACTCACCCAGAGGACATAGAGCAATTGGGAACAAATAGGTTCTCAATATCAAGCATAAGGCTGATGGCTCTATAGATAGATATAAAGCTCGCCTTGTCGCGAAAGGTTTTACGCAACAGGAAGGGATAGAATACGAAGAAAACTCTGTTGTGCGTTTTACCTTGATTCGCATGATTCTGGCAATGGTAACTTGCTTATACCTCGAATTACATCAGATGGATGTAAAGACTGCCTTTCTCAATGGAGAATTGGACGAGGAGATCTATATGGAACAACCAACAGGGTTTGTAAAAGAAGGAAACGAACATAAGGTTTGTAAACTTCGTAAATCCATATATGGTCTTAAACAATCCTCGAGGCAATGGTATATACGATTTCAAGAGGTTGTCTTATCAAATGGATTTTCCATACTTGATGAAGATAACTACGTATATATCAAGAGGATTAAAAGCAAGCATGTTATTATGTCTCTATATGTAGATGACATTTTAATAGCCGGAAATGACAAGGGCTTTGTGATGAGTATCAAGGCTTGGCTTTCATCAGTATTTTAGATGAAAGGCATAGGAAAAGCCGCATATATCCTTGGAGTTAAGATTTCAAGGAATCGTTCGAAGAAACTTCTTTCTCTTTCACAGGAGACTTATATAAAGAAGGTTCTAGAACAATTTAATATACAGGACTGCAAGTCCATTGATATTCATATAAGCATATGCGATAATTTATATCTGGAATCGTGTCCAAAGAACCAAAAGGAAAAGGAAATTATGGAAAAAGTTCCATATTCCAGTGCAGTTGATAGTCTTATGTACACTATGGTGTGTACGAGACCGGACATCTATTTTGCCGTTGGAAATGGTAAGCTGTTACCAATCCAACCCAGGGCAAGAACACTGGAAAGCGGTTAAGAGGATAATGCAGTATCTTAAAGGAACTGCAGATTTGCAAAAGACTATGATAAAACCAAGAAGGTAGACATAAGGTACATATCTACGCATGAGATGATAGAGGTTCAGCTTACGAAAGCGATCCCCAGAAATGTGTCTTATAAACACTTATCATCTCAAGGATTGCGTATGGGCTGAGTTGTACCAATATATATTCCCATGTCTAAGAAATGATCAAAATTAATAAAAGAATAAGTTCTTTTTCCAACATTGCATATGAATTTCTTAAGAAATGTTTGTGTACATTTTTGAAATCTCAGCTGAATTGTGTGTATGTCGGACAGATTAAGGTTGGCTCTCTCACATGAGCAACCGCCTTATCTTATCAGATGGATAAGATAGAGATGAGACTAGTTTAAAGTCAAAAATCATTAGACGAATGATTTAGAGTCATGACTTTAACAAGATAGTCGAATGAAAGATCTGCATCATATGGATGCTTACAAAAGATCTGAGATCTGTATCACAAGGATATAAAGATCTCATTGGATTTTTTAATCCTATCTGTCTTATGCAGGATGAGAGTCCGTGAATATTTCACGAGTAGTAAGGGGACTCAAAAAGATAGGCACTGTGGTGTCTGTTTTTTTTCATCCGTACAACATCATTAAGACATACTCTCCATGGGAAAGGAGTGATGTTGGAGTACGTGTTCATACCACGTATGCATTTCGACCACTGAGTTAGTAGCAATAGTGTTTGCTATTATGTTAGACTCAAAGGCCATATGGGTCTTAACTCTTACCCTCAAGGACTCCAATTGGTTCCTTTAGATTTGACGAGATGATCGCTATCTTAGCGTGTTGCTAATGGGCTATGGTAATTCGGCTCGGCGGGGCACGTTAGAAAAGCGAATCAAGTCAAGATCAGAAGGTTCGCAAGAAGAGGAAGATTGATTTCATATTCGCATTTGGACTTTAATGATTCAAAGCTGGCCAGCCAATTGTAATCCAGATGGGATTCAATTGTTGAATATAAGGTATAAGAAATGTGAAGAAATAATCTAGGGTAAAGCATGCGTTGAACTACTCAACTTTGCACCTTCGAGGTCGTTGTGTATCTCTAACAAGTGCACAACAACAGACTCTACGCGCATGATGGTCGCACGGTCTATTTATCGGTATGATAGATGAAAGAACTAAGGGAAAGACGTTCTCTTACAATCCCCTCAAGTGTGAGTGTGAGATGTTGGATATGGAAGACGTTTGTACACCCTTGTGGGGGATGTACGAGGGAATACGGACCTCGAACGTCGCGTACACGAAGTCGTGTACAAAGGGAATCTGTTCCCTTGCGGAGAGGATCTCTGGATGAGTGGGAAAGTCGCATTATATATGCATAAGTGCATGCGACATATGGCTTATAAAGGGGGAATATCTTAAGCTTATGTTGTACCATGCATATGGTACAACTTAAGCTTATAATGTGCCATGTATCATGGTACACCTTAATTAAGTTGTTCCAAAGGAACAACTTACCCTAAAATAACTACCTTGGGGGCTATAAATAAGACCCAAGGGTAAGCCATTTCTTACACCTTTTGCATGAAATTCATGCATGCAACTTCATCCTAGCGAAGCTCTGCAGAAATCCTTTCTCTTCCTCTTTCCAAGTTCTTAATCTAAAATAGAGATTTAGATTGTGGATTAGTAGCCTTACTCCGTTCGTGAGAAGACTCGATCCGTCGTGGCGAATCCGAAGGCAAAGTTCCGAGACTACCGTTCCGCATACGCAAGCGTAAGTCTCCACTTTAATTATCGATCCTAACTCTGTTTTGGCAGGATCCTACACATATCCTACCTCTCCTCAACCTCAAACCCTCATCAAATCCCCAAAAGCCTCATCCAAACCCATTTCTCCAGGTTTTCCCTCATTTCCAGATCTGAGTGGTAGTTCTCCCGGATCGTTCATCCATTGCCGTGGTTGCTCGACGTTGATCTTCCGCTTCCATTCGGGTAGTGTTCTTCCTTTAATATTCTCTTAACCCCATTATGATTTGTGAAACCCTAATAATGAATAAATGTTGTTTTGTTGCTTGTTTCCCCATAACAGCGATTCCCTTCCCCGTAGATTAGCGTTCGTGAGACGAACCTTCGTGATCGTCATCCCCGGTGCTAGGCAAGTGAAACTTGCATCCTTTGATTTGGGCCATGTCTTAGGCCATTTCCTTGTTTTAGCGTAAAAGAGACTAGACGGTGAAAGGATAGCCGTCTAGACGCCATTGACCTGGCTTGACAACGAAGCTTGGTCCGTCACCCTTATCATGCTTGTATGTCATGTTTAGTTACAATTATCGGTACGCGAATATTGTTCATGTCATCGCATTTTACCATGTCATGTTTACTTTCCATTAACGGTACGCGAATTAATTGTCATGTCATTGCATTCTTTAAGTGCTTTTGTGATTGTGTAGCTTTGCTACGAATGCTTGTGTTCCTGGCTCGTGTTCCAGAAGCGGGCCATGTGTTGGTTGATAGCCAATGCCCGAATTGCTTGTTTCCGGCTAGGTGCACCCCTACGCCAAATGTTTAAGAATGCGAGCTCATGTGCGGGGCAACCCCAGGCTCACTAGCTGAGCTCATTGTGCGAGACCCTGGCTCCATTACGTGTGGGTATTGGGGGTAAGAGTTAAGCGACCAATCAACTGGGAGTCTGCCCGATCAGCAACTGCAGTGGTAAGGCGTAAACTCTGGGTTTTGGGGTAGTTGTTAAGTGGCCAATCAGCGAATGTGAAACCATTCAGCTGTAAGGCGTAAACATCTACAAACAACATGAACAGTGAATTGATTGAGATTGTTAGTAGCTTGGCTACTCTTGTCTTGTCCCGATAATTGTTCTCTTGTACTTATTGTCTCGCCATGTCTTGCTTGTGCACTCATGTTATAACTGCCATGTCATGCATACTATAACTGCTAGGTTGCTAGTTTACCTTCCTTTCAGTTTCCTTGCTCAAGTCTTTTCAGACTTGCTGACATGTGCCCCTTTCTCTTTGGGTGTCGCATGTTAGTTGCCGAGCCAGAGCTTGTTGCAGAGGGCGTTGTGTTTGCTGAGGAGGAGTCTTGTGGACACCGGTGACTTATTGAGTTTCCCTTTATGTTTTAGGATTCATGTTAGTTGTCGGTGCGTGGCACCCTTGTATGTATGTTATTCTTTGTTGGCCATGTTGGGCCTTAGACTCTTTTTCCTTTAGCCTGGTGGCTTTTCTGCGATATTGTAATTTGTTTATGGACATTTGGAGATTCAATAAAATGTCGTCTCATTTCCTTATTATCATTGTTGTTTCATTTCGCTTTGCAAGGACTTGCCATAATAAGTGTTTTTATACGCTTATCAGACTTGGAGCTTCACAGCTTCAAGTTTGTGCGGACCTTCTCAAGTCTCGCCTCCACATTTTTGGGAAGCGGGGCGTGACAGGTTTTAGTGGTGGCCCATGCAGGTCCATTTGCAAATGCGAACTATCGGAACAACAATAATAATTATAGAATGTCCATTAAATAAATTAGAACATCCAAGCTATAAGCCCGGAGTCTAGGTTTTTAGCGTTCCTATGCCTTAGGTGGCTAATAGGCGTGTTAGAGCACCTGTCCCAGCTTGATAGGAAATCCATTAGGTCAGGACTATAGTGAGACTTAGTTAGAAGTTTGTGCTTGCTAGTTAGGGATCCTTGATTGTTAGTTAGACTCCATGCTAGTGATCGATATGATAGTCTTAAGAGTTCCCTTAGTGGTTCCTGTCTAGCCCTGACCATGATAGATTCCTATGATTTCTTTACCCGTTCGCTTGGGTTCATCGATTTCGGACCCAGCTGAACTCATTTCATCGTTGTCTAGCCCTAGAGAGTCTTAGCGCTTAGTTCCAAAATCTTTGGTTGGTTGACCGTAGGAGTTTCCGTAGATTTTCCTAAGTCATAACCTAGGCGTATTTATGTTTTGATCATCCGACCAAATCCCTTGGCCTTTAGTTAACCCGATGATTAGAACCCCCCTGATTCAATCTTTCCTGGTCACTACACTTTGGTGTTACTGACCGTAGATCTTCATCATGGTTTTCTTGCATTGTGATTTAGGTGCATGCCTCACCCAACCACATTCATTGCCCTCGATTCACATGATCCCCTCCTTACTATTATCGTTGATCCTTCAAATGCCCCCATTCGCAAGGCTTGATTTCTTTTAAAGTTATTTTTCGATTTCCCTTATTAAAGTTTTCGTTAAGTTAAAATTTTGTTTTAAACCCGCTACGTATATACTTGAATTTCTCACTTTTCGATTGAGTCAAAATTCCTTGTAGATTTCGGAGTCTAATAGTTGTAATTATAATTGCTATCTCGTAACCATTTTCTTGTCTATATTTTCGCATTTCAGTTTAAAGACTCCAATACTATTTTGGAAGAATTCGATGTACCATTTTCTAACTATGAGATCCATTCTAATCGCATGACATACTTTAAAATCTTTTCCAAGCTAAATGGAATTTCAATTGTTATATGTATACTTGTATCTCGTACTCTTTCGTTGACTTAAATTAATTTTTGAAATTCGAAAGTTTTGACGAGATTTTGATTACTGTTTTATACTGTTTTACAGCCTATACCTTTCATACCTAACTGAATATCTTGTCCCTTTTCATAAATCGATTTAATCCTGAGCCGCAATTCTATTTTCCAAATTCGATTTATGAATTTTCCTTCTTATTTATGATATTCAAATGACTCGTCGCGCTCCCTTAATATACTTTTGAGTCACAGATGATTTCAGTTTTCAACAAATCAAGTTGTGTTCAAACATTTTCCCGACTACAAATTTTTGGAAAATTATGTTTCCGTAACCACTCCCTTGTCCTCAATTCACATGACCCACTCATTCCAATTATCCTTGATCTTTCAAATGTTTTCCGTTGCAAATCTTGATTCTTCCAAAGTTATTTTCGAATGCTTTCCTTATTTGAAGTTTCACTCAATTTAAATTTGTTCTAAACTTCTTTAAATATGTCTCCCTAAATTTCGATGGAGTTCAAAGTCGTTCTTGAATTTTGAAGACTTTTGGCCGTAATCTTAAAATCACTATCTTGTACTATTTTTCTAACAATGTATCTTTCGCATTTCGATTTTTAAACTTTATTACTATCCTGATGGTTCGATATACCGTCCCTTTTTCCTAAATACAAAAATTTATTTTAACCACTTATCGTACATACCTTTAGGGGTATTTTTCCAAAACTGAATGGACTTCAACTAATTTTGTATATATTAATTATAGGTTCGTCGTAGTCGTACTTCAAAAGTTTTTATACCAACACGTTCTTTTGGCGAATCCTTGTTTCCCTAAAAGTATCTTCGATCTTCTTCTTTCGTTAAGTTTAAATTTGTTCGAAACACTTTTGATATATGTAAGGTTTCATGCTCCTTCGCCGACTTAAATTATTTATGTTTTTAGATATCGAAACTTGTGTTGAGATTTTTAGATTAGAAGTTTATAATATTTTCCGCATATACTTTCGTATCGATATAAATGTCTTGTCCCTTTTCATATACCAATTTCATTCCGAACCGTAATTCTATTTTCCTAACTCGATTCATAATTTCTTTTCTTACTTATGCCATTAAAACTTGTTCGAATACCGCATCATGTTTGCTTCTTATATACCTTTCAAGTCACACGGGACTTCAGCTTTTAGCAAGTCGATTTTATGCTCAACATTTTCCATATTTCAGATTTTCGTTAAAAAAATTTTTTTTTTTACTATTTCGAAATCATTCCTGACTTAGACCCTTCATAAAACGGTTTAAAAGTTTTACTACTAACTTGATGAGTTTAAATATCCTTTTCTCTTTCTATACTACTAAGATATTATCTTCCATTCACCATACACACTTTTAAGATAATTTCTAAAATGTGACTTCAATTATTTTTATATATCGGTACCACGTTCGTTTTGCTCGTACATTAAGACCTTGTATAAATCAATTTTGTTGGCAAATCCGGATTTCTCTAAAAGTATTTTCAATATGGTTTAGTTGGGATTTCTCTTCAGTTTTAAGATTTGGAAAACCTTTAGCATGCGCTTAGATTCTCCACACTATACTTGATCTGATTTCAATCTTCGAATCTCAAAACTTTTCCAAAATTTTTAGATTACTGCCGCATAGCATTTCTGACCTATGTTTTAATGTTCGAGTGAATGATTTCCTTTTTCCTCATGATGATTTTATATAAGCCAATAAACCACTTTACCTCTTATTACGTATATTTGTCTCGAACTCGTTTTCAAACAACTTGTTTATCGACCTCTAAATAATTTTATACAAATGAGGACTCCGACTTTTTGAAGTACAACGGTTTTCGAATTCACGTATTTTAACTTATGTTGTTTACACTACATTCTTTACGTATTCTTCAAGGGTATCATTGCATCTTTCTCTCCACCTAAACATTCACAGTCTTACCCTGATTCCCCTAACCAAATTTGGCTCCTTATCTTCGTCCTTGCTGAACCCATGTTTTTCGATCTTTCTATTCGTCATAATCTAGGTTCGGTTCTTTCCTTTTGTCTAGCCCATAGAGCTTGTCGTTGCCTGTGTCAACCTTGTTATAGTTTGGTGGGCCCATTAGTTAAGTGGTTATGTCGTCGTAGTGTTGATTTTGTGGTGTGTATATAGTGGTAGGGGTGTTGGCATTTGTATGTTGTGTGTAGGTAATTTTCTGCTTGAGTATGATGTGATATACGTATGATGGCAGAATGATAATTTTGATTGGTACCACTTGTTTTATGAGATGTCGTATGCGTGTATATTAGGAGGTATAACCGACTATTGCATCTCTTAAACTTGTATGTAGTTGATGTGTTGATATGGAAATTATAAATGGATGGATATGGTGTGAAAATGTGTGATACGTGGATGTGTATGCCTTGGAGTGGTATTGGTATGTGTATGGTTACGGTGTTACGCATATAAATGTCCTGCTATGATTTGAGTCTCACTCAAGCTTAAGTGGGTATACTCTATGTACCTTGGTATGAATTGTATGTGGTGGTGAATATTGATGGATGACGTATATATGGTGTTTGAGTTGCTTGTGCTTGGTTGTGTTACGCACACGATTGTGGGTTGCTATACCAATATATGGTCATAGGACTATATGTGAGGTGAAAATATGGTGAAATATTTGCATGTACTTGAATGACTAAACAAATGTGAAATTATTTTCAAATAAGAGAGGCTTGGTTATTTTCTTATAGTAAGTAATAAGTGTTTATTGTTGTATAAATATATTGACTATATATTTGTGATTGAAATACGTGTATGAAATTGATTGACTATAATAAGTATGAGTGTACTATGTGCGTGAAAATATGTGTGTAGTGGTAGTAATATTGGATTTCTAGTGCATATATATAAGCACTCGAAATGAAAGTACTTGGTTGAATTTATGATGTGAAATTGGTTGAGGGTAGTTACCAGAGCGACTATATGTATGTTAGAAAGTCCGAGGGCGGACTTTATTCTAAGGTGGGTAGGATGTAACGACTGGTTTTTGTATGATTGGATTATCAGTGTGTTTTGCTTGCGATGGTGGGTTCTCTCCTTGTGTGGTTTCCATTTCCCTAGTTCTCGCTTTCATTCATCTCGTTGAGATTTTCTAGCTTTCGTTTTCATTCCTTTCCATGCGATCTTCTAGCTTCTTCCTTAGAATCATTGAACTCGGAGTAAGTCACTCATGACGAGCTTCATATCGATCATATCTTAGAGTATAAATCGATCCTAGAAGCCATAGAAATCTTCCCGAAGCTTCGCGCTTCGATTCGGTACGCGAATTAATTGTCATGTTTACTTTCCATTAACGGTACGCGAATTAATTGTCATGTCATTGCATTCTTTAAGTGCTTTTGTGATTGTGTAGCTTTGCTACGAATGCTTGTGTTCCTGGCTCGTGTTCCAGAAGCGGGCCATGTGTTGGTTGATAGCCAATGCCCGAATTGCTTGTTTCCGGCTAGGTGCACCCCTACGCCAAATGTTTAAGAATGCGAGCTCATGTGCGGGGCAACCCCAGGCTCACTAGCTGAGCTCATTGTGCGAGACCCTGGCTCCATTACGTGTGGGTATTGGGGGTAAGAGTTAAGCGACCAATCAACTGGGAGTCTGCCCGATCAGCAACTGCAGTGGTAAGGCGTAAACTCTGGGTTTTGGGGTAGTTGTTAAGTGGCCAATCAGCGAATGTGAAACCATTCAGCTGTAAGGCGTAAACATCTACAAACAACATGAACAGTGAATTGATTGAGATTGTTAGTAGCTTGGCTACTCTTGTCTTGTCCCGATAATTGTTCTCTTGTACTTATTGTCTCGCCATGTCTTGCTTGTGCACTCATGTTATAACTGCCATGTCATGCATACTATAACTGCTAGGTTGCTAGTTTACCTTCCTTTCAGTTTCCTTGCTCAAGTCTTTTCAGACTTGCTGACATGTGCCCCTTTCTCTTTGGGTGTCGCATGTTAGTTGCCGAGCCAGAGCTTGTTGCAGAGGGCGTTGTGTTTGCTGAGGAGGAGTCTTGTGGACACCGGTGACTTGTTGAGTTTCCCTTTATGTTTTAGGATTCATGTTAGTTGTCGGTGCGTGGCACCCTTGTATGTATGTTATTCTTTGTTGGCCATGTTGGGCCTTAGACTCTTTTTCCTTTAGCCTGGTGGCTTTTCTGCGATATTGTAATTTGTTTATGGACATTTGGAGATTCAATAAAATGTCGTCTCATTTCCTTATTATCATTGTTGTTTCGTTTCGCTTTGCAAGGACTTGCCATAATAACTGTTTTTATACGCTTATCAGACTTGGAGCTTCACAGCTTCAAGTTTGTGCGGACCTTCTCACGTCTCGCCTCCACATTTTTGGGAAGCGGGGCGTGATAAGAGGTGCCATTCCTTCTACTTCATCAGCTCGTATGAGTTTGGCTTCTCCTTTGACATCCGAGTTTAGCTCATGTTCAGGCGTCGTGCTCTCATGTGAAGACTCAGATTCACTCCTTAGTGAGGACGATGCATCGAAATAGACGCTCTCCGATTCTGTGCTAGCATCGTCAAAACCTTCACTCTGCTCTGGTTCGTTCCTGGAATCAAGAAACACATCAGACGATTCATAAAAGCAAGAGTGAGGGTCATAGAGTGTAACTCCATGAACATTGGTTTGCTCGAAAGATTCTTCGGGAGTATAGTGCTCTTCGACACTTGTTCTACCGTCTTCAAAGTATAACTTGTCGTCTATCACATCTACTCTGACATTGCCCCCGATAGTCCCATCCGGGGAGACTTGATCCATCACAAAACTAGCAAACAATTGTTCGTCGGGGTCCTTGATATCAATAGCAAAAGCTCCGGTAGCGTGGACCTCATCGACAAGCTCCTTAAGGAGGTCTGTGAAGGAGTCATAATCTCCCTGACTGAGTTCCGTTGTCGACATTGCATCCTCCATTCTACCTGTTAAGATCTTATGCAAAATACGGGGAGAATATGCAAATAGGGCTGCAAACAGAGTTAGAACTGGATATAAAAGAAAGTAAAGAAAGAAAGAAAAATAACCGGGTGGTCGACGCCGAACACCGTCAAAATGTCTTCCCCGGCAACGGCGCCAAAAACTTGATCGATCTAAAATGTAACCCAAGAGCACAACCTAGTATGGCGCAAATGCACGGAGATAAATCCCCGGCAACGGCGCCAAAAACTTGATCGCGCCCGGGCGTACACCTTAAAGAGCGACCGTGTAGTTTTACCGCAAGCGCACGGTGTAGCGGCGAGCGGGTATCAAACACAGGGAGGACGTATGACAGTGCCTTCTCCGAACAAACTGGCTATAGGGACAGAAAAGTAGGAATTTGCCTTTCGGTGATGTTGTCACAATCGTCAAATAATGTAAAGAGATATAAAATCAAATAAAGACGCCTAGGGAATAGGGAATCCCCGCTACTCACCGTATCTCGTCATTGTGATTCATCGGTATCACAATTGCTAGGGTAGTATTTCAGGTGAACTAGTTGCAACTGAATGTAAAACCTAGCTCACGCTCTCGCGCTGTTGCCGGTCTATAGCGAACCTAGGTTCGGGTCCAATCTCTTGCAAACCCTAGCCTAAGCAAGCTAGCATTAGGATCAACATCATTGTTCAATCGCATCCCGAGCCCACTCTCGTGCAAACTCGGGCTACGACCTAGGTTGGGATAGTTCCTACCCGTCCAATCTCTTGCAAACGGGTATCGGTATAGAATTGCAACCGAGGATCCTAGTATCAGCCCAATCTCTTGCAAACTGATACTTCGGAAACTCAATTTCAACCCAATTCGGATTTCTAGGGTTTCCTATCGAATTGGGATCCAATCTCTTGCAAATCCCAATCGATATGAACACCTAGCTATCCGTAATATATCGATCCCAAACTAACCCTAATAGCAATTCTAGCAATAGTTCTACCAAATCATCACAAATCAGAAATTGGGCTCGTAAGGTTCATCCCCACGCCCTAAGACGTTAATACTACTCACAAATCATATTGCTAATGAAAGAATAATCAATAGAAATAGCAATGGAATTCATAGCAATAATCAAAATAACAATAAAAATAGGATTTTTAATGAAGAGGGAGACAAACCAATGTAGCTTTCCAAGAATCCAACAAAATAACCCTTTTCTCCCCTCTCCAATCACAAGAATCAAACTCTAAAAAGTCTAATCTAAAAAGGCTGCCAAAAGCAATCAAAAAGCTCTCTAAACTAGGTTAGAATCTGGGGTTAAATACCCCCCAAAACTGCCCAAAAATTCGTGACCAAACTGCCCTTGCGTAGCTCCAAAATCGTGATTTCCACTACAGGCAGCGCTGCTCACTCGGCCGAGTGACAAAAGTCGCTCGGCCGAGTGAGAGACCCTGAGAATTTACAGTAAGTCTGGGGTCTTGGGGGTCTTCACTTCGGGCGTCACTCGGCCGAGTGAGTTGTCGTCACTCGGCCGATGGGCTTATCTTCACTCGGGCGGTCGGCAATTGCCACTCGGCCGAGTCGGGCTTCTGCTGCTTAGACTGACGAAAAACAGTAAGTTGGCTCTTTTTGAGGGGCATCGTCTGAGTGCCACTCGGGCGGACGGGATACGTCACTCGGCCGAGTGGGCTTCTGATGCTCGGCCGAGTGCACGCTTGGAGCGTGTCCGATCTGGCCGGCCGAGCGGGGTCTCACTGGTCGGCCGAGTGACTCCTTCACTCGGCCGAGTGAGACACTGAAAATGCCCATTCTGAGTGTTTTTGCCTCCTCGTCGCTCCTACGACGTTCTTTCTTCTTTCGCTCCTCTCCAATAGCAAAATACCCCTCAGGGAAGTCGTCGGTGACACTCCGGAGTAGGTGTATCTCGGAATCACTCCAAATCGCTCCAAATCTCCTGAAATACGACAAAAACAACAAATCGTGATGAGTATCGCAATATCGTCGATAAATCGTGAAAAACATGATTTGAGCGATCTAAATGGCATGCAAACATGCGGAAAAAAGGTGTAAAATACGGAGTGATCAAAATCCCCCAAGCTTACCTCTTACTCGTCCTCGAGGAAGATAAGTAAAAGGCGAACCCGGTGGATTCAGAAAATGAAAACGATGGAAAAACGGAAAATGAAAAACGAAGAAGAAAGAAGAAAGCGAAGAGGGAAGCTGCTAGATCATTTTTCTCAGGACATGGGTTTTGCTTACTCATATAGCATGCACCGAATGTAAAACACATGTCAAAGACTTTTATTTTGATATCATAGTATAATGGTGCAAATAGAAATAGAAAACCGAAGAATATTGATATAGCATGAAAAATGGAATAATTCTAAGATTAACATCGTCTGAATCATTTAAAGCGGTATACAAAATCGCAGATCACACACTTTTCAATTGAATGCTTTCTATGAGGAGTATAAGAATATCACGCAATAGAATAGAAAGAATAGAAAAGGGTATGGTCGAACTGTCATCCCCAATAACTTGACTCCGGTTAGTTTCTATCGATCTTTAGTCAACTTATATTGGACTTCTTCCAACATACTCTGTGCAGGGATTTTACTAAAGACCGAACCAACTCTACGACACTAACTCCCATTGACCGGGAGAGACGAATCCTCTCTTGGCCATTACTCTTCTCAGACGCTTCAAGTGACACCCAATCAAAGACCTTTCGACAGGCCTAGTGATCGCGCCCGGGCGTACACCCTAAAGAGCGACCGTGTAGTTTTACCGCAAGCGCACGGTGTAGCGGCGAGCGGGTATCGAACACAGGGAGGACGTATGACAGTGCCTTCTCCGAACAACCTGGCTATAGGGACAGAAAAGTAGGAATTTGCCTTTCGGCGATGTTGTCACAATCGTCAAATAATGTAAAGAGATATAAAATCAAATAAAGACGCCTAGGGAATAGGGAATCCCCGCTACTCACCATATCTCGTCATTGTGATTCATCGGTATCACAATTGCTAAGGTAGTATTTCAGGTGAACTAGTTGCAACTGAATGTAAAACCTAGCTCACGCTCTTGCGTTGTTGCCGGTCTATAGCGAACCTAGGTTCGGGTCCAATCTCTTGCAAACCCTAGCCTAAGCAAGCTAGCATTAGGATCAACATCATTGTTCAATCGCATCCCGAGCCCACTCTCGTGCAAACTCGGGCTACGACCTAGGTTGGGATAGTTCCTACCCGTCCAATCTCTTGCAAACGGGTATCGGTATAGAATTGCAACCGAGGATCCTAGTATCGGCCCAATCTCTTGCAAACCGATACTTCGGAAACTCAATTTCAAACCAATTCGGATTTCTAGGGTTTCGTATCGAATTGGGATCCAATCTCTTGCAAATCCCAATCGATATGAACACCTAGCTATCCGTAATATATCGATCCCAAACTAACCCTAATAGCAATTCTAGCAATAGTTCTACCAAATCATCACAAATCGGAAATTGGGCTCGTAGGGTTCATCCCCACGCTCTAAGACGTTAATACTACTCACAAATCATATTGCTAATGAAAGAATAATCAATAGAAATAGCAATGGAATTCATAGCAATAATCAAAATAACAATAAAAATAGGATTTTTAATGAAGAGGGAGACAAACCAATGTAGCTTTCCAAGAATCCAACAAAATAACCCTTTTCTCCCCTCTCCAATCACAAGAATCAAACTCTAAAAAGTCTAATCTAAAAAGGCTGCCAAAAGCAATCAAAAATCTCTCTAAACTAGGTTAGAATCTTGGGTTAAATACCCCCCAAAACTGCCCAAAAATTCGTGACCAAACTGCCCCTGCGTAGCTCCAAAATCGTGATTTCCGCTACAGGCAGCGTTGCTCACTCGGCCGAGTGACAAAAGTCGCTCGGCCGAGTGAGAGACCCTAAGAATTTACAGTAAGTCCGGGGTCTTGGGGGTCTTCACTTCGGGCGTCACTCGGCCGAGTGAGTTGTCGTCACTCGGCCAATGGGCTTATCTTCACTCGGGCGGTCGGCAATTGCCACTCGGCCGAGTCGGGCTTCTGCTGCTCAGACTGACGAAAAACAGTAAGTTGGCTCTTTTTGAGGGGCGTCGTCTGAGTGCCACTCGGGCGGACGGGATACGTCACTCGGCCGAGTGGGCTTCTGATGATCGGCCGAGTGCACGCTTGGAGCGTGTCTGATCTGGCCGGCCGAGCGGGGTCTCGCTGGTCGGCCGAGTGACTCCTTCACTCGGCCGAGTGAGACACTGAAAATGCCCATTCTGAGTGTTTTTGCCTCCTTGTCGCTCCTACGACGTTCTTTCTTCTTCCGCTCCTCTCCAATAGCAAAATACCCCTCGGGGAAGTCGTCGGTGACACTCCGGAGTATGTGTATCTCGGAATCACTCCAAATCGCTCCAAATCTCCTGAAATACGACAAAAACAACAAATCGTGAAGAGTATTGCAATATCGTAGATAAATCGTGAAAAACATGATTTGAGCGATTGTAACGACTGGTTTTCATGTAATTGGATTATCTATATTAAAATATATGCTTGGTGGATTTTCTCCTTGGATGTGTGGTTTTCGTCGCCATAGCTTTCGCTTTCGATCGGTTCGTCGTGATTTTCTAGCTTCTTCCTTCGATCGTCGATTTCGGAGTAAGTCATTCGTGACGAGCTTCAAATCGCTCATATCTTAGAGTATAAATCGATCCTAGAAGCCATAGAAGTCTTCCCGAAGCTTCGCGCTTCAAATCGACACTTTTCGTGCACGTTAGTTGGTTCAAGAAGGAGAACCAACCGACTAGATTTCAATCTAGTCGGTCGGTAATCCTTAATGGACCGACTAGTGGGCTTTGATTATAATTCAGGAGTTACTGTATCTGTTTAGTCGCTCTAAGTTCATCTTTCGACCGACTAGTTGTCAAACTAGTCGTTTAAGTTATGTACTCAGACCGACTAATTATTCGTTCTTCTGAACAGTCGAGTACTGTTCACTCTTAGTCGGTCTAAGAACGTTCGTCGACCGACTAGATGAGAAACTAGTCGGTCAGCATTTGTTCATCGACCGACTAAATCCAAATCCTATTTCCGTTCAGAAGTTACTGTTTACACTTAGTCGGTCTGCGTTGGTCAACCGACCGACTAGTTTCCAAACTAGTCGGTCAGTGGTTGCTCTTTGACCGACTAGTCTGTGTTAAAACCCTAATTTCTGGGCAGCCACCAGCCCAACCTATTTATACCCCTCCCAAACGTTTTCTTCTTCCTCCACTCGACCCAAAACCCTAAAATCTCCTCCATTGAGCCCACATCTTCCTCCAAGCCTTATTCCTTCATTCCACGCCCAAGATCCATCATCTAAACCCTCCATCAACTCATTCCACCTCTCATCTTCCCCAAAATCTCATCAAATCCCCAAAATCCCCCAAAAACCCTAGTTCTCCAAACTTCTCCATCCTTTCCAGATCTGATCCATAGGTTCTCCGGAGTGTTTCTTCCGCCACCTCTCGGTAAGAAATCGATCTCTCGATGTTTTCTTAACCTATTTGTATTTTTATGAAACCCTAATGAATGAATGTTGTTTTGATGGTTGTCTCCCCATGACAGCGATTTCCCCGTAGATTAGCATCCGCGAGACGAACCTTCGTGATCATCATCCCTGGTGCTAGGCAAGTGAAACTTGCATCTCTTGATTTGGGCCATGTCTTAGGCCATTTCCTTGTTTTAGCGTAAAAGAGACTAGACGGTGAAAGGATAGCCGTCTAGACGCAATTGACCTAGCTTGACAACGAAGCTTGGTCCGTCACCCTTATCATGCTTGTATGTCATTTTTAATTACAATTAACGGTACGCGAATATTGTTCATGTCATTGCATTTTGCCTGTCACGTTCAAATACAATTAACGGTACGCGAATATCTGTTCATGACATTGCATAAATCGATTGTTCATCATGAATGTGTAGCTCACGCTACAAAACTGATAGTTCCTGGCTCGTGACCAGAAGCGAGCATAATGAGTTGCTAACCCCAACGCTCGATATTGAGGCTAGGTGTCCCCTACGCCATACTTGTGTTTCCTGGCTCGTGACCAGAAGCGAGCATAATGAGTTGCTAACCCCAACGCTCGATATTGAATTATGAACTTGGAAAACAAGCTCCCGTGCGGGGCAACCCTGGCTCACTTGCTGGGCTCATGTATAGGGACCCTGACTTGTTCACGTGTGGGATGGGGTAAGGGTTAAGCGGCCATTCAACTGGGAGTCTGCCCGATCAGCAACTGCAGTTGTAAGGCGTAAACTCTGGGGTGGGGTAGTGTTTAGTGCCGATCGGTGTGAATGATGTACCATTCAGCTGAAGGGCGTAAACATCTACAAACAACAGTGAAACGTGAATAGTGTTTAGTGCCGATCGGTGTGAATGATGTACCATTCAGCTGAAGGGCGTAAACATCTACAAAACAACGTGAAATGATTGAGATTGTTAGTAGCTTGGCTACTCTTGTCTTGTCCCGATAATTGTTCTCTTGTACTATTGTCTCGCCATGTCTTGCTTGTGCACTCATGTTATAACTGCCATGTCATGCATACTATAACTTCTAGGTTGCTAGTTTACCTTCCTTTTAGTTTCTTTGCTCAAGTCTTTTTAGACTTGCTGACATGTGCCCCTTTCTCTTTGGGTGTCGCATGTTAGTTGCCGAGCCAGAGCTTGTTGCAGAGGACGTTGTGTTTGTTGAGGAGGAGTCTTGTGGACACCGGTGACTTGTTGAGTTTCCCTTTATGTTTTAGTATTCCTGTTAGTTGTCGGTGCGTGGCACCCTTGTATGTATGTTATACTTTGTTGGCCATGTTTGGGCCTTAGTCTCTTTTTCCTTTAGCCTGGTGGCTTTTCTGCGATATTGTAATTTGTTTATGGACATTTGGAGATTCAATAAAATGTCGTCTCATTTCCTTATTATCATTGTTGTTTCGTTTCGCTTTGCAAGGACTTGCCATAATAAGTGTTTTTATACGCTTATCAGACTTGGAGCTTCAACGCTTCAAGTTTGTGCGGACCTTCTCACGTCTCGTCTCCACATTTTTGGGGAGCATGGCGTGACAGGTTTTAGTGGTGGCCCATACAGGTCCATTTGCAAATGCGAACTATCGGAACAACAATAATAATTATAGAATGTCCATTAAATAAATTAGAACATCCAAGTTATAAGCCCGGAGTCTAGGTTTTTAGCGTTCCTATGTCTTAGGTGGCTAGTAGGCGTGTTAGAGCACCTGTCCCAGCTTGATAGGAAATCCATTAGGTCAGGACTATAGTGAGACTTAGTTAGAGGTTTGTGCTTGCTAGTTAGGGATCCTTGATTGTTAGTTAGACTCCATGCTAGTGATCGCTATGATAGTCTTAAGAGTTACCTTAGAGGTTTCTGTCTAGCCCTGACCATGATAGATTCCTAGGATTTCTTTAGCCGTTCGCTTGGGTTCATCGATTTCGGACCCAGCTGGACTCATTTCATCGCTGTCTAGCCTTAGAGAGTCTTAGCGCTTGGTTCCAAAATCTTTAGTTGGTTGACCGTAGGATTTCCCCGTAGATTTTCCTGAGTCATGTCCTAGGTATGTCTATGCTTTACCATCCGACCAACTCCCTTGTCCCGATTCACATGACCACCTCATTGCGATTATCATTGATCTTTTAAATCTTTTCCGTTGCAAATCTTAAATTTCCTAAGTCACTTTCCAATGCTTTCCTTATTTAAAGTTTTTGCTCAATTTAAATTTTATTCTGAACCCGCTTTTAGTAATTCTCCCTTACTCCCGATTGAGCTAAAAGTCGTTCTTAGATTTTGAAGATGATTTGGTCGTTATCTTAAGTTACTAACTTGCAACTACTTTTCTAACATATATCTTCCGCATTTGATTTTAAAACCTTATTACTATTTCGATAATTCGATATACCACCTTTTCTACTATTGCGAAATTCATTTTAGCTATTTACCGTACGTACTTCAAAATACTTCTTTCAAGATAAGTAGGACTCCAATTAATTTATGAATATATACTAATTACAAGTTTGTCGTACCCATACTTCAAGTCTTTTACCAACCTATTCTTGCGGCAAATCCTTGTTTCCCCTAAAAGTATTTTCGATGTTCCTCTTTTGCTAAGTTTGAATTTGCTCGCGAACTTTTAATGCATATATTAGGTTTCGTACTCTTTCGCGACTTAAAATTTATTTGTTCTTTTCTGAACATTGAAACTTTTGTCGAGATTTTTGATTATTGGTTTATAATATTCTTCAGCCTATATTTTCATATCAATATAAATGACTTGCCTCCTTTCATATACCAATTTTCTTCTGAACCGTACTTTTGTTTTTCCTTAACCTGAATTATAAATTTCTTTTCTTACTTATGCCATTAAAACTTATTCGAATACCGCATCATGTTTGCTTCTTATATGCCTTTCAAGTCACATGGGACTTCAGCTTTCAGCGAGTCGATTTTATGCTCAACTTTTTCCATAGTTCAGATTTTTGTAAAATTACTTTTCGAAACCCTTTCCTGATTTAGACCTCCAAAATTCGGTTTCAAAGTTTATTACCAATTTAATAATTATATATATGTATATCCCCCACTTACTTCCTTATTATCTGTCCATTCGTCATACATATTTCAAAAAAAAATGATTTCTAAAGTAGAACTTCAATTAATTTTTATATATCAGTACTACGACCGTTATGCTCCTCGTTTCCCCTATTTCGGATCTTTGTAAAAATCATTATTTCATAACCTTTTTGATCTAGACCCTCCATAAATTTGATTTTAAAGTTCCACTACAAATTTTGATAATACTACTAATAAGCTATTGTTATCTTTCCGTCCACCCTACATGCCTTTAGAATAATTTCTAAACTAAATTGAATTTCGAATGTTTTCCTATATCCACATTAGACTCATTAGCCCGTAGGTTAAGAGCTTTGTGTAAAACGATTTCTTTTGGCAAATCCTGGTTACGCTAAAAGGTAGTTTTAATATTGATTATTTGAGCTTTTCCTGGCTTAAAGACTTTGAAAGTATTTGGCATAAGTTTAAAATTCTTTCGTTAATTTAATTTCGTTTCAAAACTTTTGCCAACACTATTAAATCACCGCCGTATAACATTTTCTAAAACTACGACCTCAAGATTCGTGTGAATGATTTACTTTCTTTTAATGACTTTACGTAAGCCAATAAGCCGTTTTCTCCTATTATGTATATTCGACTCAAACTTATTTCAAACAATTTGTTTTGTCGACCTCTAAATATTTTTATACGGAAGGGGACTCCAACTTTTGAAGTATAACGGTTTTCAAACTTTTCGTATTTTAGAATATGTTATTTACACTATTTTCCATGTGTCCTAATGGAGCATCATTACATCAATGCACAACCGTTTTCATGCTTTTCGATCCTTCTATTCGTTACGCTCTTGATTTCAATTTCTTTCCTTTTGTCTAGCCAATAGAGCTTGTCGTCGCCGTGTCGACCTTAATATAGTTTGGTGGGCCCCATTAGTGTAATTTGATGTGTCGTCGTAGTGTATTTAATTTCATGGTGCATATGAAGTTGTATGTGTGTTGGTATTGGTATATTGTGTGTAGGTAGTTTTGTACTAGCTGCATGAGTGTAAGTGTGATAAACATATGATAGTAGGATTATAATTGTTTGATTGGTGTTACTTGTTTTTATGAGATGTCGTATGCGTGTATACTATGAGGTATGCCCGACTACTGCATATCTTAACTAATGTATGAAGTAAATGTATTGATGTACTAATTATGGGTGGGTGGATATGGTATGAATAATATACGATGCTTGGGTGTGACTATAGGTAAATACTTTTATTAGGGAGAGTATTGTAATTATAGGTGCTGATGTTTGTAATAATATCATGGTATATGAAGTGATTGAAATATGTGATATTACCTGGTTAGATATTAAGGGTGTTTGACAATTAGATATGTATGTGGTTATGTTGGTAGACGTGTATGCATTAGCTAGTATTGGCATATATATGGATGCTATGTTACGTATATGGAATTATTCCGCTATGATTTTGAGTCTCACTCAAGCTTGAGTGGGTACACTCTATGTACATTGGTGTATTGTATGTGGTTGGTGTATAGTGATGGATGATGTATGTATAATGTTTGGATTGTTTGTGCCTGGTTGTGTTACGCACACGACTGTGGGTGGCTATACCAATATATAGTTATGTGAGTTGGTCTTGTGGTATAGTTATTCACTAAGGATTTGGTTGCGTGAATATATGTGCGCTAGCTAAACTAGGTGCGTAGATGTGCTAAGCATATAGTGGTGTGATTGGTGTATATATGAATGAAATATTAGCGCGTGTGGGTGTGCACCATGCACGGGTAAGTATGTGATAGTTATAGGAATTGGTGACTATGGTATGTGTGGTGTGTCGTGATTATAGCTATAGGACTATATATGGAGTGATAATATGGTGAAATGTGTGCATGCATTTGAATGACTATAAATTGTGAAATTATAATGATTGTGAATGTATATTAGATATAGTGAACTTGTTTTAACAATCGTATGTTGTGATTTCGCATGTTGATTGTTTGGCGCATACTAGGAGATATAGGGACTAGTGTATTCTTATTGTCTTGTCCATAGGTAGTTACATATACGTGTAGATTCCGATGGTATTTTCTAGTGTGAAATTATTTTAAAATAAGTAAGAGGCTTGGTTATTTTCATATAGTGTGTAATAAGTGTTTTATAGTTATATGAATATACTTGCCTATATGAATGATTTGAATACGTGAATGGAGTTGTTTGATTATAATAAGTATAAGTGTACTATGTGCGTGAATATATATTTACTTCCGTGGTGTTAATAATTGACTACCTAGAGTATATATATAAGCACTTGAAATGAATATACTTGGTTGAAATTTTGATGTGATATTGATTGAGGGTAGTTACTAGGGTGACTAGATATAGCTATAGTTAGAAAGTCCGAGGACGGACTTTATTCTAAGGTGGGTAGGATGTAACGACTGGTTTTCATGTAATTGGATTATCTATATTAAAATATATGCTTGGTGGATTTTCTCCTTGGATGTGTGGTTTTCGTCGCCATAGCTTTCGCTTTCGATCGGTTCGTCGTGATTTTCTAGCTTCTTCCTTCGATCGTCGATTTCGGAGTAAGTCATTCGTGACGAGCTTCAAATCGCTCATATCATAGAGTATAAATCGATCCTAGAAGCCATAGAAGTCTTCCCGAAGCTTCGCGCTTCGAATCGACACTTTTCGTGCACGTTAGTTGGTTCAAGAAGGAGAACCAACCGACTAGATTTCAATCTAGTCGGTCGGCAATCCTTAATGGACCGACTAGTGGGCTTTGATTATAATTCAAGAGTTACTGTATCTGTTTAGTCGCTCTAAGTTCATCTTTCGACCGACTAGTTGTCAAACTAGTCGGTTAAGTTATGTACTCAGACCGACTAATTATTCGTTCTTCTGAACAGTCGAGTACTGTTCACTCTTAGTCGGTCTAAGAACGTTCGTCGACCGACTAGATGAGAAACTAGTCGGTCAGCATTTGTTCATCGACCGACTAAATCCAAATCCTATTTCCGTTCAGAAGTTACTGTTTACACTTAGTCGGTCTGCGTTGGTCGACCGACCGACTAGTTTCCAAACTAGTCGGTCAGTGGTTGCTCTTTGACCGACTAGTCTGTGTTAAAACCCTAATTTCTGGGCAGCCGCCCGTCCAACCTATTTATACCCCTCCCAAACGTTTTCTTCTTCCTCCACTCGACCCAAAACCCTAAAATCTCCTCCATTGAGCCCCCATCTTCCTCCAAGCCTTATTCCTTCATTCCAAGCCCAAGATCCATCATCTAAACCCTCCATCAACTCATTCCACCTCTCATCTTCCCCAAAATCTCATCAAATCCCCAAAATCCCCCAAAAACCCTAGTTCTCCAAACTTCTCCATCCTTTCCAGATCTGATCCATAGGTTCTCCGGAGTGTTTCTTCCGCCACCTCTCGGTAAGAAATCGATCTCTCGATGTTTTCATAACCTATTTGTATTTTTATGAAACCCTAATGAATGAATGTTGTTTTGATGGTTGTCTCCCCATGTCAGCGATTTCCCCGTAGATTAGCATCCGCGAGACGAACCTTCGTGATCATCATCCCCGGTGCTAGGCAAGTGAAACTTGCATCTCTTGATTTGGGCCATGTCTTAGGCCATTTCCTTGTTTTAACGTAAAAGAGACTAGACGGTGAAAGGATAGCCGTCTAGACGCCATTGACCTAGCTTGACAACGAAGCTTGGTCCGTCACCCTTAGCATGCTTGTATGTCATGTTTAATTACAATTAACGGTACGCGAATATTGTTCATGTCATTGCATTTTGCCTGTCACGTTCAAATACAATTAACGGTACGCGAATATCTGTTCATGACATTGCATAAATCGATTGTTCATTGTGAATGTGTAGCTCACGCTACAAAACTGATAGTTCCTGGCTCGTGACCAGAAGCGAGTATAATGAGTTGCTAACCCCAACGCTCGATATTAAGGCTAGGTGTCCCCTACGCCATACTTGTGTTTCCTGGCTCGTGACCAGAAGCGAGCATAATGAGTTGCTAACCCCAACGCTCGATATTGAATTATGAACTTGGAAAACAAGCTCCCGTGCGGGGCAACCCTGGCTCACTTGCTGGGCTCATGTACAGGGACCCTGGCTTGTTCACGTGTGGGATGGGGTAAGGGTTAAGCGGCCATTCAACTGGGAGTCTGCCCGATCAGCAACTGCAGTTGTAAGGCGTAAACTCTGGGGTGGGGTAGTGTTTAGTGCCGATCGGTGTGAATGATGTACAATTCAGCTGAAGGGCGTAAACATCTACAAACAACAGTCAAACGTGAATAGTGTTTAGTGCCGATCGGTGTGAATGATGTACCATTCAGCTGAAGGACGTAAACATCTACAAAACAACGTGAAATGATTGAGATTGTTAGTAGCTTGGCTACTCTTGTCTTGTCCCGATAATTGTTCTCTTGTACTATTGTCTCGCCATGTCTTGCTTGTGCACTCATGTTATAACTGCCATGTCATGCATACTATAACTGCTAGGTTGCTAGTTTACCTTCCTTTTAGTTTCCTTGCTCAAGTCTTTTCAGACTTGCTGACATGTGCCCCTTTCTCTTTGGGTGTCGCATGTTAGTTGCCGAGCCAGAGCTTGTTGCAGAGGACGTTGTGTTTGCTGAGGAGGAGTCTTGTGGACACCGGTGACTTGTTGAGTTTCCCTTTATGTTTTAGGATTCCTGTTAGTTGTCGGTGCATGGCACCCTTGTATGTATGTTATACTTTGTTGGCCATGTTTGGGCATTAGTCTCTTTTTCCTTTAGCCTGGTGGCTTTTCTGCGATATTGTAATTTGTTTATGGACATTTGGAGATTCAATAAAATGTCGTCTCATTTCCTTATTATCATTGTTGTTTCGTTTCGCTTTGCAAGGACTTGCCATAATAAGTGTTTTTATACGCTTATCAGACTTGGAGCTTCAACGCTTCAAGTTTGTGCGGACCATCTCACGTCTCGTCTCCACATTTTTGGGAAGCGGGGCGTGACAGGTTTTAGTGGTGGCCCATGCAGGTCCATTTGCAAATGCGAACTATCGGAACAACAATAATAATTATAGAATGTCCATTAAATAAATTAGAACATCCAAGTTATAAGCCCGGAGTCTAGGTTTTTAGCGTTCCTATGTCTTAGGTGGCTAGTAGGCGTGTTAGAGCACCTGTCCCAGCTTGATAGGAAATCCATTAGGTCAGGACTATAGTGAGACTTAGTTAGAGGTTTGTGCTTGCTAGTTAGGGATCCTTGATTGTTAGTTAGACTCCATGCTAGTGATCGCTATGATAGTCTTAAGAGTTACCTTAGAGGTTTCTGTCTAGCCCTGACCATGATAGATTCCTAGGATTTCTTTAGCCGTTCGCTTGGGTTCATCGATTTCGGACCCAGCTGGACTCATTTCATCGCTGTCTAGCCTTAGAGAGTCTTAGCGCTTAGTTCCAAAATCTTTAGTTGGTTGACCGTAGGATTTCCCCGTAGATTTTCCTGAGTCATGTCCTAGGTATGTCTATGCTTTACCATCCGACCAACTCCCTTGTCCCGATTCACATGACCACCTCATTGCGATTATCATTGATCTTTTAAATCTTTTCCGTTGCAAATCTTAAATTTCCTAAGTCACTTTCCAATGCTTTCCTTATTTAAAGTTTTTGCTCAATTTAAATTTTATTCTGAACCCGCTTTTAGTAATTCTCCCTTACTCCCGATTGAGCTAAAAGTCGTTCTTAGATTTTGAAGATGATTTGGTCGTTATCTTAAGTTACTAACTTGCAACTACTTTTCTAACATATATCTTCCGCATTTGATTTTAAAACCTTATTACTATTTCGATAATTCGATATACCACCTTTTCTACTATTGCGAAATTCATTTTAGCTATTTACCGTACGTACTTCAAAATACTTCTTTCAAGATAAGTAGGACTCCAATTAATTTATGAATATATACTAATTACAAGTTTGTTGTACCCATACTTCAAGTCTTTTACCAACCTATTCTTGCGGCAAATCCTTGTTTCCCCTAAAAGTATTTTCGATGTTCCTCTTTTGCTAAGTTTGAATTTGCTCGCGAACTTTTAATGCATATATTAGGTTTCGTACTCTTTCGCGACTTAAAATTTATTTGTTCTTTTCTGAACATTGAAACTTTTGTCGAGATTTTTGATTATTGGTTTATAATATTCTTCAGCCTATATTTTCATATCAATATAAATGACTTGCCTCCTTTCATATACCAATTTTCTTCTGAACCGTACTTTTGTTTTTCCTTAACCTGAATTATAAATTTCTTTTCTTACTTATGCCATTAAAACTTATTCGAATACCGCATCATGTTTGCTTCTTATATGCCTTTCAAGTCACATGGGACTTCAGCTTTCAGCGAGTCGATTTTATGCTCAACTTTTTCCATAGTTCAGATTTTTGTAAAATTACTTTTCGAAACCCTTTCCTGATTTAGACCTCCAAAATTCGGTTTCAAAGTTTATTACCAATTTAATAATTCTATATATGTATATCCCCCACTTACTTCCTTATTATCTGTCCATTCGTCATACATATTTCAAAAAAAAAATGATTTCTAAAGTAGAACTTCAATTAATTTTTATATATCAGTACTACGACCGTTATGCTCCTCGTTTCCCCTATTTCGGATCTTTGTAAAAATCATTATTTCATAACCTTTTTGATCTAGACCCTCCATAAATTTGATTTTAAAGTTCCACTACAAATTTTGATAATACTACTAATAAGCTATTGTTATCTTTCCGTCCACCCTACATGCCTTTAGAATAATTTCTAAACTAAATTGAATTTCGAATGTTTTCCTATATCCGCATTAGACTCATTAGCCCGTAGGTTAAGAGCTTTGTGTAAAACGATTTCTTTTGGCAAATCCTGGTTACGCTAAAAGGTAGTTTCAATATTGATTATTTGAGCTTTTCCTGGCTTAAAGACTTTGAAAGTATTTGGCATAAGTTTAAAATTCTTTCGTTAATTTAATTTCGTTTCAAAACTTTTGCCAACACTATTAAATCACCGTCGTATAACATTTTCTAAAACTACGACCTCAAGATTCGTGTGAATGATTTACTTTCTTTTAATGACTTTACGTAAGCCAATAAGCCGTTTTCTCCTATTATGTATATTCGACTCAAACTTATTTCAAACAATTTGTTTTGTCGACCTCTAAATATTTTTATACGGAAGGGGACTCCAACTTTTGAAGTATAACGGTTTTCAAACTTTTCGTATTTTAGAATATGTTATTTACACTATTTTCCATGTGTCCTAATGGAGCATCATTACATCAATGCACAACCGTTTTCATGCTTTTCGATCCTTCTATTCGTTACGCTCTTGATTTCAATTTCTTTCCTTTTGTCTAGCCAATAGAGCTTGTCGTCGCCGTGTCGACCTTAATATAGTTTGGTGGGCCCCATTAGTGTAATTTGATGTGTCGTCGTAGTGTATTTAATTTCATGGTGCATATGAAGTTGTATGTGTGTTGGTATTGGTATATTGTGTGTAGGTAGTTTTGTACTAGCTGCATGAGTGTAAGTGTGATAAACATATGATAGTAGGATTATAATTGTTTGATTGGTGTTACTTGTTTTTATGAGATGTCGTATGCGTGTATACTATGAGGTATGCCCGACTACTGCATATCTTAACTAATGTATGAAGTAAATGTATTGATGTACTAATTATGGGTGGGTGGATATGGTATGAATAATATACGATGCTTGGGTGTGACTATAGGTAAATACTTTTATTAGGGAGAGTATTGTAATTATAGGTGCTGATGTTTGTAATAATATCATGGTATATGAAGTGATTGAAATATATGATATTACCTGGTTAGATATTAAGGGTGTTTGACAATTAGATATGTATGTGGTTATGTTGGTAGACGTGTATGCATTAGCTAGTATTGGCATATATATGGATGCTATGTTACGTATATGGAATTATTCCGCTATGATTTTGAGTCTCACTCAAGCTTGAGTGGGTACACTCTATGTACATTGGTGTATTGTATGTGGTTGGTGTATAGTGATGGATGATGTATGTATAATGTTTGGATTGTTTGTGCCTGGTTGTGTTACGCACACGACTGTGGGTGGCTATACCAATATATAGTTATGTGAGTTGGTCTTGTGGTATAGTTATTCACTAAGGATTTGGTTGCGTGAATATATGTGCGCTAGCTAAACTAGGTGCGTAGATGTGCTAAGCATATAGTGGTGTGATTGGTGTATATATGAATGAAATATTAGCGCGTGTGGGTGTGCACCATGCACGGGTAAGTATGTGATAGTTATAGGAATTGGTGACTATGGTATGTGTGGTGTGTCGTGATTATAGCTATAGGACTATATATGGAGTGATAATATGGTGAAATGTGTGCATGCATTTGAATGACTATAAATTGTGAAATTATAATGATTGTGAATGTATATTAGATATAGTGAACTTGTTTTAACAATCGTATGTTGTGATTTCGCATGTTGATTGTTTGGCGCATACTAGGAGATATAGGGACTAGTGTATTCTTATTGTCTTGTCCATAGGTAGTTACATATACGTGTAGATTCCGATGGTATTTTCTAGTGTGAAATTATTTTAAAATAAGTAAGAGGCTTGGTTATTTTCATATAGTGTGTAATAAGTGTTTTATAGTTATATGAATATACTTGCCTATATGAATGATTTGAATACGTGAATGGAGTTGTTTGATTATAATAAGTATAAGTGTACTATGTGCGTGAATATATATTTACTTCCGTGGTGTTAATAATTGACTACCTAGAGTATATATATAAGCACTTGAAATGAATATACTTGGTTGAAATTTTGATGTGATATTGATTGAGGGTAGTTACTAGGGTGACTAGATATAGCTATAGTTAGAAAGTCCGAGGACGGACTTTATTCTAAGGTGGGTAGGATGTAACGACTGGTTTTCATGTAATTGGATTATCTATATTAAAATATATGCTTGGTGGATTTTCTCCTTGGATGTGTGGTTTTCGTCGCCATAGCTTTCGCTTTCGATCGGTTCGTCGTGATTTTCTAGCTTCTTCCTTCGATCGTTGATTTCGGAGTAAGTCATTCGTGACGAGCTTCAAATCGCTCATATCTTAGAGTATAAATCGATCCTAGAAGCCATAGAAGTCTTCCCGAAGCTTCGCGCTTCGAATCGACACTTTTCGTGCACGTTAGTTGGGTCAAGAAGGAGAACCAACCGACTAGATTTCAATCTAGTCGGTCGGCAATCCTTAATGGACCGACTAGTGGGCTTTGATTATAATTCAGGAGTTACTGTATCTGTTTAGTCGCTCTAAGTTCATCTTTCGACCGACTAGTTGTCAAACTAGTCGGTTAAGTTATGTACTCAGACCGACTAATTATTCGTTCTTCTGAACAGTCGAGTACTGTTCACTCTTAGTCGGTCTAAGAACGTTCGTCGACCGACTAGATGAGAAACTAGTCGGTCAGCATTTGTTCATCGACCGACTAAATCCAAATCCTATTTCCGTTCAGAAGTTACTGTTTACACTTAGTCGGTCTGCGTTGGTCGACCGACCGACTAGTTTCCAAACTAGTCGGTCAGTGGTTGCTCTTTGACCGACTAGTCTGTGTTAAAACCCTAATTTCTGGGCAGCCGCCAGCCCAACCTATTTATACCCCTCCCAAACGTTTTCTTCTTCCTCCACTCGACCCAAAACCCTAAAATCTCCTCCATTGAGCCCCCATCTTCCTCCAAGCCTTATTCCTTCATTCCAAGCCCAAGATCCATCATCTAAACCCTCCATCAACTCATTCCACCTCTCATCTTCCCCAAAATCTCATCAAATCCCCAAAATCCCCCAAAAACCCTAGTTCTCCAAACTTCTCCATCCTTTCCAGATCTGATCCATAGGTTCTCCGGAGTGTTTCTTCCGCCACCTCTCGGTAAGAAATCGATCTCTCGATGTTTTCATAACCTATTTGTATTTTTATGAAACCCTAATGAATGAATGTTGTTTTGATGGTTGTCTCCCCATGACAACGATTTCCCCGTAGATTAGCATCCGCGAGACGAACCTTCGTGATCATCATCCCCGGTGCTAGGCAAGTGAAACTTGCATCTCTTGATTTGGGCCATGTCTTAGGCCATTTCCTTGTTTTAGCGTAAAAGAGACTAGACGGTGAAAGGATAGCCGTCTAGACGCCATTGACCTAGCTTGACAACGAAGCTTGGTCCGTCACCCTTATCATGCTTGTATGTCATGTTTAATTACAATTAACGGTACGCGAATATTGTTCATGTCATTGCATTTTGCCTGTCACGTTCAAATACAATTAACGGTACGCGAATATCTGTTCATGACATTGCATAAATCGATTATTCATCGTGAATGTGTAGCTCACGCTACAAAACTGATAGTTCCTGGCTCGTGACCAGAAGCGAGCATAATGAGTTGCTAACCCCAACGCTCGATATTGAGGCTAGGTGTCCCCTACGCCATACTTGTGTTTCCTGGCTCGTGACCAGAAGCGAGCATAATGAGTTGCTAACCCCAACGCTCGATATTGAATTATGAACTTGGAAAACAAGCTCCCGTGCGGGGCAACCCTGGCTCACTTGCTGGGCTCATGTACAGGGACCCTGACTTGTTCACGTGTGGGATGGGGTAAGGGTTAAGCGGCCATTCAACTGGGAGTCTGCCCGATCAGCAACTGTAGTTGTAAGGCGTAAACTCTGGGGTGGGGTAGTGTTTAGTGCCGATCGGTGTGAATGATGTACCATTCAGCTGAAGGGCGTAAACATCTACAAACAACAGTGAAACGTGAATAGTGTTTAGTGCCGATCGGTGTGAATGATGTACCATTCAGCTGAAGGGCGTAAACATCTACAAAACAACGTGAAATGATTGAGATTGTTAGTAGCTTGGCTACTCTTGTCTTGTCCCGATAATTGTTCTCTTGTACTATTGTCTCGCCATGTCTTGCTTGTTCACTCATGTTATAACTGCCATGTCATGCATACTATAACTGCTAGGTTGCTAGTTTACCTTCCTTTTAGTTTCCTTGCTCAAGTCTTTTCAGACTTGCTGACATGTGCCCCTTTCTCTTTGGGTGTCGCATGTTAGTTGCCGAGCCAGAGCTTGTTGCAGAGGACGTTGTGTTTGCTGAGGAGGAGTCTTGTGGACACCGGTGACTTGTTGAGTTTCCCTTTATGTTTTAGGATTCCTGTTAGTTGTCGGTGCATGGCACCCTTGTATGTATGTTATACTTTGTTGGCCATGTTTGGGCCTTAGTCTCTTTTTCCTTTAGCCTGGTGGCTTTTCTGCGATATTGTAATTTGTTTATGGACATTTGGAGATTCAATAAAATGTCGTCTCATTTCCTTATTATCATTGTTGTTTCGTTTCGCTTTGCAAGGACTTGCCATAATAAGTGTTTTTATACGCTTATCAGACTTGGAGCTTCAAAGCTTCAAGTTTGTGCGGACCTTCTCACGTCTCGTCTCCACATTTTTGGGAAGCGGGGCGTGACAGCGATCTAAATGGCATGCAAACATGCGGAAAAAAGGTGTAAAATACGGAGTGATCACCTAGCCTCGAAGTTAGGTCAGTGATCTAAGTGGCACTGTTCATGCACAGGTTCGTAAAACGACCTCAAGTCAAAAGACCAACTAGCCTATCATCACTAAGAGTTATCATTGACAGATTGGTCAATGTAACCATCTGATAACTCTTGTGGATCGTTCAATGAACTCATTCTCTAATGAGCACCTATGTCTCGTCTCCGACTTCGCCAAGTCGAACGATCATGAGATCATTGCCACCGATAAACGGTGAAGACTAAGACATAATGGTCTATCCGATGTTTCGATATCCTTGTCTCAAAGCATCTACGACCACGAACCCTTTTATACTTATGCTACAGATGGTCAAACATTTCTCCATGATCGAGATACTCATCTCGATACATGTTTGACCTTGAATAAAGTCTCAGGACTTTACCTAAGTTAATATCTAATGTTAACTACATTACAATATAACTTAGATAAATTATTACCAAACAGCTTATTGTTATTTCGAACAAGATGTTTGTGCTATTCACACAGAGATAAATAGCCTCGAGGGCATCATTCCTCTACAAAGCGATCACTTGAGCGTAGGAGTTGGCCCGTACAGCCGCTCCCGCCAATGGGCGTAAACTCTGTGCACGACGTGCTTACTTGTCTTGTAAATCCTTGTGAATGTTTTAGTAGCTTTTCTACCCTTGCCTTGTCATACTTGTTGCAGTTTCTTACTTGTTGCATCCATGGCTTAAACTGCCATGTCATCGCATATTATAGAACTGCTAGGCTGTTTTCCCTTTCTTTTAGTTCCTTGCACAAAGTCTCCTAGGAGACTTTGCTGACATGTGCCCCTTTTCTCTTTTGGGCGTCACATGTTAGGTTGTGAGCCAGAGTTGGTCGTAGAGGACGAACAGGTTGCAGGTGTTGAGTTTGAGGACACTGGAGACCAGTCCTAGAGCTCTTTCTTGTTGATGTTGCTTTCTACTTAGTCGTTGTTATGCTGTCGGTGCGTAGCACCTCTCTTTTCATATAGATGTTATGTATTCAGTAGGCCATGCTTTAGGCCTCTTTTCAGACTCCTGTACTTTTCTTTACGACTTGTCTCTGAATGTTTGGAAAAAAATCTGGATGTTATTGGTGGAGTTTATTTCTGCTTTAAATTATTATTATCTTTGTTTCGCTTCGTGGTTGCAAGGACCTAGTTATTGGAAGTGTTTTTTTCAGACGCTTATCAGACTTGTAGCCTCACAGCTCTAAGTCTGAGCGGACCTTATCACGCCTCGCCTTCCGTTGATGGGAAGCGGGTCGTGACAAGAACCACTAATCCTCCATTTGGCAGCCACCCAAGAGGCAGTAAACTCGGTATTGGTAAAGGATGAGGCAGGAGTAGAGCAACCTATCTATTACATGAGCTGGATCCTTCGAGAAGCTGAAGTACGTTATAGCCCGATATAGAAGTTGGCATACACTCTAATCCTTGTGGCAAGGTGGCTCTGACCCTACTTTTAGGCTCACACAATCCTAGTACTAACCGATTCTCAACTCGAACAAAACCTCAAGAGACTGGATCGATCGGGAAGGATGTTGAACTGGTGGGGTCAAGTTGAGCGTGTTTGACATCCAATACAGACCAAGGACAACCATCAATGGCAGGCTTTAGTGGACTTCATTGCTGAATGCACAATGACCGACTTGCTCTCTGCAGATGAAGCAATCTCTGGTTCAGTATCAACTCGTCCCTTGAACCCTTTTATGACTAACATTTGTTGATATCTGGGTCATCGATGTTGATGGATCAACAATCAAATCAGATAGCGAGCGAGGATTGTCATCCGGCCCCCGATTAGAATGTAGTGGAGTACGCTCTTCGATTCGATTTCTTAGCTACGAACAACATGGAAGAGTATGAGGCCGCCATCAATGGACAGAGATTAGCTTGCATACTGGGACAAACACAGCTTACATGTTCATCGACTCCAGACTCATAATCAATCAACTGCAAGGAGAGTATGAAGATTGGGAAGAAATGATGAAACACTACTTATATATGGCCAAAACCGATATATCCAAGTTCACGTGTGTTGAAATCTTCCACATGCCTAGATCAAAGAACACCCGAGCAGATGCCCTCTCCAAGTTGGTGTCATCCTCAACCAAAGAGTGTTGAATGCCTCTTGAACCCCATCATAGTCGAAGAAGAACTAATGAGCATCGATCAAATGCCAACTTAGATGGATCCTATTGTTAAATTCCCTACCTAGGGTGAAGTCCCAACTGATATGACAAAAGCACATAAACTGAAGAGAAAAGCCCTCAGGTACATACTCCACGATGGAGCACTGTATAGAAGACGATGGACCAAGTTTGATGTCTCCCCTATCTGAAATGTCTCGGTCCTCAAGATGCAGACTACATCATTCGGGATATCCTCGAAGGCCTCTGGGGAAAACATCACGGAGGAAAGACCATTGCATTGAAGGCCTTGAGGCAGGGGTATTACTGGCTGACCATGGTCAGTGACACAACTGAGCATGTGCAAAAATGTCTAGAATGCTAGAAGTTCGCAAAGCTTAGCTCAACACCACTTGCCGACCTAATTCTAATAATTAACCTCGTACCTTTCTCCAAGTGGGGGCTGCATATCATTGGACAATTCACTCTAACTAGTGGACAAAGGATGTTCTTGATCATAGTTGTGGATTACTTCACAAAGTGGATAGGCCGAATCTTTGGCCAGGATCACTTGGAAGAAGGTCAAAAGCTTTATGTGGAAGTCAATTATCCATCTCTTTGGCATTCCTCGATCCATTGTCATCGATAATGGATCACAATTCAACTGCTCAGGCTTTGAGGAGTTCTATTCGAAGTGGAAGATCAATCTGCTTTTCACTTCTGTGGCTCACCCACAAACAAATGGATTAGTGAAAGTTGCTAACAAATGCATATTAGATCCACTACATAAGAAGGTAGGAGATACATATGCTGCATGGCCAGAAGGTCTTATAGGATGATATATAAGGAAGCCACATGAGAGACACCCTTCATGATCGCTTTTGGGATTGAGGCGGTGGTATCGGTTGAGGTCGGAAAAGAATCATTGCGCATCAAATACTTCAACAAGGAGAAGAATTCGGAGGGCCTTAGACTAAATGTGGTTCTTAGGTCGTGCTTGATATCTAGCACAAAGGCAAATTGAAAACATGATATCGGGCCTACTTGCAGTTAAATAAAGTAGACTACCTATCATACCTCGATATAGACGAATGTCTACATCTTTCCCGTTTTCGTCTTTGTGATGATGTGTGGTTGTACTCATGGGAGTCCTCTTGCTTGAAGACGAATCCATCCCAAATCGCTTGATAAGCTCCCCGGGGTACTTGGTTTAGTGTATGAAAATGCCATCCTTCATTTACCGAATTTGAAGACCTAGAAAATAGTTGACCTTACCCATGTGGCTCATATCAAATTTTTCCTTCATAGATTTAGAAAATTCTTGGCAAAAATCATAGTTAGTAGATCCAAAAATAATATCATCTACATAAACTTGAATTAGAAGGATGTCACTTTCATAATATTTATTGAACAAAGTATAGTCAACTTCCAAAAGAAAGATTTTGAGTCGATCATACCAAGCTCTAGAAGCTTTTCTCAACCCATATAATGCTTTCTTAAATTTGAAAACGTGGTTTGTAAATTTTTCATGTATAAAACCGGGTGGGTGTGAAGCATAAACTTCTTCACTTATAAAAACATTTAAAACGCACTTTTTACATCCATTTGATAAAGTTTAAAATTCTTATGGGATGCAAAAGATAAAAGAAACTTAATAACTTCTAGTCTAGCTACGGGAGCAAATGATTCTTCGAAATCAATTCCTTTCTCTTATCGGTAGCCTTGAGCTACTAACCTTGATGTGTTCCTTGTGATGACCTCGTTTTCATCCGTCTTGTTCTTGAATATCCATTTGGTCCCAATGACATGGTGAACACTTGGAAGAGATACGAGCTCCCAAACTTCATTTCTTTCGAATTGCATTAGTTCCTCTTCCATTGCTACGATCCACGAGCTATCTTCACATGTTTCTTGGATGTTCTTTGGTTCAATGGTAGAGACAAAGGCACAATGAGAGACTCATCAATCCTTGACCTTGTTCGCCCACTCCAATATCTCTAATTATTCAGTCATGTGGGTGGTCACGAACGATTGGATAAGATGTGGAAATACCTAGATCACTTGGAACATTCTAAACGTTTTCATTAGTAATGTTAGTCTCAATAACATTACAATTTTAACATTACTAATAGAATCACATAAAACATCTATACTATCATCATCAATATGAGGTAAATAAAAATCTTCATGAAATGAAACTGAAGTGATTCCTCAATCGTTGAAGAGGTTTTGTTGTATAGCTGGTAGGCTTTGCTACGTGTGGAATATCCAACAAAAATTTCCTTCATCGGATCTTGGCTCAAATTTGTCTAAATTACCAAACGTTTTCTTTATAAAACATTTAGAACCAAAAACTAGAAAATACATAACTTGAGGCTTTTTATCATAAAATAGTTCAAAACAAGTTTTGTTCGTACTGGGCCTCACCGGATCCTATTAAGCACATACATACCGTGTGCACCGCCTCTGCCCAAAATTAAAGTCCAAGATGACTATCATGGATCATTGTGCGTGCACACTCAATAAGAGTCATATTCTTTCTCTCAACAACACTATTTTGTGGTGGTACGCGAGAGAAGGAATAATTTTGAGTTATACCATTGTCATCACAAAACTTAGAGAAAAGTTCATTCTCAAATTCCCCTCCATGATCACTACGAATAATGATAGTAGTGGTTCCTAAGAGATTTTGAATTTTCTTGGCAAATTTGGTAAACTCATTTAAGGCTTCATTTTTATTAGTTAAAAATGGTACCCATATAAATCTTGAAAGTCATCTACAATGACTAATCCATAATGTGCATTTCCTAAAGATGCAACTCTAGTAGGCCCAAATAAATATAAATGTAGAAGTTCTAGGGGCCTATTAGAAGTAATGCCATCTTTAAGTTTAAATGAAGATTTACGGAGTTTTCCATGTTGACATGAATCACAAAAGCATTTCTTATTAAAAGATATTTTCGAAAAACCTTTAACTAAATCATGCTTAGCTAATTTATAAAGATGCTTAAAATGGACATGCCCAAAACGACGATGCCATAATAATTGTTCATTTGTGTGTGCAACTAAGCAATAATCTAAAGATTGAGGCACACTTAAAATGTATATATATTTATGTCTAATGCCGGAAAATAAAACATGTGAATCATTATCAACTATACTACACAAACCTTCTCCAAAGTAAACATTGTAACGTTTGTCACAAAGTTGACTTATGGAGATGAGGTTATGAAATAAACCTTCTACTAAATAGAAATTATCAATTAAAGGTTTGGATTGGTTTCCAACTTTGCCTACTCCAATTATGGTTCCCTTTTGATCGCTTCCAAAGGTGACCATTGCACCGTCCTTGATGCGGATCACTTCGGAGAGCAAAGATGGATCTCGCGTCATGTGTTTGGAGCAACCGCTATCGAGAATCTATCCGTTCTTCTTAGAGCTAATATTGCTTTTCTTGCTCTTTTACTTTTTCTTGGGTACCTACATATTATACCATAAGCTCATGGTACTCAAGCTTGTTGGGTCTAAGGGGATTCGCCCTTTGGAAACCAAGTCCAAGTGGACTTTGGCTTCCCAATATAGTTATCACAATTAATAACATCTTTAAAATATGATTTCATATAAACATTCCTATCATGAATGCTAGTGTCCTTGGGACCCCAAATTGTGTATGTTTTGGGAGTCCTCTTCCTAGTTGCATGCACATTAGGTTGAGTTCTACGTGGTGCATGATGTTTAGGAGTATGGGGTCTAGCATATGAAAGAGGAAGAGAATATACAAGAAACATATAAGTATTATATGCAAAATGAGGAGCATGCATATGATATGGTGCACATGGATGAGCATACATATGGTGTGGTGGATATGGATGATGCGTATGAGCATATGAATGTGTAGGAGCACGTGCATGAGTATTTCTCATGTGTGGGTTTGCACGTATCCGTGGGTGTGGAGCATAAAATTCATCGTATGTGTTCATATGTGTAATAGAAGTGTTCCTAAGTGGGTGAGTGTTAGTGTACATAAAAGCATATCCCTTCATTTGATTTCCATCCTTGATGGGTTTCTTGACAAAAGAGGGATTTTGTGGAGTAGTGACATCCGTTTATATTTCATATATTTGAGCACGTTTTCTTCCGTGTTTTTCCGTATTTTACCGCCGTCTTATATTCGTTTTCTAGTGTTTTCTTGTTTTCTTTCACTTTTCCGTGTTTTCCGTATTTTGCAGGAGTTTACTGGCATAGTGGACATAAAACGACGATATTGCAAGTCCCCGGAGCAACGGTAGGAGTCACGCGTGATCCAGGGGGTCAAACGACGATGATATCATCTTTCAGCCCCTCACCCGATCGGTTGGTCATCTTCAACCGATCGAGTGATGCACGCGTGCACCACCCGGTCACAGCTTGGAGCTCACAAGAAGTCACCCGGTCAGTTCGTAGGCCGGTTCAAAAGCCCAAAGCTCTCTGGAATTCGAAGCTGATTGCCAACAGATCGGGTGACTTTCACCCGATCGGTTCATCTATAGCTGAATCTCCAAAGCCAAGACACGAAGATCCAACCGGTCTCCTCACCCGATGGCACCAAGATCCAATCGGTCACATCCTTGCTTCAACCGACCGGTTCATCCTGACCGGGTGAAGTCCCGCATCTCACTGCCAAAGTTTGAAGCAGATCACCGATCGGTTGACTTGTCAACCGATCGGGTGATATCTTTTTCTATATATAGGACCCTAGGTCTTTGCGAAACGGAAGTTGGTTATTTTTTTACTGTTTTCTTCATTTTGTGACGGCTGTAATTTCCCAGTTTTTGTAAGTTTTCAGGTCTTTGTCAAACTTTAGTATTATCTTAATTGCTTTACTACCATTGCATTTCTATTGTCTGATCATGATTTTTATGGTCGATTTCTGTTTAGATCGCCTTTTACTAAATATGTGTGAGTAGTTCCCAAATCTGGGATTTTGGCAGAAACCCCTTCGTGGGCTCTTCCAGATGCGTCCATAGGTCTAGGAAATCGATAGGGATTAGGAATCTAACGGTTACGCGGGGTGTTTCATTATCATCGACGGGAAAAAGACCGCCTTTGACCGTTGGGCCAAGGGGGAATAAACTTGGCGGTTGACTCCCTAGCCATAGCTCACGCCCTTAGCATAGACGCCGAATCCTAGCGCGCGGGAGCTGCAGGATGAGACGTTGGGAGTTATCGTTGCGAGCTTAGTGCTCCCGGAGTCGATCAGTGTTAATGGACACGGGAGTGCCCACTGATCAAACCCGGGAAGTCCGGCGTATCATCCTGGGCACCGACCGGAATATCGGGCCCATGGGACGCTGGTACCACTCTTAGAGGCAACGTCTCACCATTAGACCCTAATTCCGATCGCTATCCTACCCGTAGGCCGTATCGGTGAGAATCGCACGATAGGGTGGAAACCAAAGTCCCGGGTTTTTCCTTTATATTGTCTATACCTTGCATTCCATGTACCATGACAACCCATCATTCGATCCGGGCTAGATCGCCCATGAGGTGAATTTGATCCTCTTTGACACAAGCACATCCACGCCTCCCTGAGTTCGACCCCCCAAGCCACACTACAACACAGTGCGCTTGCGGTTACAAATATTTAATTCTCACGTCCCCAATCGTATTATTGCACACATATAGCACGCATAAGCGAGGGACGTCAAGCTTTATGGCTCCGTTACCGAGGATGCAACGTGCTTGTTATTTTAGGATTTCATGAACCTTAGTGTCTAGCTCTCATCCCTACCTCGCGATAATTTTCGCATTCTTCTTTTTCCTTTTTATCTTCTTATTTTTATTTTTATTTTTTATCTTATCTGTTTCTTTCCCACTTTTCGCTTCATGGGTGTTTGTTGTTTTTCATGCGCAGGAGTTCAAGAAGTCTCGACGACTTGATCCCCGTTGATCCAGAGATAAATGCCACCCTAAGGCGTTTGGCCGCCGAGAAGCGAAGAAGAGAGGATCTTGAAACCATGGGGGAGAACACCCCGCCTTACAAGTCCCTGCTGGAGTACTCGATGCCATCTATCGAGTCCACCTCCACCATCCGTCCTCCAGCTATTACGGTCCAAAGCTTCGAGCTTAAGCCATCTTTGGTGACGTGGATCCAGCAGGATCAATTTTTGGGTGCACCCATGGAGAGCCCGATTGAACATTTAGACTCCTTCTTGGAGAAATGTGACACCTTCCGGATAAACGGTGTCACAACTGAGGCGTTCCGACTGAAGCTGTTCCCCCTCTCTCTGCGAGATAAGGCCAAGCTGTGGCTTAGGGGGAAGGACCCGAATACATTCAACACCTGGGAGAAGCTCTCAAATGCTTTCCTAACGAATTTCTTTCCCCCGGGGAAGACCATGAAGCTGAGGAGTGAGATCTCCTCCTTCTCCCAGGCCAGCCACGATGAGATACAGAGGAGATGCAGAGAAGATGTCCCCACTATGAGCTTCCCAAGTGGCAGATCATAAATCTGTTCTATAATGGGTTGAGGGACGATTTAAAATCTTCCATGGACGCCGCGGCTGGAGGGTCCTTTATGTCGAGAAGCGAAGAAGATGCCGGACAGATTCTGGAAAATATGGCATCTAACAATGAGCGGTGGTGTGACGAGAGAGCCACACCTAGATCTGGGGGCATCCATAGGGTCGAGGACGTCGACAAATAGTCAAGCAAGTTTGACTTGCTGTCGACCCAGATCTCCGCATTGATGGTAGGCGCCGGTGGCGCCGGTTCACAACAGATTGCTGCGGTGGAATCCGAAGTTTTTGGAGAATTTGACGGTGGTGACATCTCACCACCGTTGGATCAGGCCAGCGCATTATTTTACAATCCTATGGGGAATGCGCCTTTTCCACCACGAACCAACTCCAACCCGGCCTACTCTCCAAACAACCGGAATCATCCCAAACTTAGCTACCGAGCGCCTTATCAACAGCTGACTCAGCAACAACAGTAGATATATCAGCCGGCTAGGCCTCAGCAGCAGTTTCAGCAGCAGTAATTTCAGCAGCAACAACCTCTACAACAGTACCAGCAGTACACTCCAAGGAATCAACAGCCCACCCAGCAATAATATGGCCAGCAGAGGGCCATCTCTCCGGTTGAGTTCCTCTTGACTCAATACATCGCCAACCAGGAGAAGATAAATCTGAAGCTGGAGATGGGACAGATAGTCCTCACTGATCAGGTGACCCAGCTGGGGTTGCAAGTGGCGAACCTTCAGAGACCGTAGAATCTATTACCGCCACAGCCTGAGGTGAACCCGAGGGGGGTAAATCGGACCTTGGCGCTCACGCATGAGCATGAGAATGTGTCTGCCATCGTCTTGAGGAGCGGAACACAAATACCCACGAGAGTGCCCCCCAAAGGATCGGAAGCACCGTTGGTCGTGGAACGACCAATTGAGAAATTAAATGACGACGGTGCTTCGTCGCCCAAGCCAACTACTCCGGAGGGAGTTCATAGAGAGGAGAAGAAAAAGGACGATGAAGGGAACCTAAGAGTATTCAAGCCCGTTGTGCCTTTTTCACAACGGCTTGCCAAAGCCAAGATCGATGAGAAGTATGGCAAATTCTTTGCCATGGTGAAAGATCTGAGCTTAAAAATCCCCTTCCTCAAGGCCATCGAGACAATTCCCTCATATGCCAAATTTCTGAAGGACTTGGTGACACGGGGATCCAAAAAGGAGAAGGTCGTGTTAACGACGGAGTGCAGCGCCCTCATTCAGCGCACAAATCCGCCCAAGCTCAAAGACCCAGGAAGTTTATCCATCCCTTGCTCTATTGGGGAAGTGCAAATCCAGAGGGCGCTCGTCGATCTAGGAGCGATCGTCAGCTTAATGCCCCTATCGCTGTACAAGAGAATAGGGATGGGAGACTTAGAGCCCACCGGCATGACATTACAACTTGCTGACCGTTCGGTCAAGTACCCGGTGGGAGTAGTAGACGACCTCCCCGTTGATGTGAGAGGAGTACAAGTACCGGTTGATTTTGTGGTGATGGACATGCCGGAAGACAAGCATACCCCTATTATCCTTGGACGGCCCTTTATGGCAACCGCCGGAGTTTTGATAGACGTGAAGAATGGGAAGCTTTCCCTCAATGTCGGCCAAGAAAGAGTCGAATTTGACTTAGGGTTGTCGATGAAACACCCAAATCCCCCGGACGATCCTAGTATCAGTATGCTGGAGAACGAAGAAGATAGAGCTGTTGAAACAAGTGCCTGGGAAGTACTTTCGAGGAATCCCCCCGATAGCTTGGGGGACCATGGAGAGCAAGTTGGCTCCCCAAAGAAAGAAGTTGCTGATGGGGTGGTCACGCGACATGTGATCCCTCCCGGATTCCCTAAGACTCCTCCTACGAGGAGAAAGGGGAAAGAACCCATGGACCTCACCGGTGATGAGGTCCGGATCCTGAAAAAGATGGCGGTGGATGCCAATATGAAGGAGAAGCCCCCAGACCCCGTCGACAAAGGGAGAGTGGTCGAGCAAATTCTCTTGTCGCCACCGACTGCAACAAAGGGAGAAGCTGAAACGATGCCAAACTCTGGGCATCACCCGTATCGGCCACCTTGAACATCATCAACGGGCGTCGAGCTAACGACGTTAAACAAATACGCTTCATGGGAGGCAACCCATGCTCTACACCCTTTGCTTCCATTTTTAGAACTATTTTTAACTTTATTTTATCTATTTTTATAAATAAATCCAGCCGCAAGAACTTCCGTGGTGGAACTTAGGCGATTTGTGGGTTTTTGCAGAAAACAAGGCCTCAACCGATCGGTTGATAACTCAACCGATCGGTTGGGATGTATCAAGTAGATGCCGTGTCTGCCACTAAATGAACCGATCGGGTGAGGAAAGAAGAGACCGGTTGGCAGACCGGGTGACCTGGGGGAAACTCTCGGGAAAATTTCAAAATTTGTCAACTGATCGGGTGACAAGAAGCAAGATCGGTTGAGGGACCGGGTGAGAAACTCTAAATTCTCGGGAAAATGTGTAGAGCGGTCAACCGATCGGTTGACATGTCAACCGACCGGTTCACCTGTAGCAACTCTTCAGCCAAAATTTTCGACCACTAAGTCAACCGATCGGGTGACAACTCACCCGACCGGTTCGACTTAAACCCTATAAATACCCCCCGACCCACCCGTTCACATCCCCTCACCCGATCGCATTTTCTCCCCGTCGTTTCGCCTCCCACTCTCTCCCAACGGCCAAAAACTTCTCTCCCACGTCCTCCACTCCTCCATTAGCCTCTCTCTCCACCTCCCCCGTCCATCCCTCCATCTCTTTCTCTCTCTTCCTCTCCTATTTCGCAATTTTCTAGCCCTAATCCACAATATCCACCCCTCTTTCGAATTTTTGCTGAAGAAGAGTGTCGCGGCTCCACACTTCTCCCATTGCACGGCATTGGGTCGACTACAAGCGAAGAACTCGAATCTCTGCTGGGTAACTTCACTCCACTTCTCAAATTTCAATTTTTACCCTAGATATTTAATTTGCTTGATTGTTCGTGTGTGTGCACTTCGATAGTATTTTACACTCATTTGCATCACTCACACGCACACATGACCCGGGATAGAGATAAGGGGAAGGGTATCTTACGGGAGGAGGAACCGTCTCGAAAGTGACGGAAACAAACACGTCATCCTCCCCACACACGTGAACTGACACTAGCCCCTCCCCCACATGTTATCCCCCCTGTGGACCCCATGTTGGGCCTGTATGGGTACCTATTTAGGAACCAAGAGCACAAAGACTTTTATCATAGACTTGATGCTCGGGGGCATCTTTCGACCAAGTTCACCCACGCCCAATCGCTTATCAACCTCGGTGTCTTCACCGAGGTCGAGACTCTTTTTGCTAACTTAGGTTGGTTGGCCTTCCTGAATGCCTCTGCGGTATCCTACCCGTCACTCACCCTAGAGTTTCTTTCTACACTTGTTTGTGAGTCGGGGTAGACCGTCATCTTCCGGGTGCGTAACAAAACTATCCGCACCAACCTGAATACCATCAACAATATATTTGGTTTCCCTATTCTTGGGAATGACGCTATCCGACACTACGGATACCCGCCGGAATTTGACGTCGATAACTTTTTGTTCCGCCTCACCATACTCCCTCGCTATCCCCGAGGTAAGGCCAAGGCCTCCTCCATCATCCATCCCATATTTCGTCTAGCCCATAGGATCATATCCTCTACATTTTTCCCCAGGGACGAGTCAGGCACCGTGACTATCTCTGATCTTTTTATTCTCTGGGCCATGACTTTCCCCTTTGTTCGTGATGATGATGGGATTAGCTTTAGAGCCCCTACTGTCCCTGTCCATGCCGGCGATTGGCTTGTTTACAAGCTTCTCGAGATTAGCAAGGCCGGGAAGGGCAAGATCTGTTGTGGGGGCATTATCACTATTATTGCTTCTTTCCAGCAGTTTAACGTTCCCATCCCCCAAAATCTTCCTACTGCCACAAGACCCTCACGTCTAGATCTTGACGTCCTGCGGCACATTCATATAATTAAGCCCCGCCCCGATGGTCGTTTCAAATTCAATTATGGCCACCCCCTTGCCCCTACACCATTCTCCCCAACCCCGCTCGCATGAGTGTTGCTATCGTGGCGGATTGGATTTTTCCCCCCGATCCCGAGTTTCTAGCGGGGTTGCACCTTCCTTTCCTTCCCCGGACGCACGCAGACCACCTTCCCCTGCCGCCCACTTAGGCGAGCAGGATATTCCTGCGTCCTGGGGAGATATCGGGGCTGGCCCGAGTCACTCTGTTTCTGCTCCTGGCCCTATCCCTTCAGTGAGCCTTTCTCAGGCCACCTTAGGCCTTCTGTCCAGTGCCGGCATGACCATTGCCGCCGGCACTACTTCAACATCACTTGTCGACACCACTTCCGCTTCACGTCAGTCCACTTCCTTTGGTCACCGCCAGGTATCTGCCCGTCTTGCTCTCGAGAGGGAGGTCGCAGCCCTCTGTGATCTTGCCACATCCTCTGCCCCCTCGGACCCATCACCGTCCTCCTTTCTCACTCACCCACGCTTCCTCGCACTTGAGAGGAACGTGGCCGCCATCCTTCGCCTTCTCACTCACCTCCACGGACCACCACCACCCACACCACCACCCACACCACCACCTTCACCACCTCGACGATCCTCACCTCCCCCGTCACATTCTTCTCCTCCACCATCCCACCCATCCCCACCTCCCCCACCCCCACCTAGGCGATCATCTCCCCCACCCACATCTATTCCCATCCCCATATCTACTTCTCCTCTCATGACCACTTCCGTCGCCCCCACACCACCTCCTCCCTCCTACACCATCACTCCATATACGCGCCGCAGGAAACTGCAGGTGCGCTCCAGATCACTCCCACCGCCATCCACTACCGTCTCCTTCATGTCTTCTCTCCCCATTTCTATCCCTTCTACCACCGCTTTGATCGTCGTTCTTCCTCCACCACCCACCTCCTCCGACACTACCCCCATCATCCACATTCCCCATGCACCTATTCCTCCACCTCTTTTCCCACTTCTCTGCACACCACACGTCTCTCCCGACCACACCTCCACACCCTCTTCCGAGGAGGGTGAGGACTCGCCTTCTCCTGATTTTTGATTTCACTTTGTTTTTTTGACCTCCCCCTTGCATATCTTTGCACTTTCACGATCATATCTCATTGCTAGCATTGTCATGTCTAGCTTGGGGGAAGTCTATTTTGCTGTGTTGTCGTGTTTTGTTTTCTTTGTGTGTGTACTTGTTTCATTTGTCGTGTCGTATCATTTTCTTTCTTTCTTTTTCTATTTTTATGTCGTGTGGTTTGATTTTGATTTTTCTTTATTTTCAGTTTCGTATCTGTGTTTTCCATGTTTTTCATTTCTTTTTGTGTCAGTGCGTACCCCCCCATTTTCATTGTCCTCCCATACTCACTCTTATTGCATTGAGGGCAATGCAAGCTTCAGCTTGGGGGAGTCGCACTTTATGCGTCATTTGAGTCTTTCTTTTTTCGTTTTTGTGTCGTTTTCATCGTGTTTTAAATTTTTCTTTTCTTCTTTTTATCTCTTTCTCCTAGAGATGAACCCTATGATGAATTGCCACAAAATCACACACACCTAGCATAGCATCGATAATCACATTCACTAACCCTAGGATATCGAGTCCCCCTGCATTTCACGCATCGTGGGTCCACTTAGCTTTTTGTGAGTCGTGCGTCGTGCCTAGCTTGGTGTGCTTCTACTTTGTGATTTTGTTTTATATATCTGTCCAAGAATGACCCCTAGATTATCATGCTTCGATTTGAATATGCGGTATTTGTTTCTCCTGTTTGCTTCTGCATGCTATATATGTATCGTATACTTCATTTCGCATGTGTCGGGATTCCACAATTAAGGACTAGGATAACCCATTTAGCCCAAGCTCTAATTAGCGAAAAATATCTCCTTTGCCCACGTGTTTAGAATCTGATTTCATTTTTATTTTACTTGGTGCAAATCCCCTCGTCGTGTACCGTTCTCCCACTTGGGAGAGTACACATGTATATATCCCAATATCCAAAAATCCAAAAAAAGGAGAAAAGAAAAACCCAAAAAGAAGAGAAAAGAAAAGAAAGAAAAAATTGTATAGCCAAAAATCCAAAAAAATATACAAATACCCAAAACCCAAAAAAATTCCCGTGCGAATATCTTTTTCCTTCTTGCCAAGAATAAAGGGAAGGCGAGAATTTGCACCGAGTGTTCTACTCCACATCATCTCAACCCCCATCGGTTTCGAAAACACTTGGCTTAGGAACTTTTTAGCTATTATCTAGGCTATAGTGTGTTGATTTCCTTAACCCTAGTTGTGGAGTCCCTGACGCATGATATGTTTCAATTCTCTCTCTATTCTCATGCATGCTTGAACTATATATTCACCGCTTTATTCAATTCGAATCGATATTTGGGTCATTTCCTGGATTTGTGTATATCGAGCTTTATCGCACATCATAGATAGTGACACCGTCTGCTAGCACACGACCACACTCACTCGCGCTTCACCGCGTGGGCCCACGGCACTTGTCTGGACTCGTATTCCTTGGTTTAGTGATGTGATTTGGTGTTTGCTTGCTTGGTGTGTCGTTTTTGATATTGTTGGCCCTGACGGGTGATCTAGGATATAGAGTTTTCTTTTTCTCTCTTTCTCTCTATTTTCCCTCTCTGAGCTCCTACTCTCACTCGTCTTCCTCGAGGACGAGGAAGAGTTCAGCTTGGGGGATTTTGACGTGCGTTTATATTTCATATATTTACGCACGTTTTCTTCTGTGTTTTTCCGTATTTTACCCCCGTCTTATATTCGTTTTCTCGTGTTGTCTTGTTTTCTTTCACTTTTCCATGTTTTCCGTATTTTGCAGGAGTTTACTGGCATAGAAGACATAAAACGACGATATCGCAAGTCCCCAGAGAAACGGTAGGAGTCACGCGTGATCCAGGGGGTCAAACGACGATGATATCATCTTTCAGTCCCTCACCCGATCGGTTGGTCATCTTCAACCGATCGGGTGATGCACGCGTGCACCACCCGGTCACAGCTTGGAGCTCACAAGAAGTCACACGGTCGGTTCGTAGGCCGGTTCAAAAGCCCAAAGCTCTCTGGAATTCGAAACTGATTGCCAACCGATCGGGTGACTTTCACCCGATCGGTTCATCTATAGCTGAATCTCCAAAGCCAAGACACGAAGATCCAACCGGTCTCCTCACCCGATGGCACCAAGATCCAATCGGTCACATCCATGCTTCAACCGACCGGTTCATCCTGACCGGGTGAAGTCCCGCATCTCACTGCCAAAGTTTGAAGCAGATCACCCGATCGGTTGACTTGTCAACCGATTGGGTGATATCTTTTTCTATATATAGGACCCTATGTCTTTGAGAAACGGAAGTTGGTTATTTTTTACTGTTTTCTTCATTTTGTGACGGCTGTAATTTCCCAGTTTTTGTAAGTTTTCAGGTCTTTGTCAAACTTTAGTATTATCTTAATTGCTTTACTACCATTGCATTTCTATTGTCTGATCATGATTTTTATGGTCGATTTCTGTTCAGATCGCCTTTTACTAAATATGTGTGAGTAGTTCCCAAATCTGGGATTTTGGCAGAAACCCCTTCGTGGGCTCTTCCAGATGCGTCCATAGGTCTAGGAAATCGATAGGGATTAGGAATCTAACGGTTACGCGGGGTGTTTCATTGTCATCGACGGGAAAAAGACCGCCTTTGACCGTTGGGCCAAGGGGGAATAAACTTGGCGGTTGACTCCCTAGCCATAGCTCACGCCCTTAGCGTAGACGCCGAATCCTAGCGCGCGGGAACGACAGGATGAGACGTTGGGAGTTATCGTTGCGAGCTTAGTGCTCCCAGAGTCGATCAGTAGTAATGGACACGGGAGTGCCCACTGATCGAACCTGGGAAGTCTGGCGTATCATCCTGGGCACCGACCGGAATATCGGGCCCATGGGACGCTGGTACCACTCTTAGAGGCAACGTCTCACCATTAGACCCTAATTCCGATCGCTATCCTACCCGTAGGCCGTATCGGTGAGAATCGCACGATAGGGTGGAAACCAAAGTCCCGTGTTTTTCCTTTATATTGTATATACCTTGCATTCCATTTACCGTGACAACCCATCATTCGATCCGGGCTAGATCGCCCATGGGGTGAATTTGATCCTCTTTGACACAAGCACATCCACGCCTCCCTGAGTTCGACCCCCAAGCCACACTACAACACCGTGCGCTTGCGGTTACAAATATTTAATTCTCACGCCCCCAATCATATTATTGCACACATATAGCACGCATAAGCGGGTGACGTCAAGTAGTGACTTTCTTGGTAGGTTTTCTACCCATTGTGTTTTTGTCACTACTTATGGATGCACTTGAGGATTGACGTGCGTTTATATTTCATATATTCACGCACGTTTTCTTTTGTGTTTCTCCGTGTTTTTCCGCCGTCTCCTATTCGTTTTCGTATATTTTCCCGTTTTCTTTCACTTTTCTTTGTTTATCCATGATCGCAGGGGTTCGACCACGTAGGGGACGTTTAACGATGATATCCCAAGTCCCCGGAGCAACGGGAGAAGTCACGCATGATCCAGGGGGTCAAACGTCGAAGATTTCATCTTTCAGCCCCTCACCCGGTCGGTTGGTCATCTTCAACCGATCGGGTGATGCACGCGTGCACCACCCGGTCTCTGCCGCAGCTCACAAAGAAGTCACCCGACAGGTTCACAGACCGGTTCTGTGGGCGGCTGTTCTCTGTTTTTTCGAGCAGAATTCCAACCGATGGGGTGACTCTCACCCGATCGGTTCATCTGTAGCTGATGAAGAAGAGCTGAAGACACGGACGTCGAACCGACCGATTCACCCGACTGCTCCAAGATCCAACCGGTCGCTCAAGAACTCACCCTACCGGTTCATGAGATCGGGTGAAAACTCGCTGTTTTCTGTTATTTATTTGTAACGGGTCAACCGATCGGTTGACTTGTCAACCGATCGGTTGATGCGAAGTTCTATATATAGAACCCCTAGGGTTCCAGAAACGGGAGTTGCTGTTTTTCTACTGTTTTATTTCCTTGTGACGGCTGTAATTGTTACTCTTTAGTAAGTTTTCAGATCTTTCTAAAATTTTAGTATTGTCTTTATTACTCTATTACTTCCGCATTGCAATTGTCCGATTATGATTTCAACGGTTAAATTTCATTTAGATTGCTTTTTCATGAATTTTTGTGAGTAGTTCCCAAATCTGGGATTTTGGTGGAAACCCCTTCGGGGGCTCTTCCCGATGCGTCCATAGGGTTAGGAAATCGATAGGGAGTAGGAATCTAACGGTTACGCGGGGTGTTTCATTGTCATTGGCGAGAAAAAGACCGCCTTTGACCGTCGGGCCAAGGGGGAATAAACTTGGCGGTTGACTCCCTAGCCATAGCTCACGCCCTTAGCGTAGACGCCGAATCCTAGCACGCGGGAGCGGCAGGATGAGACGTTGGGAGATATCGTTGCGGGCTTAGTGCTCCCGGGGTCGATCAGTGTTAATGGACACGGGAGTGCCCACTGATCGAATCCGAGAAGTCCGGTGTATCATCCTGGGCACCGACCGGAATATCAGGCCCATGGGACGCCGGTACCACTTTCAGAGGCAACGTCTCACCATTAGACCCTAATCCCGATCGCTATCCATACCCGAAGGCCGTATCGGCGAGAGTCTCTCGTCGGGTTGGAAACCAAAGTCCCGGGTTTACTTTCTTTTCGTTCACACCCTTTTATTTTCTTTCGTGACAACCATCTACCGATTCGGGATAGCTCGCCCCTCGGGGTGATTTAGGTCCTACCTGACCCAAGCACAACCTCGGCTCCCTGAGTTCGATATTCCCGCACCCTACACTAACCGTGAAACTTGCGGTAAACGACACCGCGCCGCCGCGCCGCAAGCGGGGCGCCGGTCAAGTTTATGGCGCCGTTGCCGGGGAGGTGACCGGCGTCCCGCTTGCGTCGCGGCGACGCGGTGTCGTCTACCGCAAGTTTCACGGTTAGTGTGGGGTGCGGGAATATCGAACTCAGGGAGGCGAGGTTATGCTTGGGTCAGATAGGACCTAAATCACCCCGAGGGGCGAGCTAGCCCGAATCGGTGGTTGGTTGTCACGAAAGGAAATGAAAGCGTATGAACAAAAAGAAAGTAAACCCGGGACTTTGGTTTCCGACCCGACGAGAGACTCTCGCCGCTACGGCCTACGGGTATGGATAGCGATCGGCATTAGGGTCTAATGGTGAGACGTTGCCTCTGAAAGTGGTACCGGCGTCCCATGGGCCCGATATTCCGGTCGGTGCCCAGGATGATACACCGGACTTCCCGGATTCGATCAGTGGGCACTCCCGTGTCCATAAACACTGATCGATCCCGGGAGCACTAAGTCCGCAACGATATCTCCCAACGTCTCATCCTGCCGCTCCCGCGTGCTAGGATTCGGCGTCTACGCTAAAGGCGTGAGCTTTGGCTAGGGAGTCAACCGCCAAGTTTATTCCCCCTTGGCCCGACGGTCAAAGGCGGTCTTTTTCCTGCCGATGACAATGAAACGCCCCGTGTAACCGTTAGATTCCTACTCCCTATCGATTTCCTAACCCTATGGACGCATCGGGAAGAGCCCCCGAAGGGGCTTCCACCAAAATCCCAGATTTGGGAACTACTCACAAAAATTCATGAAAAAGCAATCTAAATGAAATTTAACCGTTAGAATCATAATCAGACAATTGCAATGCGGAAGTAAAGGAGTAATAAAGACAATACTAAAAAATTAGAAAGATCTGAAAACTTACTTAAGAGTAACAATTGCAGCCGTCACAAGGAAATAAAACAGTAAAAAAATACAACTCCCCCGTTTCTGGAACCCTAGGGGTCATATATATAGATTTTCGGATCAACCGATCGGGTGACAAGTCAACCGATCGGTTGATCCATTACAGATAAATTACAGAAAACGGCGAGTTTTCACCCGATCTCACGAACCGATCGGGTGAGTTCTTGAGCGACCGGTTGGATCTTGGAGCAGTCGGGTGAACCGGTCGGTTCGACGCCCGTGTCTTCAGCTCTTTTTCTCAGCTACAGATGAACCGATCGGGTGAGAGTCACCCGATCGGTTGGAATTCTGCTCGAAAAGACAGAGAACAGCCGCCCGCAGAACCGGTCTGTGAACCGGTCGGGTGACTTCTTTGTGAGCTGCGGTAGCGACCGGTTGGTGCACGCGTGCATCACCCGATCGGTTGGAGATGACCAACCGACCGGGTGAGGGGCTGAAAGATGAATACTTCGCCGTTTGACCCCCTGGATCACGCGTGACTTCTCCCGTTGCTCCGGGGACTTGGGATATCATCGTAAAAGGTCCCCTACGTGGTCGAACTCCTGCAATCATGGACAAACAAAGAAAAGTGAAAGAAAACGGGAAAACATACGAAAACGAATAAGAGACGGCGGAAAACACGGAGAAACACAAAAGAAAACATGCGTGAATATATGAAATATAGACGCACGTCAAAATCCCCCAAGCTGAACTCTTCCTCGTCCTCGAGGAAGACGAGTGAGAGTAGGAGCTCGGAAGGGAAAAATAGAGAGGAAGAAGGAAAAAGAAAACTCTAAGCCCTAGATCGTCCATCAGAGCCATCAAAATCAAAACCGACACACCTAGCAAGCGAACGCCAAATCACACCACTAAACCTAGGAAAGCGAGTCCAAATAAGTGTCGTGGGTCCATGCAGTGAAGCGCGAGTGAGCGTGGCCGTGTGCTAGCAAATGGTGAAGCTTTCTACGATGTGCAATGAGGCTCGATATACACAAATCCAAGATACGACCCAAATATCGAATCGAATTGAATTAAGCGGCGAATATAAGTTCAAGCATGCATGAGAATAGAGAGAATAGAAGCGTATCATGCATCGGGGACTCCACAACTAGGGTTAAGGAAATCACGCCACTATAGCCTAGATACTAGCTAAAAGGTTCCCAAGCCAAGTGTTCTCGATAACGACGGGGGTTGAGATGATGTGGAGAAGAACACTCGGTGCAAATTCTCGCCTTCCCTTTATTCTTGGCAAGTATGAAAATATTCACACAGGAATTTTTTTTGGGTTTTGGGTATTTGCATATTTTTTGGCTGTTTTGCTATACAATCTTTTTCTTTTCTTTTCTCCTTTTTTTTGGATTTTTGGGATATTGGCTATACACATGTGTACTCTCCCAAGTGGGAGAACGGTACACGACGAGGGGATTTGCACCAAGTAAAACAAAAAAGAAATCGATATCTAAACACTCGGGCAAAGGAGACTATTGTTGCTAAATAGAGCTTAGGCTAAATGGGGTATCCTAGTCCTTAGTTGTGAAATCCCGACGCATGCGAATTGAAGTATACGATATAAATAGCATGCATATAGAAGCAGACATTAGAAGCAAATACCGCGTATTCAATATCGAAGCATGATAATCTAGGGGTCATTCCTAGACAGGTATATAAAGTAAAATCACAAAGCAGAAGCGCACCAAATGCTAGTCACGACACACGACTCACAAAAAGCTAAGTGGACCCACGATGCGTGAAATGCAAGAGGACTCGAAATCCTAGGGTTAGTGAGTGTGATTATCGATGCAATGCTAGGTGTGTGTGACTTTGTGGCGATTCATCATAAGATTCATTTCTAGGAGAAAGAGCTAAAAAAAGAAGGAAAAAGAAAAAAGAAAAACACGATGGAAAACGACTCAAATAACGTAGAAAAACAACACAAATGACGCACGAAGTGCGACTCCCCCAAGCTGAAACTTGCATTGCCCTCAATGCAATAAGAGTGAGTACGGGAGGGCAATGAAAATGGGGGGGGATACGCACAGACACGAAAAGAAATGAAAACGAGGAAAACACATAGATAAAACTAAAAAAGAAAGAAAAAACAAGTTCAAAATCAAACAATACGAAAATAAAAATAAAATAAAATCACACGACACGACACTCATAAAGTGAAAAACAAACACACACACACAAATGAGAAAAACAAACAAAACACGACAGCACACCAAAACAGACGTCCCCCAAGCTAGACCAGAAAGTGCTAGCGAAATGATATGATCAATGAACTCCAGATATAAGCAAGGGGGCGTCAAAAACAAAACAAAGAAAAAGGTAAATCAAGAAAACAATCACGCAAATAGTCCCCTCCCTCCGATAGAGACAAAGTAGGGCCCCAAAAAGACAGATGGGCACAAAAGTGGGGGGGCAAAAGCGGGAGAGAAAAATCAAGCAGGGGCACCACCCTCTGTGGGTGGTGACGGGGGCCTGCGCTGGGGACCAGGGGTCATGGGGGGTGGAATGTGGAGCTCGGAGACGTCGGGTGGGTCTTCGCGGATGTGGCGAACGAAGCTTTGAATGAAGGGGAGGTCACGGTCGACGGATTCTTGGGTTATCCTACCACCCTGACCAGCAAGGAGGACCATGGCCGTGAATCGGTCGGCATGGTCATCGGATTGGAATTGCATCCCATATTCGGGATCGTAATCTGGAGGTGGGGAAGTGGTGCGTGGTGTGGTGGATGGGTTGGAGGTGGTAGGTTGTGTGCGACGGGTACGATGGGTGGGCCTAGGGTTCGAAGAGCTAGCGTCGGTGGGTTTAATACGGCGGGGAGGCATTGTGTCGGTGTTGTTTGTGCGCGTGGGTGTGTGAGAATACAGCGAATTCAACACAAACACAAAATACGAACAACAAGCAGACAGAATATTTGGGAAAAGATTAAAATTAAGTAAAGGAGCGAGTTTACCCAAAATTAGATGAAGATAGCTGCTCGTGGATGCCCCGATGCTGCTCGATTGGAAGCTGCAGCGATCTCTTCGACAAGTTCCGAAACGGGGGGGGATGGGGGAAATCTAGGGTTAGTGTGTAGGGAGATGGCGGGGGAATAAGATCGAGGCTGATCTTGGGGAAGAAAGCAGGAAGGCGCACGACGGGAGACGAAACGGCAGAGGTTCGGGTGATCGGGCGATGAAGAAAACGAACGGGTGTCGGGGGGGTTATATAGGGTTTTAAGTCGAACCGATCGGGTGACTTGTCACCCGGTCGGTTGACGGCTAGGTCGAAAATTTTGCCGAAGAAATGCTACAGGTGAACCGATCGGTTGACTTGTCAACCGATCGGTTGGCCGCTCCACACAATTTTCCCGAGAACTTAGGGCTGCTCACCCGGTCAGGTCAACCGATCGCGCTCGAACTCAACCGATCGGTTGATATTCCCCAAAATTTCCCGAGAGTTCTCCCCAGCTCACCCGGTCTGCCACCCGGTCTCTTCATTACTCAACCGATCGGGTCATATGGAGACAGATCTCGGCATGTATCTGATACGTCCCAACCGATCGGGTGAGATGTCACCCGATCGGTTGAGGCTTGTTTCCTGCAAAAACCAAGAGATTTGATTAAGTCCTCGAACGGATGTCCTCGCGGCTGATTTTATTTATAAAAATAGATAAAATAAAGTGAAAAATAACGCTAAAAAGTGGGAAAAAGTTTAGAACATGGGTTGCCTCCCATGAAGCGCACTTGTTTAACGTCGTTGGCTCGACGCCCGCAAGAGATGCTCATGGTGGCTGATACGGGTGATGCCCTAACTTAGGCATCTCTTCCTTGTTGGAGCTGAAGGCGCTCGGGGTAGTCAGCGGCTGGAAAAATACTTGCTCGACTACCCCCCTTTGTTCTTGGGGTCCGGGGGCTTTTCCTTGGTGTTGGCGCTTCCCGCCATCTTTTTCAGGATCCGAACCTCGTCTTTAGTGAGGTCCGTGAGCTCTTTCCCCGTTCTCCTCACAGGAGGAAACTTGGGGAACCCGGGAGGGGTCGTTCTCGCTGCACTTGGTTTTCCAGCAGCTTCTTTGTCTTCGGGGCCTTCTTCATCTTCAGAATTCCCCAATTCATCGGGGGGGTTTCTCAGGAGAATCTCCCAGGAGTTCTCCTCTACAGCTTTTTCTTCTTCTATCTCAAGCAAATTACACCGGAGGTCATCAGGAGGGTCGGGGTGCTTCATGGATAGTCCCAGGTTAAACTCAACTTTCTCTCCGCTGACGTTCAAGGAGAGTTTTCCGTTCTTCACATCTATAAGAACGCCAGCAGTGGCCATGAAAGGTCGTCCCAGGATAATGGGGGTGTGTGCGTCTTCGGGCATGTCCATGACTACAAAGTCCACAGGCACATGCACCCCTCTCACATTCACGGGGAGATCATCAACAATTCCCACCGGATATTTGACCGAGCCGGTCAGCTAGTTGTAGGGTCATCCCGGTGGGCTCCAAATCACCCATTCCTATCCTTCTGTACATCGACAAGGGCATCAAGCTAACACTCGCTCCTAGATCGACGAGTGCACGATTAATCTTCACAGCCCCGATCGTGCAAGGGATAGAGAAGCTCCCCGGGTCCTTGAGCTTTGGCGGGTTATCCCTCTGGATAAGAGCGCTACATTCCGCCGTCAGCACCACTTTCTCTTTTCTTGACCGTTTGGTCACCAAATCTTTCAAGAATTTTGCATAGGAGGGGATTGTCTCGATTGCCTCCAAGAAGGGGATCTGCAGGCTTAGGTCCTTGACCATGGCGAAGAACTTCCCATATTTCTCATCAATTTTCGCCTGAGCCAACCGTTGTGGAAATGGCACAACGGGTTTATATACTCTTGGGCTCTCTTCCTCCTTCTTCTTCTCTTCTTCAAACATTCCCTCCGGAGTCATGGGATTTGATGACGAAGCACCGGTGTCATTTAATTTTTCAGTCGGTCTCTCAACGACCAATGGTGCTTCCGGGTTGCTAGGGGGCACTCTAGTAGGAATTTGTGTCCCGCTTCTCAGAACGATAGCGGACACATTCGCGTGCTCGTGCACGAGTGCCGATGTTTGTGTTGCCCCCCTCGGGTTCACCTCCGGTTGTGGCGGCAATTGGTTTTGTGACCTTGCAAGGTTCGCCACTTGTAACCCCAGCTAGGTTACTTGGTCCGTGAGGGTCCTCTGACCCATTTCCAGCTTTTGGTTGATCCTCTCCTGATTGGTGATATATTGAGTCAAGAGAGACTCAACCGGAGAGACGGCCCTTTGTTGGCCATACTGCTGCTGCTGCTGGAACGGCTGCTGATTCCTGGGGACGTAGGATTGTTGCTGAGATGGTTGCTACTGAAACTGACTCTGCTGTGGCCTAGCCGGCTGATATGCTTGTTGCTGCGGCTGCTGAGGCGGCGAGGGCTGAAATGGTGGACGGTAACTGAAGTTCGGGTGGTTCCGGTTGTTTGGAGAGTAGGCCGGGTTGGAATTGGTTCTTGGTGGGTACGGCGCATTTCCCGTGGGATTGTAAAAAAGTGTGTTCGCCTGATCCAACGGTGGTGAGATGTCACCACCGTCGAATTCTCCGAAGAATCCGGACTCTACTGCTGAAACCTGCTGTGTATCGGCCCCACCGGCTCCTACCATCAGTGCAGAGATCTGGGTCGAAAGCAAGTCGAACTTGCTTGAAAGTTTGTCGACGTCCTCGACTCTGTGTATACCCCCAGTTCTTGGTGTGGCTCTCTCGTCACACCACCGCTCATTGTTGGATGCCATATTTTCCAGAATATTCCCGGCATCTTCCTCGCTTCGAAACATGAAGGAACCCCCAGCCGCGGCGTCCATAGAAGATTTAAGGTCATCCCTCAACCCATTGTAGAACAGATTGATAATCTGCCACTTCGGAAGCTCATGGTGAGGGCATCTTCTTTGCATCTCTTTATATCTCGTCCAAGCTTCATGCAAGGACTCGTGGCTGGCCTGGGAGAAGGAGGAGATCTCACTCCTCAACTTCATGGTCTTCCCCGGAGGAAAGAACTTTGTAAGAAAAGCGTTGGAGAGCTTCTCCCAGGTGTTGAAAGTGTTGGGGTCCTTCCCCCTTAACCATTGCTTGGCTTTGTCTCGCAAGGAGAAGGGGAACAGCTTCAGACGGATAGCCTCTGTCGTGACACCATTGATCCGGAAGGTGTCACACTTCTCCAAGAAGGAGTCTAGATGCTCGATCGGGCTCTCCATGGGTGCACCCGCAAACTGATCCTGCTGGATCCATGTCACCAATGACGGCTTTAGCTCAAAGCTCTGGGCCGTGATAGCTGGAGGACGGATGGCGGAAGTGGACTCGATAGATGGCATCGAGTATTCCAGCAGAGACTTCTGAGGTGGGGTGTTCTCCTCCATGGATTCGGGATCTTCCCTTCTCCGCTTCTCGGCGGCCAAGCGCCTAAGGGTGGCATTAATCTCTGGATCGAGGGGAATCAAGTCGTCAAGACTCCTTGAACTCCTGCGCATGAAAAACAACAAACACCCGTGAAGCGACAAGTGGGAAAGAAACAGATAAAATAAGAAATAAAAATAAGAAAAACAAATAAGAAAAAGAAAAAAAAAAGAATGCGAAAATTATCGCGAGGTAGGGATGTGAGCTAGACACGAGGGTTTTCAAGATCCTAAAATATCAAGCACGTTGCCTCCCGGGCAACGGCGCCATAAACTTGACCGGCGCCCCGCTTGCGTCGCGGCGGCGCGGTGTTGTCTACCGCAAGTTTCACGGTTAGTGTAGGGTGTGGGAATATCGAACTCAGGGAGGCGAGGTTATGCTTGGGTCAGATAGGACCTAAATCACCCCGAGGGGCGAGCTAGCCCGAATCGGTGGTTGGTTGTCACGAAAGGAAATGAAAGCGTATGAACAAAAAGAAAGTAAACCCGGGACTTTGGTTTCCGACCCGACGAGAGACTCTCGCCGCTACGGCCTACGGGTATGGATAGCGATCGGCATTAGGGTCTAATGGTGAGACGTTGCCTCTGAAAGTGGTACCGGCGTCCCATGGGCCCGATATTCCGGTCGGTGCCTAGGATGATACACCGGACTTCCCGGATTCGATCAGTGGGCACTCCCGTGTCCATAAACACTGATCGATCCCGGAGCACTAAGTCCGCAACGATATCTCCCAACGTCTCATCCTGTCGCTCCCGCGTGCTAGGATTCGGCGTCTACGCTAAAGGCGTGAGCTTTGGCTAGGGAGTCAACCGCCAAGTTTATTCCCCCTTGGCCCGACGGTCAAAGGCGGTCTTTTTCCCGCCGATGACAATGAAACGCCCCGCGTAACCGTTAGATTCCTACTCCCTATCGATTTCCTAACCCTATGGACGCATCGGGAAGAGCCCCCGAAGGGGCTTCCACCAAAATCCCAGATTTGGGAACTACTCACAAAAATTCATGAAAAAGCAATCTAAATGAAATTTAACCGTTAGAATCATAATCAGACAATTGCAATGCGGAAGTAAAGGAGTAATAAAGACAATACTAAAAAATTAGAAAGATCTGAAAACTTACTTAAGAGTAACAATTGCAGCCGTCACAAGGAAATAAAACAGTAAAAAAATACAACTCCCCCGTTTCTGGAACCATAGGGGTCCTATATATAGATTTTCGGATCAACCGATCGGGTGACAAGTCAACCGATCGGTTGATCCGTTACAGATAAATTACAGAAAACGGCGAGTTTTCACCCAATCTCACGAACCGATCGGGTGAGTTCTTGAGCGACCGGTTGGATCTTGGAGCAGTCGGGTGAACCGGTCGGTTCGACGCCCGTGTCTTCAGCTCTTTTTCTCAGCTACAGATGAACTGATCGGGTGAGAGTCACCCGATCGGTTGGAAACAGCCGCCCGCAGAACCGGTCTGTGAACCGGTCGGGTGACTTCTTTGTGAGCTGCGGTAGCGACCGGTTGGTGCACGCGTGCATCACCCGATCGGTTGGAGATGACCAACCGATCGGGTGAGGGGCTGAAAGATGAATACTTCGCCGTTTGACCCCCTGGATCACGCGTGACTTCTCCCGTTGCTCCGGGGACTTGGGATATCATCGTAAAAGGTCCCCTACGTGGTCGAACTCCTGCAATCATGGACAAACAAAGAAAAGTGAAAGAAAACGGGAAAACATACGAAAACGAATAAGAGACGGCAGAAAACACGGAGAAACACAAAAGAAAACGTGCGTGAATATATGAAATATAGACGCACGTCAGGAGGCAACGTGCTTGTTATTTTAGGATCTCTTGAACCCTCGTGTCTAGCTCACATCCCTACCTCGCAATAATTTTTGCATTCTCCTTTTTCTTTTTCTTTTTGTTCTTCCTTATTTTTATTTCTTATTTTATCTGTTTCTTTCCCACTTGTCGCTTCACGGGTGTTTGTTGTTTTTCATGCGCAGGAGTTCAAGGAGTCTTGATGACTTGATTCCCCTCGATCCAGAGATTAACGCCACCCTTAGGCGTTTGGCCGCCGAGAAGCGAAGAAGAGAAGATCCCGAATCCATGGAGGAGAACACCCCGCCTCAAAAGTCTCTGCTGGAGTACTCGATGCCATCCATCGAGTCTACTTCCGCCATCCGTCCTCCAGCTATTGCGGCTCAAAGCTTTGAGCTGAAGCCGTCTCTAGTGACATGGATCCAGCAGGATCAGTTTGCGGGTGCACCCATGGAGAGCCCGATCGAGCACCTAGACTCCTTCTTGGAGAAGTGTGACACCTTCCGGATTAATGGTGTCACGACAGAGGCTATCCGTCTGAAGCTGTTCCCCTTCTCTTTGCGAGATAAAGCCAAGCAATGGCTAAGGGGGAAGGACCCCAACACTTTCAACACCTGGGAGAAGCTCTCCAACGCTTTTCTGACAAAGTTCTTTCCTCCGGGGAAGACCATGAAGTTGAGGAGTGAGATCTCCTCCTTCTCCCAGGCCAGCCACGAGTCCTTGCATGAAGCTTGGACGAGATATAAAGAGATGAAAAGAAGATGCCCTCACCATGAGCTTCCGAAGTGGCAGATTATTAACCTGTTCTACAATGGGTTGAGGGATGACCTGAAATCTTCTATGGACGCCGCGGCTGGGGGTTCCTTCATGTCTAGAAGTGAGGAGGATGCCGGGCATATTCTGGAAAATATGGCATCCAACAATGAGCGGTGGTGTGACGAGAGAGCCACACCAAGATCCGGGGGTATACACAGAGTCGAGGACATCGACAAACTTTCAAGCAAGTTTGACTTGCTTTCGACCCAGATCTCCGCACTAATGGTAGGAGCCGGTGGGGGCCGGTACACAGCAAATTTCTGCGGTAGAGTCCGAATTCTTTGGGGAATTCGACGGTGGTGACATCTCGCCACCGTTGGATCAGGCGAGCGCACTATTTTACAACCCTACGGGAAATGCGCCGTATCCGCCAAGGACAAATTCCAACCCGGCCTACTCTCCAAACAACCGGAACCACCCGAACTTCAGTTACCGGCCACCATTTCAGCCCTCACCGCCTCAGCAGCCGCAGTAACAAACTTATCAGCCGGCTAGGCCACAGCAGCAACCATTTCAGCAACAATCTTATGCCCCCAGGAATCAGCAGCCGTTCCAGCAGCAGCAGCAGTATGGCCAACAGAGGGCCGTCTCTCCGGTTGAGTCTCTCTTGACTCAATATATTACCAACCAGGAGAGGATCAACCAAAAGCTGGAAATGGGTCAGCGGACCCTCACGGACCAAGTAACCCAGCTGGGGTTACAAGTGGCGAACCTTGCATGGTCACAAAACCAATTACCGCCACAACCGGAGGTGAACCCGAGGGGAGCAACCCAAACATCGGCACTCTTGCACGAGCACGCAAATGTGTCAGCTATCGTTCTGAGAAGCGGGACACAAATCCCTACTAAAGTGCCCCCTAGCAACCCGGAAGCACCATTGGTCGTTGAGAAACCGATCGAAAAATCAAACGACACCGGCGCTTCGTCATCAAATCCTATGACTCCGGAGGGAGTCTCTGAAGAAGAGAAGGAGAAGAGGGGGGAAGAGAGCCCTAAAGTATATAAACCCGTTGTGCCATTTCCACAACGGTTGGCTTAGGCAAAAATTGATGAGAAATATGGCAAGTTCTTCGCCATGGTCAAGGACCTGAGTTTGCAGATCCCCTTCCGAGAAGCAATCGAAACAATCCCCTCCTATGCAAAATTCTTGAAAGATTTGGTGACTAGAGGGTCTAGAAAAGAGAAAGTAGTGTTGACGGCGGAGTGTAGCGCTCTTATCCAAAGGGCAAATCCGCCGAAACTTAAAGACCCGGGGAGCTTCTCTATTCCTTGCATGATCGGGGCAGTGAAGATTCATCGCGCACTAATCGATCTCGGAGCGAGTGTTAGTTTGATGCCCTTGTCAATGTACAGAAGGATAGGGATGGGCGATTTGGAGCCCACCGGTATGACCCTACAACTAGCTGACCGATTGGTCAAATATCCGGTGGGAGTTGTGGATGACCTTCCCGTGAATGTGAGAGGGGTGCATGTGCCTGTGGACTTTGAAGTCATGGACATGCCCGAAGACGCACACACCCCCATTATCCTGGGACGGAATTTCATGGCCACTGCTGGCGTTCTAATAGATGTGAAGAACGGAAAACTATCTTTGAACGTCAGCGGAGAGAAAGTTGAGTTTGATCTGGGATTATCCATGAAGCACCCCGATCCCCCTGATGACCCTGGATGCAATTTGCTTGATATAGAAGAAGAAATAGCTGTAGAGGAGAGCTCCTGGGAGATTCTCCTGAGAAACCCCCCCCCCCCCCCCCCCCCCCCCCCCCCCGATGACTTGGGGGATTCAGAAGATGGAGACGGCCCCGAAGACAGAGAAGCTGCTGGAAAACCGAGTGCAGCAAGAACGACCCCTCCCGGGTTCCCCAAGACTCCTCCTGCGAGGGGAACGGGGAAAGAGCCCATGGACCTCACTAAAGACGAGGTCCGGATCATGAAGAAGATGGCGGGAAGCGCCAACACCAAGGGAAAGCCCCCGGATCCCAAGAACAATGGGAGGGTAGTCGAGCAAGTATTTTTCCAGCCGCTGACTACTCCAAGTTCCTTCAGCTCCAATGAAGAAGAGATGCCGAACTTTGGGCATCACCCGTACCAACCACCATGAGCATCTCTCGCGGGCGTCGAGCCAACGACGTTAAACAAGTGCGCTTCATGGGAGGCAACCCATGTTCTAAACTTTTTCTCCAATTTTTAGCGTTATTTTTTAAATTTATTTTATCTATTTTTATAAATAAAATCAACCGCGAGAGCATCCGTTCGGGGACTTAAACAAATCTATTGGTTTTTGCAGGAAACAAGCCCCAACCGATCGGTTGACATCTCACCCGATCGGTTGGGATGTATCATATACAAGCCGAGATCTGTCCCCATATGACCCGATCGGTTGAGTAATGAAGAGACCGGGTGGCAGACCGGGTGAGCTGGGAAGAACTCTCGGGAAATTTTGGGGAATATCAACCGATCGGTTGAGTTCGAGCGCGATCGGTTGACGCGACCCGGGTGAGCAGCCCTAAGCTCTCGGGAAAATGAGTGGAGCGGCCAACCGGTCGGTTGAAAAGTCAACCGACCGGTTCGCCTGTAGCATTTCTTCGGCATGATTTTCGACCTAACCGTCAACCGATCGGGTGACAAGTCACCCGATCGGTTCGACTTAAAACCCTATATAAACCCCCCCCCCCCCCCCCCCCGACACCCGCTCGTTTTCACCCTCGCCCGATCGCAAATCTCGCCGTCGTTTCACCTTCCCCTCTCTCCCAACAACCGATCTTCCTCCCCCACGGCCTCTACTCCTCCATTACTCCTTCTCCCCACCACCTCCATCAATCCCTCCATCATCTCAACCCTCTCTCCCCTCCCATTCCAAATTTTTGACCTAATTTTCCCAAAACCACCCCCATTTCGATAATTATTGCCGAAGGAGTTTGCCGCGGCTCCACGCCACTCTCTTTGAATAGTGTGGGGCATCTAAGAGCAAGCTCCGCCATTCCGTTTGGGTACACTCGTTCCGAAGCTCAAATTTATATATTTGCCCTATTAACTGTGCTTGCTCGTTTGCTTGTGTAGTGTGCATCCGCTGTTTTTACACTCATTCTTGCTCACACACTTACACATGGCTCGGGATACGGATAAGGGGAAGGGAATTATGCGGGAAGAGGAGCCGTCTCGAAAGAGACGAAAACAAACACGCCCCCCTTCCCGTACACAAGCACTTACACTTGGCCCTCCTCCGCTGTTATCCCCCCTGTGGACCCAATGCTGGGCCCGCATGGGTATATTTTTCGGAACCAGGAGCGCAAAGATTTTTACCGTAGGCTTGATGCTCGAGGGCATCTATCCACCAAGTTCCCGCATGCTCGTACACTTGTCGATCTCGGTGTCTTCACCGAGGTCGAATCTCTTTTCGCTAACTTAGGATGGTTAGCCTTTCTTAATGCACATGCCATATCCTACCCGGCACTCACACTCGAATTTCTCTCTACGCTTGTCTGGGAGTCCGGGTCGATCATTAGATTCAGGGTGCGTAACCGTAGTGTCACCACAAATCTGAACACGATTAATGATATATTTGGTTTCCCCAATCTCGGGGATGATGCCATCCGACACTACGGGTACACGCCCGAGTTTGATGTCGATCAATTCTGGTTCCGCCTCACGCTGATCCGTGACTACCCCCGAGGAAGGGCCAAGGCCTCCTCCATCATTCATCCCGTGTTTCGATTGGCCCACAGAATCATTTCATCTGCATTCTTTCCTAGGGACGAGTCAGGCACTGTGACTATCCCTGACCTTTTTATACTTTGGGCCATGACTTTTCCTTATGTCCGGGATGATGATGGAGTTAGCTTCAGGGCCCCTACCGTCCCCATCCATGGCAGCGATTGGCTTGTTTACAAGCTACTCGAGATCAGCCGGGCCGGTAAGGGGAAGTTTTGTTGCGGGGGCATCATCACGATCATCTGCTCTCACGCCCAATTCAATATTACCATCCCCGATAATCTTCCTGCTGCCGCAGGACCCTCACATCTTGATATTGATGTCCTACGGCACATCCACATGATCAAACCCCGCTCGGATGGCCGCTTCATATTTCATTACGGCCACCCCCCAGCCCCTTACACCATTCTGCCCAACCTCGCTCGCATGACCCTTGCTCTCGTGGGAGATTGGACTTTCCCTCCTGATCCCGATTTCTTAGCGGGGTTGAATCTTCCTTTCCTTCCCGCAGGCGCCCGCAGATCACCGTCCCCTGCCGCCCACTTAGGCGAGCAGGATATCCCTGCGTCTGGGGAAGATTTAGGGGCTGGCCCGAGTCATCCCGTTTCTGCTCCGGGGACCGATCACGTCTGAGCATCTCTTTGCGGCCATTTCTGGCCTTGTCTCCTGTGCTGGCATGACCACTGCCACCGGCACCTCTTCGACCCCTACCTGGCGGCACCACCTCTGCCTCGCGTCAGTCTACGTCTTTTGGTCGCCGTCAGGTATCTGCCCGTCTGGGGCTTGAGAGGGAGGTCGCTGCCCTTCGTGAGCTCGCCATGTCCTCTGCTTCCTCGGACCCATCGCCATCCTCCTTTCTTACTCACCCACGTTTCCTCGCACTTGAGAGGAACGTGGCCGCCATTCTCCGCCTTCTTACCCATATCCACGGACCACCTCCACCTTCACCACCCCCACCTTCACCACCCAGTCGATCTTCTCCTCCACCCACCCACACTTCTCCACATCCATCACCCCCCTCACCACATTCCTCCCCTCCCTCTTCACATCCCATCCCAGCATCCACTTCACCCCTCCCGACCACTTCCACCGCACCCACGCTACCTCACTCCTCCTCCGTCACTCCATACGTGCGCCGGAGGAAATTGCCGGTGCGCTCCAGATCCCTCCCACCACCTCCCACTACCGTCACCACCGCATCTACTTCCTTCACTTCTATTCCTCTCACCACCGCCTTGATCGCCTTCCTACCACCACCACCCACCACCACCGACACTCCTCCCATTGTTCACACCACCACTGCCCCCTACTCCTTCACCTCTTTCCCCACTTCTCAGCACATTCCCAGCCTCCCCCGACCACCCATCCACACCCTCTTCCGAGGAGGACGAGGACTCAGCTCCTCCTGCTTTCTAGATTCACCCCTTTTGTTTTTGACTCCCCGTTGCACATATCTGGATTTCATTGATCATATCATTTCGCTAGCACTTTCTGGTCTAGCTTGGGGGACGTCTATTTTGGTATGCTGTCGTGTTTTGTTTGTTTTTCTCATTTTGTGTGTGTGTGCTTGTTTTTCATTTTTTTTGAGTGTCGTGTCGTGTGCCTTTTATTTTTATTTTCGTTTTGTTTGATTTTGATTTTGATATTTCTTTCTTTTTCAATTTTATCTATGTGTTTTCCTCGTTTTCATTTCTTTTTGTGTCAGTGCGTATTCCCCCCCCCCCCCCATTTTCATTGCCCTCCCCGTCCTCATTCATATTGCATTGAGGGCAATGCAAACTTCAGCTTGGGGGAGTCGCACTGTGTGCGTCGTTTTAGTCCTTCTTTTTCTGTTTTTTGTGTCGTTTTCATCGTGTTTTTATTTTTTCTTCTTTTTTCTCTTTCTTTCTTTTTTTAGCTCTTTCTCCTAGAGATGAATTCTATGATGAATCGCCACAAAGTCACACACACCTAGCTTTGCATCGACAATCACACTCACTAACCCTAGGATTTCGAGTCATCTTGCATTTCACGCATAGTGGGTCCACTTAGCTTTTTGTGAGTCGTGTGTCGTGACTAGCATTTGGTGCGCTTCTGCTTTGTGATTTTACTTTATATACCTGTCTAGGAATGACCCCTAGATTATCATGCTTCGATATTGAATACGCGGTATTTGCTTCTAATGTCTGCTTCTATATGCATGCTATATATATCGTATACTTCAATTCGCATGCGTCGGGATTCCACAACTAAGGACTAGGATAACCCATTTAGCCTACGCTCTATTTAGCGAGAATAGTTTCATTTGCCCAAGTGTTTAGATTTCGACTTCTTTTTTTGTTTTACTTGGTGCAAATCCCCTCGTCGTGTACCGTTCTCCCACTTGGGAGAGTACACATGTGTATAGCCAAAAACCCAAAAATCCAAAAAAAAAAGGAGAAAAGAAAAGAAAAACCCAAAAAGAAAAGAAAAGAAAAATTGTGTATAGCCCAAAAATTCAAAAAAATACAAATGCCCAAAACCCAAAAAGAATTTCCGTGTGAATATTTTTTCATTCTTGCCAAGAATAAAGGGAAGGCGAGAATTTGCACCGAGTGTTCTTCTCCACATCATCTCAACCCCCGTCGTTATCGAAAACACTTGGCTTAGGAACTTTTTAGCTAGTATCTAGGCTGTAGTGGCGTGATTTCCTTAACCCTAGTTGTGGAGTCCCCGATGCATGATACGCTTCTATTCCCACTCTTCTCATGCATGCTTGAACTTATATTCGCCGCTTAATTCAATTCGGATCGATATTTTGGGTCATATCTTGGATTTGTGTATATCAAGCCTCATAGCACATCGTAGATAGCATCACCATTTGCTAGCACACGACCACGCTCGCTCGCGCTTCACTGTGTGGACCCACGACACTTATTTGGACTCGCTTTCCTAGGTTTAGTGGTGTGATTTGGCGTTTGCTTGCCTGGTGTGTCGTTTTCGATTTTGGTGGCTCTGATGGACGATCTAGGGCTTAGAGTTTTCTTTTTCTTTCTTCCTCTCTATCTTTCCCTTCCGAGCTCCTACTCTCACTCGTCTTCCTCGAGGACGAGGAAGAGTTCAGCTTGGGGGATTTTGACATGCGTTTATATTTCATATATTCACGCACGTTTTCTTTTGTGTTTCTCCGTGTTTTTCCGCCGTCTCCTATTCGTTTTCGTATATTTTCCCGTTTTCTTTCACTTTTCTTTGTTTATCCATGATCGCAGGGGTTCGACCACGTTGGGGACGTTTAACGATGATATCCCAAGTCCCCGGAGCAACGGGAGAAGTCACGCGTGATCCAGGGGGTCAAACGTCGAAGATTTCATCTTTCAGCCCCTCACCCGGTCGGTTGGTCATCTTCAACCGATCGGGTGATGCACGCGTGCACCACCCGGTCTCTGCCGCAGCTCACAAAGAAGTCACCCGACCGGTTCACAGACCGGTTCTGCGGGTGGCTGTTCTCTGTTTTTTCGAGCAGAATTCCAACCGATCGGGTGACTCTCACCCGATCGGTTCATCTGTAGCTGATGAAGAAGAGCTGAAGACACGGACGTCGAACCGACCGATTCACCCGACTGCTCCAAGATCCAACCGGTCGCTCAAGAACTCACCCGACCGGTTCATGAGATCGGGTGAAAACTCGCTGTTTTCTGTTATTTATTTGTAACGGGTCAACCGATCGGTTGACGCGAAGTTCTATATATAGAACCCCTAGGGTTCCAGAAACGGGAGTTGCTGTTTTTCTACTGTTTTATTTCCTTGTGACGGCTGTAATTGTTACTCTTTAGTAAGTTTTCAGATCTTTCTAAAATTTTAGTATTGTCTTTATTACTCTATTACTTCCGCATTGCAATTGTCCGATTATGATTTCAACGGTTAAATTTCATTTAGATTGCTTTTTCATGAATTTTTGTGAGTAGTTCCCAAATCTGGGATTTTGGTGGAAACCCCTTCGGGGGCTCTTCCCGATGCGTCCATAGGGTTAGGAAATCGATAGGGAGTAGGAATCTAACGGTTACGCGGGGTGTTTCATTGTCATTGGCGGGAAAAAGACCGCCTTTGACCGTCGGGCCAAGGGGGAATAAACTTGGCGGTTGACTCCCTAACCATAGCTCACGCCCTTAGCGTAGACGCCGAATCCTAGCACGCGGGAGCGGCAGGATGAGACGTTGGGAGATATCGTTGCGGGCTTAGTGCTTCCGGGGTCGATCAGTGTTAATGGACACGGGAGTGCCCACTGATCGAATCCGAGAAGCCCGGTGTATCATCCTGGGCACCGACCGGAATATCGGGCCCATGGGACACCTGTACCACTTTCAGAGGCAACGTCACACCATTAGACCCTAATCCCGATCCCTATCCATACCCGAAGGCCGTATCGGCGAGAGTCTCTCGTCGGGTTGGAAACCAAAGTCCCGGGTTTACTTTCTTTTCGTTCACACCCTTTTATTTTCTTTCGTGACAACCATCTACCGATTCGGGCTAGCTCGCCCCTCGGGGTGATTTAGGTCCTACCTGACCCAAGCACAACCTCGCCTCCCTGAGTTCGATATTCCCGCACCCTACACTAACCGTGAAACTTGCAGTAAACGACAACGCGCCGCCGCGACGCAAGCGGGGCGCCGGTCAAGGATGGCCACACCAAATCTATAGTGACACCAGTATAGGAGGTGCGAGATTTGGATGCATTTGCTACAGAATAACCAAGTCCAATATGATGTGTGACCGGAAATTGGTTTGAAGCAATTCATCCAATTGCCTTTTCCCTTTGTTAAATCTCTTAACTTAGGAGGACATGAGCTCATATTTCTCATTTAAAGAAGAAATAGTAGTGTCCAAGGTGGACACATGTGTGGTGAGCTGATGCACTTGGGTTTTGAGAGAATCATTCTCAATACCCAATTGTGTGTTTTGTGAGAGGAGATCATCGCTTCTTCAAAAGAAACATGATCTAATTGAGATTTGAGGGAATTTCGCCTCATTTCTCCATGTGCCATTTTGAGAAATCAAATTTTCTTTCTCAAGTGTGAGTGTGTTAATAATAGTGTCATTATTAGTGATGGATGCATGGATGACTTAGATGCACTTAATTCCTTCAAATTAGTATACTTAAGCATGAGAAAATGATACTTAGAAAATAACACTTCATTAGCTATTCTAAGTTCATCCATTGTTACCTCGGATTTATCATTCTCACTTGAGCTTTCATCAGAGAATGTATCTTCACGTGCCATGAAGCACATGTGTGCATCTCACCCTTCTCAACCTCAGATTCCCTTGAAGAATCCCCACTCGAGTCATCAAAAGTGCCAACGAGTCCTTTCTTCTTATCCTTCTTGAATTTTTCGGACTTGTGGTACTTTGGTGCTTTCCACTTAAAACAAAGAGATGAAGAATTATAAGTGGAATCAAATTTATATTTGGATGGGAATTTACCTTTGCGAAAGAAGCGTTGAAACTTCTTCGTCATGAGTGCCATTTCCTCTAAATCCATCTCGTTCTTAGACTCATCACTATCAGAGGATGAAGATGTAGCCTTGAACGTGAATGCCTTCTTTTTTGCCTCTGTTGTCTTCATCATTCCTCTAATCTTCAATCGGTTATCCCTTCTCACTTCATAAGACATGCGAGTACCGATGAGATTCACCATGATGTAGCTCTTCATGTCATTGACCGCCTCAATAGCAATTGCTCTTCTTTCCCATTTTGAGGTCATTGACATGATAATCTTCCTCACTTTCTCTTGTTGGTGTATATTTGTCTAAGAGCTTTAAGCTCAGTAGTGATGTCGATGAAGAGACCATACATCGTGGCAATGTTCCCATCTTCCTTTATTTGAAACATGTCAAAGTTTTGTATAGCAACATATAACTTTGAAAACTTTACCTTGTTGTTCCATTCGTGTGTGACGATGAGATGGTTTCATATTTGATATGCACTCTTACATGTGCATATCTTATTGAACTCATCGAGATCCATTGCACAATGAAGGGTGTTCACTGCTTTGCCATTATTTACCTCTGTGGACTTCTCGGCTGGAGTCCATTTGTCAAAATCCTCTTCCGTAGGCTCTACGTAATCCTTATGGAGGGTTCTCCATAGAGAAGCACTCCTAAGAAATGCACTCCTAAGAAATGTCTCCATCTGGTACTTCCAATAGCCAAAATTTGTGCCATTGAAGCGCGGAGGACGAACTGTAGATTGTCCTTCGAATATGGAAGAAGCACTATCACGATCGTGATTGTTGTAGGAAGAATGTGGAGGAATGTTGTTGTTGTTGGATGCCAGAGCTATAACCTTTAGCTCTGATACCAATTGTAAGGACCCTGGCTATGAGGAAAATATTAGAAGGGGGTTTGAATAGTGTTTATAAAATTAACCAAGAAATTACGCCTACTTAAAATCCTAATCTTATAAAGATGCGAAAATAAATGAAACAATAAATAAGAAATATGAATACAAGGATGTTTCAAGAGTTTAGATTACCCAAGTCAAACCCGACTTGTTCCCGGTAATCATACGTCCCTTCCACCAAGGATACTACCAGGATACTCAAGTTAGAACCATAACTTGAGGTTTCCTTTCAACCCACTTGTAGTAACCCTATAAGTATAATCAATATACAATTGATGTCCTTGAATCCCACAACTTGGGATCAAGCAAACCACTCTTACAACAGAGAGTAAAACCAAACTACGAAAGTCATGAAATTTCAAATACACTTACAAATCACCTATGCCTTTAAGTAGAACTTGAAGGAGAAAAGTGATTGGAGTATTAATATCTTTCAAGAAGAGAGATAAGCCCTTTCTCTTATCACCACCAAATTCCTAGAAGATATGAACTTTGATTCTAGGTTGGAGAGCAAGAGAGAATGATGGCTAGATAGATTTTGCACTTGAGAGCTTTAGATCTAGAGATGAAATTAATGGAGTTCTAAGATATGATCAAGAGTTAGTCAAGAGACCCCAATGGAACAGTAGAGGGCCTCTTTATAAGTTCTCTAAAACCCTCAAACAAAATACCCAAAACCCCCTTGGAAATCCGTGTAGAAAATCCCAACGAATTAATTTTACAGCCAGGACAGGCGACTGATGAAGAACGGACAGTCGCCAGCTGCACTGTGTCAGAGAGTAGGTGAGAATTCAAATGGTAACTTACCATGTAGGACAATCGACTGATGAAGGTTAGACAGGCGCCTGAAAATCGCTAGGCGCCTGGAAAACCTTCTACAGGCGTCTGTATGGAAAAATGTGTAAGATGTCAAAATGTAAGAATTCTGGTAAACTTGGACGTGCGACTGATGAGGTATCCACATGCGCCTGCGCCATGCATAGGCGACTGCGAAACCAACTTCAGTCGTCTGTGTGCACAAGTACGTAACTTGCCAAAATGAAAGATCTGGGCAAGTGATGGACATGCGACTGTAGAGGTATAGATAGGCACATGTACAATGGGCAGGCGCTTGTAAAACCTACATAGTGCGCCTGGATGCACAAGTGCGTAATTTGATAGATCTTGGGATCTTTAGGCAAGAGGAGACATGCGATTGACTAACAAGTCACATGTGCCTGAACTAGATAGACGCCTATACTTTGTGCATCAGTCACCTATTGAATGTTAGGAATGAAAAGCCCAAAAACCTATGTCAAAATGTGTGCATTACAGAAGACTGCAGAACAATTATCAGGTGCCTGTATGGAGACATGCGCATGTATTTTGTTCTTCAGTCAGCTGTTGAAAGTCCAGAATGCACATTAAAGGGAATGAGAGTTCTAGCAAAAGGTTTCTAATGACTTCCTAGGCTAGATAAAGTGAAGTGTGTGAGCACCTAGATAGTTCTACTACAAGGATACATTCTAATCAAGAGAAATAAAAGCATAAAAAGATTTACACTGAATATATACTTCTCTTCTTTCTCTTGACTGGCCTTGAAGTCCTTGAAGCTTCTTTCTTCAACTTGATCACCCAATTTTCAATTCATAAAGCTGTGATTGATCTTGATAGTCATCCAATGCTATTTGATCTTCATGATTAGCTTTGGCAATGGATTAACTGCATAGAGGGGATTAGTCATAAGTATTTATGTTTGCTCATCATCAAAACCAAGTAAGGAGAAGTCCAAAACTTAACATTTACAACCAACATTTTTATACGTTCGTGACACACATATTCCTTCACTATTCTTCCATCTTTACCAGTGACCAACGTAATACCAACAGTTCCTCCTTGTGATTCGATTCCCGCTCACCACTTAACCATGCGCTTGTAATAAAACTACATTGTTTTGGGTGTACATCTCGATGCGATCAGGTAGTCGGACCAATTATTTTCCAGTAACCAAGTTGATCACTGTCTGTGTGATCAGACGTCTGATGCCTTTGTACCAGACGACTGAGCAGTGAACCAGACGTCTGGAAAGTCTTCTTCAAATGTATGGTATATATCCGTTAGACTGCATTTAATGCCCAGTCAGAACAGTACACCAGTCGACTGGTCGTTCTTCTTCAGGTGACATGCGACTAGGATTTCTGCCTATTGATAGCCATTTGAAGCATTAATCCTTGTGCACTTTAGCTGGTTTTGAGCAGATTTCCATGGCTTATAAATAGGGCTTTAATGTCTTGACTTGATATGTTAGCTAAGCATCTATGTCTTGACTTGATATGTTAGCTAAGCATCTAAGACTTCATTCAATACACTCTTAAGTGATTCCAAGTCATTTACTTCTCAACTAGATTATTCAAGAGTATTCAAAGCAATTCTAGCTCAAGCTCTCAAGATCAACTTGTCTTCAAAACATTCAAGATCAACTTCTAGCATCCTTTTCTACACATCTTGAGACAAGTTAGTAAGTTCTCTCACTCTCATCATTTAGAGCACATCACACACACCTTATTGCTTAATTCTTAAGAGTATTATTCAAGGCGTATGTTATGAAGTTTTTTCATATTTCGTTATATCTTTCTCTTGATATTGAGAGTTCCTCTCAGTTGTAAGAGAAGTCCATTCCCGATTTGTGGGAAGTGGAAGAAATGTTATTCTCGGTTGCGAGAGTAGTCCATTCTCAGTTTGTGGGAAGTGGAAGAAGTTGTGTCAATTTGCACTTGTCAAGTTTTAACCAGTGGTCATTAGTGGAAACACTAATCACTAATATGTTGCTAATGGATTGCTGGAGTAGGATTCAAGGGAGTCAGGGAGTCTTGGTGAATCCGAACCGAGGCATATCATTTGTTTGCGTTTGCATATTTGTGTTGTTGCTCTCTTTCTCTATTCTGCACTAAGGTTGCATAAGGGATATTTATTTTGGCATAAATTCCTTATTAAGTTTTATAAAGCACTATTCACCCCTAGTGTTTTTCCCTATAGTTTCTTATCCTAGAATTGGTATCAAAGATAGGTTTTTTCGAACTATGGAAACCACAAGCAACAACCACCACCATGATGGTGCATCATCTACCATGGAAGGCCAATCCACAATTCGACCTCCACACTTCAATGGGTCCAATTATGGATATTGGAAAGCCAAGATGATCATCTTCCTTAAGAGTCCTTCACTTTGGCGTTCGGTAGAGAATGAGTAAGTTGATCCACTTGAGGAAGACAACTCAAAGTGGACACTGGTTCAAGTGCTTGCAGAAACAAACAATGCAAAGGTGATGAACTCGCTCATATGTGCATTGAATGCATCCGAATTCAACAAAGTGTCGAATTGCACCACCGCACACCAAATTTGGAGACATCTCCAAGTTACTCTTGAAGGGACAACCCAAGTTAAGTTGTCAAAACTTCATGTTTTCGTTCAACGATTTGAAATGTTTCAAATGCAGGAAACGAAAACCATCTCTAGCATGTTTGCAAGATTCACAGATATCGTGAATGATCTTTAGGCCCTTGGGAAAATATACGCCCAAGTGGAAAAGGTAAGGAAACTCATTATGGTCGTCACCCCAGAAAGGGAAAGGAAGACAATGTCCATTAAGGAAGGTAATAACATGGAGACATACACAATTGAGGCCTTCATAGGAAACTTTATGGCTTATGAGGTTAAGAAGGAGGATAGAGAAGAAAGGGATGCTTTAAAGGTTCTATCCGAACCAAAGAAGAAAGCAATTGCTTTCAAAGCCACTTCAGAGAATGAAGACTCTGGCGAAGAAATGGACATAGAATCCATAGCTCTTATGGCTATGATGTTTCAACGGTTTTACCGGAGAGGTAATTTCAAACCAATGAATAAATTTGTTTCTACTAATGATTCTTCTTTGTGTTTTAATTGCAATAAGCCATGACATATCAAGATGGATTGCCCCTTGCTTAAGAAAAAGGATAAATGGAAAGCTCCCAAGTACAAGAAGGGAGATGTGCACAAAGGGAACAAAAACAAGAAGGGACTCGTAGGAACATGAGATGATTCTAGCAAAGATTCAAATAGCGATGAATTTGATAAGGAAAACGGAGAGGTAGCACACACGTGTTTCATTGGTAAGGGAAGCTCTCCAAAGAACTCTTCTAGTGAGAGTGAGAGCGACACCGATGATGTAACAATGGATGACCTCAAATTAGCTAGTGAACTTTTATTGATAAGTATCAAAAATTGTTTAACTCATATATGATTGCTAAGGGCAAACTAGCTAGCATTGCTACTTCTTCTATGAAATTTGATATGAATGTTAATTCTATCTCTCATAATGCACTTATTTATTAAGGAGAAAGCCTCTTTGGCTTCTCAAAATGATTGCTTGAGAAATGAGGTTATATCTGTAGGAAGATATATACACTCGAGGCAAGTTATCCTAGCGAACATCTTTTTTGAATAAATGTTACTAATTATCCTAGTATGATTAGAATGGTTTTTAAAAATACCTGGATAACTTACTTAGACTTAAATAAGGTCAAACACATATCTAGATGGAGATCTCAATTATGGAAAGTGAATGACCGATAGGAACTTAAGTCTTAAAACGTTCATGGTCATAGATGTGTCGAGAAAAGGATATCGGCATATCAGACATAATCTTTGTCTTAACCTAAAGGGTAATGATGATATCATAATCATTCAACTTGGCAAAGTCAGAGACAAGGCACATGTGCTCATTGGAGAATGAGTCCACTGAATGACCCAATAAAGGGTTATCAAATGGTTAACTTTAACTAAACTGTCATTGATAACTCTCTAGTGATGATAAGCTAGTTGGTCCTTTAGACTTGAGGTCATTGTATGAACCTGTGCGTGAACGATGTCACTTAGATATATGATCTAGCCTAAAGTCTTCACTCGTTGAAAGGTCTTAGGATGGGTTACACTTGAAGCGTACAAGGTAAGTAGTGACTAAGATAGGATTCGTCTCTTTCGTTAAATAGATAGCTAGTGTCACAGGCTCAGTACGGTTCTTGTGCTAAACCTCGGCCGATGTATGGTGTAGGAAGTACAACACAGACATACCAAAGACCGAAGTATGCTGACCAGTGCTAGCTTGTAGGGTTGACAGTTTACCATACCTTAGGTTATGTAGTGACATAGTTATGACGAATGGACTATAACTGCGGTATTCATCACGGACATAGTCAATTGATCCCGACGACACTTTTTCCAATGAGTCAATCACGTAATTATGATGAAGAAACTGGGGCGACTCCTGCTACTTGTGGTCACTGTCGCCTAGGGGTTTCGAGCCCCAACTTGTAGTAGGGTCAGGATGTATAGTCTCACACCGAATAAGATTTTCATCTTAGTAACATGAAGGATTCAAGAGGAGTGCACTCCAGTGCACGAGAATAAATAAAGTCACAAAGGGTTTGTGACAATAAATCTATATTAAATGTGATTTAATAGTGTCGCAAAAGGTTTGCTATATGAGCATTAGAATAATGCATATGATGCAAAAGGGTTGAAAATATATTGTAAAATATTTACGAAAATATTTTTGCATAAGAAAGGGCATAGAAAAGGTTACATGAGTTCTTGGGATAGTCCCATTCGAACCATGCTTTTAAACAGATCTGAAATCGGCTCAATCGGAGCTAATAAGCTCAAGTTATAGCCAAAAGGCCAGAATTGGGCTTTTTGCCCAGTTCTGGCCCAGCCTGGGTGGGGGGTCTAGACCCGCCCACCCACTAAGGCGGGCTAAGCCTGCCTACGCACGCGAGCATGTCCAGCCCGCAAGGCGGGCTGAACCCGCCTGCCAGGCGGGCCAAGCCCTCCCGCTCATGCGGGCGGGTCAAGCCCGCCTGGGTGGGCTCGAGTTAGAGCGCGCCTGGCGGGCTCTGGCTTGAGCCAGCCTGCCCAGCAGGCAGGTCAGACCCGCCCGCACGGGCAAGCACGCCCAAAGTGCTGGGCGCGCCCCAAACTTCAGAAACCCTAAGATGCTAATGGCAGCTACGAAAATTAACCAATTTGTGACTTTTGCTCAAGTTTGAGCTATCGTTTGAGGGGTCAAACGAATTTGGATTGGAGCGTCGTTTATTTCTATGTATTCACCATTCATAACTCTTCTATTTGATAGGTTGTATCATTTGCGAAGCTCAATGGTAAGGGAGAGAAAATTAGTTGAATTTTAGTCTTAGTGTAAGGCAAAACTAATTTAATTTCTCCCATAACTTTTTAGCCCCACTTTGCTCGTGAGATGAGCAAGGGGTCCGGCCTCCTATATAAATAGGGGCTGACTCCCCTTGGAAAATTTGCACCAAGTCTCCGTATCGAGTAGCTCCAAAATTTTTTGAGCACGCTCGATCTGAGACAAAAAATTAATCTCTCCTCCTTATTCTTCTGTTCCTCCGTTCATGTCATAGCAAGACGACGAAGAGGATTATTCGATCCAAAGTCTTTGACGCAGATCACACTCAAGTGAAATTTTCTTTGTCAAGTGATTGGCTCAGAGGTGCGGTGTCGGCTCGCTTCGGGTGGATCAGTCTTGGATGCGTAGAGTCGGCTTGATTTGGGGATCTAAAGTAGTTGCTAAAACGACGCTTCGTTTTATGCGGAAGCAAAGTTCCGGATACGTTCTTTTAATGCTTTCATATTTATATTGTTGTAGTAGCTTAGATCTTTTGGGGTTAGTCAGACCACCCCAAGTTAGTAGAGATCCTGATATCCTTAAGGCGTTTTATTAAAGTGTTTCATAAATCTTATTTTCCCGTTGCTGTTTTTGATTCTATCGTCTGTCCGACATAGGATGTCATAGATTTGTGCTCTAAGGGTCCCCAAGCCCCAACTTTGGTATCAGAGCATACGTCTATTTTGATCTAAAAATTGCAAAGGATGCAAGTGCATATATGTTGCTAAGAACACGCTGATAATGTGATTATCTAGTTTTAAAGATTATGAGATAATTGTTGAACATGAAACAACTTAATTTTATAAGATAAAATTTTGATGCTTTAAAATTATGCTTAAAATTTATGTGATAAATTTTTAAGTTGCATGTATTCTTTATGAAATGAAATTTAATTTGTTGTTCATGTAAATGTAATTATGAGATAATTATTATAATTATGAGATAATTATTAAAAAGGATTGTAACTTAATTTTATGTGATATTTTAAGTTGCTAGTCATCATGCTAATTTTATGAGATACAATTTAGTTGATGTGTTTTAATGGTAATTTTAATTTCTTGCATATTATGTGATAATTCAAGAAAATCTTTTAGTATAGCCATTAAAAATTTTCTAAAACATATGAGATAAATTTTAGATGGACATATGCGATGATTAATAAATTCTTACAACAATCAAATTCCTAATTCCTGATTAGGGTAGCCCTTTCCAACTATTATTATTTTAATCATTCTGATAATAATTTTGATAAAAGGCTATATTATAAATTTTTGTAATTTGACTTTATTAAAATCCTAATACATGATTAGGATAGCACGTTGAAACCTATAAATCTTTATAGTTGATTAGGACTCTAATAAAAGTTATTAACTAATCCAAATAATTTCAAATTTTAGCATTCGACTAGTTGATAGGATTAACTAGTTTTAATGAAGCCATTTCTAGCCAATTGCACACATATGAATAATTAGTTTCCTTCAATGGACTATGATCTGGTCTAGTGTTTTTTGACTAGTATTGTGGATCACCCTAGGTCGACTAGGGATAGTGATCCTGGCCTAGCCAAATCCTTGTCCGCGTTTTGCTGGACCGTAAAGATGCAAATTATGATTATGTGACACTGTCGACTATATCTAGTCTAATATGGTAAAAATCTTCTTCAATATTATTCGTAGCCCTCATTGTTTTGGAGTTTTGGCAACTATAGGTTCCATGTTATAGTTGTTGAGCACACTTAAGCTACGGCATGACAACCTTATGGAAACCAACTTCTAATTATATATGATGTAGTCTAAACTTAACCCAAATCGTCGTGTCGTGCACACACACCGAGCACCAGCATAAGTTAAGCTAGACACGAAAACTAGGATTTGACTAGACTAGTTATTATGATTTGGATGAGCACACTCATGATCATAAGTGGCTAGGGGTAAAAATCTATAGGGAGTCATATATGATATGATTTATGAAGAGTTCATCTACTGACTGCAGAGTCAAACAACTTGTTGACACACTCAAGGTTGGGAGACTCTGGGTGGTTGGATCCCTCTCCCACAAATTTTAATTATAATAAATTGTTTATCCTTATGGCTTAAATTGTTCATTAAAATAATGGGAGAATATAGTTTAATAAAAACCTTTTAATTATAAAAGAACATATGATAATTCAAACTTCTATTAAAATGCAGTATGGAGTCAGGACTTAAGTTTATCATCGAGAAGAATGTGCTGAACGGAACCAACTATAAGGACTGGTTAAGGAACATCAAGCTTGTTCTCTCTTTAGCTGGAATCAGTTATGTATTGACGGAAACTGCTCCGCAGAAACCCGACGACAAAGCCACCAACGTACAAAAGGAGTCCTACAAGATGTAGCAAAAGGATGCAGAGAAGTCTAGTTGCCTTACTATGGCCTCGATGAATAATGATCTGTAGAGAAAGCCATAAACATATGGATGTTCAGAGCATGCTTTTAAATGCAAAAGAATTGTATGGTAAGAGTTCTAGGGCTATCCGAATCGAGGCCACCTGCAACCTTTTGGAAATGAAGATGATGACAGGCCCCATCCAAGATCATGTGATTAAGATGATTGGGTACGTAGAGGACGCGGCCTAGCTAGGATTTTTCCTTGAAAATGAGATGAGCACACATATAATCCTAAAGTCTTTGACTCCTGCTTTTAACTCCTTCATTACAAGCTTTATAATGAACAACACTGAGGTGGAACTTCCAGGCCTCTTGATGATGCTCCGACAGTTCGAGGAGAGAATCGAGAAGAACCCACCAGTGTTGGTTATCGGCTCTGCTTCTTCTCACTTGCCTAAGATCAAGGGTAAGAACAGGCAGATCCCTCATCATGCCAAGGGCAAGAAGGGGAAGAAAAAGAAAGGGGCGTCGTCTGAGTCTGAATGTTTCCATTGCCATAAGCATGTACACAGGAAGAGGAACTGCAATGCTTACCTTGCAGAGAAAAAGGGGCATGGTGATCCCTCAACCTCAGGTATAAATATTGTTAAAGAGTATATTAATTTACATAACTCTTAATATGTGGTATGAAATACCAGTATGATTGCCAAACATCTATATATTGTCTACATGTGCTTGAAGCTGTGGATGGGTGAAGTTCCTGGTGCGGTTGACAAACAGAGTAATCGTTGCTGTTGGGGACGTCAAAGGACTTTGAAGAAATTAAGGATGATGTCTTAATTTTATTTTTGAATAAATGAGGCGATGAGAACTTGAACAATAATTAAGTGAATGTCACTTGGAACGAAAATGGTGTGAACTATTTTCTTTAATTAAAGTCATTGTTTTGATATCTTGACCAGTATACTCTGGTGGCTTTCTGAGTTGTTGTGTATGTTTTTGAGTTTATGCGATTGATTGGAGTAGTCAGTATTTTAACAAATATATAGTAACGAGATTATTCCAGGCGCATATACATTAGATGCGATCTAGATAATGCACACAATAAGAGAAGTTCTTGTTTGCATGCATGTAATACTTCAAGTTGAAGAGAAGATAAAGGAAAAGTAGTGTGGGCAGTTATGATTGAGTAAGTTATCATCAAGACTCCTATAAACGGATTTTGATATAACTTATTCGTCAAAACAACCTAACACAAGTACATTCCATTTTAACTCATTCAGCACAAATGGGCTGGTTATACTTAATAATCAACATTCTAAATGAGATTTAGAAAGTCAAGTTGAAGTATTAAGACAAGAAAGTTCTCAAAGTCAGTGGGAACTAGCATGCTGCTTGGTTCCATTTTGTGCTAAGTAAAGTTCCAAGTTATAAAAACGTCTATATGTGTACAATCAAAAAGGGTTTTGTTTATGTCGGAGACATAGAATATTTGGTGTCATTAATGTGCTGAACATAAATGACACATGACTATTAGAATATGCTATGATATGACTGACTAGTATAAAATGATAATTGTCATATAAGTTGTATATGCTAATCGTTAGCTATACAGAAGAGGAAAAAATCGTCGGATGAGAAACAAAGACGGTTTCGAGGGATCACCCCTGTAATGACTGGTTTTTCATGTATGGATTTTATTATGAATATTATATATTTGACTGCTTTCCCTTGTTGTGATTTCCTTTTTCCGTCTCCGTAGTTTTCATTTTCGTCCGTTTCGTCGTGATTCTCTAGATTCTTCCGTCGGTAGGCGTGTTTGAAGTAAGTCATTCGTGACGGGCTTCATAACGTCGATATCTTAGAGTTAGAACGAGCCTAGGAGACTTAGGAAACCATCCCAGAGCTTAGCGCTCCATTTCGGAACTTTTGGTGCACGTTAGCCGGTATAAGAAGGGGCACCGACCGACTAGATGACGATCCAGTCGGTCGAAAAACCTTCTTGAACCGAGTAGCGGGCTTGAAAAGTTATTCAGGAGTTACTGTTTGTCGTTAGTCGGTCTAAGAACGTTGGTTGACCGACTAGGTTGCAAACTAGTCAGTCTGCAATGCTTCTTTAACCGACTAACTCATTTACTATTTTCTTGGTATCAATACTTTTCATTATTAGTCGGTCTAAGATCATCTTTCGACCGACTAGTTGTTAAACTAGTCGGTTAAGTTTTGTACTCAGACCGACTAATTCTTAGTTCTTCTGTACAGTCGAGTTACTGTTTACTCTTAGTCGGTCTAAGAACGTTCATCGACCGACTAGATGTCAAACTAGTCGGTCAGTAGTTGTTCTTTGACCGACTAACTCTTAGTTCAGGTTTTCAACTGAAGCTACTGTTTACACTTAGTCGGTCTGCGTTGGTCAACCTACCGACTAGTTCCCAAACTAGTCGGTCAGTGGTTGTTCTTTGACCGACTAACCATTGCTGTAAACCCTAGTTTTACCCTAGCCGCCACCAAACTCTATAAATACCCCTCCAAACGTTTTCTTCTCCTTCCTCACGCCCTAAAACCCTAGTTTCTCCCCCATTGAGCCACCTTCTTCCCCAAACCCTTATTCCTTCATCCCAAACCCTTATTCCTTCATCCCAAGCCCAAAATCCATCATCCAAACTCTCCCTCAATACATTCTACCTCTCATCTTCCCCAAAATCTCATCAAATCCCCAAAATCCCCCAAAACCCTATTTCTCCAAACTTCTCCAATCATTTCCAGATCTGAACCCTAGGTTCCCCGGAGCGTTTCTTCCGTCGCCGTGGTTGCTCGGCATCCTTCTTCCGTTTCCTATACAGTAATACTCGATTAGTTTTAGCATAACCCATTTGTGTTCTTATGAAACCCTAATGAAATGAATATTGTTTGTTGATTGTTTCTCCATAACAGCGACTTCCCCGTAGATTAGCGTCCGTGGGACGAACCCTCATTGATCGTCATCCTCGGTGCTAGGCAAGTGAAACTTGCCACTAAGGGTTTAGGCCATGTTTTAGGCCATTTGCTTGTTGTAGGCGTAAAAGAGACTAGGCGATGAAATGATACTCGCCTAGGCGCAAATTTGGGAACTAGCTTGATAACGAAGCTAGATCCGACATTTATCATGTTGCACAAGTACCATGTCATGTTTACTTTCCATTAACGGTACACAAATTAATTGTCATGTCATTGCATTCTTTAAGTGTTTCCGTGATTGCGTAGCTTCGCTACAATGCTTGTGTTCCTGGCTCATGTTCCAGAAGCGGGCCATGTGTTGGTTGATAGCCAATGCCTAAATTGCTTGTTTCCGGCTAGGTGCACCCCTACGCCAAATGCATATGAGTCGTGAACTAGAATACGAGCTCCTGTGCGGGACAACCCTGGCTCATTTATTGAGCTCGTGTGCAGGGACCCTAGCTCGATTACATGTGGGTATTAGGGGTAAGAGTTAAGCGGCCAATCAACTGGGAGTCTGCCCGATCAGCAACTGCAGTAGTAAGGCGTAAACTCTGGGTTTTGGGGTAGTGTTAAGCGGCCAATCAGCGTGAATGTCAAACCATTCAGCTGTAAGGCGTAAACATCTACAAACAACTTGATACGTGACTAGTGAATTGATTGAGATTGTTAGTAGTTTGGCTACTCTTGTCTTGTCCCGATAATGGTTCTCTTGTACTTATTGTCTCGCCATGTCTTGTTTGTGCACTCATGCTATAACTGCCATGTCATGCATACTATAACTGCTAGGTTGCTAGTTGCCTTACTTTCAGTTTCCTTGCCCAAGTCTTTTAGACTTGCTGACATGTGCCCATTTACTCTTTTGGGTGACACATGTTAGATCCTGAGCCTGATTACCTTGTTGAGGACGAGGTGTTTGCTGACGCCGAGCCCGAGCTTATGTTTGACGGGGAGTACGTGGACACTGGGGACCAGTCCTAGTGTCTTCGTTGTGCTTTTCCTTTTGTTTAGACTGCTGTTTTGTTGTTGGTGCATAGCACCTATACGTTGTGACGTTGTTGCTTTTGTTGGCCTTGTTCTAGGCCTTTAGACTCTTTCTTTTAGCCTGGTGGCTTTTTTGGATGTCAAACTTAATTTTCATGTTGGACAATTATGAGATATGAGAATTTTATTTCTGTCTCTCCTTGTATTATTATTGTTGTTCCGTTTGTGGTTACAGGGACCTGCTTATGTTTTATTGACGCTTATCGGGTTTGGGGCTTCACAGCTCCACTCTCGTGCGGACCTTTTCACGTCTCGCCTCCATTTTAGGGAAGCGGGGCGTGAGAACCCCTGTGTGATTGTTGTATAAGTAATAAACCTCCATAATACTGCATAATAGATACGTTTTAGCAGATCCATTCTTTAGGCTCTGCCATATGAATGTCCGTAGAGACTGATATGTTATAGCGGTATAAGATCCCGAGATAAATATCCTGAGTGCAAGTGGGAGATGTAGGAAGATATATGCCCTCGAGGCAATTAATTCTAGAAAACATCTTATTCGAATAAATGGTTCTAATTATCCTAGTATGATTAGAATGGTTTTTTAAAATACATGGATAATTTCATTAGACTTAAAGTAAGGTCAGACACGTATCTCGATGGAGATCTCGATTATGGGAAGTGAATGACCGATATGAACTTAAGCCTTAAAACGTTCATGGTCATAGATGTGTCGAGAAAAGGATATCGGTACATAGGACAGATCATTGTGTCTTTGCCTTAACCTAAAGGGTAATGATGATCTCATAATCATTCGACCTGGCGAAGTCGGAGACAAGGAACCCATGATCATTGGAGAATGGGTCCACTGAACGACCCAATAAAGGGTTATCAAATGGTTAACTTTAACTAAACTATCATTGATAACTTTCTAGTGATGATATGCTAGTTGGTCCTTTAGACTTGAGGTCATTGTACAAACATGTGGTTGAACATTGTCGCTTAGATCTATGATCTAGCCTCGAGTCTTCACTCTTTGAAAGGTCTTAGATTGGGTGACACTTGAAGCATACGAGGTAAGTAGTGACTAAGCTAGGATTCTTCTCTTCCGTTAAATGGGAAGTTAGTGTCACAAGCTCAGTAATGTTCTTTGTGCTAAACCTCGGCCGGGGTATGTTGTAGGAAGTACAACATGAACATAAAGATCGAAGTATGCAGACTAGTGCTAGCTAGTAGGGTTGACGGTTTACCATACCCTAGGCTATGCAGTGACATAGTTATACGAAGGTAATATAACTGCGGTATTCATCACGGACATAGTCAGAGTGATCCCGACGATAATTTTGTCAATGTGTCACGTAATTATGATGCCGAAACAGAGGCGACACCTGCTGCTCGTGGTCACTATCATCTAGGGGTTTCGAGCCCCAACCTGTAGTAGGGTTAGACAGTAGGGTCTCACAGACTCACACCGAGTAGGATTTTCGTCTTAGTAACAGGAAGGATTCAGGAGGAGTGCACTCGGGTGCATGAGAATAATTAAAGTCACAAATGATTTGTGACAATAATTCTATATTAAATGGGATTTAATAGTGTCGCAAAAGGTTTGCGATATGAGCATTAGAATAATGCCATGAGGGATTATTGCAGATGATGCAAAAGGGTTGAAAATATATTGTAAAATGTTTACGAGAATATTTTGCATAACAAAAGGCATAGAAAAGGTTACATGGGTTCTTGGGATAGTCCCATCTGAACCATGCTTTCAAACGGATCTGAAATCGGCTCAATCGGAGCTAATAAGCACAAGTTATAGCCCAACCCTGACTGGGCGGGCTAGCCCATTGGGGCTGTGCTAGCCTACCCAGCCTGGGTGGGCGAGCTAGACCCGCCCACCAAGGCGGGCTAAGCCCGCCCGCTCATGCGGGTGGGTTAAGCCCGCCTGGGCGGGTTAGAATCAGAGCCCGCATGTCAGGCTCTGGCTCGAGCCCGCCCACCCAGCGGGCGGGTCCGACTCACCCGCGTGGACGGGCATGCCCAAAGAACTGGCTGTGCCCAGCTAGGGTGCCCAACTGACTGGTGGGCCCCACATGCGGTGTCAACACTTAAGAAACCCAAAGATGACAATGTAGGCTGCAAAAATTAGCCAATTTGTGACTTTTTCTCAACTTTGAGCTATTGTTTGAGGGGTCAAACGAAGTCAGATTGGAGCGCCATTTGTTTCTATAAGTTCACCGGTCATAGCTCTTTGATTTGATAGGTTATATTACTCGCGAAGCACAATGGTGAGGGAAATAAAATTAGTTGAAGTTTAGCCTTAATACAAGGCAAAACTAATTTAATTTTCTCCCCTAATTTTTTAGTCCCACATTGCTCGTGAGACGAGCAAGGGGTCTGGCCTCTATATAAATAGGCATTGACTCCCTTTGGAAAATTTGCACCAAATCTCTGAATCGAGTAGCTCCGAAAAGTTTTGAGCATGCTCGATCCGAAAAATTATTCTCTTCTCCTTATTCTTCCATTCCTCCCTTCGAGTCCTAGCAAGACAAGGAGGGGGATTGGATTCGATCCCAAGTGTTTGATGCGGATCACGCTTAATTGAAATTTTCTTCGTCGAGTGATTGGCTCGGAGGCGCGACGTCGACTCGCTTTGGGTAGACCAGTCTTGGAGGTGCAGAGGCGGCTTGATTCGGGGAGCTAAAGTAGTTGCTGAAAATGACGCTTCGTTTTCTACGAAAGCAAAGTTCTGGGTATATTATTTTAATGCTTTCATATTTATATTGTTGTAGTAGTCTAGATCTATTTTGGGGCTGGTGAGACCCACCCCAAAGATAGTCGAGATCCAGGCTAGGGTCCATGATATCCTTAGGACATTTTATTTAAGTGTTTAATAAATGTATTTTTACGCTGCTGTTTTTGATTTTATCGTCCGTCCGACGTAGGACATGCATAGATTAATGCCCTAATGGTCCCTCAAACCCCAAAAATCCCATAAGTGACAATTGGACAAAGTTCAAATTAGGATTGTGATGACATTGCAATTGAAACACTTCGATCTTAAACCATGATTTTGGAAAACGAGAATGTTGCTATCGCATCCCAATTGTATGAGCTAAATTAGCAATTATCTACTTTGTATACTAATTTTCTTCACTACTAAAGAGATATGAGCACGTGTCCTCCAATGATTATAGATTCAACAAAGGGAAGGACAAATTGGACACAATTTTGGAAAACCAACTTCCCGCAAATCACCGCGGCGGACTTGGCTATTCAAATGATAATGCTTCCACTTACCATACATCTTATATTGGAGTAAATATTAATTTTGTAAGGCCATCCTCCGGTGCATCCACTAGTGGAGAATCAAAACTCTTGGGTAGTACATCTACCAAGGCTACCACCATTCCGGTTACACCCTCATTTCGAAAGAGACCCACTAAGGGTGTACAACCAAAGAAGGGACATGCATATATGTATACACGCACCCAACCACGTAGGAGAACACCTTCACATATTTGCTCCTACATATGATGTGTTTTATGCATCACACCCTCGTACACTTGCAAACACACATGTGAGAAAATCACATGGCCACACCCCTACTCATGTGCATGGTTATGCTCAACCACCTGCATGCTCATGATTATATACATGTTTATTCATAAGCTTACCATGCTTCACATTCATATGCTCCTTATGCATATAAGCCGAACGTGAAAAATCATATGAATGCTCACAATGCACGGACACATAGTGCAAGACAACGTGGTATGTATCATGCACATCATCATATATCTTATCCATGTGCATCACAAAATGGGTATGAACCAACACACCACATGCTCATGTACACCATAATGCATATATACGTTCACATGCTCACATGCCGCATGCTCCTACTAGATATTTTCCTCAAATGCATGCACCCTGAGGCATAGAACTCCCAAGAGTTATTTGATTTAGGGTCCTAGACATACTAGCATGTATGACAAAGGAATGTATATGCAATCGTATTTTAGGGATTTTTTAGATAATGAGAACTATGTTGGAAAGCCAAAATCTACTTGGACATGGTTTCCAAAGGGCTAACCCCCTTGGACCCAACAAACTTGGGTACCATGTGCTTATGGTGTATTCTATAAGTACCCACGAAGAGTAAAACGAGAAATATGGGAAAAAATTTCTCTAAATGCAAAGGAAAGGGTTGGATAATCGATATCGGGTGTTCCAAACATATGACGGGAGACCCAAGTTTGCTCTCCGAGGTTATCCGCATCAAGAATGGCAGAACGGTTACTTTCAGAGGTAATGAAAAGGGATCTATCATAGGAATTGGTAAGGTTGGTAACCCTTCTAAACCTCTCATAGATAATGTTTATCTTGTAGCTGGTTTAAATCACAATCTCATCTCCATTAGTGAACTTTGTGACAAGGGTTACAAAGTTAATTTTGGTGATGGATTGTGTAGTATTTTTGATAATCCTAATAGTAATGCTTTGTTTAGTGGCACACACCAAAAGGATATTTATATTTTGGATATGCCACACACAACTTGATCAATGCTTGGTTGCTCACACTAATGAACAACTTTTGTGGCATCGACGCTTTGATAATGTACAATTCAAGCATCTTCACAAGTTGTCCAAGGACAACCTAATTAGAGCTTTTCCAAAACTTTTTTTATAAGAGAAGTTTTTATGATTCATGCCAACGAGGCAAGCTCCATAAATCGTCGTTTAAGATTAAGGATGTAACATCACTTCTAGGCATCTAGAGCTTTTACCTCTAGATTTATTTGGACCTACTATAATTGCATCCATAGGAAATGCATTCTATGGACTTGTAGTTGTTGATTATTTCTCTAGGTATACTTGGGGTGAAGTTCTTGAATAGTAAGAAAGAGGCACTCAAGAAATTTATTATTTTATCTAAGAAAGTTCAAAATATTTAAGGCACGTCCATTGTCACCATTTGAGTGATCATGGAGGTGAATTTGATAATGAACTATTCTCTAAATTTTGTGATGAGAATGTGATAACTCACACATTTTCCTTCCCTCGTGCTCCACCACAAAATGATGTTGTGACCGGCACCCCGTTTATGATTAGGGCGCGGTGGCGTTTTACCGCAAGTGCATTGTTAGTGTAGGGTGCGGGTATATCGAACACAGGGAGGTGGATGGCTTGAAGTCTACTAGCCTCGCCTAGGTTGTGTGAGAGCTACATGGATGATACGAGTGGGTAGTGTAGGAATAAAGGAAAGAAATGAAAAAGACAAGAAATGAATCCCATCTAACACAGTCTAGAGTACTCATGACACTTGGTATTCAACTCGACCCAGGGTGAGACATTGCCCTAAAAGGTGGTACCTAGGGCCCCATGGGCACGATATTCCAGTCGATGCCCAGGATGATACGCTAGGTCTACCTGGTTTCGGATGGTGGGCATTCCCATGTCCAACACCCTCCGCAACCGGGAGCATTAAGGACACAATGGTAACTGCCAACATTTTGTCCAAGCCATTCCCACGCACGAGGACTCGATGTCAACGCTAGGGCATGAGCTATGGCTAGAGAATCAAACTCCCGTTTTATTTCCTCTTGGCCCGATGCTCAAAGGCGGTCTTTCTCTCGCCAATGACAATAAAACGCCATAGTGTAACCCTAATGGCCAAATAGGTCGAATGTGATTTCCATCAATACATCAAAGCGGATCTTGACGGGACAGGCATCCAGAGCCCAACCCCCAACTCCATCTAGTGTGTTGCCATACGGGTTGGTCTCAGATTGCTAGACATCCCCATTGACACATTACATCAAACACTTGCCATGCAATCAAGTCAAATGAAATATCACAAGCATCAATCCTACTCTAACTCATATTAGGGTTCATCAAACACTACTCAATGATGATGAACATGATGGCAAGCAATAATAAATCCAAACAAACATTCATCATCAAGTCTTATTGAAAATAACACAAAGCGATGGAAATAAGAAAAGAAATACTTATCTTGCATTTGAATCCATCAATCCATTACAAGATTTATTGAAAGAGAAACCATAATCTAAACTAATCTAAATCTCATTTGAAAGGGGAGGAAAAGCCTTGAAAAATAGAGGGGAACCCATTACAAGTCGTCCAACATCTTATATTTATAGGCCCCCACAAATTCCTAACAGTTCGGGTGCAAAAACCCACTAAAACTGCTGAAAAGGGCCACCCGATCGGTTGGAAGTTCAACCGATCGGGTGGAAGCAAACAGAGAAACCACACTTCTGAAAATGAGCTGAACCGATCGGTTGGATAGTCCACCCACTCGATTGAAGTTCAAATTCCAGACAGCCAAGAATTTCAGCACCCAGCTGCGATCAGAAAATTCCAGAAAAATGTAGAAAAATCGGATTTGGGCATGCAACCTATCGTTGGAAAGCTAACTACGATGCCGACGCTAGAAAAATAAGGTATCACCCAAACTCCCACTGGAATTATAGAAGATCTTCAATGAATGAGCAGCAATACACGAAAGGGGAAGAAAAGGCCACCCGATCGGTTGAAGTGTCAACTGGTCGGGTGAGTTCTTCCCAAAGATGACCCGAGGGGATGACCCGATCGGTTGGGAAGCCAACCGATCGGGTGGTCTTTGGCACTCAAAAATAGAGAGCACTGTCACACCCAACCGATCACTGAACCGATTGGTTGGGGTTCGCTTCTTTGCTTGCTCCTCCTCGGGTCAGATACAGTGCACGAACCGATCGGGTGGATCTGTCCACCTGATCGGTTGAGGCTTCAAAACCTCAAATCCTCATATTTGGCCATCGGATCTTTGCCGTATAAGCTCTCTTTGGTCCTGACATGCAAGGTTGACTCCAGAAGACACAGAAATGCCGACATTTACTTGGAATACAAACAATACACCCAATAGTCAACATGAACCAAAATGTGATATATACAACATGGAATGAGATGAAACGCATATGAAAACACGATGAAGAGCGTGTGCAAAAGGTGAAATATTAACACGTGTCAAGCCCCCAAGCTAAACTCTTCCTCATCCTGAGGAAGACGAGTTGGAATGAAGATCGGGTGCGAGAGCAAGAATGGAAAGCGAAGAATATTTGATCACCCTCTCCAAACCAAAAATGTAATCACCAACACAATTAAGCACAAGGAAAAAGCATATCACAATCTAAATCAAGAATTCAATCTCATAATATAGCATCATGTTTCATGTCAATGGAGCACAAAAGAGATAGAAGCGTGACATTGGCAAAGGCATAGCTATCATATCATGTTGTAGTAGATAATATGCCCAAACATGAGGAAGCTCAAAATTCATATCAAATCTTCCAAATGGTGAATATGAGATACCCATACATGCATGAAGAAGTAAGAAAGAATAGATATGAATGATGGGAATAACTATCAATCTATTGGATGTAAGGAATCGTCATACACACTTGTCGTTTTTGATTTTTGAAACACTTTCTTGCCTTGCTTGTATTTTCAAAAGGAGATGGAGAAGATGTGGAAAGATCACTTTGTACAAACTCTCGCCTTCCCTATATTCATTGGTGCTCTCAAATATAGGAGATGTGGAGAGTGAAGAAAAAGGGGAGAATGTGGCATATATACATATTTTTGGTTTGTTTTTGTTGTTTTTGATTTGATTTTAATATTTTTGTCTTGAAAACTTGCAGAATCACAATGGAATGTAAGGGCGGACTACACATGCCAAGCTAGATGGATTTAGGGCGTCGGGTTACGAAGAACCCCGAAGGACCATTATACAAAAATATGTACAAAAGTGTTTATTTGGGTAATGTTTTTTTGTGGAAAATAAAAAGTGTGCACTCCCCCAAATGGGAGAATGATGCACAACGAGAGGGAATGTACAAAGTAAAACAAAAGAGAATTTTTGAGAAATCCAAGCATGGCAAGAAAATCCTCAATGAATTAAAGCACGAAACAAGGGTGCGGTTATCCTAATCCCGTTGAAAGGTAGCTAACACATGCGATAAGAGTACACATATAGTATTTCATCTAAGAGTTAGAATCACTGGGGTAGGATGGTAAAATAACCGTTTTTTGGAAATGAAGCGTGAAAATTTAGGAACTTCAAATAGAGGGGCATATTAAAATATGATATATAGCTAGAAGCATGCCTTAAACACAATCACAACCAGCAATCTCGAAATATAGCAAATAAACCCAAAAGATGTCGAAACACATATATGAGCATTGAATAAAAAAAAAATAGCGTGATGGAAAAAGGTGTTCAAATGCAAAAAGTGAAGCATGAGTAGCAAAATATCATTGAGGGTTCATCTCTAGAAAGAGGCAAGAATGAAATGGAGAAAGAAAAATACATGATAGGAATGCTGCATAAAAATGAAAAGAAAAATTTTTGATGAATGAAAAGGGTGAAAAATGGAAGAAAATAAAGAAAACATGCATGAAATGCAACTCCCCCAAGCTAAACCTTGCATTGCCCTCAATGCAATAAGATCACTCATGAGAGGGCAAAGATAAAATGGGAGGGGAAATGCATCAAAAATAACAAAAATGACTATGTATGATACTTTCCCCCAAGGTAATATAAGCTATGCCCAAAAGATATGAAAATCCGATACGGGGCATAAAAGATAAAGGGGAGAGTGAACAATAGGCAAAACAGGCATCACCACCCTTTAGAGGTGGTAGGGGTCTCATGGAGGAAAATGATAAGGGGCCAAGAAAAGTGCCAAAAGAACAAGGATAGGGTGATGGGGGTGAAATGATAGAAGGGCACAACATGATGGGTTATTATGATGCAAAAGAAAACCCTAGATACGCTCCCCTCGCTAATGAGAGGAGATGAGATTAGTCTAATCTAAACTAGAAAGCGGTAAATTTTTACACTACTAGATTAGGATACACCTGAGCATAGGTGGATCCAGAATCTGGAGTGGGGTAGGTAGCTGCTCTAACTGCTCCTGCTGTGGCTTCGCCAGAAGCGTTGTGCCATGTGTGCGAATGGACCAAGCAATGCACCGCCAAGCATCCCTCGTAGGTGTCCACCTGTAACCTGCAAAGAATGAGGTGCATTAGTCCATGGCAAGAAATCATTTCCCAAAATAAATGTATCCCAGAGATAATCGTCAACATAAGATGGAAAAATAATAAAAGGGTGACAAATACTCCCTGAGAATGGGTCGCTATCCTCTGTGCTAGTGACGACCAAATCCTCGCTCTCCATGAGAAGTGGCTCCCCAAGTGGTGATGCACCGTAGCATAGCTCAAGGGAAGTAGATCCTGTGTCCCGTGAGAGATATGGTGTGTCAAAAACATATGAGTCTAAAGAAATAGGAAGGAAAAGAGAGACTCAAAAGTGGAGTGAGAGTGAGTATGAAAATCTTCCTGAATAGGGGCAATATGCTCAAGTAGATGCTTAGCCACAGAAGATGTGGAGAGTGACGGTAGAGGTGGATGTGACTCAGGCTCCATGAAGTGGACCATCGTATCCAAGCCCTCATGCACATTCTCCTCGACGATATGCTCATGTTCCATAGTCTCCTCGGTGCTCCCATATGACTCATGTGGGGTACCCAAATCAAGATGAGAAGCCTCTCCCACAGATCCTAGAGAAATTGCCCCACCCTCCCAATCATCAACAAAAAATGCATTGTCATCCAAGTGGCAGTGTGGGAAAAATGGGACATCGGCATGAGATGTGACAATGGTGGCCAATGGGATGGTGGTCTCAACCATGAAAGTGGGTACATCCTCTCCTCCATCCTCTCCCCTTGGTGTTGGCTCTCTCTGGAATGGTGGTGCTGGCCACTCATGTGTGTCAACTTGTGGGGATGTATCGTGTGGAGGAGAATGCCCGTAAGCAATCCAAAAATGTAGTCTATCCACCAAAAAATCAAGACTGACATGGACATCGTCCTCAATTGTTCCTGCAGCCAAAACATGGTTCATAACAAAATCTGCAAAGCATAGCTCAAATGCATCACCTATTGTAATACTAACTGAACCCGTGAACCTTACTGACTCCAAGAGGCCCTCCAATAAGTTCTGAAACGTGTCCTCCTCTGGCAGAGCATATGATTCAATTTCTGCTTCCCCCACTGCCTCTTCGTCCATCCACCCTTCATGTGCAATAGCGGTATCGTAGGATGTGGGATCGACGATGGCGCATCCTGGCCCCGATAATATGATGGGCAATGATTCTTGCCCATAAGATGAAGAGGCAGAACTGATATATTTGGAAATCATTGCAGCCTTAGGCATGAGCGCATTGGTTTCAAGGTATCTTTTCACGCCTTTCAATCTTGGCTTGCATTTCAATCTGATGTGCAAGCATCTAATCAAGAAGGTGATCTCCCGTCTGATCGTTCTAATCAAAATCTGTGGTCCACATGGAAGCATGCATCCTATCCAAAAGGTATTCTCCCGTCTGAGCACTCTCATCAAAGTAGTATTATCCCATTTGAGCATCAAAATTTGGTCTCCACATGAATAGCAAAGATACTTGGACAACAAAAATAAGAAAACTAGAGAGGAGCGTCAATAGTACAAGAGAATAACAAAAAGATAATATAATGGCGGGGAAAAATTTCTTGGTTACTGTATTTGTTTTTTTTGTTTTTTATATTTTTATGCGTAGTCTAACGAACCTAAGCTAAGCTAATATCAAACCGAACGCCTCCCCGACAACGGCGCCAAGAACTTGACCGGCGCCCCGTTTATGATTAGGGCGCAGTGTCATTTTACCGCAAGTGCAGAGTTAGTGTAGGGTGCGGGTATATCGAACACATGGAGGTGGATGGCTTGAAGGCTACTAACCTCGCCTAGGTTGTGTGAGAGCTACGCGAATGATACAAGTAGGTAGTGTAGGAATAAAGGAAAGAAATGAAAAAGACAAGAAATGAATCCCCGCTAACATGGGCTAGAGCACTCATGACACTTGGTATTCGACTCGACCCAGGATGAGACATTGCCCCAAAAGGTGGTACCTAGTGCCCCATGGGCACGATATTCCAGTCGATTCCCAGGATGATACGCTAGGTCTATCGGGTTTCGGACGGTGGGCATTCACATGTCTAACACCCTCCGCAACTGGGAGCACTAAGGACACAATGATAACTCCCAACATTTTTTCCAAGCTATTCCTATGCGCGAGGAATCGATGTCAACGGTAGGGCGTGAGCTATGGCTAGAGAATCAAACTCCCGTTTTATTTTCTCTTGGCCCGACGGTCAAAGGCGGTCTTTCTCCCGCCAATGACAATAAAACGCCCTAGCGTAACCCTAATGGCCAAATAGGTCGAATGTGATTTCTATCAATACATCAAAGCGGATCTTGACAGGACAAGCATCCGGAGCCCAACCCCAACTCCATCTAGTGTGTACGGGTTGGTCTCAGATTGCTAGACATCCCCATTGACACATTACATCAAACACTTGCCATGCAATCAAGTCAAATGAAATATCTCAAGCATCAATCCTACTCTAAACCATATTAGGGTTCATCAAACACTACTCAATAATGAAGAACATGATGGCAAGCAATAATAAATCCAAACAAACATTCATCATCAAGCTTATTGAAAATAACACAAAGCAATGGAAATAAGAAAAAAAATACTTATCTTGCATTTGAATCCATCAATCCATTACAAGATTTATTGAAAGAGAAACCATAATCTAAACTAATCTAAAGCTCCCATGAAAGGGGAAGAAAAGCCCTGAAAAATAGAGGGGAACCCATTACAAGTCGTCCAACATCTTATATTTATAGGCCCCTACAAATCCCAAACAGTTCGGGTGCAAAAACCAACTAAAACTGCTTCAAAGGGCCACCCGATAGGTTGGAAGTTCAACCGATCAGGTGGAAGCAAACAGAGATACCAAACTTCTGAAAATGAGCTGAACCGATCGGTTGGATACCCACTTGATCGGTTGAAGTTCAAATTCCAGACAGCCCAGAATTTCAGCACCCATCTGCGCTCAGAAAATTCCAGAAAAATGTAGAAAAATCGGATTTGAGCATGTGACCTATCGGTTGAAAGATAACGATGATGCCAACGTAGAAAAATAAGAGATCATCCAGACTCCCACTGGAATGATAGCAGATCTTCAATGAATGAGCAGCAGTACACAAAACGGGAAGAAAAGGCCACTCGGTCGGTTGAAGTGTAACCGGTCGGGTGAGTTCTTCCCCAAGATGACCCGAGGGGATGATCCGATCGGTTGGAAAGCCAACCGATCAGGTGGTCTTTGTCACTCAAAAATAGAGAGTGCTGTCACACCCAACTGATCACTGAACTGATCGGTTGGGGTTCGCTTCTTTGCTTGCTCCTCCTCGGGTCAGATACAGTGCACGAACCGATCGGGTGGATCTGTCCACCTGATCAGTTGAGGCTCCAAAGCCTCAAATCCTCGTCTTTGGCCATCGGATCTTTGCCGTGTAAGCTCGCTTTGGTCCCGACATGCAAGGTTGACTCCAGAAGACATCGAAATGCTGACATTTACCTGAAATACAAACAATACACCCAATATTAAATATGAACCAAAATGTGATATATACAACATGGAATGAGATGAAACACATATGAAAACACGATGAAGAGCATGTGCAAAAGGTGAAATATGAACATGCGTCAAGACCCCAAGCTAAACTCTTCCTCGTCCCGAGGAAGACAAGTTGGAATGAAGATCGGGTGCAAGAGCAAGAATGGAAAGCGAAGAATCTTTGATCACCCTCTCCAAACCAAAAATGTAATCACCAACACAATTAAGCACAAGGAAAAAGCATATCACAATCTAAATCAAGAATTCAATCTCATAATATAGCATCATGGATTCATGTCAATGGAGCACAAAAGAGATAGAAGCGTGACATTGGCACAGGCATAGCTATCATATCATGTTATAGTAGATAATATGCCCAAATATGAGGAAGCTCAAAATTCATATCAAATCTTCCAAACGGTGAATACGAGATACCCATACATGCATGAAGAAGTAAGAAAGAATAGATATGAATCATGGGAATAACTATCAATATCTAGGATGTAAGGAATCACCACACACACTTGTCGTTTTTGATTTTTGAAACACTTTCTTGCCTTGCTTGTATTTTCAAAAGGAGATGGAGGAAGATGTGGAACGATCACTTTGTACAAACTATCGCCTTCCCATATACATTGGTGCTCTCAAATATAGGAGATGTGGAGAGCGAATGAAAAGGGGAGAATGTGGCATATATACATATTTTTGGTTTATTTTTATTGTTTTTTTTTTGATTTTAATATTTTCGTCTTGCAAACTTGCAGAATCGCAATGGAATGCAAGGACGACCTACGCATCCCAAGTTAGATGGCTTTAGGGCACACCATGATGGGTTATTATGATGCAAAAGCAAACCCTAGATACGCTCCCATCGTTATTATATGTTTCACAACCACCCGGCTTTATATATGTATAATCTCCAAATCATGTGTTTAGACTCAAGAAAGCTCTTTATGGGTTAAGACAAGCCCCTAAAGCATGGTATGCTCGTCTAAATAATTTTCGTTTTGATTTGGGTTTCAAAATGGGTGATGTTGATTCAACACTTTTCACAAAGTACTTTGATCATGAATTTTGTTAATTCAAGTATATGTTGATGACATTATATTTTGTTCTACTAAGTCTACACTTTGTCAAGAGTTTGCTAAGTCCATGCAAGATGAATTTGAATTGAGCCACATTGGAGAGCTCACCTACTTTCTAGGACTTTAAATCCGTCAATTGGAGCAAGGGATCTTCATCCACCAAACTAAATACACAGTGGAATTAATCAAGCGATTTGGGATGTGATCTTCTTCACCCAAGTGTACTCCAATGAGCACGACAACATATCTTGATAAAGATGAAGGTGGAACGGATGTTGACATTCGTCAATATCGATGTATGATAGGTAGTTTACTCTATCTTACCGCTAGTAGACCTGATATTATGTTTTGGTATACTTATGTGCACATTATCAATTATGACCAAAACAATCACATTTGATTGCGGTATACCTGATTTTACATTATTTAAACCAATTACTTGACTATGGATTATGTTATCCTAAGTCATATACTTATGAACTAGTTTCATTTTGTTATGCCGATTTTATCGGATTTAAATCCAATAGGAAAAGTACTAGTGGAACTTGCCATTTCTTAGGAAATTCCCTTATGTCTTGGTTCTCCAAGAAACACAATTCGGTATCTATTTCCACCACCGAAGCGGAATATATTGCTACTGGATTAGGTTGTGCACAAGTCTTATGGATGAGACAAACACTTAAGGACTATGGTATTGATTGTGGTACATGTCTAATCATGGTTGATAACCAAAGTTCTATATGTCTCTCCAAGAACCCGGTACAACACTCTCGTACCAAACACATTAATAGTAGACATCATTTCATTAATGATCATGTCCTCAAGAAGGATGTTTCTATAGAGTACATCGACACCAAAACCAAACTGCTGATATTTTCACCAAGCCACTCAAGGAATACTCTTTTGTAAGGCTTAGGATAGAATTAGGTTTTATGGTTGAATCTGAACTCTAGAAAATCACTTTCCTTATGTCTATTGATGTGTCATTATATTCCACATTTTATCGATAAGATTACACGTCAAAATGATTACTCAATTACATATTTTATACGCTTTTACGCTATTATTTGGAATAATATGACTTTCGGAGCGTTTATGTCCATTTCAGGGATTTGGGCGATATTGGAGCAATTTGGAGCCAATAAGACGGTCGACGACGTGAGAGCACCAATGAGACTCATAATGACATGTTTGATGTGCCAATGAAGAATACTTGAGCAAGGAAGAGGCAAGAAAGAAGGTCGCTCGATCGAACTATGATGCGGCGAAGGAATCGAGCGACCCGAAGTGCTGAAAACAGGACAACCGTGCACTATTTCTAAATATGATATCACCTAGGATTTTTCAATATTTTTCTGATATTGTTTCCAGATAATAGACTTCAAGACGGTTCTAACGCCACTAAGAACACACTAATCGGAGGTCGGATGAGCCCTGTGGAATTTTTGCAAGTTGAGACTGCAGTGCTGAAATTGTTCTCAGCAGCCTACTCGGTCGAGCAACCTCATACTCGGTCCGAGCAACCTCTTACTCGGTCCGAGCTGTGCACTACTCGACCGAAATGCTATTTTTGATGTCCTACTCGATCGAGCAACCTCCTGCTCGGTCCGAGTAGTGTGCAAATGAGGCTGAAGTGCGTTTTTTATGTCTCCAATCAGTCGAGCAACCTTCGACTTGACCGAGCAACTACTTGCTCGGTCCGAGTAACATCCTACTCGACTGAGCAGCGCTGAATCAGCCCAGGTTAGCAGAGCGACATATTTTGGAAGCTTGGATTCTCTGTACAACTCGACCGAGCAGCCGAACGACTCGACCGAGCAGTCGAATGACTCGACCAAGCAGCTTTGCGCTCGGACGGAGTCGCCATGGGCCCACGCGTGCGTCCAGATTGCGATTTTGATTTTGAGAGGGTTTCGATTGGGTGATGTATTCGGGGAGGCAGCCGCCACTTAGCGGAGTTCATTCTGAGTTTTTACAGACATTTTTGGGTAGCAAAAATTGTAGATTTTTAATTGTTAGATTTAGATTAAATTTCTGACGACGTTTTGGATCGAATTCTATTGAAGCTTGTTGGCTATTTTCTTGCGTCCTTGGAATCTGAGTTTCTCTTGAGATCTGTTATTCGCTCTGTAAGTTTCTGATCTTTATTTTACCAATTGCTACGATGTTCTCATCTATAAAAATGGTGTTTTTATCTGTTATTATCGCTATGTATGGGTAGATCTTTCTAGGGTTGATGGGTTAGCCCTAAGATCCTAGGGGAAAAATGTAGATCTGAATCCCTGCATTGAATTGGGGATTTAGAGTTGTATTTCGGTAGATCCTACCGAATCCGTAGATAACCCGTACTGAGATCATGCACATGGTCTAGGGAATTGATGTGCTTAAGGGGTATCTAGGGATTCGAATAGGGAAATTGTTGGATCCAATCAAGGCACGTCACTACGCCCGGCTCGCGCCTTGAGGGGATCCATCGACGAACTATATTGCTACGTTGACAGCTACCGCCAGTGCGCCAACGAAAGCCACCGAAATACCCCGAAATTCTAACCAACGAGAGCGGTACGAATTGGGGGATTTATCCCCTAGTACCAATGCAATGCAAGGATCCTATTCCAACATTGACCCTCGACGATCTTAGCGGCGATCCCTAATTCCCTAGAGTTTTTTATGCGATGTTGAATGACACAACCTTCGCATCCATCACCATCATAACTCTCCATGCTCCACATCCATCAATAAACCCGCAAGTCTAACTCAACCTAGGAGTAGATAGGTAGTATAACACCACTTCCCCGTGTTCGATACCCGCTTGCCACTATACCGTGCGCTTGCGATAAACGAGATCATTTCGGAGTTAGTTCTGGACGCATCAAGTTTATGGCGCCGTTGCCGGGGAGGCGTTCCGTCATACTATCTATTTACCACAAGTAGGTTGATTAGATTGCGAAAAAAACCCAAATTTTTTTTAAAATAAAATAAATAAATAAAAACAGAGGGAGATTTTTCCCATCACCTGCTTTATCATTATCTCTATTTTCTTGTACCACTGATATCTTTTATAGGTTGTTGTTTTTGACTATTCAGGTACAATGGATCAATCTTGGAATTATTCAGGCAATGATTATTCGGCACCGTATGAGGCTCCAACGGAAGAATGCGATTATTATTCACAGGACCCATATTATCAGATGGAAGGATGTGATCAATATTCAGAGTTCTATGCCTACTACGAATCTTGTGACATGGAGGGATTCATGCCCGACGATAGCCGCGTCTGTCTCTTGAGTCCTGACCATCCTCTCAATTTGACACTCAATGCATTCATGGCATCGGTAGAGGAGATCACGGCTGTCAGTGCTATACAAAATGAGTCAAATGATAGATGGCAAAAAGAGAAGGACAAAGTCAACGAGTATCTTTCATCTCTTGAGCCTGTGGAAGAGAGGCCTGAGCACATAGAGCCATCTCATCATACCATTGACGCCGATGACCACCCATCAGAGCTTACTGCTCCCACTCAGGGAGATCTTTTTACCCACTCCATTTCTGAATCATGCATCACATCTGATATTTATTTTGATCCAGATTTTTTTGACACGTCGTACCTATTGCAGGACACTCACAATTTTGGACCGGAGGTATGCTTGGACGTGACGGTGCTTGAAGAATCTGAGAATGAGGAGGAATTGCCTGATGAGACCCATACTCATATGCCAGAGCTGCCTGAAAAGCCTGAGATGAACGACAAGGAACTGCCTGTCGTGGTACATGAGAGGGAGATGTATTTTCAGGGAAGTATCATTTACCTATTTTTCCTTTACATATTTCTTTTGACGATCTTCTTTGGAAAAATTTTATTTTAGGGAAAAATATTCCACATCAGATTGATGTGGCTTCTCTCTTGCAGGGTACAGGTGGAGTCCTTGGAGAGATGCTGGGAGCCGTATTGCTGGAATCTGATGGAGCCCGTGGAGATACGCACCCGATGGAACCACGGAAATTGCAGATAGAGCAGCGGCCTGCACCGGCAAAGATATTGGACCCGCCTTTTGCTACAGGTGGTACCAATTTAGTAGTATAGTATTTTATGCTTTAAATAATCACAAATCCTCTCGGCAGCGAGAGGACCATATAGGATTTTATATGTTTTTCCTTTTTTTTGTTTAATAAATCCACCCCATTTGATGGCTCTATTATCTTTTGCACCCAACCTACTATCTATTATCCATGCTCACCCTTATATTTTGGCGATTATTTTGCATCTCTCCCTAATTTTTATGTGATGTTTAAGCTTGGGGGAGAGAGACTATTTTGTTGTGTGGCCCCCCTCTTGTCGTTGTCATCTATTTTTATCATACACACATTGAGGACAATGTGATGTTTAAGCTTGGGGGAGTGCATAATACACGCACTTTGCTTTATCGTGAAACACACTTCGTATTTTCCATATGAACCATGTTCACTCTTATATTTATGTCTCATATGCTTTATTTTTTATGAAATATCGTGGATTTATTTTTTATGAACATTGATATCTGTTAGATTAGAGTTTAATTCCTTGATTAGTGTATCTTTGTTAATATGCTTTTTCATAGTTGAATCCATAGTTTCACAACCATATTCTCGAAACAGTTAAGTTAAAAATGAATGAATCAACTCTGAAAATTATTTGACACCTGCGTGATTTGATTGATAATTCTATTGCTTCATGGATGCTTAGTGATTCAAAAGAGATAGGATAACCCCACGATAACCAAAGTATTGATGATTAGAATTCCTGAAACCGTGCCACGTCTAAATACTATGCTTTTTCATTTTCTTTTGTGAATAGCCAATAAATGATCTTTGATCATGTTTTGCATGCCATCGCGTTTACGTGAGTTTGCAAAAATCCCAAAAATACAAAAATCAAACAAATATCTTGAATAAAAGGCACTAGGGGTTCTTCGTAACCCGATGCCCTAAGACCGTCTGGTCTGGGAAGCATAGGCCGCTTTTTTGTATATATTGAGTTACCTCGTATATACAATGAAAGAAAAATGCGTATGAAATATTCATATAGCCAAACAAAACAATATAAAACTACAAAAATCGCATATCCTTATCTCCATTTCTATATAGAACTAAGACATGGCAAAGTTGATGGGTTCTAGGAGTCTTGAAATGCTCGTAGTGTGGTGATGCCTTACCTTGATTGAATTTGCTAAATTCATTCCATGAAGTATAACAAAATACCACGCATGCTTGAAAATGTTTGATCATGACATATTATACTGCTTACGGAATGAGTAGTGAACATTGGTTTCATTTCCGTGAACTTAGTATATTGCATGATAAACTATGATGTAATATAACTCTAATCTCTTTTTATTGCCTATCAAGTTCATTTTATTTATTGAAATCCGCGTTATTTCAATTTGAGCGAGATTTAATTATTTGGGGTGCATATGTGTTCTAATTTCATATTGACGTGTGTTCACAAGATCTTGCATATCTTGTGTTCTTGTATTTTTCTGAGTTTAAGATTGAACCCATTGTCTCCATTTACACATCACCGCCTCACATCTTCATTGTATCCCACTCCCGTGTTAGCTTCTTACTAGTCTTCCTCGAGGACGAGTAAGAGGTAAGCTTGGGGGATTTTGATGTGTCATTATATTCCACATTTTATCGATAAGATTACACGTCAAAATGATTACTCAATTACATATTTTATACGCTTTTATGCTATTATTTGGAATAATATGACTTTCCGAGCGTTTATGTCCATTTCAGGTATTTGGGCGATATTGGAGCAATTTGGAGCCAATAAGACGGTCGACGACGTGAGAGCACCAATGAGACTCATGATGACATGTTTGAGGTGCCAAAGAAGAATACTGGAGCAAGGAAGAGGCAAGAAAGAAGGTCGCTCGATCGAACTATGATGCAGCGAAGGAATCGAGCGACCCGAAGTGCTGAAAACAGGACAACCGTGCACTATTTCTAAATCTGCTACCACCTGGGATTTTTCAATATTTTTCTAATATTTTTTCCAGATAATAGACTTCAAGACAGTTCTAACACCACCAAGAACGTGCCAATCAGATGTTGGATGAGTCCTAAGGAATTTCTGTAAGTTGAGGATGCAGTGCTGAAATTGTTCTCAGCAGCCTACTCGATCGAGCAACCTCCTACTCGGTCCGAGCAACTTCTTACTCGGTCCGAGCTGTGCACTACTCGACCAAAATGATTTTTTTGATGTCCCACTCGACCGAGCAACCTCCTGCTCGGTCCGAGCAACCTCCTACTCGGTCCGAGTAGTGTGCAAATGAGGCTGAAGTGCGTTTTTAGTCTCCAATCAGTCGAGCAACCTTCGACTTGACCGAGCAACTACTTGCTCGGTCTGAGCAATGTCTTACTCGATCGAGCAGTGCCGAATCTACCCGGGTTGGCAGAGTGACATATTTTGGAAGCTTGGATTCTCTGTACAACTCGACCGAGCAGCCGAATGACTCGACCAAGCAGTCGAACGACTCGACGAGCAGCTTTGTGCTCAGACCGAGTCGCCGTGGGCCCACACGTGCATCCAGATCGCGATTTTGATTTTAAGAGGGCTTCGATTGGGTGATGTATTTGGGGAGGCAGCGTCCACTTAGGGGAGTTCATTCTGAGTTTTTACAGACGTTTTTGGGTAGCGAAAATTGTAGATTTTTAATTATTAGATTTAGATTAAATTTCTGAAGACGTTTTGGATCGAATTCTATTGAAGCTTGTTGGCTATTTTCTTGTGTTCTTGGAACCTGAGTTTCTCTTGAGATCTGTTATTCGCTCTGTAAGTTTCTGATCTTTATTTTACCAATTGCTACGATGTTCTCATCTATAAAAATGGTGTTTTTATCTGTTATTATCACTATGTATGAGTAGATCTTTCTAGGGTTGATGGGTTAGCCCTAAGATCATAAGGGGAAAATGTAGATCTGAATCCATGCATTGAATTGGGGACTTAGGGTTGTATTTCGGTAGATCCTACCGAATCCGTAGATAACCCGTACTGAGATCATGCCTATGGTCTGTGGAATTGATGTGCTTAAGGGGTATCTAGGGATTCGAATAGGGAAATCGTTGGATCCAATCAAGGCACGTGACCATGCCCAGCTCGCGCCTTGAGGGGATCCATCGACGAACTATACCGCTACGTTGAAGGATACCGCCATTGCGCCAACGAGAGTCCCCGAAATACCCCGTAATTCTAACCCACGAGAGTGGTACAAATTGGGGGATTTATCCCCTAGTCCCAATGCAATGCAAGGATCCTATTCCAACATTGACCCCCGATGATCTTAGCGGCGATCCCTAACGCCCTAGCTCTTTTTATGCGACGTTGAGTGACACAACCTTTGCATCCATCACCATCATAATTCTCCATGCTCCACATCCATCAATAAACTCGCAAGTCTAACTCAACCTAGGAGTAGATAGGTAGTATAGCACCGCTTCCCCATGTTCGATACCCGCTTGCCACTATACCGTGCGCTTGCGGTAAACGACATCGTTTCGAAGTTAGTTCCGGACGCATCATATACTATATTTCATCTCTTACTATGTTATGCTCATGTTACTTGTTGAAATTCTCTTTCATATATATATCTCTATTTCATAAGTTGTGTAATTCATTCATGAGATATATATGTTTCCTATGATTTATTTTGAGCATTATGTATTTGATTTGAAATGATATCATATGATTTGATAATAAATGTGATTAGCATTAATAAATGCTTAGTTAAGATGTTTGTATATATCATTTAGTTGAGGATACTTTTAGAAATACTTTTAGGTTCAACCCAAGCTCTATGATGTAAGTTAAACGCCCGATGTAATGGAACCATACGTCTAACATTTCAGACATTTATGTCTCTCAGAAGTTTTCAATCTGACCAGACGTCTGATGATGTCCTACTATAGGCTTGACCGCTTGTCAGACGCTTGGATAATGTACTATAGATGTCTGGTAGTAGAATTGTCAATTGATCGACCCTGGATATACACCCGGAGAACGATTGTAGTTTTACCGTAAGCGCACGGCCAAGTGGCGAGCGGGCATCGAACACGAGGAGGTGGTGTTGGTTCCAATCTATCATAGGCTGGCTTGACTACGAATGTTTTATTGGTGGAGATGGTTATGATATGATGGAATGGAAATGGTGATGGATGTCGGTGTCGGTGATACAAAAGTTGGTCAAGTATCGATTCAAATATAATATAATAAAAGTGTCTAGAGCTAGGAAATCCCTACTACGGATCGTCATACATCTCTGTGAATCGTGAATCTCAATATTACTAGACTTGTGTTGAAGTGAACTAGTCGTAACTGAATATAGAACCAAGTTCACTCTCTCTCGCTATTGTCGGTCTATAGGGACCTAGATTAGGGCCCACTCTCGTGCAAACCCTAACATAAGACGCTAGCATGAAGATCGACATCATCGTCCAATCGTACCTCGAGCCCACTCTCGTGCAAACTCGAGTTACGATTTAGGTTGTGATAGCTCGTATTCGTCCAATCTCTTGCAAACGAATATGGGTATAGATTTATAATAAAATGCTAACTTTGGTCCAATCTCTTGCAAACCAAATCTAGTGGATTTCGATTATAAACCTAATTCGAATATCTTGGCCTTCCCATCGATCGGAATCCAATCTCTTGCAAACCCCAAATCGATGTAAATACCTAGCTATACGTGATAAATCAATCACAACTTAACCCCTTTAGCAATTCTAGCAACATATGAACCCATTCATCACAAATCTGAAATTAGATCCATAGGGTTCATCCCTATGCCCTAGAACAGCGAATCTACTCAAGCATAGCAATAACGATATGTGAACTAATAAAAAACATAGCTTACAGACAAAAAGATATCAAATCAAGGATTCAAAAAAACAATAACCAAGATACTTTGCTCTTATGAAGAAATCCAATCCAAATACAAGCTTTTAGATCCAAGAGGGGGCCTAGGGCATGGCCTAACCTCTGAAATAATCCCTAAGAAAACATAATGGAAACTCTCCTCTAAGGACGGCTAAAACCTTTTACATAGCCTCCCAGAACCCTAGCAAATAACCCTAGAAACCTCTGAATTTCGTGCCCAAAGTCAGCTCTGGCCGCAACTTAAAATCTGGTCCCGTGCTTACTCGGGCCGAGTGGAAATATGACTCGGCCGAGTAGAAATTCCAGCACTGCAGCATCAACTTGCAGAAATTCTCCAGATTTCATCCGAACTCCGATTGACATGTTCTTGGTAGCTTTAGAACCGTTATGAAGTCTACTATCCATAAAAAATGATAAAAATAATTTTCCCATTGGAATGATAGCAGATTTCAAAAGAGTGAGAGGATGTCTGAAAATCTGGGCGCTCGTGTTATCAGCGTCACTCGGCCGAGTGGGATTCTTCACTCGGGTCAGTGGCCTTCTCTACTCGACTGAGTGGTCTTCTACTGTGCTCCTTAAAATTCCAGAGAGTTCCCTTCGATTCCCTTCAGAAATTCTGACTCACTCGGGCGAGTGGAGTTCTCTACTCGGCCGAGTGGAATTATCCACTCGGTTGAGTACGTTGTGGCTCAGGATCTCTTCGTATTAGTTGTACTTGGCCGAATACGCTTCTTCACTCGGCCGAGTGGGCCATGTTACTCAGCCGAGTTGCCTATTTTTGGAGTTAACTCTTCTCTTCCTCGCCTCTTCGTCGATTCTATCGATTTCCTTCTTCTTCCACTCATCCTCCAGCACCGTTAGCTTCTTAATAGGGCCATGGGCGACGCTCCGGTACGCGTGCAAGTCCTTTAAGCTCATTTTTGCTCCCGATTGCTCCATATTTCCTGAAATCTGATAAAAACAAGAAATAGTGAAAAGTAACGCAATATCGTCGAATACTCGTGAAATCGCAATATGAGCAATCGAAATGACGTAAAAACATGCAGAAAAAAGGTGTAAAATATGGACCGATCAAAATCCGCAAGCTTACCTCTTACTCGTCCTCGAGGAAGATAAGTAGAGAGACGAACTCAAAAAATGAAAACAAAGGAAATGAAATGAAAGAAAAAGAATACGAAGTGGAAGGGGTCACTAAATTCTTCTCTCAGATCTCAAGCCATAAGGTACTCATCACGATAATTCGGAAAATACGAATCACATGCTATAGAGATTTCATATCATACTTAAACATGGTACTTGCAAGCTTTTAAGAATAACAAAAGGTACTCTCTAAATTCATACAATCAATTCATATCCACATCACACATTTCATAGAATTTTATATACAAATGTTGGTGATGCGCTTTTCAATCTAGACTTATAATAGAAGCATATAAGAATCACAACAAGCATGCAATAGAGAATGGTATAAGAGGCACGTCATTCACATTTTCATATCAATTCATAAGAAATATCCATAACCAAAGTATTTTCCTAAGTTTCATCATTATCAAACTTCCACATTCGTGCATCTCTCCACTCTAATGTCGCACTCACTCATATGGTCAAGTGAATTCACCCCCCAAGCTTAGCTTGAGGCATCACATCTAAAGGAATATGATAGTGGAAAATGGGATTTTTGCCTTGGTTTTCCCAAGTGTTTTGTGGCTCCAATAATAAGATAGAGAAATATCTTTCTTTTTCTTTTTGAACTTTTTGTTTCTCATTTTTATTTTTGGATTTTTGTAGGAGCTATATGATATATGTGGCTTTAGGAGGTGAACTCAAGTGACATGTAGAGAATAAAACGATATATGTGGAGAAGGAAATGGTGTAACGCTCGGTTCACTCTAAGATGTGTACAAATGGTTCAATAAGATAATACATCAACTAAACTCATATGTAAGCATGGATAGTCTCAATTATTTCAATAAATAGTGAAGTCAAGCAGTAAAAGGTACAATCATATCAGGCATGCAACAGAAGGTGAATAAGACAATAAGGCAGATGCTTCCGATGTACAATTGACGCGTGAATCTTGGTGCACTTCCAACAAAAGCATACTAAATACTAATCCATACATTCAGCTTCGATTAATATCATGCAATCACTTATAAGAGTCATCAAGAGAAATAGATTTGCAAGCGCATGTGAATAGCAAGACTATGGAATACTCTAAGTAGCATGACAATGAATAATAAGCATCGTGATGGTTACTAAAGCAATAAGAAATATCATCATATGAAATTCATTTAGCGAAAGAAAAGAAAAGAAAAGAAAGAAATAAAAATAAAAGAGAGTAAAGTAAAGAAAAGAAAAACAAGCACACAATATAATGCATGAACACATAAAAGGAAAATAAGATGGAAAAATCAAAAAGATGATGCAAAAAATTGAAAAATTCTAAAAACCCTAAAAGTAAAGTAAACGTGCAACTAATGCATCTAAATGGCATGGAAATGCACTCCCCCAAGCTTAAACTTCACATTGTCCTCAATGTGATCATAAAAGGAAAAATCCTAATGCAACTACATTCACATGCAATGATGCATGAGAGCGCCCTCCCCAAAGCTTATAAATATGAGGAACAACGATAAATATGAGGAAGGTGAATGAAAAACGATGAAATGAATGACATGAAATCCTAATGCAACTACATTCACATGAAATGATGCATGAGAGCGCCCTCCCCAAAGCTTATACGAAACAATCCTATTCAAATGACTTAATCAAAAATGACACGGCTTTGCCAAGCGAGCTCAAGTCAAACGAATAAGAAAGTGAGTATACACTTGAAATAAATGCTCGATTGTGGTGAGCAAAAGGATGTAGCGTATCAAAATATGAAGAGGGCAATTAATATATATAATGGATTTGGGGTGTAAAATATTTTTGTTGCCGTCATATGAGGTATGTCGCGTCAAACTGTGACACGTCTAAGCATACTTTCGATCCATATTCGTATGTGCACTGCAAAAGGTATGTCACGTCAAAAATATCTGAATCAAAGTAAATATCAAATGGAATACATGATTCAAAAATGGGATGTGTAAAAATATCTCCCTGAATGGAAGCAGTAACCTCTGTGGATAGTCCTCAACGTCAGTGGAAGGATGAGGTGCTTGCGGGAGCTCTAATGGAGGATGATAGTGCTCAGGATCTGCATGAATGGCTGTATCCTCGTCCCGATGTACGACCTACTCGGTGATAAGCTCTGGCTCTGTGTGTAAGGCCTCCTCAAAAGCATGCTCTGGCTCTGCTTGTGAGGCCTCCTCGTCAATATGCTCTAGCTCGATAGGGTGCTCTTTTGCCTTCTCATCAACTATCAATGTACGCTCTCTTTGGAATGGTGATGCTGACTGCTCATGTGTGTCAACTTATGGGGATGTATCATGGGGAGAGGAATGCTTGCAAGCAATCCAAAAATATAGTCTATCCCCCTCAAGACTGACAAGGATTTCATCCTCAATTGTTCCTGCAGCTAAAACACGGTTCATTACAAAATCTGTAAATTGTAGCTCAAATGCATCACCTGCTGTAATGCTAACTGAACCAGTGAACCTCACTGACTCCAAGAGGCTCTCTAATAAGTTCTGAAATGTGTCCTCGTCTAGTGGCGCATATGACTCAATTTCTGCTTCCTTCACTGACATTCGTACATCCACTCTTCATATGCAATAGCTGTATCGTAGGATGTGGGATCGACGACGGCACATTCTGGCTCTGGTAGTATGTCTGGCGATGTTTCGTGCCCATAATATGAAGAAACAGAACTGATATCTTTGGAAATCCCTGCAACCTTAAGCATGAGCGCATTCATTTTAAGTTCCCTCTTCATCCATTCCAATTGAAGGTCGCCCTTATCAAGCCTGGCTTGCATTTCAACCTGGTGTGCATGCATCTCATCAAAAAAAATCCTTTTTTTCTCATCAAGCTCGGGCCAGTGCATTTCCTCAAAAAAGTATTCTCCCATCTGAGCACTCTGATCAAAATAGTATTCTCCCGTTTGAGCACTCTGATCAAAATCTGTTGTCCACATAGTATAATCCGTAACACCTGAGCAACAAAGATAAATACCTGAAGAAAAATATCAGTGGCAAAAAGAATATGGAAACGATAATAATGGTGACAGAGGTGAAAATTTACTTTTGGTAATTTTTTTGTTTAATTGTTTTTGTTTTTTTCTTAGTCAAATCAACCAATTGTGACAAATTGGCACCCAACGGAAACACCTCCCCGGCAACGGCGTCAAAAACTTGATTGGCCCCGGATATACATCCGGAGAATGATTGTAGTTTTACCGCAAGCACACGGTCAAGTGGCGAGCGGGTATAGAACACGAGGAGGTGGTGTTGGTTCCAATCTATCCTAGGTTGGCTCGACTACGAATGTTTTATTGGTGGAGATGGTTATGGTATGATGGAATGGAAATGGTGATGGATGTTGGTATCGGTGATACAGAAGTTGGTCAAGTATCGATTCAAATATAATATAATAAAAGTGTCTAGAGCTAGGGCATCCCCACTACGAATCGTCATACATCTCTGTGAATCGTGAATCTTAACATTACTAGACTTGTGTTGAGATGAACTAGTCGTAACTAAATATAGAACCAAGCTCACGCTCTCGTACTATTGCCGGTCTATAGCGACCTAGGTTAGGGCCTACTCTCATGCAAACCCTAACCTAAGCCACTAGCATGAAGATCGACATCATCGTCCAATCGTACATCGAGCCTACTCTCTTGCAAACTCGAGTTACGATCTAGGTTGTGATAGCTCGTATTCGTCCAATATCTTGCAAACGAATATGGGTATAGATTTAAAATAAAAATGCTAGCTTTGGTCCAATCTCTTGCAAACCAAGTCTAGTGGATTTCGATAATAAACCTAATTTGAATTTCTAGGATTTCCCATCGATCGGAATCCAATCTCTTGCAAACCCCAAATCGATGGAAATTCCTAGCTATCAGTGATAAATTAATCACAACTTAACCACTTTAGCAATTCTAGCATCATATGAACCCATTCATCACAAATCTGAAATTAGATCCATAGGGTTCATCCCTATGCCCTAGAACAGCGAATCTACTCAAGCATAGCAATAACGATATGTGAACCAATAAAAAGCATAGCTTGCATACAAAAAGAAATCAAATCAAGGATTCAAAATAACAATAAACAAGATACTGGGCGCTCATGTTATCAGCATCACTCGGCTGAGTGGGATTCTTCACTCGGGCAAGTTGACTTCTTTACTCGACCGAGTGGTCTTCTGCTATGCTCCCTAAAATTCCAGAGAGTTGGCTTCGATTCCCTTCAGAAATTCTGACTCGCTCGGGTGAGTGGAGTTCTCTACTCGGCCGAGTGGAATTATCCACACAGTCGAGTACGTTGTGGCTCAAGATCTCTTCGTATCAGTTACACTCGGTCGAATACGCTTCTTCACTCGGCCGAGTGGGCTGTGTAAATCGGCCGAGTGGCCTGTTTCTGGAGTTTAACTCTTCTCCTCCTCGCGTCCTCGTCGATTCTATCGATTTCCTTCTTCTTCCACTCATCCTACAGCACCGTTAGCTTCTTAATAGGGCCATGTGTGACGCTCTGATACGTGTGCAAGTCCTTTAAGCTCATTTTTGCTCCCGATTACTCCATATTTCCTAAAATCTGACAAAAACAAGAAATAGTGAAAAGTAACAGAATATCGTCGAATACTAGTGAAAATCGCAATATAAGCAATCGAAATGACGTAAAAACAAGCAGAAAAAGGTGTACAATATGGACCGATCATCAGTCTGTCGAATTTTCCCGAGAGCAATCATCTTCAAACTTCTCTAAATCAGGTGTATGATGGTGTCATACCAGACGATTGGAGAGTTCGTCAGGCGACTGATTATTCTGCTACATACGCCTGATCATCGTAACTTTTAAGTTACATCATCTAGACTTTGTTGACTAGAGGTCTGTTGTGTTTGATCTAGACGCCTGGCTCAGTATGGTCTCTACATCTAGTTATTTCTCCAGACGACTGGTTATAGACGTCCGTCGAAGGCTCCTTAAGTCAGATCAAATTTTTGATCCAATAATTTGATCCAATGGCTGAGACTTAATGCTTGATCTATTATAAACCCCGATTCGCTTGATTAGGGGTTTAAACGAAGCCGTTCATTTCGTCTAACCCTTCGTCTGCTGACCGGCGCCCCGTTTACGGTTTGGACGCGGTGTCGTTTTACCGCAAGTGCACGGTGAGTGTAGGGTGTGGGTTTATCGAACTCAAGGAGGTGGATGGCTTGAATGGATACTAGACTTGCCTAGGTTGTGTGCTAGCTACGCGGATAATATAGGTGGAAGAGTAGAAATAAAAGAAAGAAATAAAAAAGACAAGAAATGAATCCCCGCTAACACGGGCTAGAGCATTCATGACACTTGGCATTTGACTTGACCCATGGTGAGACATTGCCCCTAAAGGTGGTACCTAGCGTCCATGGGCCCGATATTCCGGTCGATGCCTAGTACGCTATGTCTACCCGGTTTCAGACGGTGGGAATTCCCATGTCCATTAACACCTTTCGCAACCGGGAGCATTAAGGCCACAATGATAACTCCCACACTTCGTCTAAGCCGTTCCCACACGCGAGGACTCGATGTCTACGCTAGGGACGTGAGCTATGGCTAGAGAGTCAACCGCCAAGTTTATTCCCCCTTGGCTCGACGGTCAGAGGCGGTCTTTCTGCCGCCAATGACAATGAAACACCCTCGCGTAACCCTAATGACCTAATAGGTCGAATGTGATTTCTAGCAATACATCGAAGCGGATCTTGACTGGACAAGACACCAGACCCCAATCCCCAACACAACTAGTGTGTTGCCATACGAATTAGACTCAGATTGCAAGAAATCCACATTGACACATTTCATCGAACACATGACATGCAACCAATCCAAATGAGACAACCCAAGCATCAATCCCACTCTAACCCGTATTAGGGTTCATCAATACTACTCAATGGTGAATAACATAAAATCAAGCAACAGAAACGACATACAAACGTTCACCATCAAGCCAAATAAACACAATACAAAACAATGGAAAACAAGAGAAAGAAATACGTATCTCGCGTTTGAATCTTCAATCCTTTACAAGATTTATTGCAATAGAAAACCTAATCTAACCTAACCTAAAACTCCCAAGAAAGGGGAGGAAAACTACTGAAAAAATGGGAGAGGAAGATGCCCAAGTCGTGCCCCTAAACTCATATAAATAACCCCTCACAAACCACAACGGTTCGGGTCCAGAAAACCCAATAAAACTGTCAAAACCGGCCCACCCCGATCTGGAATGAAACAGAGACTTCAGCTGCTGAAAATGGCTCACCCGAACGGCCACCCGGACACCAACTGATCGGTTGATCTGAAAATCCAGACAGCACCCACTTCCAGCACACAGCTGCGCTCAGAAAATTCCAGAAAAATGTAGAAAAATCGGATTTGGGTATGCGACCTATCGTTGGAAATATAACGACGATGCCGACGCTAGAAAAATAAGAGATCACCCAAAATACATCTGGAATGATAGCAGATCTTCCATGAATGCATCAGCGACGTGTGAAAGGGGAAGAAAAGGCCACCCGATCGGTTGAAGCATCAACCGATCGGGTGAGCTGCTTGTCGCATTGGCCATCAGGCTTCATAAGCTTCAACCGGGCGCTGAGGTGAGCGGGTGGCATGACCGGGTCATCGTTTGTTGATTTTCAGCTTCAGATGAACCGATCGGGTGAGATGTCACCCGATCGGTTGGAATTCAGCTTCAAATAGACAGAGAGCTCTATCGATCTCACCCGATCACTGAACCGGTCGGGTGAGCTGCTCTTCTCTTCAGCTCTTGTCCGGGTCGGATACGCGTGCATCAACCGATCGGGTGGCTCTGTCCACCCGATCGGTTGAGGGCTGAAATATGGATTTCTTTGTCGTTTGGCCCTCTGGATCGTGCGAGACTCCTCCCGTTGCTCCGGGGACTCATGATATCTTCTTTATATGTCCCCAATGCTGGAAATCTCCTGCATTTACACAGAAACACGAAGAAAGTGAAAAGATACAAAAACACAAAAGAACAGACATAAAACAACAGAAAACAACGGAAAATCATGAAGAAGACGTGCGTGAATATATAAAATATAAACGCACGTCAAAATCCCCCAAGCTGAACCCTTCCTCGTCCTCGAGGAAGACGAGTGAGAGTAGGAGCTCGGAGGGAAAATAGAGAGGGCGAGACAGAAAGAGAAAATAAAATCTTAGATCGCCCATCAGAGCCAACAAAACAAACACACCACACTAAGAAAACATACGACAAAACACAACACTAAACCAAGGAATATGAGTTCATACAAGTGTCGTGGGCCCACGCGGTGAAGCGCGAGTGAGGATGGTCGTGTGCTAGCAGACGGTGTTACTATCTACATTTTGCAATAGGGCTCCATATACACATACCCAAAGAATTGGCCCAAATATCGATTCAATTTGAAATTGTGGCGAATAAAAGCTCAAGCGTGCATGAGAAGAGTGTAAGAATGGAAACGTATCATGCATCGGGGACTCCACAGCTAGGGACAAGGAAATCACCGCACTACAGCCTAGATAATAGCTAAAAAGTTCCTAAGCCAAGTGTTTTCGAAAACGATGGAGGATTGAGATGATGTGGAGTAGAACACTCGGTGCAAATTCTCACCTTCCCTTTATTCTCGGTAGGTAGGAAAATATTCACACTGGAATTTTTTTTGGGTTTTGGGTATTTGTATTTTTTTCTTTTCTCTTTTCTTTTCTTTTTTGGGTTTTTATTTTCTCTTTTTTTTTTGATTTTTGGATATTGGGATATATACATGTGTACTCTCCCAAGTGGGAGAACGGTACACGACGAGGGGATTTGCACCAAGTAAAATAAAAAGGAAATCGGAATCTAAACACTTGGGCAAAGAACCGCAAATTAGAGCGTGGGCTAAATGGGTTATCCTAGTCCATAATTGTGGAATCCCGACACATGCGAAATGAAGTATACGATATATATATCATGCATATAGAAGCAAACAGTAGGTGCAAATACCACATATTCAAATCGAAGCATGATAATCTAGGGATCAACCAAGGAGAGGTATATAAATCAACATCACAAAGTAGAAGCACACCACCTAGCTAGTCACGACTCATGACTCACATAAAAGCAAAGTGAACCCACGAAGCATGAAATGCAATAGGACTCGGCTTCCTATGGTTAGTGAATGTGATCATCGTAGCTATGCTAAGTGTGTGTGTGTGTGTTTCAGTGGCAATTCATCATATGGGGTCATCTCTAGGAGAGAGAGAACAAAAGATGAGAAGAAAAAGAAAAACACGATGGAAAACGACTCAAAAACGAAGAAAAATGACACAAATGACGCATAAAAGTGCGACTCCCCCAAGCTGAAACTTGCATTGCCCTCAATGCAATAAGAGTAAATACGTGAGGGCAATGAAAATGGGGGGGAATATGCACCGACACAAAAAGACACGAAAAACATGAAAAACACATGAACGAAACTAAAAAATAAAGAAAAAGAAAAAGAACCACATAAATAAAAGAAACAAAAGCACATCCAAACGACACATATAAACAGACACACAATGACATCACACGACAAAACACACAAAAGTCAATTTCCCCCAAGCTAGACATGACAAAGCTAGCGATAAGATATGATCAATGTGGTGCAGAAATATGCTAGGGGGAAAATCGGAAAAGAAAGAAGTCAAAATGCAGAAGAGGAAGTGTCCTCGTCCTCCTCAGTAGACGAAGTGGGGTGTGGTCGGAGAAGTGATAGAAGGGCACAACATGATGGGTGATTATGATGCAAAAGCGAATCCTAGATATGCTCCCCTCGCTAAATAGAGGAGACGAGATTATTCAAATCTAAACTAGAAAGCGGTAAATTTTTACACTACTAGATTAGGATACACCTGAGCATAGGCGGATCCAAGATCTGGAATGGGGCAGGTAGCTGCTCTAACTGCTCCTTCTGTGGCTCCGCCGCCAGAAGCGATGTGCCACGTGTGCCAATGGACCCAAGCAATGCACCTCCAAGCATCCCTCGTAGGTGTCCACCTGTGACCTGCAAAGGACGAGATGCATTAGTCCATGGCAAGAAATTATTTCCCAAAATAAATGTATCCCAGAGATAATCGTCAACATAAGATGGAAAAATAATAAAAGGGTGACGAATACTCCCTGAGAATGGGTCGCTATCCTCTGTACTAGTGACGACTAAATCCTCTCTCTCCATGAGATGTGGCTCTCCAGGTGGTGACACACCGCAACATACCTCAAGGAAAGTAGATCATGTGTCCTGCAAGAGATATGGTGTGTCAAATATACATGAATCTAAAGAAATAGGAAGTGAAAAGCGAGACTCAAAAGTGGAGTGAGAGTGAGTATGAAAATCTCCCTGAATAGGGGAAATATGCTCAAGTAGATGCTCAGCCGCAGAAGAAGTGGAGAGCGACGGTAAAGGTAGATCTGACTCGGGCTCCATGAAGTGGACCATCGTATCCAAACCCTCATGCACATCCTCCTCGACGATATGCTCATACTCCATCTGTCCGATGTCCTGAATGACATCCTCGTGGTTGACCACAGACCAAGGAAGAAGCTGCGACAGAGATGGCTGTGGAGGTGGATGTAGAGCGGACCCCTCGTATGTGGTCGTGGTGTCCTCGTCCTCACGCACATCCTCCTAGCCGGTATGCATAATCTCTGTAAACTCCTCGGTGCTCTCATAGGACTCATGTAGGGTATCCAAATCAAGACAAGAAGTCTCTCCCACAGATCCTATAGAAATCACCCCATCCCCATTATCATCATCAAAAATGCTTCGTCATTCAAGTGGTAGTGTTGGAAAATGGGGTATCGGTTTGAGATGTGTCTATGGTGGCTGATGAGATGGTGGTCTCAACCATGAAAGTGGGTATATCCTATCCTTCATCCCCTCTCCTCGGTGTAGGCTCGGTGATTGGTACCATCAAGTTTTGTAATATTTGGCCTTGGTTAAACATGGCACTTTCAAGGAGAGACACGAGGCTTGATTCTTGCGTTGGTGGAGGGATATAAGGTTGAGGAAATGGATGGGAGGTGTTTGGGCTAAGGTTGTGGGAAAATGTTTGGCCATGGTGTAGGGGGAGACTCTCAAGCGTAAATGGGCAATCATAATACATGTGCCCAACCATCCCACAAGTCTCACAAACCACAACTGAATAAGGATCGTATCCTCCTATCTGAGCATCGAAATTTGATCTCCACATGGTTACAGCAAAGATATCTAGACACCAAAAATAAGAAAACTAGGGAGGAGCGTCAATAGTACAAGAAAATAACAAAAAGATAATATAATGGTGGGGGAAAAATTTCTTGGTTATTGTATTTGTTTGTTTTTTGTGTGTAGTCTAACGAACCCAAGCTAAGATAATATCAAACTGAACGCCTCCCCGGCAACGTCGCCATAAATTTGACCGGTGCCCCGCTTACGGTTTGGGCGCGGTGTCGTTTTACCGCAAGTGCACGGTTAGTGTAGGGTGCGGGTTTATCGAACTCGGGGAGGTGGATGGCTTGAATGGCTCCTAGCCTCGCCTAGGTTGTGTGCTAGCTACATGGATAATATGGGTGGAAGAGTAGAAATAAAAGAAATAAATAAAAAATACAAGAAATGAATCCCCGCTAACACGGGCTAGAGCATTCATGACACTTGGCATTTGACTTGACCCAGGGTGAGACATTGCCCCTGAAGGTGGTACCCAGCGTCCATGGGCCCGATATTCCGGTCGATGCCTAGTACGCTATGTCTACACAATTTTGGACGGTGGGCATTCCCATGTCCATTAACACCTTCCGCTACCGGGAGCATTAAGGCCACAATGATAACTCCCAACACTTCGTCCAACCTATTCCCACGCGCGAGGACTCGATGTCTACGCTAGGGACGTGAGCTATGGCTAGAGAGTTAACCGCCAAGTTTATTCCCCCTTGGCCCGATGGTCAGAGGCGGTCTTTCTCCCGCCAATGACAATGAAACACCCCCGCGTAACCCTAATGGCTAAATAGGTCGAATGTGATTTCTAGCAATACATCGAAGCGGATCTTGACTGGACAATACACCGGACCCCAATCCCCAACACAACTAGTGTGTTGCCATACGAATTGGACTCAGATTGCTAGAAATCCCCATTGACACATTTCATCGAACACATGCCATGCAACCAAGCCAAATGAGACAACCCAAGCATCAATCCTACTCTAACCCGTATTAGGGTTCATCAATACTACTCAATGGTGAAGAACATAAAATCAAGCAACAAAAACGACATACAAACGTTCACCATCAAGCCAAATAAACACTATACAAAACAATGGAAAACAATAGAAAGAAATACGTATCTCGCGTTTGAATCTTCAATCCTTTACAAGATTTATTGCAATAGAAAACCTAATCTAACCTAACCTAAAACTCCCAAGAAAGGGGAGAAAAACTACTGAAAAAATGGGAGAGGAAGATGCCCAAGTTGTGCCCCAAAACTCATATTAATAACCCCTCACAAACCCCAACGGTTCGGGTCCAGAAAACCCAATAAAACTGTCAAAACCGGCCCACCCGATCGGGTGGAAGTTCACCCGATCAGGTGGAATGAAACATAGACTTCAGCTGCTGAAAATGGCTCACCCGGACAGCCACCCGGACACCAACTGTTCGGTTGATCTGAAAATCCAGACAGCACCCACTTCCAGCACACAGCTGCGCTCAGAAAATTCCAAAAAATGTAGAAAAATCGGATTTAGGCATGCGACCTATCGTTGGAAAGCTAATGACGATGCCGACGCTAGAAAAATAAGATATCACCCAAAATATCTCTGAAATGATAGTAGATCTTTCATGAATGCATCAGCATCACGTAAAAGGGGAAGAAAAGGCCACCCGATCGGTTGAAACATCAACCGATCGGGTGAGCTGCTTGTCGCATTAGCCATCAGGCTTCATAAGCTTCAACCGGGCGCTGAGGTGAGTGGGTGGCGTGACCGGGTCGTCGTTTTTTGATTTTCAGCTTCAGATGAACCGATCGGGTGAGATGTCACCCGATCGGTTGGAATTCAGCTTCAAATAGACAGAGAGCTCTGTCGATCTCACCCGATCACTGAACCGATCGGGTAAGCTGCTCTTCTCTTCAGATCCTGTCTGGGTCGGATACGAGTGCATCAACCGATCGGGTGGCTCTGTCCACCCGATCGGTTGGGGGCTGAAATATGGATTTCTTCGTCGTTTGGCCCTCTGGATCGCGCGTGACTCCTCCTGTTGCTCCGGGGACTCATGATATCTTCTTTATACGTCCCCAATGTTGGAAATCTCCTGCATTTACACAGAAACACGAAGAAAGTGAAAAGATACAAAAACACAAAAGAACAGACATAAAACAATGGAAAACAACGGAAACTCACGAAGAAGACGTGTGTGAATATATAAAATATAAACGCACGTCATTTGCCTTTACGGTCTCCACGAACCTAAGACGAATTCGTGTCAGATTTGAGGTATTTCAAAACTCGTTTCTCTTCACCAAACTTATTCTAATTCTAGGGGTCTCATCTGAACTCTTATTTGTCTATATTTGAATAATAAGGTTTCATCATGCCGCGTTCGAAATGTGCTCGTAAGTTATATCCTCATTTCTTGTCGACTGAAGCTTCCTTACCTTCATCTGAACCTCTTGAGCCTAGATCATCATCACATCGATCCAAGAGGATCATTCCTCTTGATGCTTTGCATCAGATTGTGTTATATTTTGAACAACCTCAAGATCAACCTCCTGAGCACTCTCCATCTCATGACGATTCTCGAGCCCAGTCGGATTCTCCTATGCACTCTCATAATCATGAAGATCCTCTCGAGGTCATCCAAAACAGAATAAATTTTCTGGTTTGTAGGTCTCACCATCAGGACCGTGATTTGATTACCCTCTGTATCAACCTAGAGAAAGTTCGTGCTACTGTCTCTGGACTTGGTCATGATCATCGTCAGATTATCAATATCCTCCGAGGTTTTCAATGACGTGTTTTGAGGGACCCTTAGGGCATAAATCTATGCTTGTCCTACGTCGGACGGACGATATAAGCAGGAAAAACAGACAACGGAATAAATCATTAAAGTTTTTAATTAGCCCTAAGGATATCTTTAACAATAGCCAGGAAATCTATTAACTTTGGGTGGGTCTGACCAACCCTAAAGATAGATCTAATCTACTGCAATAATATATGAAAGCAAAGGAAAAACAGAAAACATACCCAGAACTTCGCTTCCGCAGAACGTGAAGCGTCGTTTTTAGCAACCTTCTTTATTCCCCCGCAGCGAGCTGACTCTGTGCCTCCAAGACTGGACCTACCGAGGCGAGCCAACACCGTGCCTCCGAGCTAATCGTTTGCCAAAGAAAGTTTCACTTGAGTGTGATCCACGTCAAAGACTATGGATCTAATCAAAACCTCCTTTTTGTCTTGCTAGGACGCGAATGGAGGAACAGAATATTAAGGAGGAGAGAATAATTTAAGTCTCGGCTCGAGCGTGCTCAAAAATTTTTAGAGATACTCGAATCAGAGACTTGGGACAGATTTTCCAAGGGGGTTTGGCCCATATTTATATAAGAAGCCGGACCCCCTCCTTGCCGCACGAGCAATGTTGGACTAAACAATTTTGGGGGGGAATTAAGTTAGTTTGCCTTACACTAAGGTTAAACTTCAACTAATTTTCTCTCGCTCACTGTTGAGCTTCACAAGTGATACAACATATCAAATCGAAGAGCTATGAACGGCGAACACATAGAAACAAACAATATCAATTCCGACTTCGTTTGACCCCTCGAACGATTGCTCAGAGTTGGGCCAAAAACCACAAAATCTGATTTTCACAAACGTCACTAGGTTTCTAAAAAACCTAGCTGTGGGCCCCACCTGTGGGGCCAACTAGCCAGTTGGGCGTGCCCAGCCCTTTGGGTGAGCCCACCCGCGCCGGCGGGTTTCATCCGGTCGCTGTGACGGGCAGGCTAATCCAGAGCCCGCACTGGAGGGCTCAAGTCAGAGCCCACCAGCATACGTGGGTATGCATGACCCGCCCCCATGCGGGCATGCTTAGCCTGCTTGGCTAGGTAGGCTTGACCCGTCTGCCTAGTCTGGGCAGACTAGCCCAGCCTAGCTGGGTCAGGCTAGGCCAGAACTGGGCAAAAGCCCAGTTCTGGCCTTTTGAGCTATATTTTGAGCATTTTAGCTCCTTTTGTGCCCATTTTAGATTAGTTTGAAAACATGTTTTGAATGGGACTATCCCAAAAACATATGTAACCTTTTCTATGCTTTTTTATTATTTAAAATATTCCCGTAGACATTTTACGATTTATTTTAAATCCTTTTGCATCATTTGCAATAATCCCACATAGCATTCTTCTAATGCTTATATCGCAAACATTTTGTGACACTATTAATATCCATTTAATACAGACTTAATGTCGCAGCCTCTTTCTGACTAAATTATTCCCGTGCACCCGAATGCACTCCTCTAATAGTTTTCCTATTACTAAGACGTAGACCATACTTGGTGTGAGACCCGATAACCTGACCCTACTACAGGTTGGGGTCAAAACCCCTAGATGATAGTGACCATGAGCAGCATGTGTCGTCTTGGTTTAGGCATCATAATTACGTGATTGATCCATTGATAAAAGTGTCGTTAGGATCACTCTGACTGTGACCATGATGAATACCGCAGTTTTAGTCCCTTCGTCAAAACTATATCACTTCATAGCCTAGGGTATGGTAAACTGTCAACCCCACTAGCTAGCAGTGGTCGGTATGCTCCGGTCTTTGGTAAATACATGTTGTACTTCCTACAACATACCTCGGCCGAGCTTTAGCACCAAGAACTATACTGAGCCCATGAAACTAACTTCACATGAACGAAAGAGACGAATCCTTTTTTGATCACCACTTTTCTCGTACGCTTCAAGTGTCACCCAACCTAAAATCTTTCAACGAGTGAAGAATCAAGGCTTGATCATAGATCTAAGTGACACCATTCACACACAGGTTCATACAATGACCTCATGTTTTAAGGACCAACTTTCCTAGAGAGTTATCAATGATAGTTTATTTAATGTTAACCATTTGATAACTCTTTATTGGGTTGTTCAGTGGACTCATTCTCCAATGAGAACCTGTGTCTTGTCTACGACTTTGCCAAGTCGAATGATTATGAGATCATCATCACCATTTAGGTTAAGACAAAAACACAATGGTCTGTCCGATGTACCGATATTCTATACTCGACACATCTATTACCATGAACGTTCTAAGACTTATGTTTCTATCGGTCATGCACTTCCCATAATCGATATCTCCATCTAGATACGTGTATGACCTACTTTTAAGTCTAAGGAAATTATCCAAGAATTTAAAACCATTTTATTCATACTTGGATGATTCGTACCATTTAAAGTCGAACAAGATGTAATATCGATAAATTGTCTTGAGGGCACATATCTTCCTACATCTCACACTTGCACTCAGGCTATTTATCTTGGTATCTTATACCTATAACATATTAGTCTCTTAGGACGTTCATATGTCAGCGCCTAAAATGGATCTACTAAAACGTATCTATTATGCAGTATTACAGAGTCCTTTAAAATATGCACACTTAACCACATAGAGGTGAATTTACGAAAACGTCTTCGGATCTCATCCAACAACTTTTCTTCTTCTGTATAGCTAACGATTAGCCTATACTACTATGTAAATGATTTATCATTTCATATTTATCAGTCACAACATAGAATCTTCCAATAATCATGTGTCATTTCTGTCCAACACATTAATGACACCAAAAATTCTATATCTTTGACATAAACAAAACCTTTTTGATTGTATGTTATATTTAGTGTTCTATAACTTGGAACTTTACTTAGCCCAAAATGGACCAAGCAACTTGCTAGCTCACACTAACTTTGAGAACTATCTGGTCATACTACTTCAACTTTACTTTCTAAATCATAATTAGAACGTCTGACTTTTAAGTATAACCAGCCCATTTGTGCAGAATGCAATAAAATGGAATGGGTTTGTGTTTGGTTGTATGACGAATATGTTACATCGAGATCCGTTTATAGGAGCCAAAAATAAGAACTTACTCAATCATAACTATCCACACTGTCTATTCCTATATTTGCATTAATCTTCTTACGTGAAATTTCACATGCAGCCAAAAATAAGAACTTATTTCATGTGCACGTAATAAAGATCACATCTAATATATATGCGCCTGAAACTTTACTCGTTATTATAGACTTGGTTAAAAAAATATAGACTGCTCCAGTATATTGTATCAACTCAAAAACATACATAACAACTCAGAAAAGCCATCAGAGTATACATATCAAGATATTCCAACATAAAAAAACAATGAATTTATTCATAAGAAAATTTTTCACAACTTTTTCATTCCAAGTGACATTCATTTAATCATTTTTCAAGTTCACAATGTCGCATTTATTCAAAAAAAATTAAGACAACATTCTTGATATCTTTGAAGTCCTAGACGTCCCCAACAGCAACAATTACTCTGTTTGCCGACCGCACCAGGAACTTCACCCCTCCCTGGCTTTTGAGCACATGTAGATAATATACAGATGTTTAGTAAACTTAATGGTATCTCATACCACGTATTAAGCTTTATGGAAAATTCATATACTCTGTAACAAGATTCGTACCTGAAGTTGAGGCATCACCATGCCCCTTTTTCTCTGCAAGGTAAGCCGTGTAGTTCCTCTTCCAGTGTCCAGGCTTATGGCAATGGAAACACTCAGACTCGGATGACACCCCTTTCTTCTTCTTCCCCTTCTTGCCCTTGGCAGGTTAATGGATCTGCTTCTTCTTACCCTTGCTCTTGGGTTGATGAGAAGAAGCAGAGCTGACAACCAACACAGGTGGTTCTTTCTGGATCCTTTCTTCGAACTACAGAAGCATGTTCAGGAGGATAGGGAGTTCCACCTCAGTGTTGTTTATTATGAAGTTTGTAATGAACGGGCCAAAAGCAGGAGTCAAAGATATTAGGATAATGTCAGTGCTCATCTCATGATCAAGGACAAATCCTAACTCAGCTGTGTCATCAACATAACCGATCATCTTGATTACGTGGTCCTGTATGGGGCCGTTCGTCATCTTGGTTCCCCAAAGGTTGTAGGTGGCCTCGAATTTAACAGCCCGAGACTGCTTACCATACAATTTCTATGTATTAAGAAGCATGCTCTGAACATCCATATGTTCATGCTTTCTCTGCAGATCATTGGACATCGATGCCAGAGTAAGGCACCTTGCCTTCTCTGCATCCGTTTACCATGACTTGTAGAACTCAATCTGTTCTTCGGTGGTTTGGTCGTCAGGGTTGTTATGAGCATTTTTCTTCATTACATAACCGATTCCAGTTAATGATAGAACCAATTTAACGTTCCTAAACCAGTCCTTGTAATTGGTTCCATTCAGCACATTCTTCTCGATGATAAACTTAAGTCCTGACTCCATACTGCATTAGATAGAATTTTGAATTAGCATATGTTCTAAATAGTTTAAATTTTTTTTATTAAACTATTTCTCCCACTAATTTAAAGATGTATATAAGCCATAATAATGAACAAATTCATTAATTATTAAAATTGGTGAGAGAGGGATCCAACCACCCCGAGGTTAACAACCTTGAGGAGACTCAACAAATTGATTGGCTCTGTAATTGGTAGATGAACTCTTCATCGATCACATCATATGTGACTCCCAATTTGTTTTTGTCCTAGTCGCTTATGATCTTGAGGAGACTTAACAAATCATTATGACCAGTCTAGTCGAACCCTTATTTTCTTGTCTAATCTTAACTTACACCGAAACTCGAGGAGATCCGACGGTCGGCTTGGGTTAAGACCAGACTACATTTTATGTATGATGGGGTGGGTTTCTAAAAGAGACCATGTCACAGCTTGAGGAGACTCAACAATCATGACAGGCGTCTTTTAGTCTCCTAATCCAAAAACAAGGTGGGCTACGATTAATCTTGAAGAAGATTTTAAACGTATTAGACTAGATGTAATCGATGGTTTCACATAATAACAATTCACATTCTTGGTTCAGCGGAACATGGCCAGGGATTTTCTAGGCAAAGATCACTATCCCTAGTCAAGCTAGGGTGATCCACAACACTAGTCAAAAAAAATTAGGCCGGATCATGATCCTTTAATGATTTGAATTATATATAAGTGTTGACATCGATTAAAATGGCTTCATTAAACCTAGTTAATCCTATTAACTAGTTGAATCCTAAAATTCGAAATTATTAGGATTAGTTAATAACTTTTATTCATTATCAACTATAAGGATTTATAGGCTTCAACGTGCTATCCTAATCATGTATTAGGTATTTAAAATTTAAGTTACAACAAATTAAACAATAGCCTTTTTTAAAAAATTATTATTGGAACGATTAAAATAATAATTGTTGAAAGGGCTACCCTAATCAGGTATTAGGTATTTAATTTGTTGCAACAATTTTTTAAATCATAGCATATCCTCCTAAAATTTATCTCATAAATTTCAGAAAGTTTTTAATAGCTATCTTAAGATTTTTTCTTGAATTATCACATAATATGCAAGAAATAGAATAATCATTAAAATTCACTAAATTTTTATCACATAAAAAGTTATAGCAACTTAAAATATCATATAAAATTAAGTTACAACCATTTTAAATAATTATCTCATAATAATTAGCATGAACATGAACTAAAGTTTATCTCATAAAGTTTAGCATGCATCTTAAAAATTTATCACATAAATTTTAAGCATAAATAGGCAGCTAAAATTTTATCTTATAAAATTAAGTTGCAACATGATTACCAGTTATCTCATAATTATAAAATCTAGACAATCCAATTATCAACATGTTTCAAACAAACATTTTAAGCATATAAACATGTAGTTAAAATTTCAGCTCATAAAATTACGTTGCATCATGTTTAATAATTATCTCATAATTAAAAATTCTAGATAATCATGTTATCAGTAAGTTTCAAACAAACATTTTTAAGTATTCATATCCTATGCAGAAATTATATCAAAGTAGACCTAGTCTCTGATACCAATGAAGGGTTTTGAGGGACCCTTAGGGCATAAATCTATGCCCGTCTTACGTCAGACAGATGATAGAAGCAGGAAAAACAGATAGCGGAATAAATCATTAAACTATTTAATAAGCCCGAAGGATATCATTAACCCTAGCCATGAAATCTAATATCTTGGGGTGGGTCTGACCAATACCAAAGATAGATCTAAACCACTGCAATAATATATAAAAGCAAAAGAAAAACAGAAAAATACCCGGAACTTCGCTTCCACAAAATGTGAAGCGTCGTTTTCAACAACCTTCTTTATTTCCCCGCAGCGAGCCGACTCCGCACCTCCAAGACTGGACCTTCCAAGGTGAGCCAACATCATGCCTTCGAGCCAATTACTTGTCAAAGAAAGTTTCACTTGAGTGTGATCCACGTCAAAGACTATGGATCTAATACAAACCTCCCCTCGTCTTGTCAGGACGTGAACAGAGGAATAGAAGATTAAGGAGAAGAAAATAATTTAAGTCTCGGCTCGAGCGTGCTCAAAAATTTTTAGAGCTACTCGAATCGGAGACTTGGGATAGATTTTCCTACGGGGTTGGCCCTTATTTATATGGGAAGACGGACCCTCTCCTCGTCTCATGAGCAATGTGGGACTAAACAATTTTAGGGGGAAAATTAAGGTAGTTTACCTTACACTAAGGATAAACTTCAACTAATTTTCTCTCACTCACCATTAGGCTTCGCAAGTGATACAACCTGTCAAATCGAAGAGCTATGAATGGTGAACGCATAAAAACAAACAACGATCAATTCCGACTTCGTTTGACCTCTCAAATGATTGCTATAAGTTGGGCAAAACCCCACAAAATCTGATTTTTGCAGCCGCCACTAGGTTTCTGAAAAAACCAAGCTGTGGGCCCCACTTGTGGGGCCCACTAACCAGCTAGGCATGCCCAGCCCTTTGGGCGAGCCCGCCCGCATGGGCTGGTTTGACCCGCCCATTGGGGCGGGCGGGCTCATCCCAGAGCCCGCACTGGTGGGCTCAAGTCAGAGCCCGCCTGTCGGCTCGACCCGCTCGCGTACGCAGGCGGGCTTAGCCCCCCTGCCTGGGTGGGCTTGACCTGCCTGCCTAGTCTGGGCGAGCTAGCATAGCCCAGCTGGGTCGGGCTAGGCCAGAACTGGCAAACGCCCAGTTCTGGCCGTTTGAGCTACGTATTGCGTGTTTTAGCTCTGTTTGTGCTCATTTTAGATCCGTTTGAAAACAGGGTTCGAATGGGACTATCCCAAAAACCTATGTAACCTTTTCTATGCTTTTATTATTTAAAATATTCCTGCTAACATTTTACGATTTATTTTAAACCCTTTCGCATGATATGCAATAATCCCACATGGCATTCTTCCAATGCTTATATCGCAAACATTTTGCGACACTATTAATATCCATTTAATAAAGACTTAATGTCACAATCTCTTTGTGACTAAATTATTCCCGTGCACCCGAGTGCGCTCCTCCTACATTTTTCCTATTACTAAGATGCAAACCATACTCGGTGTGAGACCCTACAGCCTGACCCTACTATAGGTTGGGGCTCGAAACCCCTAGACGACAGTGACCACGAGCAGTAGGTGGTGTGCATGTTTTAGCATCATAATTATGTGATTGACCCATGGGCAAAAGTATTGTCGGGTTCACTATGACTGTGACCGTGATGAATACTGCAGTTTTAGTCCCTTTCGTCAAAACTATATCACTGCATAGCCTAGGGTATGGTAAACTGTCAACCCCACTAACTAGCACTGGTCAGTATGCTCCGCTCTTTGGTATATACATGTTGTACTTCCTAGAAAATACCCCGGTCGAGGTTTAGCATCAAGAACTGTACTGAGCATGTGACACTAACTTCCAATGAACAGAAGAGACGAATCCTTTCTTGATCACTACTTTCCTCGTATGCTTTCAAGTGTCACCCAACCTAAGACCTTTCAACGAGTGAAGACTCAAGGCTAGATCATAGATCTAAGTGACACCCTTCACGCACAAGTTCGTATAATGACCTCAAGTTTTAAGGACCAATATGCATATCATCACTAGAGAGTTATCACTGACAGTTTAGTTAATGTTAACCATTTGATAACTCTTTATTGGGTCGTTCAGTGGACTCATTCTCTAATGGGCACCTGTGTATTGAATCTGAATTCACCAGGTCAAATGATTATGATATCATCATCACCATTCAGGTTAAGACAAAGGCACAATGGTCTGTCTGATGTGCTGATATCCTATTCTTGACATGTCTATGACCATGAACATTCTAAGACTTAAGTTCCTATCGGTCATTCACTTCCCATAATCGAGATCTCCATCTAATATGTGTATAACCTTACTTTTAAGTCTAAGGAAATTATCCAAGTATTTAAAACCATTTTATTTATACTAGGATGATTCATACCATTTAAAGTCAAACAATATTTAATCTCGATAAATTGCCTTGAGGGCACATATCTTCCTACATTCATGACAATGTTCATCCTCCCTCTGATCCTTCATCTTCTTCACAGCACCCTGAGGTTTTATCTCAGCGGTTGGAAGAATTTAATGATAATGTCTCCAACATCTGGAGGGTGTTAGCTCAAATACGTAGTGATTTTAATGATGTGAAGGGCATAGTTTTGAACATACAAGAGAAATTGGAGACTATAGTGCCCACTCCTAAAGACATCCATGCTGTTGCCCCACCATCACCACCTTCTCTAGATGTGTGATGATGTTTTTTGAGCTACCATAAGCCTCTCTCCAGTCATGGAATGTATGTTTGATTATTGATTGAGAAGAGTGCTTGTGAGGATACATTTTGATCTTTTGGGTATTATAGATATTTTGGGATTATGGGTGGTATACTTACAGGCGTACAGTTGTCACATCTTTGTGTGACCTTACTTGTGAATGATGACACATTTTGTTTGTTGTATCTTATAGATATATGTTTGTTGATGAGCGATTAAGTCTTTTATATTTATATATATATATATATCTTATAGATATATGTTTGTTGATGAGCGATTAAGTCTTTTATATATATATATATATATATATATATATATATATATATATATATATATATGGACTTGAGGGAGGTGAGCATTCGGTGTAGGAAATTTCCTACACCCCCTGCAAAAACACCATACTCAACTTAATTTTTGAATTTTTTTTGCTTAGAATTGTTGTACACATTCTAAAACCACAAAACCCCAAATATGGGTGAACCCTAGGGGGATTTGACCTTCGATCGGCTCATGACAAAAAGTTCTATTGTTCTTAAAACGTTGAATTTGTAACAATCAGATCGAGGGTAAAATAGCGTTGCATTCACTTGATTTTTGGTATATTCATCATCCATAATAAGTACATCAAGATGAACGGTGGTGATGATTGGAAAAAATATAGGAAATTGAAGTTTTATGAGGACGGTGTAGGAAATTTTCTACACCGAATGCTCATATCCCTCTATATATATATATATAGAGTGATCTTCGGTTGCGAAAAATCCCGTGCGAAAGCCCGTGCGAAAACTTTATTTTTTTGAAATTTTTTTTTTCAAAAATTCTTTTTTTGATGTTTAATCCATACAATTATATACCCCAGGGAAAATAATGGGTGAACCCGTTGGGCATTAGAGCACCCATCCACCCGTTACAAATTTAACGGTCTCAAAACGTGCGAATTTGATGAAATGGCTTGATCGAAGGCCAAATGACATTATTTCTCAACCATTATTTTTTGAGGGGGGTATAACAACATATAATGAGGGTGGGAAAAAGAATTTTTGAAAAAAAAAATTTCAAAAAAAGATAAAAACATTTTCGCACGGTGCGAAATGTTCTCATTTGAAAATTTTCCTATATATATATATATATATATATATATATATATATATATATATTTCAAGGGTAGTAAAATTGGTGTGGTTTCCGGGGCATGTTCCCAAGATGTCGCTCTGCCTTCTCAGAGCTTTCAAGGGTAAGCTCCTTACCAGAGATATTATTAGCAGATGGGGTATTAATAGCCCAGTCAACTGCGTTTTATGTGGTGGCAACATCGTGGAAGATCTGGGGCATCTTTTCTTTAATTGTAATTTTTCAAGCTATATCTTAAAGAGGGCTATGCTAAAGTTGAATATCAAAAATCAAATTGAGACCTCAATTACTGAAGTGGGGGAGTATTTCCTATTGCACTTTGGAGGGAAGGGTACATTATGCAGATTTGCAAAAACTACCCTCTCTGCTATTGTTTGGCATCTTTGGCGGGAGCGAAATAGGCGTATATTTGAAGATAAATGTAGTGGGAAGACTGACCTGTTTGAGGCGGTTGCGGCTGATGTTCGAGTGGCATTGAGAGATCTAGATCCATCTACTTCTGAGGAGTTATCTGTTTTTGCTAATTGGGAGTTCGGATATTTGGGCTGAATCTACCCATTCTTTATCTGTATAGATTGCATTAGGGTGAGGAATCTTTATTAAAGAGTGACGGCGCTTGTGCCCTATCCTCTTTATACTGATTCCTTATTCCTTCTCTCTATAGTGTTGTAATTATTTACTACCTAATAAAGATTTTCTTTCTCTTCAAAAAAAATATATATAAATTTTTGAAAAGTTAATGTATACTATAGAAGGAATCAGAATATACAACATTGGCTGGAGTGAATGTGATAGGTGTAATAGGGTGGGGAGAGGGCACAAGCGCCGTCACCCACCACAAATTGCACCTTCCCACCGCTCCCCAACAATCAGAACTATAATCAATTCCTAAATTACAAGGACATCTCATCAGAGCCTATACTAACAACAAAAGAGCTCAATCTATCCATTGTCCAAAATGTCCCAATTTTTCATTGCCGCACGCGCCTGGACATCATCCGTTTCTTGGTATCTCACCGCCATTCGGATGTCTTCCACGAGATCTTCGAAGAGTGTGGTCTTCGGCTTGTGCCTTTCTTTGAATATACGCCTGTTGCGCTCTTTCCAGATGTGCCAGACCAAGGCAGCTAGAGTGGAATTAGCAATAATACCCATCACTTTCCTCTTCCCGAATTGCGACTGGAAAAAATTACAAATAATACCCATCACTTTCCTCTTCCCGAATTGCGACTGGAGAAAATTACAAATGGCCGGAAGTGAGGGTTCCAGGGGCTGTGAGATGCCTAACTTTAGAAGGCAACGTCTCAGTAAGTATTTAGAGAAGTCACAATCGAAGAACAGGTGGCCGCCAGTTTCATTTGAGCAGTTCCGGCATAGAGCACAGTCCCCGTTAGCATCAGGCTGCCACTTGCGGATTTGCTCTTTAGTGAGCAATTTGTCCTGAATAGCTCTCAGCAGTGTAAGTGAAAATTTGGGAACGTGGTCTTTATGCCACACAAGCCGATGATAGGGAAAGGTTGCCCCCTTGCTTCTGGTCCCATGCCATGCATCTGAGAACCGAAAGCAGCTACCTGGAACCCATTCTCAACTGTCTTTCCCAGGGAGTAGAGAGATCTGCTGTAGTGTAGGGATCAAATGTTATATATATATATATATATATATATATATATATATATATATATATATATATATATATATATATATATATATAGGGAAATGTGCCTAAGAATGACCTCGGGTAGAGATACCTGAGCACACCCCCGCTGTTCGGGGTTTGTGAGTATTTTTTTTGAAAATTTTTTTTGCAGTAGGTAGATATAATTGTTATGTAGCTCCCCACAAAATTTCAGGTCAATCCGACACCGTTTGAGCCTCCGTTCATCGATTTCAAAAACGTTGCGCAAAACTGTCCAAATTCTGGACAGTTTTGCGCAATGTTTTTGAAATCGATGAACGGAGGCTCAAACGGTGTCGGATTGACCTGAAATTTTGCGGGGAGCTACATAACAAGTATATCTACCTACTGCAAAAAACATTTTCAAAAAAAAATACTCACAAACCCCGAACAGCGGGGGTGTGCTCAGGTATCTCTACCCGAGGTCATTCTTAGGTACATTTTTTGCATATAGATATATATATATATATATATATATATATATATATATATATATATATATATATATATATATATATATATATATATATATATATATCAAAAAATGTGCCTGAGGTTGACCTCAGGCAGAATTACCTGAGGTCAACCCCTCTGTCCGGATGTTGTAGGTATTTGTTTTTGAATTTTTTTTGCAGTAGGTAGATATACTTGTTATGTAGCTCCACACAAAATTTCAGCTCAATCCGACACCGTTTGAGCCTCCGTTCATCGATTTCAAAAACGTTGCGCAAAACTGTCCAGAATTCTGGACAGTTTTGCGCAACGTTTTTGAAATCGATGAACGGAGGCTCAAACGGTGTCGGATTGAGCTGAAATTTTGTGTGGAGCTACATAACAAGTATATCTACCTACTGAAAAAAAAAATTTCAAAAAAAATACCTACAACATCCGGACAGAGGGGTTGACCTCAGGTAATTCTGCCTGAGGTCAACCTCAGGCACATTTCCCTCTATATATATATATATATATATATATATATATATATATATATATATATATATATATATATATATATATATATTGAACAGTAAGCGGGATTTTATTAGTGTCAGTATGTAAATACAACTATCCTATTAAGGTGGATGGAGTCCCTAGAGGGAGGAGAGGGCACAAGCGTCGTCCCTCCCCACTAGAGATACCTTCCACATAATAGAATAGTAATGTACAAAGCAAAGGAAAAAAAACCAAAACATAAAAATACAAGATATTCACACCATGCAAACTCAGCCAGTATCCCTGATCTTCCAGTTTGAAAAAGCTGCAATCTCTTCATCAGTGCTAGGTGCCTGGTCATGTAGAGCAACTCTAATATCCGCAGCAATTTCCGCAAATAGAGTAGTTTTATCTCTTTTTTCATCCTCAAAAATCCTTCTATTTCTTTCACGCCAGATATGCCATACAACGGCAGCCAAACTGCATCTAGTGAGCTTACTTAAGCAATTCTTCCCCCAAATGTGTCCAGAATGTGTTTCCCAACCTCATCCAGAGAAGGGAGTAACTGTGCACGGACATTCAACTTCAATAGTGTCCTTTGCAAAATGTATCTGGAGTATCTGCACTCAAAAAACAAGTGTCCTATATCTTCCTCCTTGTTATCATCACATAAAACACAACTTGTTTCCGCATTATTATTCCATCTCACAATCTTGTCTCTAGTAAGTAGTTTGCCTTTGAAGGCTCTGAGGAGAGTTAGAGACATTTTCGGAATGTGATTGGGATACCAGATCAGTTTGTGGAATGCAAAAGGCAAACCCCTTTTCCGGACCCCTTCCCAAGCCTGTTTGAAGGTGAATCCATCTCCAGGCATCCACTTCCATCCGTCATCCCCAGGTCTAATATGAATAGAGCTAAGAAGGTGTCTCACAGGGTCCAGAGCTGCATCAGCTGACCACCCGCCTGGGGTCAAATAGTCCGCCATATATATATGATAAAAAAGATATGAGTATTCCGTGTAGGAAATTTCCTACACCGTCCTAATAAAACTTCAATTACCATTGTTTTTTCCAGTGAAACACCGCTCATTTTGATATACATATTATGGATGATGAACATACCAAAAATCAAGTGAATCCAATGTTATTTTACACTCGATCCGATTGTTACAAATTCAACGTTTTCATAATAATAGAACATTTTGTAGCAAGCCGATCGAAGGTCAAATCCCCTTAGGGTTCACCCATATTTGGGGGTTTGGGGCTTTAGAATGTGCATAACAAACCTAAACAAATTTTTTTTTTGAAAAAATAAAGTGGAATGTGGAGTTTTTAACAGGCAGTGTAGGAAATTTCATTCACCGAATGTTCACCTCCCTTAACACACACACATATATATCTATATACATATATGTATGTATATACATATACATATACATATACATATGTGTACTCCTAAAAAGGAGGGGGTGTGGGGCTTAGGCACCTGGCTGACTTGAATGTTGCCTCAGGCGTTCGCCTCACCTGGAGAGTCATGTCTAATAAAGGCATTTGGGCGAGTTATATGAGAAGGCACTATGCGGCAATTGAAACTAGTTTTTACATTACCAAATCAGCCCCAACACACTCTGGATCATGGAAATTCATTCTAAAGAGCTTTCAACTATCACAGAGACTCATTAAACGTACTATTAAGGATGGTAAATCAACTTCATTCTGGTATGATAACTGGCATCCTATGGGGCCCCTTTATCTCTTGCAAGAGCCACTTCCAGGCACCGAACTAGCTTGTGTTGGGGATTTTTGGACCGGAACTACTTGGCATAATGTCCCGGCCATCACTGGAATTGGGAATCCCCGACATAATATCACCTTATGCAAAGAGAGGGATGATTGGACCTGGGCATCTGGCCGAAATGCCTCTTTGCGTGAGATCTGGGAGGGCACCCAGGATCAAAGGCCAGCCTTTCCCTATTTGAAGGCTGTGTGGTTTAAGCTTCATGTGTCGAAATATTCAATTGCATTGCTGCGAGCTCTTCGCGGGAATTTTTTAACCAAGGATCGGATTCATAAGTGGGGGAGCATCTCAGATCAATCATGCATCCTCTGTACTGGGAATGCGGAGGAGAGTATTGGCCATATCTATTTTGAATGTGAATATTCCAAGTACATACTTGCTAGGAGCCTTCTCAAGCTAGGCATGACAAACATGGTCCCATCAACTATTTCTGGAGTATGTGATCTGATTCTAACCAATTACAAGAAGAAGGATCCGTTGAGCGTGTTGGCTAAAATTGTTTTGTCGACTATGGTATGGCATATATGGAAACAACACAATAAGCGTATTTTTGAGGAGAAGTTTACATCTAAAACTGCATTGTTTAAGGAAATCGCGACGGATGTCAAGATTCCATTAGCAACTTAGATATTGATGATGTATCTGACAAAGCCCCTTTTGCTAATTGGGGTCTTGTAGTTTCTTAGCTTGTACAATTGTAAACTGTATTATGTTTTGAGTACTCATGTCTAACAAGTAGTAATAGTTGTTAATAATCGGTAGAGGGTAACGGCGCTTGTGCCCAATCCCCTCTCCTCTTATAATATCTATTGCTACCTTGTTTAGGGATGTTGTAAATTATGGATTATAATAAAGACTTACTATTGCCTGTCAAAAAAACATATACATATACATATACATATACGTATATATATATATATATGTATGTATGTATGTATGTATAAATATATGTATATATATCTATGCATAGATTAATGCTATTGTGAGAAGGTGAGAAGAGATTCTTATCGTGAGAAGGACCAATCAGTAACCCCAATCAACAATCGGCAACGATCATCTTGAAGAATTTGTTAATAGATCTATACCCTAAAAAATTGGAGATTATAAACCACAAAATCCTATGCATCAACCCGTTCCAATTTTGTTACATTTGTAGGCAGCTTGTAAGTCGTCTATCTTGTGAACACTTGATGGATTTGATAGAAATCTCTTAATAACAAAAAATTTATCCATAAAGATCACTTGATAGATATAACAAGATGAACGGTTTCGATTATTGATATGGAAAATAGATTTGGCTAGCTAACGATATACATATATTTTCTCACCTTTTCACCTTCTCACAATAGCATTTACCTATATGTGTGTGTGTGTATGTGTGTGTGTGTGTGTGTGTGTGTGTGTGTGTGTGTGTGTGTGGAGGGAGCAAATAGCCCCCAAATAAACCCCCTAGCAAAAAGTCTATGCCCCTCTATTTTTTCGGAAGATCCAAACCGCTCATCTTGATCTCCACCTTCTAAAACCCTAGTCCACTAATTTTCAGCCCGATGCAATGTGTTTTGCATGTTCATCCATCCGACCCAAATTTAATGATTTCGCATGAACAGAACTATTGTGAAGGGTTAATGAACGGGCATAACACATGTGATCGGTCTGAAAATTGGTGGGTCAGAGTTTTAGAGGGTGGAGATCAAGATGAAGGGTTCGGATCTTCCAAAAAAATAGGGTGGCATAGACTTTTTGCTAAGGGGGTTTTGATAGGTTATTTTGGGGGTTATTTGATCCCTCCTATCTCTCTCTCTCTCTCTCTCTCTCTCTCTCTCTCTGTGTGTGTGTGTGTGTGTGTGTGTGTGTGTGTGTGTGTGTGTGTGTGTGTGTGTGTGTGTGTGTGTAAACAGGATGAACATAAAAATGGAGAAGGAGCCACCGGTGACTGAGGGAGAAGGATCTTCTGAAGACTCTGGCAAGGAGAAGGCCAATGATTTGAAGGTCTCTACGACATGGACTGATCCTACTTCAGACGAGGATGGCTGGAAGAAGGTTGAATATGTGAAGAAGAAGAATGCCTCCAATTACAATGCTAGATCTGATTCGAATGGAGGTAGGTTGAGAGGGGGGAGGAGGAGTGCGAGACCAAATCCGACACTTGCGAGACCAAATCACCCACCACCTCAGACTTTGGGAGGCTGTTCTTTTTGTTCTGTAGCAAACAGAGTTGACGCACATAAGGGGTTTGTGAAATTGCCTCCTCGACCCACAATGGCTATACGCGTCAACCCTGATGTTGGGAAGTGATCATGGGTAGACATTTGTTCTAAAAGGCGCAAATACGAAGACCCATTAATGATGTCCCATCTTATATTCGTAGATGATCTGCTAGTCTTTTGTCGTGCCAACACCCATTCTTTTAATGGTATTTCTGAGATGCTAGGTATATTCAATCTGCTTTCTGGGCTTCAGATTAATTGGGATAAGAGTTCTGTTATTTTAAGTAAAGGCACACGTGAACCTAGTAGACTTGCTGGTGCTCTTGGTATAAAAATGGTATCCTCACTCACTACCTACCTAGGATTACCTCTTTCATCTTATTACCCAAAAGCATCCATGCAGGCTCGGCTGGTGGACAAGTGTAAGAAGAGGCTCCTTGGATGGTCTTCGTCTCTTCTTTCCATATCTAGAAGGATAGAGTTGGTTCACACTGTGATTTATGGTATGGTTGCTTTCTGGATGTATGCCTATCGCATCCCACCATTTGTATTATGTGCTATCGGTTCTACTTGTAGGAGGTTTATCAGGGGAAATCAGCACATTTGGGCCTAGCGTGATTTGTGCACCCCAAAGGAAGAGGGAGGGTTGGTTTGAGGTTGCGCATTAACCTTAATGTGGCATCAGGCATACGGTTGACTTGGAGACTGTTATCTTCAGATGGGCCTTGGGCACAATACATGAGGCGACATTATAATTCAGTGACTGAGGGCTTCTACTGTACTAAAGCAAAACCTACAAACTCTGGTACTTGGAAATTCCTTCTCCGAACCGTAATACATCTCAAAGACTTATCAGACGAATTGTCAGGGATGGCTCCACTACATCTTTTTGGAATGATAATTGGCTGCCTTGCGGGCCGATTGCCCTCCTTGAGGAGGTCCCAGTTAGAGCAGAGAAGAAGTTGGTTAGAGATTATTGGTCCACTGGTGGGTGGAAAGACGATCTTGATATCCAGTTTCTCCATCTCATGCTTCAGACGGTCTCCCATAGTCAAGGAAGTGACATTTGGGAATGGATATCCGGCCATGTCTGCACTTTTCGAGATGCTTGGGATGGTTCACGCACGAGGGGCACCCCATTTCCATATTTCAGTGTGGTCTGGTATAGTAAACATATACCCAAGATGGCTATTACTCTCCTTCGTGCATTCCATGGTAAAATCCTCACTAGAGATACCCTCCATAAATGGGGGGTCACCACCAACCAATCCTGCGTCTTATGTGAGGATGATGCCATTGAGAGCATTGGACATCTATTTTTTGAATGTAGGTACACTCGATATATTCTTTGCAGGAGTCTACTCAAGCTAGGAATCACCATTTCTACACCGTCCTCACTTGCAGGGGTGGGTGATCTTTTACTCACCCTCTACAACAAGAAAGATAGTGTGAGCATCCTGGCAAAAACAGTCTTAGAATCCATGGTTTGGCATATCTGGAAGCAACGCAACTGTAGGATTTTTGACGAAAAGGGGTGGAGAAAACGGCACTATTTGAGGCTGTAGCGACAGGCGTCCTCATAGCTCTTCATGATATAGATCGAGATCACCCCTTAGTGATTACCACCTTTGCAAACTGGGGCTTTCAGGATATATGACCCGATGTAATTAAGGAAAATTGTACATATTTTGTCCTCCATGGAGAGACTAGTATGATATTAGTTTGTAGTGGTGACGGCCCTTATGCCCTATCCCCCCTCTCTTCTATCCTTCTGGATTACCTCTATTGGATTAAATTTTGTATTTTTTTTGTATTAATAAAGATCCACACTTACTCGTCAAAAATATTTGTATGTATGTATGTATATGCACGTGCTTTTGGAAATGTGCTTTTGTGTTGATAATTATCTCATCCTGCATTTCCAATATAAAATGTTGAATATTTTTTATCTCCTTATTAGACATGCTGCTACATGCTTAGTTTAAATGGTGATATGAGATCATCTTCACTTATTTTGGCATAATATTGTCCATTGATGTTCATCTTATGTGGGCCATATAAACCATGTATTTGTATTTGATTGAGTGTTTCATAGAGGGAAGAGGGAATGAACAAAGAGAAAGAAAAATAATCATGTGTGTTCCATGATTAATGATTATATTTTGAATGATGAAGACTATTATTGTAGGATCCTGCCAAAACAGAGTTAGGATCGATAAATAAAGTTGAGACTTACGCTTGCGTATGCGGCACGGTAGTCTCGGAACTTTGCCTTCAGATTCGCCACGACGGATCGAGTCTTCTCACGAACGGAGTAAGGCTACTAAATCCACAATCTAAATCTCTACTTTAGATTAAGAACTTGGATAGAGGGAGAGGAAGTATTTCGGCAGAGCTTCGCTAGGATGAAAATGCATGCAAGAATGCCATGCAAAAGTGTAATAAATGGCTTACCCTTGGGTCTTATTTATAGCCCCCAAGGTAGTTATTTTAGGGTAATTTATTCCTTTGGAACAATTTAACTAAGGTGTACCATGATACATGGCACATTATAAGCTTAAGTTGTACCATATGCATGGTACAACATAAGCTTAAGATATTCCCCCTTTATTTTCCATATGTCGCATGCACTTATGCATATATAATGCGACTTTCCTACTCATCCAGAGATCCTCTCCGCAAGGGAACATATTCCCTTTGCGCACGACTTCGTGTGCGCGACGTTCGAGGTCCGTATTCCCTCGTACATCCCCTACAAGGGTGTACTAACGTCTTCCATATCCAACATCTCCCACTCACACTTGAGGGGATTGTAAGAGAACGTCTTTCTCTTAGTTCTTTCATCTATCATACCGAGAAATAGACCGTGCGACCGTCATGCGCGTAGAGTCTGTTGTTGTGCACTTGTTAGAGATACACAACGACCTCGAAGGTGCAAAGTTGAGTAGTTCAACGCATGCTTTACCCTAGATTATTTCTTCACATTTCTTATACTTTATATTCAACAATTGAATCCCATCTGGATTACAATTGGCTGGCCAGCTTTGAATCATTAAAGTCCAAATGCGAATATGAAATCAATCTTCCTCTTCTTGCAAACCTTCTGATCTTGACTTGATTCGCTTTTCTAACGTGCCCCGCCGAGCCGAATTATCATAGCCCATTAGCAACACGCTAAGATAGCGATCATCTCGTCAAATCTAAAGGAACCAATTGGAGTCCTTGAGGGTAAGAGTTAAGACCCGTATGGCCTTTGAGTCTCACATAATAGCAAACACTATTGCTACTAACTCAGTGGTCGAAATGCATACGTGGTATGAACACGTATTACAACATCACTCCTTTCCCAGGGAGAGTATGTATTAATGATGTTGTAGGGATGAAAGATCAGACACCACAGTGCCTATCTTTTTGAGTCCCCTTACTACTCGTGAAATATTCACGGACTCTCATCCTGCATAAGACAGATAGGATTAAAAAATCCTATGAGATCTCTTTCAAATATCCTTGTGATACAGATCTCAGATCTTTTGTAAGCATCCATATGATGCAGATCTTTTATTCGACTATCTTGTTTAAGTCACGACTCTAAATCATTTGTCTAATGATTTTGACTTTAAACTAGTCTCATCTCTATCTTATCCATCTGATAAGATAAGGCGGTTGCTCATGTGAGAGAGCCAACCTTAATCTGTCCGACATACACACAATAAAATAGCTGAGACTCAAACACAAATGTTTAAAATCATTTGTAAGAAACTTGTATGCAATATATAAAAGAACTTCTTTCTTTTATCAAACTTTGATCTTCTATAGACATGGGAAATATTACAAGATACAGCTCAGCACCTACGCATTCCCATAGATGATAAGTGTTTGTAGAACACATCTCTGGGGATCGCCTTAGTAAGGGGATCCGCTATCATCTCATGCGTGGATATGTATCCTATGTCTACTTCCTTCCGTTTGTCATAGTCCTTCGCAAACTTGAATCGAATGTCAATGTGTTTGGTCTTACAATGAAATTTAGGATCTTTGACGTAGGCAATCGAAGCTTGACTATCACTGTATATAGGAACAGTGCTTGAGTCAGTGGCATTCGTCAGCCTGTCTAAGAATTTCCTAAGCCAAACAGCTTCTAGGACCGCCATGCTGAATGCTACGAATTCGGCTTCCATGGTTGATAGAGCGATGCAGGTTTGTTTCTTGCTGCTCCAGGATATTGCACCATTCCCGAGCAAGAAAACAAAGCCTGAGGTAGATCTTCGCTCGTCGAGATCACCTGCCCAATCAGCATCGGTATAGCCTTCGAGTCTCAAGGTATTGCCTTGATAGCATAACGCATAGTCCGCAGTCCCTTTGAGGTACCTTAATATCCTCTTCACCGCTTTCCAGTGTGCCTGTCCTGGGTTGGATTGATAACGGCTTACCATACCAACACCATAGCAAATGTCCGGTCTGGTACACATCATAGCGTACATCAGACTCCCGACAGCACTGGAGTATGGAACCTTTTCCATAGCTTTCTTTTCTTTTGGATCTTTGGGACATATTTCCAAACATAGACCCTCGCCTTTGCTTATTGGAGTATCAATTGGCTTGCAGTCCTGCATATTAAATCGTTCTAAAACTTTCTTTATATATGTCTCTTGAGAGAGAGAAAGAAGTTTCTTGGAACGATTCCTTGAGATCTTAACCCCAAGGATATATGCAGCTTCACCCATGTCTTTCATCTCAAAGACGGATGAAAGCCAAGCTTTGATATCCAAGATAAGACACTTATCATTTCCGGCTATAAGTATGTCATCTACATAAAGAGACATAATTATATACTTGTTTTAATCCTCTTAATATATACGCAGTTGTCTTCGTCGAGCATGGAGAAACCATACGACAAAACGACTTCTTGAAAGCGCATATACCACTGCCTTGAGGATTGTTTAAGACCATATATGGATTTACGAAGTTTACAAACCTTATGTTTGTTTTCTTCTTGTACAAACCCGTTTGGTTGTTCCATGTAGATCTCCTCATCTAGTTCTCCGTTAAGAAAAGCAGTCTTTACATCCATCTGATGTAACTCGAGGTCCAAACAAGCCACCATTGCCAGAATTAAGCGAATGGAGGTAAAACGCACGACAGGAGAGAAAGTCTCTTCGTAGTCTATTCCTTCCTGTTGCGTGAAACCTTTCGCAACAAGGCGAGCTTTATATTTCTCGATGGAGCCATCAGCCTTATGCTTGATTTTGAGAACCCACTTGTTCCCAATGGCTCTACGTCCCTTAGGTAAATCAACCAAGTCCCAGACTTGGTTTGTTTTCATGGATTGAAGTTCTTCTTCCATTGTCGCTATCCATTTATCTTTAGCAGGGCATGTGACGGCCTGTTTGAAATTTGCAGGTTCGTCATCATCTTGTAGTAATGTCATGAATGTTTGAGGAAATTCATCCTCAAATCTCAGAGGTGTTAGCCTCGTTCGATTACTACGTCTTGTTTGAGTTTGATCACTCCCACTTGGAATGACATCACTCCCACTTGGAATAACATCACTCCCACTCGGAATAGGATTGGTATCGTTCGTATCATTCATTGGTGAAGTTTGAAACGTATTTTCTTCTTCACCAAGAATTCTCCCACTCGAACGTTCCGATCCTTCTTGATCCCAAGTCTCAAACAAGGATAAGTCTTGACTTATCTCACCCTGTCTTGGAAACTCATTTTCCAAGAAGACAACATCCCTCGATTCGAATTCTATAAGACCCCCATTGTCCTCTTGACCGACGAAAGCATATCCTTTGGAGTTTTCAGCGTATCGGATGAAGATACACTTCCTCCCACGTGGCCCAAGTTTGCCATATTTGTGAGAGGATAAATGTGCATAAGAGGCACAACCCCAAGGTTTTAGAATGCTTAAGTCTGGAGTTCTATTGTTCCACAACTCATAAGGAGTAGAACTTACCGACTTCGAGGGTACACGGTTTAAGATGAACGCTGCCGTCAATAATGCATCACCCCAAAAGGTGATAGGCAAATTTGCCTGAGACATCATTGATCGGACCATTTCCATCAATGTCATATTTCTTCTTTCCGCAACACCGTTTTGTTGCGGAGTATAAGGCATAGTTATTTGATGAACTATGCCTTTTTCATCACAGAGTTCCTTAAAACTCGTTGATTGATATTCTCCACCCCGATCGGTTCGCAAGACCTTTATCTTGCGATCTAGTTGATTTTCCACTAAACTCATATAGTTTTTGAAGCATGATAAAGCTTCATGTTTGTGGGAAATCAAATAAATATGACCGAAACGGGTGAAGTCATCAGTGAATGTGATGAAATAGGACTTCCCGCGTCTTGTCTTAACATTCATTGGACCGCAAATGTCCGAATGGATAAGCTGTAATGGAACTTCGGCCCTGTGCCAGTTCCAAACGGCTTGCGACAAGTTTTCCCTACAAGACAATGTTCGCAAGTTGACATTTCAACTTTTGAAACATTAGATAGCAAGCCACTTTTGGCAAGTCTATCCATTCTAGTTGGTCCAATATGACCAAGTCTTGCATGCCAACAAATGATCTCAGATTCAAAGTTAGAAGCATTTGTCAAATGGAAACTTTCATTAATGGAACAAGAATCATCATACATTGTGTTTAAAACAATTAATCCATTACAAACATTACCAGACCCAATTAAAGAACTATTACAAACAAGGTCAACCTTTTGTTTATAGAACCTCCATTCATAATCTAAAGACATTAACATGACCACGGATACGATATTCCTTCTAATATCTGGAGCAAAGAGGACGTCGTATAATAATAAAGTCCGGCCGTTGTCGAGAACTAGCTTGCATGTTCCGACACCTTTGACTTCAACACGAGTGTTGTTGCCGACGTATATCCACTTTGTTCCTTGAGTTATCTTTCGATACTCTACGAAGAACCTTCTGTCCTTTGCTACGTGGTCTGTGGCCCCTGAATCAATCAACCAAAAATAGTTAGATTCAGCAAGAAACACGGAACTAGAAACACATATGTAACTAGCCCTACAAGTTACCTTATCACTTCCATCCGTACATGTACGGGCGAAGTGACCGTACTTGTTGCACTTAAAGCACTTGATCTTCTTCAAGTTTTTCTTCTTTGAGTGCACATTCTTTTGCCACTTTTTGTTCTTAGTCTTCTTTGAGGTTTCCGGTTCTTGCTTTCGTTCATTCACAAACCTTAAGCGTTTATTCTTCCGCTTATTTCCTCCATGTGAGGAACTAGCGGCCACGTGCACTTCTGCACTTGGTTTTGCGGCTTGAATCCGCTCTTCCTCGAGTTCGAGGTGTTTCGATACATCGCTTAAAGTTTTAATGCACTCATTATGAGTGAGGTGCATTTTCATGTTATCCCAGCTATCTGGGAGTGAACGAATGACTGCTTGGATTTGCTGTTCATCAGACAGCGTAACACCCGCATCCTTTAATTCAGATATGAGATTCGCCATGTGGCGGAGATGCTTTTTCATAGAATGATCTCGCCGCATTTTGTACGAATCAAATTGAATATTTAAGGAGCGGAGTTTGGTAACCGAAGTTCCACCAAACTTTATTTCTAGCTCAGACCATATGTCTTTGGCTAGGTCGAATTCCTGAAATAGACGCATTATGTCATTGTCCATTACGGACAGTAACGTAATACGTGCTATTTTGTTCTTTCGAGTCCAAGTATCATAAGCTTCCTGGTCCCTCTTGTGTTGGGCCGTATTGCCCAACTCAGGTTCTTCCATTATGTTTTGGAGTGTTTCAAGCACATCTTGCTCCTCCAAAACATATTGGATTTTAATTGACCAAAGTTTATAATTGTCGCCGTTGAGCTTTTCACCTTTGTTAAGCTCTGCGACAATGTTCTTAGAAGCGGTAGACATATTCGATTCAAAAAACTGCAAAGAAAATGAAAAACACGATCAAAATTCAATGCATAAAGTTTTGATTCTTTAAACACTTGATAAGTTCCTTGGATGCGTTGAAATGTTACTCTAGAATTGAGAAGTTCACTACGTTCCCAACTACCATCTAGAAGTAACTTTCAAAGTATCCCTCTTACTTATCTCAAGTAAAAAAGAAATCAGAAATGATACCCGTATGGTACCAGCAGCGGAAAAATACTTTTGAAAAACATATTTTTCAAAATAGAATAGGTGAGAGTTTGCGCAAAGAATTTTAGCGCAACAATTGCCAAGCCACGAGACCTGTTCTACACACCCATGGGTTAGATAACCATGGCCGGATCGTGGTAGGACTTGGAATTCTAAATTGCGCTATCCCGATTAAGGACGGGACATAACCTATTTGAAAATACCTTTTTCAAAAATTTGAAAACACATTGGCTAATCTCCGTAGAGTAGAGCACAACGTTATAAGTTCATTGGCTAATCTCCGTAGAGTAGAGCACAATGACATGGCTAATCTCGCATGAAGTAGAGCATTACGGCTAATCTTCAAGGAGTAGAGCACTACGGCTAATCTCGCATGAAGTAGAGCACTACGGCTAGTCTTCAAGGAGTAGAGCCTTTAGACACCCCGTATGGGCTAGTCGGCACGTTGAAATTCGACTAAGGCCTTCTGCCGGATTGGTCGACCAAAACAACAAAATTGGTCGACCAATAATTTGGTCTTCAACTGCTCTCGGCCAGGGCCTCTACCCTGGCCGAGGCATGGCCGAGGGCCGGCCAGGGCCTCTGCCCTGGCCGGCCAGGGGGCCCTGGCCCCTCGGCCAGGGCCTCTGCCCTGGCCGAGGCCGGCCAGGGCCGGCCATGCCCTGGCCGAGGCCAGGGCATTGGCCCTGGCCTCTGCCAGGGCTGGCCAGCCCGGCCCTGGCCTCTGCCAGGGCCGGCCAGGCCCTGTCCGAGGCCAGGGCGCCGGCCCTGGCCTCTGCCAGGGCCGGCCAGGCCGGCAGGCCGTGGCCGAGGCGGGCCATTGTCGGCCTGGCCTTGGCCATGGCCGGTCATGGCCAAGGCCATTTGGCATTGGCCGGCCATGGCTCCTTTGGCCATGGCCGGCCACCCCCTTTGAATGGGGTTGCCGCACACACTCCTCCCCCTTGATGGGGAGGTCACCGGTGGTTATTGGCCGTAGCCAACCCCCTCCGCTTGGGGAGGGGGATGCATGGCCTTCATAGCCCATTTGGCCATGGTGCACATGCACCAAATTTCATCTTTCCCGATGGAAATAACTACCACCTTCTTCCTCGATGAAGCACCCGTTCGTCGATGAAGCACCCGTTCGTCGAGAAATTAGTTATTTCCTAATGGCCGTGTGCCAAAAATGAATAACATACTACGTGAACGGTCGGTTCTTCCCGTCACGGAGAGTTCCTACCATATCCGTAATGATAGGAGACCCTAACGTGAAAAGAACAACCGCTGCGTTCTCTCCGTCACGAAGCGTTCCTACCATATCCGTAATGGTAGGAGACCCATTCGTGAAAAAGACAACGACTCGTTCATAGTTTCGACAGGGCGGCGGTTTGACCGGGGCGAACCCGTATGGCTTTGATACCAATGTAGGATCCTGCCAAAACAGAGTTAGGATCGATAAATAAAGTTGAGACTTACGCTTGCGTATGCGGCACGGTAGTCTCGGAACTTTGCCTTCGGATTCGCCACGACGGATCGAGTCTTCTCACGAACGGAGTAAGGCTACTAAATCCACAATCTAAATCTCTACTTTAGATTAAGAACTTGGATAGAGAGAGAGGAAGTATTTCGGCAGAGCTTCGCTAGGATGAAAATGCATGCAAGAATGCCATGCAAAAGTGTAATAAATGGCTTACCCTTGGGTCTTATTTATAGCCCCCAAGGTAGTTATTTTAGGGTAATTTGTTCCTTTGGAACAATTTAACTAAGGTGTACCATGATACATGGCACATTATAAGCTTAAGTTGTACCATATGCATGGTACAACATAAGCTTAAGATATTCCCCCTTTATTAGCCATATGTCGCATGCACTTATGCATATATAATGCGACTTTCCTACTCATCCAGAGATCCTCTCCGCAAGGGAACATATTCCCTTTGCGCACGACTTTGTGTGCGCGACGTTCGAGGTCCGTATTCCCTCGTACATCCCCTACAAGGGTGTACTAACGTCTTCCATATCCAACAATTATCTCTATATGAGACTTTGTGGTACAAACCTTTATGGATGGTGAAATGACAACACATGCATTGTTGTTGTTGTTGTTTGCTCCCCACTCTCTTTGGATTATGATAAAGGAGGAGTGAGAATAACCATATGTGTGCATCATAATTTCTTAAAGGGAAATTAAGTTATCTTTCATGATGAGTCATAAGAGAAAAACCATATGTGTGCATCATGATTTCTTAAAGGGAAATTAAGTTATCTTTCATGATGACTCATTTTGAAATTTAAATAACTTCATGAATAACCTCTTGATATAGTTATATGATTCAGGGGGAGTTACTCTTAAATTTCAATTCAATATAATTGATTGACTTGATCTCCTTATTCATGCTTCAACTTACTCAAAATGTGTCTCACCATATGCTTAAATGCCCTGTGTATTCATATATGTTGAAGGCTTTGATAAATATCAATTAGTTGCATTGATGATTCATTATTTATATATTTGGACGAAATTGTTTGGCATCAATGCTGGGAGAGTAAGTATTTTAATTTTAAGCACAATTATTGATTATGGTTATGATTGTTTGTCATCATCAAAAATAGGGAGATTGTTGAATATTGGATCCCACAATGTGGTTTTGATTATAAACAAACATAATCAATTGTGACCAATCCCCATGTTTTGTAGTCAATGAGAGCATCAACAATACATCAAATGATGATGATGACTCAGTCCTTAATGCAAGGACATCAATCAATGAAGCATGGAAATCAAGGAGTGAACGCAAGGAAGTCAAAGCATTGAACTCAACAAGCTCGATGGCTATCAAGGAAGTCAAAGTGTTGGACTTCACAAGCTGAAAGGAAGTCTTCAAGGCATTCAATAGGAAGTGAAGGGGATAAATATGTAAACCTTCTTTCTTTACTTCTTAGTTGAACTAGCTTGTTAAGCCTTGAATAGACTCATTAGAATATCACGCATAACACTTATAAAACACTTTAGATCATATATTATTAAGTGTCATAGGGTTAGAAATTGCATAAACTAAAAGAAGAGTTTTTAGCCCACCCAAACGTCTTGTGCTCATATGCATTTAGTTCTCCAAGACCCTATTATGATCAGACGCCTGAAGTTCTAATTCTAGACGTCTGAACAAATCGTTAGACGGCTAGATGATGAACTCAAGGCGTCTGAATAATTCTAGCCGAATGTCAAGTAACTCGGCCTCTTATGACTGACGAAAAACAAATGTCTGGATGATATACATCAGATGTCTGGTAAATTAGTGTTGATATTTCCAGCAACTCATTTTTGCAGTCAGTCTTGATTAGGCATCTAAATTTTTATTACCAGATGTTTGAACAGTTAACCAGACGTCTGGATGACAAACATCATACGCTTGGGCAGTCGGACCAATTATTTTCCAGTAACTAAGTTGATCACTGTTTGTATAAGCAGAAGTCTGATGCCATTGTGCCAGACGACTAAGCAGTGGACCAGACATCTGGCAAGTCTTCTTCAAACGTCTGGTATATATCTGTTAGACTACATTTAATGCCCAGTCAGAATGGCACACCAGTCGACTAGTTGTTTTTCTTCAGGCGACTGATGACTAGGATTTCTGCCCGTTAATAGCCGTTTGAAGCATTAAATACTTGGGCTCTTTAGCTAATTTTGATCAGATTTCCATGACTTATAAATAGAGCTGTAATGTCTTTACTTGAGAGGTTAGCTATGTGATGTGTCGTAGTATTCCACATTTCATCTATATATTTACACGTCAAAATGATTGCTTAAATCCCGATTTTATACGCTTTTACGCTAATAACTAGAACTATTTGACTTTAAGAGTGTTCGGTTGCATTTCAGGGAATATCGAGCAATTCGGAGCATACTAAAGAGGATGGCACGAACACCGATGCCGGAGTACCGGTGGCACCGCATTTGACGACTCAAAGATGCTGGAGAACAATGAAGGAGAGGAGAAAGGAGAAGAAAAGAAGGAGCCAGAGGTTGCCACATCGCTCGACCGAACTAAGACACCAAGACGAGAGGCCAAGAGCTCAAAGGGGTGCTCGGGCGAGCGACTTGACCCGCTCGACCGAGTGACCAACTTGCTCACCTGAGCCAATTGTCAGGAGAGCCCAAGAATTTTCCTACAAACTCTTTGTTGTATTTGCGCTTAATTCGCTCGGTCGATCGATATGTCGCTCGGTCGAACGGCTTCCCACTCGACCGAGCGACATAAATTCCCGATCAAGCGACATCAATTCCACTGAAGCAAAGCTCTGAAGCCCCAAGAGATGCTTGATCGAGCGCTAGGGCACGCTCGACCGAGCAACCCAAGCCGCTCGGCCGAGCGGAGTAGAAATGGCCAAAAGTGCAGATTTCAGGACAACCCTTCACTCTTTGAAGATATTCTATCACTAGGGATTTTACAGTATGTTTCCCATATTTTTCCAGGTAATAGACATCATAACGCTTCCAACGCCACCAAGAACACGCCAATCAGAGGTCGGATGAGCCCTAGAGAATTTATGCAAGTTGGCGAATCTGTGCTGGAATCTGTGCTAAGGCAAACTATGCACACGCTCGACCGAGTAGCTTGGTACAGCCAGCCTGAGCTACCTAGGTAGCAAGTGCGGGTCCAACTTAATTTAGGGTTATTTTGAGGGTTTTGGGGGGTTATATATAGGGATTGAGCAGCCATTGTTAGGAGATCTCCTCTTTTGTTAGGAAAGCTAATTTCTAGGGTTTAGAGACTCTTTTCAGAGGCTAGGCTATGCCATCAGCCCCCTCCATGGTGATTTGTGTATTGGATCTTTGATAGCTAAGTATTTCTTGTTGAATATCCTTTATTGTCTTTCTCATATGATTTTGTTGTTGAATCTTTTATTGTTCTTCTTATATGTGCTTGTGATGTTCATTTATGTTGTTTCCATATCATCTCCCATGATTGAGTAGATCTATTGCTAGGATTAGGGAAGAAACATAGGATTCTAGGGGTTGGATGATGGGTTAACCTTAGTTGGATGAATCTAGGGTTTCCCTGCGGTAGTTTGAACAAAGAATTTTGGGAGATTAGCCCTAGATTTGGAGGATCTCGAAAGCGCCTCTACGTTCTAGGGAGGATCCCCACGAATCCGATTAGGGCTTAGTGGCCATTACTAGGGCTCGTGATCACAGAGTGACTCGAGAGCTAGGGATGATCACTAATCCCCGATCCACTAGTCAATGATTACGAGAGTAGCTCGATTGCTAGAACCAACCACGGTGTAGTATCACATTACGTAGACCATGAAAGGGAATACGAATTGCAGTGCGGGATCAAGTGTCGAGCGTAATGCATGCATCTCCGTGCGTAGCTGATAGCAGAAGAACGGCTCCACATAGGGAGGTGATAGACGGGTGTGACGATGAAAGTCAAACGCTCGTTCCCATCTACGGATGTGGCAGTCCTACTCTCATTCGTCGTTTGATGAAGGGATCCTTAATCCGTTATCCAAACCCGAAAGCCCTAGCTAGGATTCCCGATACCCTAGTGATATTTCCCTCGATTGTTTCTCTTTGTTCTATTTGTTTTCCTTTGTGTTTGGATGTGCCCCACCGATAGTGACACCCTCGCATTCCACATCCACTACAATCACGACACTCCATAATCCATCTCCACCTAATAAGACATCGAAGCCTAACCCAGCCTATGATCGATAGGTAGTGTGAAAACTGCCTCCCTATGGATATGATACCCGCATGCCACTATTTACACCGTGCACTTGCGGTAAGATGACATTCGACCACCGTCCTGATTGCGAGAGCAAAGGGACGGCTGAACCAGTTTTTGGAGCCATTTTCGAGGAGGCGTTCTGCCATATTGCCTATTTATCACAATTCGGTTGCTATGCTTCAAATAAAAACAAAAATTTATAAAAAGAAACAAAAAGAGATTTTTCCTCGCCACCACATTATTATTATGTTTATCTCTCTTATGCTACTGACATTCTTTTCCAGATTGTTTATCTTTGTTTTATCAGGTGCATATTTAGCGCAACGATGGTACCCCCTATTGGAACAAAGTCCACGATCCAATATTTTATAGACCAAGGGAGGGTCGCTAATTTCAAGCAGGCTGATGAAGAATGCTTCTGGCGAGCCTTGGACAAATTTGACGATTTATTGATAGAGGTGCCAGAACATGGGTTTAATGACTCAAGGATACTCCACTTCTTCACCAAGGGGTTGCAAGGACCCTCAAGAGAATCTATGAGCAGAATACGAGTGAATACCATCAATGATCTTCATTTAGCAGCAGCTTTGGGATGCATGTTGCACCACGTTCGATCGACGGGCTTATTAGCTGTTATGGCAGTGATGATCCATCTGAACGAGTGCTTATTAATTTTATTATGAATCATGTGTCTGCTGCAGGTATTATTGAGGATGATATTCACGTTCAGCTTAGGTGAGACACCCTGCAATTCTATATTGCCGCCAAGGACGAGACCAGTAAAGGCAATGATGGCATTGTTTACGATGTCGTGCCTGAGCCATCTCTCGCCCTTAACCCCTCTCCACAGGTTGAAGATATGGAGCAGCCTGCACCACCAAAGCTTATAATTGAGGAGGTCGTGCTAGCGGAGCAGGAGCAGAACATTAAGGAGAACGCTAATCGGGATGAAGATACAGATACTCACATGGAGCCCAAGTATTGCCCACCTTCAGTTGAGCTTCTGCGGCCACCTCCCCTATGTCCTAAAACAGATGACCACCCACCAGAGCTTACAGCTCCCACTCAGGGAGATATTGTTATACATTCCATTTCTAAATCATGTATTCCATTTAACATTTATTTTGATTCAGATATTTTTGACACGTCATACCTTTTGCAGAGCATGTATGAATATGGACCGGAGCTACGCTTGGACGTGTCGTTACTTAGTGAATCTGTCGAGGAGCACAGCGAGGAGTCGCTTGCTGAGACCCATGCCTATATGCCAGAGTTACCTGATGAGCTTGGAGAAGACATCTGAAAGAGAGCTATCGTGGTGCACAAGAATGGTGATATAATCTCAGGGAAGTATCATCAACCAGATTTAATTTCCATTATTTAAGTTGATGGTTTTCTTTGGGATTCATATATCAATGGGGAAAATTTTCAGAGATGAACTGATGTAGCTCGTCTACTACATGGTATAGGTTGAATCCTTGGAGAGATGCTAGGAGCTGCATTGCTGGAGTTTTGTTGGTATCCGTAGAGACACGCAGCTGGCAGAGCCACAGAAGGTGCAATTAGAGCAGCTGCCTGCACCAGCAAAGATACTGGATCCGCCTTTTGCTACATGTGGTACCGATCCAGTAGTGTAGCTGTAATGTAGAATTTTACTCTTTGAGTAATCACAAATCCTCTCGATAGCGAGATAACCGTATAAGATTTCTATGATTTCATAGTTTAATACATTCACTCCATGATGGTTGCTTAATTATCTTTTGCACCCGACCCCCTATTTATCATCATTGCCTACCCTTATATTTGGTGCTTATTTCACCTCTCTCCCCAATTTTTATGCACATCTGTCCACACCGAGCACCGTCTGATATAGCTTGGAGGAGAGATATTATTCTGTTGTGTAACTCCCTGTTTTACCGTTGTCCTCTATTCATGTCATACACACATTGAGGACATTGTGACGTTTAAGCTTGGGGGAGTGCACAGTGCACGCACTTTGCTTCTTCGTGAAACACACTTTAAAATTATCAGATGAACCATGTTCACATCTCTATTTATGTCTCACGTGCTTCATTTTCTATGAAATATTGTGGATTTATTTTTTTTAATGAACTCTTATATCTGCTAGATTAGAGTTTAATTCCTTGATTAGAGTATCATCGTTCATATGCTTTCTCATAGTAGAGTCCATAGTTTCACAACCATATTCTCGAAACAGTTAAGCTAAAAATGAATGAATCAAATCGGAAAATTAGTTGAGTCTTGAGTGATTTGATTGATAATTCTATTGCGTCATGGATGTTTAGTAATTCAAAAGAGATATGATAACCCCACGACAACCAAAGTAGTGATGATTAGAATTCCTGAAACCGTGCCATGTTTAGATTCTATGCCTTTTCTTTTCTTTTGTGAATATCCAATAAATGATCTTTGATCATGTTTTGCATTCCATCATGTTTACGTGAGTTTGCAAAAATCCCAATAATGCAAAAATCAAACAAATATCCTGAATAAAAGGCCCGAGTGGTTCCTCGTAACTCGATGCCCTAAGACCGTCTGGTCTGGGATGCATAGGCCGCCTCTTATATATATTGAGTTATCTCGTGTATATAAAGAAAGAAAAATATGTATATAAGAAAATTGTATAGCCAAAAACAATTGTAAAAGGAAAAATTCCATATCCTTACCCACTTTCTATATAGAATAGAAATTTGGCAAAGTTGATGGGTTCTAGGAGTCATGAAATGGGCGTAGTGCAGTGACGTCTTACCTAAATTGAATTCACTAACTCATTCCGTGAAGCTTAACAAAATACCATGCATGCTTGAAAATATTTGATCATGACATATTTATACTGCTTAGAGACTGAGTTGTGGACATTGGTTTTATCTCTATGGACTTAGTATATTTCATGATAAACTATGATATGATGTAGCTCTTTTCTCATTTCATTATTATCGAGTTCATCACTTTTATTGAAATCCACAATATGATCATTAAAGCGAGACTTAAGTATTTTGTGTGTACGTGTGTTCTTTTTACATATTGATGTGTGTTCATGTAATCTTCTATTCCTTGGGTTCATATTTTGCAGAGTTTTAAGGTTGAGCCCCTTGTCTCCATCACAAACCATCACCTCACCTCTCCATTGTATTTCGCTATCGGGTTTGCTTCTTACTAGTCTTCCTCGAGGACGAGTAAGAGGTAAGCTTGAGGGATTTGATGTATCGTAGTATTCCACATTTCATCCATATGTTCACACATCAAAATGATTGCTTAAATCCTGATTTTATACACTTTTACGCTAATAACTGGAAGTATTTGACTTTAAGAGCGTTTGGTTGTATTTCAGGGAATATCGAGCAATTCGGAGCATATTGGAGAGGAGGGCACAAACACCGATGTCGGAGTACCGACGGCACCGCATTTGACGACTCAAAGCCGCTGGAGAGCAATGAAGGAGAGGAGAAAGGATAAGAGAAGAAGGAGCCAGAGGTTGCCAGATAGCTCGATTGAGCGCTTCACGCGCTCAACCGAGCTATGACACCAGGACGAGAGGCCAAGAGCTCAAATGGGTGCTCGGACGAGCGACTTGACCCGCTCGACCGAGCGACTAACTTGCTCGCCCGAGCCAGTTGTCAGGAGAGCCCAAGAATTTTCCTACAAACTCTCTGTTGGATTTGTGCTTAGTTCGCTCGGTCGAGCGATATGTCGCTCGGTCGAACGGCTTCCCGCTCGACCGAGCGACATCAATTCCCAATCGAGCGACATAAATTCCATTGAGGAAAATCTCTGAAGCTCCAAGAGATGCTCGACCAAGCGCTAGGGCATGCTCGACCGAGCGACCCAAGCCGCTCGACCGAACGGAGTAGAAATGACCAAAAGTGCAGATTTCATGACATCCCTTCACTCTTTGAAGATCTTCTATCCCTAGGGATTTTACAATATATTTTCCATATTTTTTCCAGGTAATAGACTACATAACACTTCCAACGCCACTAAGAACGTGCCAATCGGAGGTCGGATGGGCCCTAGGGAATTTCTGCAAGTTGGTGAATCTGTGCTGGAATCTGTGCTCGGGCAAACTGTGCACACGCTCGACTGAGCGGCTTGACACAGCCAGCCTGAGCTACCTAGGTAGCAAGCGTTGGTCCAACTTAATTTAGGGTTATTTGGGGGGGTTTGGGGTGCTATATATAGGGATTGAGCAGCCATGTTAGGGGATCTCCTCTTTTGTTAGGAAAGCTAGTTTCTAGGGTTTGGAGACTCTTTTTGGAGGCTAGACTATGCCATCGGCCCCCTCCATGGTGATTTGTGTATTGGATCTTCAATAACTAAGTATTTCTTGTTGAATCTCTTTTATTGTCTTTTTCATATGATTTTGTTGTTGAATCTTTTATTGGTCTTCTTATTTGTGCATGTGATGTTCATTTGTGTTGTTTCCATATCATCTCCCATGATTGAGTAGATCTATTGCTAGGATTAGGGAAGAACCCTAGTATTCTAGAGGTTGGATGATGGGCCAACATTATTTGGATGAATCTAGGGTTGCCCCGTGGTAGTTTGATCAAAGGATTTTGGGGATTAGCCCTAGATTTGGAGGATCGTGAAAGCACCTCCACGTTCTAGGGAGAATCCCCATGAATCCGATTAGGGCTTAGTGGTCGTTTCTAGGGCTCGTGATCATGAGAGTGATTCGAGAGCTAGGGGCGATCACTAATCCCTGATCCGCTAGTCGGTGATTACGAGAGTAGCCCGATTGCTAGAACCAACCACGGTGTTGTATCGCATTCCGTAAACCACGCGAGTGAATACGGATTGCGGTGCGGGATCAAGTGTCGAGTGTAATGCAGGCATCCCTGTGCACAGCCGATAGCGGAAGCACGGCTCCACATAGGGCGAAGTTAGACGAGTGAGACGACAGAAGTCTAACGCTCATTCCCATCTATGGATGTGGCACTCCTACCCTCATTAATCGTTCGACGAAGGGATCCTGTTATCAAAACCCGAAAGCCCTAGCAGAGATTCTCAATACCCTAGTGATATTTCTCTCAATTTTTCTCTTTGTTCTATTTGTTTTCCTTTGTGTTTGGATGTGCCCCGCCGATAGTGACACCCTCTCATTCCACATCCACCACCATCACGAAACTCCATAATCCATCTCCACCTAATAAGACATCAAAGCCTAACCTAGCCTAGGACCGATAGGTAGTGCAACAACTACCTCCCTGTGGATACGATACCTGCTTGCCATTATGTACACCGTGCGCTTGCAGTAAGACGACATTCGACCATCGTCTCGATTTCGAGAGTAAAGGGACGGCCGAACACTAAGCATCTAAGACTTCATTCAATACACTCTCAAGTGATTCCAAGTCATTAACTTCTTAACTAGAGCATTTAAGATCCTTCAAAGCAATTCTAGCTCAACCTCTAAAGATCAACTTATCTCCAAAGCTTTCAAGATCAGCTTCTAGCATTCTTTGCTACACATCTTGAGACAAGTTAATAAGGGCTCTCACTCTCATCATTTAGAGCACATCCCACACACCTTATTGCCTAATTCTTAAGCATATTATTCAAGGCATATGTTGTAAAGTTGTTTCATATTTTGTTATATCTTTCTCTTGATATATGAGAAGTTCTGCTCGGTTATGAGAGAAGACCATTCCCGGTTTGTGGGAAGTGGAAGAAAGGTTCCTCTCAGTTATGAGAGTAGTCCATTCCTAGTTTGTGGGAAGTGGACGAAGTTGTATCAATTTGCACTTGTCAAGTTTTGACAAGTGGGCATTAGTGGAAACACTAGTCACTAGCGAGTTGCTAGTGGGTTGCTAGAGCAGGATTCAAGGGAGTCGGGGGGACTCGGTGAATCCAAACCAGGGTATATCATGTGTTTACGTTTGCATTTTAGTGTTATTGCTCTCTTTCTCTATTCCACACTAAGGTTGCACACGTGATATTTAATTTGGCATAAATTCCTGATTAATTTTTATAAAGCACTATTCACCCCCTCTAGTGTTTTTCCTTATAGTTTTAGATCCTACATAACCTGGGTTGTTAGCCTTGACACGGTCGTGCCGCTTTTCGGCACGGCCATGCGTAAGGTTTTCTATTTAAAGGAAACTTGTATAACGAACAAGGAGAGCTTTTTAATTTTCAGAACTTTTGTTTGTGCATTTTCGGGGTGAATTTCTGGGTTTCTCTTTGCTGTAATTCTCTGAATTTGATTGTATGAATCCCTAATCTTTGTTTTAGTTAGTTATTTACTTCTAATTCTCTATTGCATTGTTGGATTGAATTGATTGTCATATAAGCATTACCATGAGCTCCATTGTGTTGATTTCATCTAGAATTACCATGACTAGTGAGTAGTCCAATAGGCTAGGGCCATGTAGAGCCATGTTGTAGGGATTGATCGTGATGGATCATCCCAAATATCGACCCAACCAGATTGTAGTCCAGTGATAGAATATGATGATGAGCAGAATTCAACCCATCCTGTTACAACGCTACCCTATCCTAACAACCAACGACCCATTAAGGTTTTGATCTGACGCCCCTAACGGTGGGTTGACTATCTTATGCCCGACGCCGACGACCCATCGGGCACACCCACTAGAACCACTTATATCGTAGTGACTGATGTCACGCACCGCTTCCCATAATACGGGTGTGGGAACGAGACGAAGGTCCGTATGGGATGGAGCTGTGAAGTCGAGCCCACTAAGTGTCTGTAGGGATACACCAATCAATGTACATGTTCTTGCATTACAGTTCAGAATAATAAGAGTACTCAAAAAGAACAACAGCATTCATTCATCATGATAATAATCCAGCAGTACAAAAGAAGTCTAATAAAAGAAAGCCTCGGGCATGGCTACAACGGAAAGGGGAGACTACTAGGGCTACACACCCAACCTAGACAAGAATCTAAATGGTGCTACGCACCCAAACTAGAAAGCTGGAAACTCCAAGTCAACAACATGAAGAAAAACTCTAGGACTGGTCCTCGACCGGGTCGTACTCCTGAGTAGCATCCTCCTACTCCAAGTCCTCAGTTACCATCTCCTCGTCTGCGTACTCTGTCTCAGTACCTGATGTACAAACACCCAAAAAAGAGGAGTTGTACGTCAGGCAGAGTCTACAAATCAAATGTAAGAAAGATTCTACTGCAAGGTGTATGGAATTTTAAGACAGTTATTAAATGTTGTTTACATGGCAGACTGTAAGATGCGACAACAAGGAAATTTACATAGACATGGCAGGAAAAGTAAAAGACAGTGCAAGAAAGGTAACGTGGCATGGCAATGGCCATAGTGTATGCTACCGGCTACAAGGCAAGACAAAATCAGACAAGAAAGACATTGTGTGTGACTCTAGGGTTCACGCCTTAAGGTTAGAGGGCGGCCAAACCCTCTAAACCTTGCGACCGCACAACCCAAACCCAACCTAGTGCATAGGACAATTCTGTACAAAGGATCAATCTCTTTGCTAGGAGGGTGCCTTATTTCCCGCAGGTTATTCGTACAAATGGTCACTCTCTCTGCTAGAAGAGTGCCTTATTCCACGCTTGGTTCAATACAATTCAGGCATAAAGTTACATGGCAAGGCAAGAATGATGCATGTCCGTTTTAAGATATTTATCAACTTGGCAGTTATAGCATATTGGACCTACACATTTGTCATCAAGTCTAGGCTATCGTGAGGGTATCCTAGACACTATCATTTAAAGTCTAGGTCTCTTGTTCATGTTTTTACAAACTAAGGAAAATAATGGCCTAAACGTGGCCGTATCAACACAAGTGAGCACACGTGCCTGAAGTGGCGAGAAGTGCATCCGTAGGGAGTGTCTCGTCACGGGCAGTGTGTCGGTTATGGTCCGTTGTAACAGGTCAAATGGGACGATGTCAGGACTGGTTTTAGAAGACCTATTATGGCATGTCTCTAGATTGATCATGGCTATCCTAGTAGTTTCAAATCATGGTGTTCATACATTCAGATCTATTCTATGGTTCTCTACGTCGATTCTACACTATGTGCACAGTCAAAATAGCACAATCGACGGTCTAGGTTGTCACAGCAGTTTAAAGAAGCATAAAATAACTTTAGTGATTATGTTTCCCGTTTTAATTAGGTTTTCAGTGGCATAACATTTGAGTTACTACAAGCAGGGGAATACCAACCTAGTATGACGATCACGCGTAGATCTGGCGCCGGATCTGGAAGAAGCAACAGATCTCATCGCCTTCACCCCTAGAATGTCCCTTCACTGGTCATTGGCGCTACAGGCTCTAGTTCCTCGACTGCGGGTAGCGCAGCAAAGCGGAGGTGCTGTCGGCACAGTAGCAGGGGACGGAAGCCGCGGCGTGATGAGGGGATCTTGAGCGGGAGTCTTGGAGGGTCGTTGGGGAAACCTAGCGGCTGTGGAGAGGAACAAACGGTACGTGGTGGGGGTCCTCAGGCCGTCGGGAGGCAGGACGGCGACGGGTCTAAGGGCAGTTGGCAACGCGACAACGGTAAGCAGTCGTGCGGGGCTGCGGGCGCTGCTGGTCGGACGGTATTGAGGTCAGGGAGGCATGCACACTACATGAGACGGCTGCCGATGGCGACTGGGGCATGGGGCAGTCATGGGAAGAGGCCAGAGAGAGCCGTGGCAACTCTGGGGCTGTCGGTGCCGGAGAGGAGACGCCGGGGAGGCTGACACTGACGGCTTAGGCAAAGGAGGGGAAGAAGAAGGGTTTCATTTTGTATATAGAGGAGTTTTGGGTTTTGTTTTGTGCAGCTGTAGCCTTGCCTTAGGTTAGCTTTTTGTTTCTCTTTATAGAGTAGGTTAGAGGGGGGGAAATATGGGGAAATGTGGGGAGAGATATGGGGAGAGTGGGATACGGTTGTGATTTGTGTGAGGGGTTAGTTAGGATTTAAATTAATAGGCTTTAAATTTTTATTTGTTTTTAAAACGTATCAGATTTTGAAATTCAAAACCTTATGAATATTTTAATATGTAAAATTGGGGATTAGGCAGATAGGTCCAACGACATCCAACAATTAGAAGAAAAATATACCGGGACAATCGTGACATCACGAGGGTCGAGAATACGAGGTCTGGTCGCACGTTTGAGCTTAAGAATACGATAATAAAAAATTGAATACAAATATATGCATACGAAGCAAAATACGCACTAAAGTACGTATGGTAGGAAATTGACAGTTACATCCTACACACCTTACACAAAATTCCGCCCTCAGAATTTTTAACACCTACTGATCAGGAAACAAATGCGGGTAGCGCTCCCTCATCTCTACTTCTCGCTCCCAGGTGGACTCTCTAGGTGATCTGTGATGCCACATCACTCTCTCCAGGTCGACTACCTTGTTCCTCAACTGCTTCTGTCGTCAGTCCAAAATCTGCACTGGCTGCTGCTTATATGTCAGGTCTGATCGGACCGTGATCTTTGAAAAATCCACATTGTGCGATGGTTCACTGACGTATCGACATAGTTGAGATATGTGAAAAACGTCGTGAACTCCCTCCAAAGATGGTGGTAGAGCAAGGTGATATGCCACTGCTCCCACACGCTCCAACACGTCAAATTGTCCAATATACCTCGGACTCAGCTTTCCCTTCTTCCCAAAATGAATGACTCTACGGTTTGGAGAAATCTCCAGCAAGACATGATCTCCTGCTGAAACTCCAAAGGTCGTCTCTTGGCATTCGGCCAATGCTTGTAAAGATCTTGAGTAATCCGGAGCTTATCCCTGATGTCACTTACGACATCCACAGCCTCTACAATCATCTCCACACCCAACAGCTCTCTGTCTCTAATGTCATCCCAGCTCAGTGGCGATCGACATTTCCTTCCATATAGAGCAGCAAATGGCGCCATGCCAATGCTCGCCTGATAGCTGTTGTTGTATGAGAATTCCATTAGATGGAGATGATCCTCCAACGAACCCTTCAGATCGAGCGTACAATCTCTCAACATATCCTCCAGAATCTGAATCGTCCTTGTCGACTGGCCATCGATCTGCAGATGGTACTCCGTGGTGAAGCTCAGACTCATACCAAGGTTCTCCTGTAGACTCATCCAGAATTGAGACATGAATCTCGTGTCTTTATCGGATACGATGCTCTCCGAAACTCCATGCAAGCGCACAATCTCCTGCACGTACATGGTCTACATCAAAAACTAACCTTAAGGCTATAAATAGAGAAGTAAAATATTTTTATCTCTAGATACTTCCTCGCCAAGATTTCAGTGGACTGTCCCACTCAGAATGGGATGAAGTGCGCAGACTTGGTTAATCGGTCAACGATCACCCAGACTGTATCGTTCTGCTTAGGACTCCGAGGTAGGCCAGTCACGAAATCCATCGTGAAGTGCTGCCATCTCCACTCTGGGATAGGAAGCGGTTGTAGCAATCTTGCTGTCCGATGGTGCTCCGCCTTCACTTGCTAGCATACAAGACACTTGGCAATGCTCCGTGCCACACTCCTCTTCATGCCAATCCACCAATAGTTCAGACAGAGGTCCTTGTACATCTTCGTGCCTCCGGGATGTATGGAATAAGGTAAGCTATGTGCCTCATTCAACAGCTCATCTCTAATGTCTCCTGCAGGTACGTAGAGTCAACTGTCATATCTCAGGGATCTATCCTCATGAATGATAAACTCTATTCGAAGTCCGACTTCGACCTGTCTTCTGATCCTCTGTAGCTTCGGATCTCCCGCCTGAGCTGCCTTGATACGATCCACAATCGTTGACTAAATCTGCATGTTCATCAACGAAGCGATCACTACAGGTATGACAACCTTAATGTCCGTCCCTCTCAGCTCCTGTTGTACTCTCCAGTGGGCAGTATGCATCATCACTGCGAGGAGTTTGCTCAAAGCATCGTGTACTACATTCACTTTACCTGGGTGATACTACAGATTTATCTCATAATCCACCATCAGCTCCAACCATCGTCTCTGACGCATGTTGAGCTCCTTCTGAGTAAATATATACTTCAAGCTTTTATGATCGGTGAATATTTTCATGCTTTCACTCAGCAGTAAGTGTCTCCAGATCTTCAACGCAAATATCACAGCTGCTAACTCCAGATCGTGCGTCTGGTAGTTCTTCTCATGATTCTTCAACTGTCGAGAAGCGTACGCGACCACGTGACCATGCTGAAGTAGGACACATCAGAGGCCCTTGCCTGATGCATCACAGAAAATCTCGAAGCCTCTGCTCCGATCTGGTACAGCCAAAACCGGTGATGTGGTCAATCTCGCCTTCAAATACTGAAAGCCTCCTCATAATCATCTAACCAACAGAACTCCATGTCCTTCCTCGTCAACTTCGTCGTTGGCTCTGTAATCTTCGAAAAATCCTTAATGAACCGACGGTAGTAGCCAGCTAATCCAAGGAAGCTCCTAATATTCGATGCTGACTGCGGGGTGGCCACCCGCTGACTGCTCTGACCTTCTTCGGATCTACTGATATGCCATCATCAGCCACCGCGTGTCCCAGGAATACGACTATGTCCAAGCAAAACTCACACTTACTATACTTGGCATAAAGCCGAAGAAGCCTCAGTGTCTCCAACACTATACTCAGATGTCAGTTGTGCTCCTCCTCAGACTTTGAGTAAATAAGAATGTTGTCGATGAAGATGACGACGAACTTATCCAGAAAGTCATAGAAGATAAAATTCATCAAATTCATGAACACTGTGGGAGTGTTGGTCACACCAAAAAGCATGACCACAAACTCATAGTGTCCGTACTTTGTCCTGAATGCCATCTTCAAAATGTCATCCTTCTTCACCTTCAGCTGATGGTATCTGCTCCTCAAATCTAGCTTCGAGAAAACTCTCAAACCTCTGAGCTGGTCAAATATGTCATCAATGTGGAGCAGCGGATACTTGTTCTTCACTGTCACTGCATTCAGCCCTCTGTAATCCACACACATCATGCAGGATCCATCCTTCTTCTTCACCAATAGGACTGGTGCACCCCAATGTGACACACTAAGATGAATGAATCCCTTCTGCAACAATTCATCCAACGGCTTCCTCAGCTCCTCAAGCTCTGCAGGAACCATACGATACGGTGCCTTCAAAATGGGTTATGCTCCTGGCATAAGGTCTATGCTGAACTCCACAGCTCTATCGGGTGGCAACCCCGAAATATCCTCCAGAAAGATGTAGTCGAAGTCTCTGACGGCTGCTGGTCTCCTGATCTCCATCTGTATGGTGGCAACGATCGACTCCCCTGGCTTGGCCCGAAATCTGATGGGCCCAAGCGATCGCTCTCTGCTGTGAAACTCGAACCTCGAGTGGCCTTGTATCCTAAACACCACCTTCTTACCGTGGCATTCGATCGATGCGTGGAAATCTCCCATCCAATCAATGCCAAGGACAGTATCGAAATGTGGTAGATCATGGACAATGAAGTCGACATAGAGCTCGTGTCCACTTATCACCAACGGGATCGATCGACATCCCAAATTATCCGTCACCACTCTGTTTCCTGTAGTGATATCCCAATACTTTTAAAGATGGGGTCGCAACTTCAAAAGCTACAGTGAAGACCAGTTGCTACAAAATATAAAGTGAAGACCACGTGATTATCCATGCAATTACATAAATTATTTCGTGAACTGGCAAAAATTTGATATCACTTATTCAAATTTTATATCACCAGAAAAACATGTATACAACCTTTACTAGCATGAATGCAACCAGAACAACATTTATACATTCTGTACAAAATAAATGCAACCAGAATAACATTTGAGAACTGGCAACATCCCGTATGCAAATCCAATATCATATTCCAGCTTTAAAAACCAACACAACAATATACAAATAGAACAACATCCATATTGTATTCATATTTCAAAACTGGCAACAAACATAACATCCAATATTGTATTCATAATCCATAACAACCAGAGCAACAAAAAACCAGCACACATGATCATTCTCAGCATACATGTTCATTCTAAACAATATTTCACTTGTAAACATTTGTATCAGCAATATTCCTTGTAGTCAAGTTCACTAATAATCCAGTATACATAGTCCAGCTCACCAAGTACATATTCAATCTTCAATCAGTAAGTGTACCACCAAAAATTTCATCCGAAGTCCAGTTCAACAATACGTTGACAATATCATAGATCTGTTTCCTCTCGACCATAGATCTCCTCACGGCAACGTCCAAACCCACCTATTCCACATCATCTTTATCGTAATTACTCACAAAACTGCCAAAAGATTCAAGAAACCAAACAAAAATTCTAGAATTTTGTAGACCAAATATAAAAGGAGTAGAAGACATAAGCGTACCATCCATTGACCTCTGCCCTCGTCGATGGGTCCTCCATCCCCATGTCAACCCCAAGACACTTTAATTGACATCCTCTTGCAGGAAATTCCATTAATCATTGCTGAAAAAGCTTCAAACTTTAAACCTCTAGGTCAAAATCCACAGAATCAACAAACACAACCCACAAAATCAACAAAAATTTCACAAAATCTGCCAAGAATAATTGGCTCTGTTGAACCAAATACATAGCACTGATCTGTGTATTATCATAACAAAAATAAATATCAAGCTTGCTATCATATAGTACTTGTATGTAATCTGTGGCAAAATTTCATAAATTTCATAAACGGCCATGGACTTTGCACATATTTCCAAAAACGAACTTGTGCTTTGAAACTTAAAAACCATACATATCATTTGAAAAATACAGAAACCATCACAAATTTTCCAGTTTCAAGTAACCACCATTATCTTTGAAAAAATAAACAAAACAATTTGCAATGTCCATAAGTGCTTGCTGATGCCCATGAACTTTGGAGTACATTTTAGTTATTTGAACATATAAATATGTAGAACTTTTTTGGTATTTCGAATGTATATGGCAATTTTTTGTTATATTAAAAGTAGATTATATGTTTTTGAAATATGGTCAAAGTTCATGGGATGTTTTCGAAATTTATTTGCAATACACAAACATTGACAGTAACTAACAGAATCTTCACTCCTAGTGCGAATGAAAGGTACCCATCAAAAGATATAAAACCTCAAATGAAAGGTCTCTCGTTTCATTAAGAAAGAAAAAATGCATGTAAACTAAAATATCAGTAAATCACAAATATCAAGTCTTACCAATATGTTCGCATGACACTCGACATAGCAACATGGCAAAAAAATTTATTTGACATTAAGCTTGCAGTATAGCAAAGGAGGGCACAAAGTACAACCACCATCAAACATGAATCTTGGAACATGTTGATTAGAAAAACAAAAATATCCAACTTAATTAGCTAAGAAGAGCTCCAGCAAATCATTCATGTTGTTTACGGGTGTTTTCTCACCACTGAATCGTTGACCGAGGACTGCACGGTCAACGTAGTCAAGGGGTCGGTTGAGATCCCTTGGGCACGCCGAGCACACGTGCGCCCAGCGTGGGTCGGAGATAGAGTCGAGGTCGAGCATGAGATTCAGGCAGAGTGTCGACTGAATCGTTAACCGAGGACTGCATGGTCAACGTGGTCAAGGGGTCGGTTGAGATCCCTTGGGCACGCCAAGCACACGTGCGCCCAGCATGGGTCAGAGATGGAGTCGAGGTCGAGCGTGAGATTCGGGCAGAGTGTCGGTCCTCAGCTGATGCAGAGCGGAGGGGAAGCCTCGGCTCTTTGAGATGGGCTCAGCCTCGGTTAGACGTGCGTCGAGGGATAGCCTCGGTGCTTCGCTTGCTGCTCGGTCTTCGGTCAGTGGCCACGCCTGCTAGCAGCAGGGATGATCGCTTGGCGCTGAGGGGTAGCATCGGTGCCTCGGTCAGCTTCTTCCTAAATAGACGAGAAACTCGTCAGGGGGGCGGACCTTGGTTCCGGCCGAATCCCCTCCGATGCCTAAGTCAGATCAAGGTCTGAAGAGTACTCGGCGGGGTATGTATGACTCGAGAGGAGATCGATACGCTGACCCTCGGCACGAGCAGGGGGAGGGAGAGAAATGGCAGAAGCCAAAGTCGTTGATGGAATACCTCAGATCTGGATACCTGGGATTCAATCATTCTTCCCGGTTGCTCCTGCCACCCTCTTATAGGGTCCGTGCCGCGACTGCCCCTGATCCACGTCCTTCATCTGCCTCCACTCACGCCCCCACGATCCGCCTCCTTCAAGGTGCCTGCGTGCATCGTGGGGAGCGTTGATTAACGGACCCCTTAATGGTCATTAAGGAGCCGCGGATTCAGGGGAACGGCTGTCCCGGGGGAGCACGAGCTGATCGTGCGTCCCCTGGGCTAGTCCAGCCCGACATATGGTTTTATTCGTGGGCCTCATCTGGCGGGGCCCAATCTCACTAGTGGGCTTCTCGTTCATGGCTGGGTCTCGGGTCTCTGTTTCTTGGTCTTCTCCAAAATAGTCGTATCAATTGCCCCCATCGTCCGAGCCGTTCGGGTTTAGCCGGTTCGATTCGGGCGATGTGACTACTGGGGATTTGACAGGCGCGTCAGTCGAGGCCAGCCCATTAAATGGGGGTCATTATGACGTGGCCCGTTTGGGCTTCTCTAGGTGCGGGTTTCGAAACGCCGTCGATCTTCAGATGCCGCCACGTGTTCCCTTCTGGACGATATGGATTCCTTGATTGCCTTCCATATAAAGACGTCGGCCCCCCAAATTTCAATTCTTTCGTGCCTCTCCTCCTGATCCTGGTTTCATAAGTTCCTTCTCTCCGTCGTCTTTCTTCCCTTAGTTAATTTTCAAGGTAACCTCTTTTCTTCTTCTTTGCCACATGGCTACGCTTAGAATATGCGATTCGGCGTCAGGATCAAAGGACCCCTCGACGCCTGAGTCTGGCAATGTCCGACCTTCGAGACCCGAAGTCCCTTGAAAAGAAGAAGAAAAGAGGTTACCTTGAAAATTAACTAAGGGAAGAAAGACGACGGAGAGAACGAACTTATGAAACCAGGATCAGGAGGAGAGGCACGAAAGAATTGAAATTTGGGGGGCCGACGTCTTTATATGGAAGGCAATCAAGGAATCCATATCGTCCGGAAGGGAACACGTGGCGGCATCTGAAGATCGACGGCGTTTAAAACCCCGCACCTAGAGAAGCCCAAACGGGCCACGTCATAATGACCCCCATTTAATGGGCTGGCCTCGACTGACGCGCCTGTCAAATCCCCAGTAGTCACATCGCCCGAATCGAACCGGCTAGTTCAGGACAATGGGAAAAGAAAGCTTTTCATGGCCCCCGTCAACGATGATGTGGCTCAGGCGGTCGAGAGGTTCGATGTTCCCCGATGGTCCTTGGGTCGCCGTCTAAGGCCCCTTTCCCAGCGGTTGCGGAGATCCGGGAGAAGTATTTATATCATCCGTACGACGTCCGGATTCCCTTTAATGACGAGCGGATTTGCTTCCCGTGGAGTAATGAGTTCGGCGTCTACATCGAGATGTTTCGCTTGGGGCTCTGTTTCCCCCTTCATCCATTCATCATCCAGGTCATGGAATTCCTGATGGTGTCCTTGTGCCAGTTGACCCCGTACTCCATCGCGGTGCTGACCTGGTTCACCATGCTCTGTCGTGCCCATGGCTTAGAGCCGTCTCTTCCTATTCTTTTTCATTAATATCAGGTTCAGATGGTCGGCCAAGGGTCGTGGCAACACCTCCGGGTCTGCGCGGGGAGGGAGTGTTTGCTCGGTCTACCCCGCTGGGTGGGGGGACTGGAGCTCGAGCTATGTCTTTGTTGTCTTTCCTGAGGACGCCGAGATCTTGATAGGTTAGGGAGGGTTATGTCAATACAACTTGACGTTGACCCTCTCAGAGGCTGACCAGGCAGCTGTCCGGCTGCTGTCGTCTCTTCCCTAGAGGAGAGGTTGATCTGGCCTCTGCTGGACGACCTGCTTCTCAAGACCGTTCTGTGGTCTCCCGGTAGGCTCTTCTTTTCTTTCTGATTTCCCTCTTGCTTACCCTGATCCTCTTTCCTTCTGCAGAGATGGCCGGGCACGAATTTACCCGCAATGTCAACGAACTCATCCGGAGGGGTTCCAGGCGAAGCCGAGGGAACGCATCGGGCCAAGCGCCCTGTCGCACCGTTGACGAAGAGGTGCGTCGGGCCGAGCCTGCCGTGGGGAGAGTGGAGCCCTCAGTCGTGGTGACGCCTCCCCCCTTGGCCGCGGAGAACCTCCCTGAAAGTGGGGCTCCGGGGGCCGAACTCCCTCGCTCCGCCCAAGCTGAGGGAGGCGACGCGGGAGCCGAGCCGGCCCCTTGCGCGCCCGTGGGCGGTCATGGAACGGGGCGTAAGTGTTCCCCCCCTGACCTCTGCCAACCCCAGCGAGAGGAAAAGAAGGAAGGAGGGTGGGGAGACCCGCACTCCGGTGGCCCCCGAAGTGCCGACGACCTCCGGTAAAACTCTCCCGCTGACCCTGGTGGTCACTCCCGCTGTCTCGGCCGAGCCTTCCCTGGTGGTAGCCGGCGGTGTGTTGGCGAATTTCCTGGCGGGCCCCATGGTTACCCCCGGGGACTCGGTATTCGTTGATCGGACCGTGGCCAACCAGTTGGCGCATGGCTCCGTCCTCCCAAGGGACCGATCTCTCCTAGAGAGAGCTCCCACCGACACACTGTCGGACTCCTTAGTCTGGCAGCTTCAACCGGTTTGGCCGCCTTCCTACTCTCAGACCTGTCTTCTGATCTTTCTTTGCATAACTCCTTCCTTTTTGCAGGCCACTGTGATGGCCGTCGAGGCGCAGCGTCGGGCGGCCCAGGCGAGGGACCTCGAGGAGTCCTGTGCCCGGGAGCGCTCAAGGGCCGGGGCGGCCGAGGTGGCCGTCCAAGAGGCATGCATGGAAGCTCAGCATCTCCGATGCCGGGTAGACGAGCTTGCTGCCCAAGTGATGGACCCACAGGGGGAACTGGACGACACTCAGAGGTCGGCCCGAGAGGCGGAAGAGGCGTTCCGCCAGGAGAGGGGCGATCTCCAGAGCGAGCTGGTGGACCTGCGTTAGATGACCCGGTTCATCGACGAGGTGGAGAGGGGCGTCGATGGGGTCCTGGAGGCAAGGATCACGAAGGTCCTTAGGGAGGCCTTCAGCTCTTATAAGGACCTTCTTGCTCCTCAGATCATTGACGTCGTCTGAAACTCCTTCCGACGATTTGCGGAGCATGCCCGGCAGCCTCTCCCACCCGCAGATCCCCCGCGCTCCGAGCAGGGCGAGGTTCCAGAGGACGCTTCCTCCCGTGCCCCGGGGCCTTAGACCTCTGTATCTTGCTCCCTCCCCTTCTTTTTTGGCTTGTAATTCTGAACAATTTTATTTATATAGCTTCTTTGTCGTTGGGGGTTTTCCGCCTTGCAGGAACCCTCGGTCTTTTTGATCCTTTATCGCATTTTGAACTGGTCGTGAATTCCACATTTCACCGGCGTCCCTTTATTGCCTGTGGTGACGGCGAAGGGTCTTCAGAACTCTGGACCCGTTGGCACCCTGGATTGGGACCTTATTAGCGCCCTCGTCCGACTCATCATAGCTCTTCCTCCATTCGCGATACTCGGTTTGCTTAGGTAATCGCTTTGTACGCGGCTGGGTTGATCCTAGTCTCGCAGTCAGTCGGATCGGTTGGTCGGCGAGGGGGGCTGCCCCTCGGCTTATAACCAGCCAATGCCCCCATCCGCTGGGGGGAGTTACCCCCAGCCTTACGAGCGGGCAGGTCGTTCGGTCGGCGAGGTGAACTATCCCTCGGCTTATAACCGACCGATGTCCACGTATGCTGGGGGAGTTGCCCCCAGCCTTACGAGCGGGCGGATCGTTCGGTCAGCGAGGTAAGCTATTCCTTGGCTTATAACCGACTGATGTCCCCGTCTGCTGGGGGAGTTGCCCCCAGCCTTACGAGCAGGCGGATCGTTCGGTCGGCGAGGGGAGCTATATGTCGGCTTATAACCTACCGATGTCCCCGTCTACTGGGGGGTTGCCCCCAGACTTATGGATGGTTTTAAGGATCGGCCTGCTGGGGGAGTTGCCCCAGCCTTACGGCCGATCGGTTCGGTGGGCCTGCGGAGGGTTGCTCTCCGGATTAGGGCCAACCGTTGACCCGTGTGCTAGGGGAGTTGCCCCAAGACTCACGGACGAGTTTGAGGATCGACCTGCTGGGAGAGTGCCCCAGCCTTACGGTCGATCGGTTTGGTGGGCCTGTGGAGGGTTGCTCTCCGACTTAGGGCTGACCGCAGAACCCGTCTGCTGGGGGGGTTTCCCCTAGGCTCACGGACGGGTTTAAGGATCGGCCTGCTGGGGGAGTTGCCCCAGCCTTACGACCGATCGGTTCGATGGGCCTGCGGAGGGTTGCACTCCGGCTTAGGGCCGACCGCAGAACCCGTCTGCTAGGGGGGTTTCCCCTAGGCTCACGGACGGGTTTAAGGATCGGCCTGATGGGGGAGTTGCCCCAGCCTTACGGTCGATCAGTTCGGTGGGCCTGCGGAGGGTTGCTCTCCGGCTTAGGGCTGACCGTAGAACCCGTCGGCTAAGGGAGTTGCCCCTGGCTTATGGATGGGTTTGATGATCGGCCTGCTGGGGGAGTTGCCCCCAGCCTTACGGCCGATCGGTTCGGTGGGCCTACGGAGGGTTGCTCTCTGGCTTAGGGCCAACCGCAGAACCTGTTTGCTAGGGGGTTGCCCCTAGGCTTATGGACGGGTTTAAGGATCGGCCTGCTAGGGGAGTTGCCCCAGCCTTACGGTCGATCGGTTCGGTGGGCCTGCGAAGGGTTGCTCTCCGGCTTAGGGCCGACCGCAGAACCCGTCTGCTAGGGGGATTACCCTAGGCTCATGGACGGGTTTAAGGATCGGCCTGCTGGGGGAGTTGCCCCCAGCCTTACTGCCGATCGGTTCGATGGGCCTGCGGAGGGTTGCTCTTCGGCTTAGGGCTGACCATAGAACCCGTCTGCTAGGGGGTTGCCCCTAGGCTCACAGATGGGTTTAAGGATCGGCCTGCTGGGGGAGTTGCCCCCAGCCTTACGGTCGATCGGTTCGGTGGGCCTGCGGAGGGTTGCTCTCCGGCTTAGGGCCGACCGCAGAACCTGTCTGTTAGGGGGGTTGGGTTTGAAGACCTCCCCGCTTGGGGAATAGCTTCCCGCCTCCGACCTGTTGAGCGAAGGCAGTCCTCCGAGAGAGGAGATTGAGTTCTCGTCCGCGTCGTGAAATGGCCATTCAGCTAGATGTGGAAAAAAGAGGTTGCATTTGTACTAACAAGGTCCTTCTTTCTTTCCATGGACCAGTACATTTGGAGGAAAAAAAACAAAAAATGGAGGAGATCAGGGCAGGATAGCCCTCCCCCGACGAGGTGGTGGCTGTTTGTCCCGTCCGCTCACTCGATGACGCGCATGGCCGCCTGGACCACGTTTACCTTCTCCCCCTTGTCTGGCTGCCTGGATGTCCCCTCCCCACGAGCAGGATCGTCGGCGAAGTTCTTCAAGTGCCCCCGACTCACCAGCTTCTCTTTGTCTTTCTTCATATGCCAGCAGTCGTCGGTGTCGTGGCCGGTGTCCTTGTGATATTTGCAATATTTCTCTTCGTCTCTCCCACCTCTCTTCACCCTCGGAGGAGGCCGGTTCATGCGCCCCTCCTCCTGGGCGTGTGCAAAGACAACGTCTGGGGCGACGTTCAGCTGGGTGTGCATAGGTTCTTCCCTCCGCTACTTTCCTCTGGCCTTCTTCTCCTGCCGATGCTCCTCCAGGCCGCGGCGTTCACTCTTGTCGCGCTTTGATCCTCGCTTGGTCCTTCCGTCGTCGACGGCCAAGGCCTCTTCCGTCAGCATGAAGCGCTCGGCCCGCGCCATGACCCCAGCGAGGTCCTTCGGAGGATCGTTGTGTAATGATTTCTTCAGACCCCTGTGTCGTAATCCTTCTTCGGGGTCGTCTTAACGACCAGCTCGGGACAGCTCTCCACATTCAGTCGCTCCGTGTTGAAGTGACAGATGAAGTGCCTCAGGGATTCCCTGGGACCCTGCACCACATTGAATAGGAGTTCTGAGTCTGGCTTTACCTGTCGTCCGGCCATGAACTGCCTACAGAACAACTGGGTGAGCTCCTCGAAGCTATCAATGGAGCGGTTGGGTAAGCTGTGTTACCAAGTCCTCGTCGCTTTCCCGAGTGTGGAATCGAAACCCCTGCAGAGCAGGGTATTGTCGGCCCCCTAGAACGTCATGACCCCCTTGTAATCCATCACATGGTCTGCGGGATCACCCGTGCCGTCATACTTCTCCAACTTCAGCACCTTGAAACTTGAGGGCACCCGTGCCTCGGTTATCCTCCGGGTTAGGAGACATCGGTCGCCATTAACGCCCCTCGGTCGCCCTCCTTCGCTTACCTCGTGATCGTCCAGTCACAATGGGGGGCAGGTTCATGCTTGGCTGTCCCTCGTGTCCCCGCCAAACTGGGGGCGGGGCTCATTCGGTGTGCGTCTCCTTTCTCGCTTCGGTATTCTCACTTGTCCCGCTTCACTCGGCGGGTACTTCCGCTCTGCTGGGACCGATCCCCCATTGTCCGGTGATCGTCCTGTCGGTGCTTGGATGAGCCTGGTTGTCTGGACGAGGCGATCACCGACTCGTCCTCTGCTTGCTCGAAGCCCCTCCTGTTTCCCTTGCGAAACGAGGTGGGGTTGGGGGACCACGCTGGGTTGAAGCCCGGCATGGTAAATCGTCGCTCTAGGTTGGGCACCCCGTTCCCATGGTCAGTGACTACGACAGACCGCATGGGTTGGTGATCCCCTCCCCAACGGTGGGTTTCACCCACCCCATCTCCCTGGATGGGCGTGTTGCCGACGAGTTATTGAATTGTTACGACCAACGTCTGGATGTTAGCGTTGGTCTCCTGGGCGAAGGTGCAGAGCTGTTCCTGGGTGACCGATCGGGATTCGCCTGTCCCTACGGTGGTGTGGCTGTGTTGGTTCTTGGGGGGAATGTATTCTCCTTCCTCTTGGATGGGAGGCATGCACCCCGTGCCATTGCAGATTGGTTCCATTCCGATGGTTCGATTTGGGCTTACTTCGGGTTCCCACAGACGGTGCCAGATGTTTACGGGTGTTTTCTTACCACCGAATCATTGACTGAGGACTGCACGGTCAACGTGGTCAAGGGGTCGGTTGAGATCCCTTGGGCATGCCAAGCACACGTGCACCCAGCGTGGGTCAGAGATGGAGTCGAGGTCGAGCATAAGATTCGGGCAGAGGTCGACTGAATTGTTGACCGAGGACTGCACGGTCAACGTGGTCAAGGGGTCGGTTGAGATCCCTTGGGCACGCCAAGCACACGTGCGCCCAGCGTGGGTCGGAGATGGAGTCGAGGTCGAGCGTGAGATTGGGGTAGAGTGTCGGTCCTCACTGATGTAGAGCAGAGGGGAAGCCTCGGTTCTATGAGATGGGCTCGGCCTTTGTTAGATGTGCGTCGATGGATAGCCTCGGTGCTTCGCTTGTTGCTCAGTCTTCGGTCGGTGGCCACGCCTGCTAGCAGCGGGGATGATCGCTTGGTGCTGAGGGGTAGCCTCGGCGCCTTAGTCAGCTTCTTCCTGAATAGACGAGAAACTTGTCAGGGGGGCCGGACCTTGGTTCCGGCCAAATCCCCTTCGATGCCTAAGTCAGATCAAGGTCTGAAGAGTACTCGGTGGGGTAGGTATGACTCGAGGGGAGATCAATACGCTGACCCTTGGCACGAGCAAGGGGGAGGGAGAGAAATGATGGAAGCCAAAGTCGTTGATGGAATACCTCAGATCTGGATACCTGGGATTCGATCCTTCTTCCCGGTTGCTCCCGCCACCCTCTTATAGGGTCCGTGCCGCGACTACCCCCGATCCACGTCCTTCGTTCGCCTCCACTCACGCCCCCGTGATCCGCCTCCTTCAAGGCGCATGCGTGCGTCGTGGGGAGCGTTGATTAATTGACCCCTTAATGGTCATTAAGGAGCGGCGGATTCAGGGGAACGGCTGTCCCGGGGGAGCACGAGCTGATCATGCGTCCCCTGGGCTAGTCTGGCCCGACATAGGGTTTTATTCGTGGGCATCGTCTGGTGGGGCCCAATCTCACTAGTGGGCTTCTCGTTCATGGCTGGGTCTCCGGTCTCTGTTTCTTGGGCTTCTCCAAAATAGTCGTATCACATGTAATCCGAATGAGGAACGCTACACCCTTTATTGTTGCAATTAAAATTTGGAAAAGGTTTCTTTCACCTAATCAGATTGACAGAACTTCCTACAATGACATTGAACTAAACAGATATCGATATAGTTTATTGCAATTTAAAAAATGAGAGAAATAATGCTATCCATACCTTCATTTGTTCACTTATTGGCCACAAAATGCAGAGGTCATATTCAAAGCCATGAAACTTTGCCACTTTATACAAATCCAAATGCAAAACTGATGGAAAAAATCATGCACATTAATAAACCCAAGCTAAGATTTTAGTTGTGAATATAATATGAAGACAACACATGACAAATTTTAAACTATGCAATATTATAAATATCATTTTCATATATTATCAAAACATCAAAAAGTCTCACCTTTTTTGGCATTGACATTAAAACCGTAGGAATTCAGACTGGAACAGAGTACATGGTATATATCTAAGCCGAGATAGAAGCTCATTAACTTCATGTCAACCAAAAGTAAGAATTCATTTAAGAAATCAGTTGAGTTTCTACTTCATGCATGTTCTTTAAAGGAATCATGAACATTTATATGATCAACGCAAAGTACCTTGTCAGCCAACTCTATCTCATTGGGATCGAGAGATGTCACTTTTCTAAAATTGTCCCCTTCTGGCTTGTTGTGTCTTCTATAGTCACTGTTGGAATCGTGCTATCCTAGGGAGGAAATCGTTCGATCACAGAAATTCTTGGTTCTTCCAAATCCACTTCTAATTTTGTTGTATAATTTCGAAAGCAATGAGATTATCAAAATTTATTCCTTCTCACAACACGGCTGTATCTTAGTTTAAGGGAGGACAACATTGTTTTATCAAACATTACTAAGCTATTAACCATGATGAGACGTGCCCTGGGATGCTTTCATCGTCACTTGATCTAGTTCAGTCTGTATCTGTGCCAATATCAATATTGGCCCTCTTAATCTATCATGTTCTAACATAGTATCAGAGCACCTGTTGCATATTGTCATACGTTGCCCATTTCTTGAGTAATCATCCAGCAAAGGCTTGACACAAATCTAAATCAATTTGAATTATCCAAGTGAGCAATCCTCCTGCAAAGGCCTATTCCAGATCCAGATCAATATGAATGTTCCAAAATCACGATCATCTCTCATAATGGTCTGATTTGGATCCCATTCATCTGTCTGAGTGTGATTCAAACCTGCAAATTCAAAAGTTTTCACATTAATGTTAGAGGATGTGCTGAGAATTACGTCAAATTAACCCTGCAGGCAAAATATAAAGAATGTTAAAATCATACAAATTGAATAAAAAATTTTAGATTAGATATAATTACAAAAATCGTTTTTATTACTTCATCAATATCATTAATCATGTATTCCCTCTCAATTTATCTTGTCCTAACATGCGTTAAATATTGATCAGAGATATAACTTTTTATATTAATTATATTACAGAATTATAAACAGTACATGGAATTAATCTTTTGTGCTGTCAAACACTTAAAGTTATGCTTACAATAACATTAAGATACCAAACTCGGCTCTAATTGGACCACACTGAGTCGGATGCTGAAGGCTCCTTATCAAAAAGGAAAATATATCATTCCGATAAAAAAATCCATGAGCAAGCATATCAGAGCAAAAATTTAAAAGTGTGAGCTCATCAAACACATACAGTCGATGAATTCCACGATACGAACCAAAAATGCATCAGATTTTTAATAATTTTTCGTTAAAATGCTCAGAACTGAACCAAAATGCATCAGGTCATCAAACACATGCAGTCTCTCAACAGACCGCTTTCTTGAATAATCGGGATTCGAGCTCTACAAAAACAAAATATGCATCAGATTTGTAATAAATAGAGAGATAACTGATCTAACTTACCATGCCAAAAAAGGAAAGCAGCTGCAGTAAACTCCATGCTCACAACGCTTCAGGGCATCAAACACCTACAGGTTATTAATTTCTTCACACTTCTGTATAGTAGCTAAAATTTCAATATCATTCACGCAAAAAATTTAGTTCCTCTACGCTCACCAAGTTATTTGGTTAAACAACAACAAAAACAACGAAACGACAGCTTTAATAACAACAATGGCTACTGCAGAAATTTAGAAAGGGAAAAATGCAAATTAATTGCATATTGGTCAATGATTAAAAAATTGCATGCTGACGCATCAATATGAATCAACTCATATGTCAATCAGAATATAATGGATTCATGTTTATTATCTAATTAGCATCTACAAATAACCATTTACAATGATTTTATCCAAATCTATATAAGAGGAGAATCAGTCAGGATAAAAGATTAAGATAGGCTTACTGGTTGACGGAAACGTAAGTGGCAAGATCTTTCGAAATAGCATATATCTGCCTTGTTGCATGACGAAAATATTTATTCCCCTCCTCTACAAATTTCCAGTATTCCGGTTCATGATACTTAACATTCCTGTTTGATTGGAAAAGATCATAATTCAGAAAACTTTCACACGTGATAGCACATTGACACAAACAATACAGAATTTGATACTTTTCAAGAGAAATGAAGATTACTTGTCAGAAAGAACTGGACCAGACTTCATGCAACCTATGTAGGCTCTGGGCTTCGATCTGTGTCGCAAAAGAGTTTCGGCTAGCATACCTGCACCACCAATGACATAAGCATAACCACTACCGTCAGCACATACTAATTGATTTACTCACCCTAATTCATTCATTGCTACACCAAAAATATCATTCAGGCCTTCTATATAGAATGCTACGTACCTTCAGAACCGAGGGTTGATCTTGCTGCGAGATGCCTCAGAAATAGAGATGCCTCTTGCCTCTTGCCTCTTACCTCAGAAATAGAAATGGAAATAAGAGGAATCGAGATGCCTCTCCTTCTCCAAGGGCTCAGGCGAGAAGACAAATGAGAACCGAGGGTTGATCTTGCAAGAAGAATGCCAAGGCGACATTTCTCCAAGGGCTCAGGCGAGAAGACTCCAGATTCCAGACTCCAGATCTTGCTGCTTTGAGAGATGCCTCAGAAATAGTTAAGGCGATAAAAGAAGAATTCCACGTTGCGAGATGCCTCAGAAATAGGCGTACCTTCAGAAAGAGCTCAGGCGAGGCGATGATGCCTCATGCTGGCAATTCCTCAGAAATAGGCGTTAGAGCTCAGGCGAGGCGATGATGCCTCTTACTTGCGATTCCTCGAAAGTATGTGTTGTTGCTCAGGCGAGGCGAGGCGATGAACAGCCTCGTTGCCTGCGAGATGAAAGAGTTCAGGGGAGATGAAAGAGCTCAGGCGAGAAGACAACGGAGACAGGAAATGATGAAATGTTGTTTGAAATGAAAAGAACTCAGCCGTGTTCCTCTTGCTTGCGATGTTTGCTCTATTTTGGGGAAGAGCAAGAGCCGAGTTTTGGGAAGCTCTCCCCAAAAACGCCTCTTGCTCTTCCCCCAAAGCCTGGCCTTATGCTTTCTCCAGAAAAAGTTTTGTTTACCTTTCCAAAACGTGTTAATATCTATACCCAAAAAAAGATTAACTCTATTAGACCCACAAATATCAAAAGTATGTTTAAAATTTAATCCCAACTGTTCATTCCCCAACAATTAATCCTGGCCCTCCTTCTATCAACCCATTTGTCCTAGTCAGCTTGTCCTAGTCAGCCCTAGGATTCAAAAATCTCTGTCAAATGTATAATAGATACATCTTTTACATACACCATCTGCACAAAGTGGGACAAAAGAGGGAAGCTACACTGAGACAACAATAATCCTATACAACTCCAAGTCCAGTTCCAACTTATACAACACCAACATCCTCATCGTCACAATCCCTAAGTACAATGTCAACCCGGAAAAAGAAACACCCAAAAGTACAAGTCTCTCATCACACCCCTCGCCACCCGGTCCTACAACTGATCACCAACTCCAAGCTCCAGCCTCCAACTCACATAACCTGAAAAGTCAATGGGGATACGTCAACGCGTGACCCAGTAGAAACTCCTAACACTCTAGTAGGACCCAGTTTTAGAACTGGTCTACCTATCTAGGGGGTGTGGTCTAACAAGTAAGGTTCATAGTGCATATAAAAGTATTCACGTTCCAACATGCGAACATAAGTATGATGACTTATAAAATATGCATATGAAACCATATCATGATATGCAGGTACTGAAAGGAAGCATAAGAACAGGTTATCATGGGGTAGCAGCATGAACATAACACAGGTGCAGATTAGTATAGATAGCAGCATTAAAGTAAAAAGAGGAACAAAAGACATGAGATAACAACATTTATAATTAAAGACAATTACTTTACGTTGTTGATTCACGTGTTTGGAAACTCTATGTAAACTGTAGGATGCTAAGGAGTCGGACTTCACCCAAGGTGGGGTGAAAAAGTGGTACCACTCCAGCGACACGTGCACTGGAGGGGCCTCTCGTAACTTCGTACCCGAACGGGGCAAGGTACTAGAGCGAGACTCATCTCGGTTTTTCTGTCGGACACGATGAAAACCATCATTTACCGTCATGGTGCGACACAAGAACACCAGCGGCCTCTCTAGCCCTCTCAAACTCCCCTTCCGGGGGCGACACATCGGGCAAGATTATCGTACTACTGTCCGCTCCTTAACACCTAAAATTTATCCGTGTTTCCCCCAAACCCACATCTGGAGTCTCACCCATTTCAAAAATGGACCGAGTCCTCCGATGTCAAACTCTGCTCACTCATTGTTTTTCTTTTGATAGAACGTTTCTTCATTTAACAATGAATCAACTAGTGGTCTCAAATACCACTTTCATTTCAACTTACATGAATTTTCTCATCATCATCATTATTTCCAAAATGAAATATTTCATGGAACATCCACATAATTACATGTACCAATAGCATACTAATGGGAACATGATTAGAATAAACAAAATTAACTTGGAACAAAATACACTATGACAATTACTAAGCAAGATTAGCATATGAATCTGTCTAAACTGTCAGTCCAGAAAGAATGGCTCTGTTACCCTAACTACAGTCAGAATTAGCTTTTGGTCCCTCTTCAAAGTTGTAGATAATTTTCTGCAGTTTTCCGTAGTATCCTAGATTATATTTTTCTGGTTTTTCTACTATTTTATATGAGTTTTATAAGTTGCTGTCCTGTACTAAGAAAATTTCCAGCAACTTATTTTTCCAACTAAAACTAGTTTTTGACATGGTATTTTGAGACAATTGTTATGAACTTAATCCTACCTTTACATCATCCTCTACATAATCACAAACATGGCATGATTAAAGAGATTTCAATACATACTTATTTTTAAAAACAACCATTAACATCTAACATACAACAAGGATATATGGCTTGCAACTCCTACTTAATGGAACTAACATATAGTCCACCTACAATCTACACTCTTTTTACAAGTTAATAGATTTCTCATTCTCCAAATTTTCAACATGTCATAAAATTACTAATTCTAAGTATTAAAACATATTGAAAACAAACATACTAATCCTATTACAACATGCTACTACATTAAGCAAACTTCATGAAAGCAAAATGAAAACTACTAAGTTTTATAAGTATCATAGCATGGTTCCTACTCAAATCTTCATATGACATGCTAAATTTACTATTTTACTCATGATTTTAAAGCTAAACTAAAAACCAATCCTAAAAGTGAACACTACTAAAAATGATAGAAGTTTCTACCTTCAAGAGTCCTCCAAAAATATCCTTGGCCCTTCTTAGTCCTTGATGAACTTGGGCCTCCATGGCTTCTCCTACTCTTCCAAGACATCCCTCTTCAAACTCCATGAATTCCAAATCTCATCAAAACCCCAAACTTTCCTCTTTCCCCAAAATCTCTCCTTCTCTCTTCAAATTTCCAGAATGACCTACAGGTACGCGATGAAGAAAAGAATGATGCCAGAGTGTGCAGAGTGGAGGTGAGGTAGCCCTATGGGTGTTTGGACACCCCATTCACCCCCATAAGATTTCGGCCATGGCATGAAAGGAGGGAGAGAGAGAGGGAGAGATGAGAGGATGAGAGAGTTTTGTGTTTTTCTTTTTCTTTTCTTGATTTTTGATTTTTCCCCAAAATTCTCTCATCCACTCATTTTGGTCAAAGCTTAGCCAAGTGTATTTCCCTCTTACATGCAAGATGACACCAAAGCCACTTATGTGTCATCCTAATAATTTCCAAGATTTAATCTTATAGAAAAATAAAAATACACAACTAATACTTCATACCATTCCAAATACATAGTATTTAATCCAAATACTTCATTTATATAATACAAATGGTGTTCCAAAAATTTATTTAAAAATAATTTAGTTATAAAAAATTGTGGAAAATTCATGAAAATACTCAAAAACTTCATACGTACAAATACGTCCAAAAATACGTACATTATACACGTATATACGGAGACGATGTATTACATTCTACCCACCTTAAAAACAAAGTCCGCCCTCGGACTTTCTATGCTAAGGGTCTGACTGAAGATTGAATAGTCCAAGGGTCTCCCTGTAAACGAAAAGCAAACAACATAATATGTATATACTACATACTCATGTATACATGCACTATACCATATATATATATGCACACATTCCTATCCAAAGATATAGGTACACACAAGACAAATCATCACAACTCATGAATAGTATTATTCATTCCACGTTTATTCATATACATGCATGTACGCACATATATATCTACATGAACATGAGAACACTCACATACATATACAGACTAATATGTACCCACATGTTAGTACACCTAACATATGGACACATGTATCAATGCCGTACTGTAACGGCCAGTTTTCTTAGTGCACATTTTTCTGTAACGAAGATTATTTCAAACGATTTCGATAATAACTAAATGATTTTCCTACTATTTTTCGTCGTTCAATCTTAAAATGGACTTTGTGTTCGTACTTCTCGCGAGGATACGAACCCGTGGCATTCCCGTAATTTCCGGAATAGGTTATGAAATCGGTATTTTAATGTTATAATCACTCTTCTCTGATCACGTTTACCTTTCTACCATCCACTAAATATTTTTACTAATTACTTTTACTAATCAGTTTATTAAATTACATTTATCATCTACTAATTAACTTTAGTAATTACATTTACCATTTACTAGGTAACCTTATTAGAATTACTGTTAATACTCACTAATTACATTTACATAATTACTTTACTAATCTATTTCTTACCCCTAATTATCATCTACGAACCTCCACTTCAATTCCCACCGAATTGTGAGGTGAGATCCAACAGCTCACCCCACAAACAACTCACCATCTTCAATTTCATCCCCCATATCCAGACCATCTCTCTTCAAGCTGCTCCCCAACTCCACAGTTTTAACAACAACAACAACAGGAGCATCAATCACCATCGTCTTCCTCTTCTCCTGCAAACAAACCAACCAGTATCCATTTCTTCTTCCTTGCAAAATCCATCAAACCCAACTCCCTGCAAATTCTCAAAGCCAAATCCAAACCAAGTTCCATGCCCTCAAACATCCACACCAAAACTGAAACCCAAATCAGTCCCCAAGAAAAAAATCAAACCCTCATTCAAACATTCAAGACAGAGAACCCAAATTCTCCATCAACTCTTCCCAAAACTCTACCCAAATCTTCCACCAAATTTTCCAAAACAGAAACAATTGATCACCAATTAACCCATCAGATTCTTCCCAAAATCAGCCCTCCAACAAATACAATCAATCCCAAACTGATTTCTTTTGAAAACAGAAAATCAAGAGGAGAAATCAAACCTAACAAACAATCTGAAATCCATACTTCAGATTCAATTCAAATCAAAGAAACCCTACAAACCCTCCTCTTCCTCTTCCTTCCTCCTCCTCCTTCACTTGGCCGACCACCACCTCCACGCCCTCACCTCAGCGCGCGCACCGCCGGAGCCCAGGCGCGCCTCCACCTGTGCACCGCCGCCTGAAGCCCTGAACCGCTGGCCGCCCGGATCGCCACCGCCTGGCCGGAGGACCCCCTCCCGAGCCGCCGGGAGCCGCCAGTCACCGAGCTCCCCTTGCATGCGTGAGTTCTCCTTGCACTTCGTGAGCTGCCTGCAAGCTTGAAAACATAAAAAAAGAATAAGAAAAAACAAGGTGGCAGAACGAAATGAAAGAGGGAGTGACAGTAAAGAAAAAGAAAGTAAGAGCCTTATTAAAGAATGAAAGTAGGAGTGGGTGACAGCATGTTATAAGAATAAAGAAAGAGAAAATAAGAGGGGAGAGAGAGAGTTAGAAGGGGCATTAAAGTATGTAGGAGAGGGTGATACTATTAGATGTCATCCTAACCTTATATTAACTTTGTAATTAGCTGGTATTAGGTTAGTATTGGTTAGGAGGTTGTTAGTATTAAATTTAGACGTTAATTTGTTAGTGTTATTAATTTCAGCATGTAATAATTGTAGAATAATGTTAATAAGGTGTATCAGGCTAGTTTAACACAATATAAACATCACCCTAGCCAGAGAACCCGATAAAATTAGACAAGCCCAAATTAGAGATTGACTTGATATTTTGCTTTTCTCACGATAAATCCAACTCTGTGAATTGTTAAACCAAAATAGAGAAACGGACGTACCAACACGTAGTACCCGTCAAAACGAACCCAACGGCACTAAATCGCTGAAATCAGGGAAGTATGCAATTTATAATGAATTTTTGAAGGTAAATGCTCTGTTAGCCTTTTGCATGTAAAGTTGTATAACTCAAAACCTGCACGTTAAATGACGCATGAAATCACTACCATGACAACCGTGACTAAAAATGTGATCCAACTCCATATAATTTGATATACCTTGTTTTAGAACATTAGCAAAGAAAAATCAGTTTCCATGTCGTATTCGTTAAATTCTCATACTCAGCACTTTTGTTAAATTGTTGTAAATATTGCTTAATACTCTTGTAACCATGGAAATTGTTGTGTAAAGATAAATGGTCATATTATTTAATTGTTGCATGTCTTAGAATGATTATCAAGTGTGTGACATCGTGAAATCGTGCGCCTCAAAGGCAAAATCGTGACTTTCGTGATGTCATGTGAGTTGACAAATTCGTGCTTGTAATATAACTAGGCTGGCTCGTGTTCCAGCACAAATCGTGAATTTCGTGATGTCATTGAGTTGACAAATTCTTGATTATGATATAACTAAGCTGGCTCGTGTTCCAGCACATTTTTGGGGTGGGGTTAGGGTTGAGCGGCTACTAGGCGTATGACGGCGTACTCTCTTCAAGGGCACCACCCGTATGCAGTGGGTTAGCGCCAAACACGGTAAGCCCCATGTGAAGAACGACTGACTCATCACGACCTAAAGGCGAGAATCCTATGCATGATAGAAAGCATTGCATTGTAATTGTAATAATCGTGTTCACTTGCGCGCACATCAGGATTGCTATGTTTATAATGCTTACTTTTAATTCGTTATAACTACCTTGTCATAACTGCTTACCTTACTTGTTAAACTACTTAGAACTGCATGCTAGGAATATTTTACTCTATTTCATTTTAAATCAGCATGTTTAAACTTGTTGTCATTATCTCCTTTAATTCATTAATGCCTCCTAAATTCAGTATAATTTCGTATACCTTGCCTTGGGTTCTAACATCTGCTTGCAGACCCTTGCTGACATACATTCATGTTTTTGGATGTATGTCAGATCTCGAGCTATAGCACCAGGAGGACTAGTTGAGATAGCTGAACCAGTGGACCCAGAGTTGTTGACTAATGGACCTTAATTGTACTTCCTTTAATTTGTTGTACGGGTCATAAGACCCTCTCTCTCTCCTTTTCTCCATTGTTGTAATTCCATTGAGACGTCTAAGATTGTAATAATGTTTTATTTATCTGCGTTGTTTGAGTAATGCAAGCAAAAACCTGCGGTTTTCACACAGACGCTTATTGTGTTAAGTCAAGGGGGAAAGAAAAGCAAAAGTGCATCCTCCTTACTTGCACAAGCGGACCCGTTCGCGTCCTCGCTCCCAAGCCTAATGGGAAGCGGGGCGTGACACGTACTTAGCCATAAGTAGAAGCGTATAGATACACCTACGACATCAATACACACACCAATATTTATACACTTATTCCACTCAATACATATGTACTTTCATAAAAATTCACACAATAACATGATCAAAGACATATACTATTTCATGGATACATATAGATATATCTAAATACATACACCTCTATACGTAATCACACACTCCTTGTATATATATATATATATATATATATATATATATATATATATATATATATATATATATATATCTATCTATCTATCTATCTATCTATCTATCTATCTATCTACCCACATACATGTTCACACGATATTTAAACACACCCTACTTATAAGTCACAGAGCTAGCATACTTACACATACACATACCTATGAATATACCTAGATACATCAAGGTATAGATCAAGTATACAACCAAGTATACATCCATATATAAATACACATACTATTATATCACATCCAATACGCATGCAACCTTGCTAACATACATATGTGAATATATATATCCAAATATTGGTGTACTTATAGTAAATAATCATACACCAATAATAATACACATTGATATGATGCACCGCATATCTAGTGGATGACCATACGCAAATATATCACTTCGAGCACATAAGTATAAACACTTACAATTATATAGACAAGTATATATAATAATTCGCACACAAGGATGCACACAGTATATATCACCATAGTAAATAGTCATGTTAGCATGTATGTATAGTATATCAACCTTCTAGTACATACTCACTTTATACATGCAAGGATATATACATATGTATCCATATCAAATATTTTACTTACGTAAATCTATATTTAACCACATATACACTAAACAATACACTTACATACAAGTCGTCAACGTAACAAATATTCAATGCAGTATATATATGCATACAACACTATATATATATATATTATGGCACAAGAATTTTATCAATACAGTATATGTATACATATACACACACACTTGTATATACAAGACATATCCTTATATAAATCTTATTCACATGTTACACGCACATATCATCACATGATATATAAATACACACCAATATTGTATAACTTGGCATACATACTTATGTATATACACACCATTTAGTAAGTCAATATATTTCACACACTACTTATGATACATATCCAATTGTAGCTATACTCATATATACATATCTCACTATATCAATTTACACAACCACATTTATAGTATGTATACACATATAATTATGCTTATGTATACCATCATACACTATTATACATTCAAATATACTTCCACTTAGGCTCACCAACAAACATCAATATACTAACACATATATCATAAGTTTATTTACACACCAATACATATTCACACAGATACTCCGTATATATATACACTCATCCACTAGACACACATATACAAATATATCTTCTAACATCACTTTAAAGCATCATACTCTAGTATCTATACTTACGGCTCTATATACATCCATTTGGTCATACATATACACCCCCAAATATAATCTAAATATAGATTACCACATAGATAATATATAATACTCTATTGCACAGATAATATGTCTTACACATAATTTCACTCATCAAATACTACATTCACCTCAATCCATACAAACAACATTACTATACCACACCTATACTATGAATTATAAGAATACACATAAATAGTCATACACGTATCTATAACGTATCTTATTTACAGATATAGCTATAGACACATATCTATAGGAATACATGCGAATACACCTACAATACTTTTATATCCATGCATACACATATCCACCCACACACATATGTATATATACATACAACTACCCATGCTTATCCTCAGGAAGCTCTATACATTGGGTTTCCTAATACCAGGATTTTACCCTAAGGCTGATCACCTACCCACCTTAGGACACAACTACCTTTATGGAACATTACATGTACTACCTTACGCACGCCGTAATGCGGAGACCTGCATGGGCCACCAACTGTAACGACCCGCTTTCTAGGATACTCGGGAAGTACGAATCCATCCCAAGTATTCCTAGATCAACAAGTGTTACGTAGAAAGAGAGAAGGAAGAGAGTAGAAAAAGAACACTGCATGTCACCATGCACGTGCTGGAAAGTACAAGTAAAGCTCCATCACAGATAAAACACTGAGAAATAACAAAGGTACAATATTTCATTTTATTAATACAATGATACATCTTTTACATACACCATTTGCACAAAGTGGGTACAAAAGAGGGAAGCTACACTGAGACAACAATAATCCTATACAACTCTAAGTCCAGATCCAATTTATACAACACCAATATCCTCGTCGTCACAATCCCTAAGTACAAGGTCTACCCGGAAAAAGAAACACCCAAAAGTACAAGTCTCTCATCACACCCCTCGCCACCCGGTCATACAACTGATCACCAACTCCAAGCTCCAGCCTCCAACTCACATAACCTGAAAAGTCAATGGGGACACGTCAACGCGTGACCCAGTAGAAACTCCTAACACTCTAGTAGGACCCAGTTTTAGAACTGGTTTACCTATCTAAGGGGTGTGGTCAAACAAATAAGGTTCATAATGCATATAAAAGTATTCACGTTCCAACATGCGAACATAAGTATGAGGACTTATAAAATATGCATATGAAACCATATCATCATATGCAGGTACTGAAAGGAAGCATAAGAACAGGTTATCATGGGGTAGCAGCATTAACATAAAAAAGGTGCAGATTAGTATGATAGCAACATTAAAGTAAACAGCAGAATAAAAGACATGAGATAACAACATTTATAATTAAAGACAATTACTTTAAGTTGTTGATTCACGTGTTTGGAAACTCGTGTAAACCGTAGGATGCTAAGGAGTCAAACTTCACCCAAGGTGGGGTGAAAAAGTGGTACCACTCCAGCGACACGTGCACTGGAGGGGCCTCTCGTAACTCCGTACCCGAACGAGGCAAGGTACTAGAGCGAGACTCATCTCAATTTTTCTGTCGGACAAACGGAGAAACCCATCATTTACTGTCATGGTGCGACACGAGCACACCCGTTGCCTCTCTAGCCCTCTCAAACTCCCCTTTCGGGGACGACATATCGGGCGAGATTATCGTACTACTGTCCGCTTCTTAACACCTAAAATTTACCCGTGTTCCCCCCAAACCCACATCTGGAGTCTCACCCATTTCAAAAATGGACCAAGTCCTCCGATGCCAAACTCTGCTCACTCATTGTTTTTCTTTTGATAGAACGTTTCTTCATTTAACAATGAATCAACTAGTGGTCTCAAATATCATTTCATTTCAACTTACATGAATTTTCTCATCATCATCATCATTTCCAAAATGAAATATTTCATGGAACATCCACATAATTACATGTACCAATAGCATACTAATGGGAACATGATTAGAATAAACAAAATTAACTTGGAACAAAATACACTATGACAATTACTAAGCAGGATTAGCATATGAATCTGTCTAAACTGTCAGTCCAGAAAGAATGGCTCTGTTACCCTAACTACAGTCAGAATTAGCTTTTGGTCCCTCTTCAAAGTTGTAGATAATTTTCTGCAGTTTTCCGTAGTATCCTAGATTATATTTTTCTGGGTTTTCTACTATTTTATATGAGTTTTATAAGTTGCTGTCATGTACTAAGAAAATTTCCAGGAACTTATTTTTCCAACTAAAACTAGTTTTTGACATGGTATTTTGAGACAATTGTTATGAACTTAATCCTACCTTTACATCATCCTCTACATAATCACAAACATGTCATGATTAAATAGATTTCAATACATACTTATTTTTAAAAACAACCATTAACATCTAACATACAACAAGGATATATGGCTTGCAACTCCTACTTAATGGAACTAACATATAGTCCACCTACAATCTACACTCTTTTTACAAGTTAATAGATTTCTCATTCTCCAAATTTTCAACATGTCATAAAATTACTAATTCTAAGTATGAAAACATATTGAAAACAAACATACTAATCCTATTACAACATGCTACTACATTAAGCAAACTTCATGAAAGCAAAATGAAACCTACTAAGTTTTATAAGTATCATAGCATGGTTCCTACTCAAATCTTCATATGACATGTTAAATTTACTATTTTACTCATGATTTTAAAGTTAAACTAAAAATCAATCCTAAAAGTGAACCCAACTAAAAATGATAGAAGTTTCTACCTTCAAGAGTCCTCCAAAAATGTCCTTGATGAACTTGGGCCTCCATGGCTTCTCCTACTCCTCCAAGACATCCCTCTTCAAACTCCATGAATTCCAAATCTCATCAAAACCCCAAACTTTCCTCTTTCCCCCAAATCTCTCCTCCTCTCTTCAAATTTCCAGAGTGACCTACAAGTACCCGATGAAGAAAAGAATGATGCCATAGTGTGCAGAGTGGATGTGAGGTAGCCCTACGGGTGATTGGACATCCCATTCACCCCCATAAGATTTCGGCCATGGCATGAAAGGAGGGGGGAGAGAGAGGGAGAGATGAGAGGATGAGAGACTTTTGTGTTTTTCTTTTTCTTTTCTTGATTTTTGATTTTTCCCCAAAATTCTCTCATCCACTCATTTTGGTCAAAGCTTAGTCAAGTGTATTTCCCTCTTACATGTAAGATGACACCAAAGCCACTTATGGGTCATCCTAATAATTTCCAAGATTTAATCTTATAGAAAAATAAAAATCAACTAATACTTCATACCGTTCCAAATACATAGTATTTAATCCAAATACTTCATTTATATAATACAAATGGTGTTCCAAAATTTATTTAAAAATAATTTAGTTATAAAAAATTATGGAAAATTCATGAAAATACTCAAAAACTACATACATACAAATACATCCAAAAATACGTACATTATACACGTATATACGGAGATGATGTATTACAACTCTCCTTTACTTTATACGCCTACTTACAGCCAATCGCTTTTCAACCTTTGGGTAACTAAACTAGCTCCCAAGTGTTGTTCTTGTGGAGAGATTACATCTCCTCCACCATAGCCAACTACCAGTTTGCACCTTCTTTAGACTGTTGGGCTTGCTTAAAAGTAGCATGTTCTTCATATTTAATATTCAAAATGAATGCTTGCATTTCATCAAATGCAAAAGGGGATGCTAAGTAAGTCCACTCACCTAATCTTTTAGGTTGCCTCCTGTTTCTGATAGATCTGCACAACCCCAAATTTTCTCCTTGGGTTAAGACCTCGTTCTCTTGATCTAGAGTCTAAACTTGATCTGGCACAGTAGTCTATGGATCCTGAACTGCCTCTGCATCTTGATTCACAGGGGTATAGGTGTGGACGTCAATGTCTGAATCGGGTTCATAAGATACCAAGTCACTATTTGATTGAATCACCTCCGGCCTGACCATCGGTGATTCATCAAATGTGATATGTCTATTGACAAACGTCTTGTTGGATTCCAAATCCAACAGTTATACCATTTTACTTCCTCTGGATATCCATGTAAGACCGCTTTCCTGGCCATTAAGTCCAGCTTATCATCCTTTTGTAATGTGTATGATGGGCTACCAAAGAGTCTGAAGTAGGAGACACTTCCTCTGGGATCTTGAAGTCTATCACCGACAATGGTAACCTATTAATAAGATGTAGGGCTATAGTGACGGCTTCTCACCAGTAATCTTTTGGAAAAGCTGCAGTCAACCATAGGCAGCGTCACTTCTCTATTAACATACGATTCATCCTTTCAACTACTCTGTTTGATTGAGGATCACATGGCATAGTGAAGTGTCTCATTATACCCTTTGTTCTACAATACTCTGTGAACTCCCTTGAGGTATGATCGTCATCGTTGTCAGATCTAAGAATCTTCATCGCTTTCCTTGACTGCTTCTCCACTAAGGCCTTCCAGCCTTGAACTTCTCAAAAACTTGATCTTTGGATTTCATCAAGTAGATCCAAGTATTTCTATAGAAGTCATTGATAAAGAAAAAGAAATATCTCGCTCACAAACGTCTGTGTGCACGTACTCGAGCGGCCCCTTGCTGCAATGCTCTGATGTTCCAAACTGGCTCTTCTTCAGTTTTCCTTCCACACATTTTTCATAAAATTCATGGCTCTCTTTATTGACATCAATTAGATTCTTCTTACAAAGTAAGTCCAATGTCTTTTACTTGGGTGTCCTAGGTGAAGATGACATAATCTGGCAGACTCTTCCCCACTCATGCCTTAAGAAACTCCAGCTTCACCCACTACTGTGTAACCTTACAGCGCATACAAGTCGTGCAGCCTCTTACCCTTCATCACCACCAATGAACCCTTGGACACCTTCAGGATATCATCTTGTTATGTCCATTTACAACCGATTTCTGCTAAGGCCCCCATAGAGATAAGGCTCTTTCTAAGCTCCGCTACGATATTATAAGTTTCTTCATCTTGACCGAATCTGTAACCTTCATTAGCAGAGTCGGTTTCAGTAGTTTCTGCACATGTCTGACTTCTGTGAAAGTTCTGTGTACACAATCAAACATTTTGATTTTGACGTTTCTGACTTCAACTGTTTTACAAGCCACGTTGTTCCCCACTAGAACACGGCCACCTTCCCGTAGACTATAGCTATCAAATCAGTTCATGTATGACGGCATATGAAATGAACATCCTGAATCCATAAGCCATGAAATATCATTTTCATGTGTGTGCTAGCCATCAACCTCTCCACATAATCACTATCATCGCTAAGAATAGTCTTCGTGGCCACTCCAATTGAAGTTGACATTGTAGCTATGCCTTTTCCTTTACTATCTACCTTAAGCTTTGGACAATCCCTCTTCCAATGCCCGTTCTCCTTGCATAGAAAACACTTGTTTTCCTTGTGCTCTCGTGATATTCAGTATCCTCTTTTAGCACCTTGGCTAACCTTTTTCCCTTGACGACATCTTGTAAACAATGATTCACATTGGCTGCTAGAATCATTGATGTAGACTTTGTCCATGAAGCACTCTGAGTGCAGAACTGCTTTTACTTCTTCCAAAGATAAACTCTCCTTTCCATACATCAAAGATCTTACTAGCAAAGAGTATTCATCTGATAATGAACATAAAAGAACTACGGCTACAACTCTTCGTCCAGATTCACTCCCATATTGGCTAGGTCAGAAGATATCTTCATGAACACATCGATGTGATCCTTCACCTGACTGTTCGGCTTCATCTTCAATGTAAATAAGTTCTTCATGAAGTATAATTTGATTTAGTCAAGGAGGTCGTCATTCTCGAAATCCTCGGTGTTGAACTGATTTGGAGGCTGTATGTCCACCAGATTTGTTTCTGCGGAAGGTTTCAGGCTTGCCATATACAAATCTTGGAGGTGGCGTGGAGTACGACTGACCCTGAACCAATGTCTAGTCATGCCACAGCTGTGGCATTTGTCTTCCCAGTTTTTCTTGGGAGCAGATGTCTGGTCAGAGGTATTTCTCTTCCACGTGTTCTTTTTCTTCTCCAAAGAATTGTTGTTCTGGGGAGGAGCTCTGGTTTGCTTCTTCACAGCTTTCCCCTTGTTGAATTTTCCTCTGTGCCTGTTCTTCATCTTCTGGGAAGAAACTGTGTGAGCTTCAGGGAGAGGAGCAGAGCCAGCAGGGCGTAGGTTATGAGTGGCCAGTAGGAGGTCTCTGTTCTACTCTGCCATAATAAGGCATGAGAGTAAATCAGAGTAACTTGTGAACTTGCGTTCACGATACTGTTGCATGAGAATAGCATCCTTCTCATATGTTTTCTCAAGCATTCGGGTTTCCGAGACTTGTTCACCACACAACTTCAGGTGTGATGTGATGTTTGGAGAGCTGAGTTATACTCAGCTACGAACTTGAAGTCCTGAAGTCGGAGATTTTCCCACTCATAACGTGTGCTAGGGATGATAACATCTTTCTGATGTTTGTATCTGCCCTCAAGTGCTGTCCACAGTTCATGAGGGTCTTCCACTGTTAGATATTCGGCATTCAGGATCCGATCAATATGTCTCCTGATAAAGATAATGGCTTTCGCCTTTTCTACATTGGAGACTCTAACAGTATAAGTCCCTTCATCAGTTGTCACAGCTGTAGCTGGAGCCTGAATTGTGTGACTTATGCCCTGTGAGCACAAATGGAACTTCAGGTCCAGCTGCCAACTCAAGTAATTTTTTCCAGCCGAATCGAGAACATCAAAATCGACGCTCGCAATCTTTGCCATTTATCTAAGCATGGAATAAGCATGAATTAAATATTTTTCAAAAATTAAGACATGCATAGTAGTAAAACTAAGACTGTTGTAGGGATCGGCCGGTCACCACCTAAAATAATAAAAGCCAAAAAGTCCCTCATACATTTTGAATAAGGAGAAAATTAAAATTACAAATTGGAAACTTTTGGGGGTCTCAGCATTAGCAATTTTCCTCCGTCTTCAGGCGAAGTTTCTCCGGGCTTTGGCTTTTACATTTAGTTCCTCACTACATTTTCACTCAAAATGAAAAAAATGCGAGGAAAAATAAATGGTGGTGACTAATAACGGCCAATCAAAAAAACCTCAATACAGTCTTACCAACATTCCAGGCAGTTTATAAAAGTATGTAACATCACATGCATAAATAATTGCGCAACATCATAGACATATCAAATGTAATTTAATCAACATCGCACGCAATTTTTTGGAGAAATATAAAATATTTAATAATTACTTGGGCCACGTGCAGACATATCATGCACTGTTAGGTTAGATAACTAACGGCAAAGCGATCTCAGGACCTTTCATAATTATTAAATAAAAAATCTAATTAATCCAAATTATGCAGTGATGTTGTTGATATAATATGGACCAAAAACAAATAACATCCCAAAATGAATATTAATGCAACACATCAATTTATCTAGATTTTTCAGAATTTCCAGTAATAACCTGGTATTTTCTGATATTTTTCTAGATTTAATTGAAATTTTCTGAGTTTAAATTTATATTTAAATCAAAAAAATAACATAACCCAATTATGTCAATAAAAGCCCTTAGGCTTGTTGTGGGCTTCAGGCCCAACAGTCAAAAAAATTCTCAATTTTTATTTATAATAAATGGGTAAATGGCGTAATAGCCCATATGTTTAGTGTTGCAAAAAATAATATTCCCAACCCTAACCATTTGGTTTAGGATCAAATCCAGTCCCAAAAAACAAATGAAATTGAAAACAATTTCATCATCGCCCTAAACCTGGTTTCAAATCCCCAATCCTCACAACACCCATAAGATCAAAAAAAAAAATTTGCGTTCGAATCCCTCTCTGACAGGGAGGGGGCGGCGGTCGTCGGGCATCACGAGGAGCCCCCCCGACGGCAATCATCGAAGCCCTGGCGGTAATTGTAGTGCCCTGTGAAGCTACTGCACATGTACTAGATGGGGGGTGAATAGAACTTTAAAATAATCAAGAGAGTTATTCCTAATTATTGTGCAAACATACAAACAACAATGCGGAATAGACTACAAACAACAAGAGTATAAAAACGCAAACAAAGCATGTAACGGGTTCGGATCCACCCAAGTCTCCCCGACTTGTTCCCGGTGATCCTACGTCCCAACCACCCGGATCCCCTCCGGTTACTTGAGTTAGAACCCACTAACCCAAGATTTTGCACTATGAAATTCTTGTGAAAAACCTTCACAAGACCAAATCATACACAATATAAATGTGACTCCCACAACCCAGGATCACAACCTCTCTCACAAGCGAGAGACACAATTGCAATATCAATTGAAATGAAATAAAGAACACTTACCACAAAATCCTATGCCTTGAGTAAATCTTACCAAATTAGGGCAAAGATGGATTGTTGTGGAAGAAGATGTCACCAAACCCTAGCTCCAAGAAGTTGACCAACAATGGGAGCCTATGGTGGAGTTGGTGACCTTGGATCAAGCTCTTAGCTTAAGAGGCTCACAATAGAGAGAATCTCGCTTGAGGAATTAGGGCTCAAGAAGTGAGGGAGAGATTCTTAGTGAGAAGAGAGAGCTTGGAAAATAGCTTGAGAAAACTCCTCTTAGGTCTGAAATAACTTTGATAATGGACCTCTAACCTTGCCTCAAACGAATCAGGTCTGTATTTATAGAGGCAAGAAAAATCGTGCTCAAAAGATTCCCAACGGTCATATTTCTGAAGCAGTTAGTCGGTCTAAGAAGGATCACTGACCGACTAGTTTCTCAACTAGTCGGTCGGTGATTCAACATGAACCGACTAACAACTGAACAGCCAAAAGATGAAGTTCAGGGAATATAGAACTAGTCGGTCTAAGAAGACTTTCCAACCGACTAGTTTCACAACTAGTCGGTCGGTGAGTGTTCTTTGACCGACTAACAACTAAAATAGAATAGGCTGAATTCAAATACAGCTAGTCGGTTTAAGAACAAGTTTCAACCGACTAGTTTCACAACTAGTCAGTCGGTCGTTGTTCTTTGACCGACTAACTGTAAAAAGTAGCTCAGGCTGAAATCAGGCAATGATAACTAGTCGGTCTGAGAAGGATTCCTAACCGACTGGATCGTCATCTAGTCGGTCGGTGAACCTTCTCTGACCGACTAATTGATCAACAGGGCCTGGGCTGAAATGAGCAAGGACATCTAGTCGGTTCACGAAGAGTTGTCGACTGACTAGATCGTCATCTAGTCGGTTGGTTCTTCTACTTGAACCAACTAAGATGCACTAGAAGCTGAGGAAAGAAGCGATAGGCTTCGGGAAAGTTTCTAATGGCTTCTATGATAATCCTAGCTCTAAGATATGAGCGAAATGAAGATTATAATGTAAGTCCTACTCAAGGCTTAACATTCTATTCTATGAAGCTAGAAGACATAAAATATAAACATGACGAACCGTCTTCAAAGCTTCAATCTTCACTCTTGACTTCAATAAAACTCCTTGAGCTTCAACGAAGCTTCAGGCACACGATCACGCGTATTGAGAAGTCTTGAGACGTCGCTTTTGATGTACGTATTCTTTTGGCAACGATCTCCATAACTGCGCTCACAAACAGTTAGTACATGATATTTATGTTTGTTCATCATCCAAAACCAAATCCGGGGAGTCAATACTCAACATTCTCCCCCTTTTTGGTGATGACAAACCAACATTAATAATAATCAATAATAATGATTCAAAAGAAATTTACTTACTCCCCCTGCATTGATGACACGTTAGTCTCGTATTACATATTAATCATACGCATCAAGCAGATGAGGAAGATATGAAATATGAACCAATTATTGACATTTAGGATCTAAATCCATTTTTATATCTTCACTCCCCTTGAATCTAACATATCAAATTAGATTCATGGTAAATTGCTTTGAATTATCAATTATCACATTGTCATTATTAATTCTCTCCCCCTTTGGCATTAGCAAAAAGAGCGGGAGGAGATCAACGACAAGATTACAATGGCTAAAAGTAAAAGCACGGGAGTTGAAGAATACGACCACGGTCCAACTAACACCAATGTAAACCATAGTCGAAAATCAAAAAATGAAATCATCAAACCATAGTCGAAAATCGAAAAATGAAATCATCAAACCATAGGTAAAAATCGAAAAAGGAAATCATCAAACCATAGGTGAAAATCGAAAAACGAAATCATCAAACCATAGGCAAAAATCGAAAAACGAAATCATCAAAACTCAAATCAATTTCACTTATTGAGTTATTGAACATACTCTCCAATATCAACATTCTTAGTTAAATAGAGTGCATGGAAAACAATTTTATGTTTCCATAGAAAGAATTCTATTTAATCCAATAAAATCGTCGAGCGACGAAATCAATATCAGAGACATTGTCACACCCCGCTTCCCTAAAATGGAGGCGAGACGTGAAAAGGTCCGCACGAGAGTGGAGCTGTGAAGCCCCAAACCCGATAAGCGTCAATAAAACATAAGCAGGTCCCTGTAACCACAAACAGAACAACAATAATAACACAAGGAGAGACAGAAATAAAATCTCAAATCTCAGAATTTGTCCAACATTAAAATTAAGTTCAACATCCAGAAAAGCCACCAGGCTAAAAGAAAGAGTCTAATGGCCCAGAACAAGACCAACAAGGACAAACATAACAAAGTATAGGTGCTGCCCACCGACAACTACAGCAGTCTAAAACAAAAGGGGAAAGCTCAACGAAGACACTAGGACTGGTCCCCAGTGTCCACGTACTCCTCGCCAAACACAGGCTCGGCCTCGGCGTCAGCAAACACCTCGTCCTCAACAATAAACTCAGGCTCATGATCTAACATGTGTCACCCAAAAGAGTAAAGGGGCACATGTCAGCAAGTCTAAAAGACTTGGGCAAGGAAACTGAAGGTAAGGTAAACTAACACCCTAGCAGTTATAGTATGATGCATGACATGGCAAGTAAGGTAAGGAAGTGACAAGTAAAGGAAAGTACAAGTAGCAAGTATGTCATGGATAACAAGTTTTACAAGTAAAACACGGATAAGTACAAGCCAAGTAAATCACGTCAAGTGAACACGTCAAGTAAACAAGTTGTGCACAGAGATTCTGCCTGTTGGCTAGAGTGGCTGATCGGGCCAACTCCTAAGCTCAAGTGACCGTTTATCTCTACCCCTCCACGTGTATCGAGCCAGGGCATTACCCCGAACATGGAATGCTCGCTTCTGGAACACGAGCCAGGAAATGTGCTTAACACGTATATCAAGCCAGGGCATTACCCCGAGCACGGAATGCTCGCTTCTGGAATACGAGCCAGGAAGTGTATTTAACACGTATGGCGTAGGGTTATGCCTGCAACGCAGGTGCCTAGCCGGAAACAAGTAGATCAGGCATTGGCTATCAACCAACTCACGTAGCCCGCTTCTGGACAGGAAACACAAGTATTGTAGCATGTGCTACGAATGCGACATTCAACATGGATAGCATGGATGACAATTAATTCGCGTACCGTTAATTAAAATTAAACATGACATGGTAGTTATGCAACATGGAAAATGACGGATCTAGCTTCGTTGTCAAGCTAGTTCCTGAAATTGCGCCTAGGCGAGTATCATTTCGTCGCCTAGTCCCTTTTACGCCTACAACAAGCAAATGGCCTAAGACATGGCCCAAAACCCTAAGTGGCAAGTTTCACTTGCCTAGCTCCGAGGATGACGATCAACGAGGCCGTCACACAAATGCTAACTACGGCGATGAGATCGCTGCCATGGCAAAACAATATTAGAACAACATCCAACCTAGTTTTATTTAGGGTTTCACAAAAATCACAAATGGTCTATGAGGATATTAAGAGATCGAGTTATTACCGTATTGGAAGCGGAAGAACGATGCCGAGCAAGCACGACAACGGAAGAAACGATCCAGGGGAACCTAGGGTTCAGATCTGGAATGGATGGGGAAACTCTGGAGAAATGGGGTTTTGGGGATTTTTGGGGGTTTTCCGGCGATCTAGAGGTGGAGGCCGGCCAAAATGGAGAGGGAAGCTCCAAGGGAGGAAGGAATGGCTTGGGGAAATGTTGGAGAGTGATTTGGGGGAGAAAATGGCTCAGGAGAATGAAAGAGGGATGAAAGAAATTGTGGGTGGGGTTTAAATAGGAAGGGCTGGCGGCTGCCCAGAAATTAGGGTTTTAACACTGATTAGTCGGTCAAAGAGCAACCACTGACCGACTAGTTTGGGAACTAGTCGGTCGGTTGGCCAACGCAGACCGACTAAGTGTAAACAGTAACTCCTGTACAAAATAGGATTTAGATTTAGTCGGTCAAGGAATAACTACTGACCGACTAGTTTCTCATCTAGTCGGTCGACGAACGTTCTTAGACCGACTAAGAATGAATAGTACTTGGTATCAAAAATGATCATAGAGCTAATCGGTTAAAGAACGATTGCTGACCGACTAGTTTGCAACCTAGTCGGTCGACAAATGTTTTTAGACGGACTAACGATAAACAGTAACTCCTGATAAATTAACAAAGCCCACTAGTCGGTCCATGAAGGTTTGCCGACCGACTAAATCGTCATTTAGTCGGTCGGTTCCCCTTCTTATACCGGCTAACGTGCACAGAAAGTTCTGAAATGGAGCGCAAAGCTCCGGGATCGATTCCTAAGACTCCTAGGCTTGATCTAACAATAAGATATGACCGATATGAAGCCCGTCACGAATGACTTACTCCAAAATCGAAGATTCTAAGGAAGAAGCTAGAAAATCACGACGAAACGATCGAAAATGAAAGCTACGGAGACGTAAACCACACATGAGGAGAAAATCCACCAAAACATATATATATAATATAATTAATCCAGATACATGAAAACCAGTCGTTACATCCTCCCCAACTTAAGAAAAATTCTGTCCTCGGAATTTCCCAACACTCACGTGTCCGGGAACAAAAGTGGGAAACGCTCTCGCATCTCATCCTCATTCTCCCAAGTAGACTCTCCAGGCGAGCCGTGTCGCCACATCACCCTCACAAGATTGACAACCTTGTTCCGAAGTGACTTCTGACGCCTGTCCAGAATCTGCACTGGCTGCTGGTCATACGTCATATCAGGGCGAACGGTAATCTCCGAGAAATCCACAGCATGAGATGGGTCGCTAATGTATCGACGAAGCTGTGACACATGGAAAACATTGTGAACTCCTTCCAAAGATGGCGGCAAGGCTAAGCGATAAGCTACGTCGCCAATTCTCTCCAGAATGTCAAACGGTCCAATGTATCGCGGGCTCAACTTCCCTCGCTTCCCAAAGCGAATCACACCACGATTCGGGGAAATCCTCAGAAACACATGGTTGACCGGCGCCCCGCGTGATGTGCGCGGCGGCGCGGTGTCGTTTACCGCAAGTTTCACGGTTAGTGTAGGGTGCGGGAATATCGAACTCAGGTAGGCGAGGTTGTGCTTGGGTCAGGTAGGACCTAAATCACCCTGAGGGGCGAGCTAGCCCGAATCGGTGGTTGGTTGTCACGAAAGGAAATGAAAGCGTATGAACAAAAAGAAAGTAAACCCGGGACTTTGGTTTCCGACCCGACGAGAGACTCTCGCCGCTACGGCCTACGGGTATGGATAGCGATCGGGATTAGGGTCTAATGGTGAGACGTTGCCTCTGAAAGTGGTACCGGCGTCCCATGGGCCCGATATTCCGGTCGGTGCCCAGGATGATACACCGGACTTCCCGGATTCGATCAGTGGGCACTCCCGTGTCCATAAACACTGATCGATCCCGGGAGCACTAAGTCCGCAATGATATCTCCCGACGTCTCATCCTGCCGCTCCCGTGTGCTAGGATCGGCGTCTACGCTAAAGGCGTGAGCTTTGGCTAGGGAGTCAACCGCCAAGTTTATTCCCCCTTGGCCCGACGGTCAAAGGCGGTCTTTCTCCCGCCGATGACAATGAAACACCCCGCGTAACCGTTAGATTCCTACTCCCTATCGATTTCCTAACCCTATGGACGCATCGGGAAGAGCCCCCGAAGGGGTTTCCACCAAAATCCCAGATTTGGGAACTACTCACAAAAATTCATGAAAAAGCAATCTAAATGAAATTTAACCGTTAGAATCATAATCCGACAATTGCAATGCGGAAGTAAAGGAGTAGTAAAGACAATACTAAAAAATTAGAAAGATCTGAAAACTTACTTAAGAGTAACAATTACAGCCGTCACAAGGAAATAAAACAGTAAAAAAATACAACTCTCCCGTTTCTGGAACCCTAGGGGTCCTATATATATATTTTCGGATCAACCGATCGGGTGACAAGTCAACCGATCGGTTGATCCGTTACAGATAAATCACAGAAAACGGCGAGTTTTCACCCGATCTCATGAACCGATCGGGTGAGTTCTTGAGCGACCGGTTGGATCTTGGAGGAGTCGGGTGAACCGGTCGGTTCGACGCCCGTGTCTTCAGCTCTTTTTCTCAGCTACAGATGAACCGATCGGGTGAGAGTCACCCGATCGGTTGGAATTCTGCTCGAAAAGACAGAGAACAGCCGCCCACAGAACCGGTCTGTGAACCGGTCGGGTGACTTCTTCGTGAGCTGCGGTAGCGGTCGGTTGGTGCACGCGTGCATCACCCGATCGGTTGGAGATGACCAACCGACCGGGTGAGGGGCAGAAAGATGAGTACTTCGCCGTTTGACCCCCTGGATCACGCGTGACTTCTCCCGTTGCTCCGGGGACTTGGGATATCATCGTAAAAGGTCCCCTACGTGGTCGAACTCCTGCAATCATGGACAAACAAAGAAAAGTGAAAGAAAACGGGAAAACATACGAAAACGAACAAGAGACGGCGGAAAACACGGAGAAACACAAAAGAAAACGTGCGTGAATATATGAAATATAGACGCACGTCAAAATCCCCCAAGCTGAACTCTTCCTCGTCCTCGAGGAAGACGAGTGAGAGTGGGAGCTCGGAAGGGAAACATAGAGAGGAAGAAAGAAAAAGAAAACTCTAAGCCCTAGATCGTCCATCAGAGCCATCAAAATCAAAAACGACACACCCCAGCAAGCAAACGCCAAATCACACCACTAAACCTAGGAAAGCGAGTCCAAATAAGTGTCGTGGGTCCACGCAGTGAAGCGCGAGTGAGCGTGGTCGTGTGCTAGCAAATGGTGATGCTTTCTACGATGTGCTACGAGGCTCGATATACACAAATCCAAGATATGACCCAAATATCGAATCGAATTGAATTAAGCGGCGAATATAAGTTCGAGCATGCATGAGAATAGAGAGAATAGGAGCGTATCATGCATCGGGGACTCCACAACTAGGGTTAAGGAAATCACGCCACTATAGCCTAGATACTAGCTAAATAGCTCCTAAGCCAAGTGTCTTTGATAACGACGGGGGTTGAGATGATGTGGAGAAGAACACTCGGTGCAAATTCTCGCCTTCCCTTTATTCTTGGCAAGTATGAAAATATTCACACGGGAATTTTTTTGGGTTTTGGGTATTTGCATATTTTTTTTTGGCTTGTTGGCTATACAATCTTTTTCTTTTCTTTTTGGGTTTTTCATTTCTTTTCTCCCATTTTTTTGGATTTTTGGGTTTTTGGCTATACACTTGTGTACTCTCCCAAGTGGGAGAACGGTACACGACGAGGGGATTTGCACCAAGTAAAACAAAAAAGAAGTTGAAATCTAAACACTTGGGCAAAGGGAACTATTCTCGCTAAATAGAGCTCAGGCTAATTGGGTTATCCTAGTCCTTAGTTGTGGAATCCCGACGCATGTGAAATGAAGTATACGATATATATATAGCATGCATATAGAAGCAAATACTGCATATTCAATATCGGAGCATGATAATCTAGGGGTCATTCCTGGACATGTATATAAAGTAAAATCACAAGGCAGAAGCACACCAATTGCTAGTCACGACACACGACTCACAAAAAGCTAAGTGGACCCACGATGCGTGAAATGCAAGAGGACTCGAAATCCTAGGGTTAGTGAGTGTGATTATCGATGCAATGCTAGGTGTGTGTGATTTTGTGGCGATTCATCATAGGATTCATTTCTAGGAGAAAGAGCTAAAGAAAGAAGGAAAAAGAAAAAAAAAGAAAAACACGATGGAAAATGACTCGAATAACGTAGAAAAACAACACAAATGACGCACGAAGTGCGACTCCCCCAAGCTGAAACTTGCATTGCCCTCAATGCAATAAGAGTGAGTACGGGAGGGCAATGAAAATGGGGGGGGAATACGCACAGACACGAAAAGAAATGAAAACCAGGAAAAAAAACATAGATGAAAATGAAAAAGAGAGGAAAATTGAGAACAAAATCAAACAATACGAAAAGAAAAGTAAAGATAAAATCACACGACACGACACTCAAAAAGTGAAAAACAAGCACACACACAAAAATGAGAAAAACAAACAAAACACGACAGCACACCAAAACAGACGTCCCCCAAGCTAGACCAGAAAGTGCTAGCGAAATGATATGATCAATGAAATCCAGATAAGTGCAAGGGGGAGTCAAAAACAAAACAAAGAAAAAGGTAAATCAAGAAAACAATCACGCAAATAGTCCCCTCCCTCCGATAGAGACAAAGTAGGGCCCCGAAAAGACAGATGGGCACAAAAGTGGGGGGGGCAAAAGCGGGAGAGAAAAATCAAGCAGGGGCACCACCCTCTGGGGGTGGTGACGGGGGCCTGCGCTGGGGACCAGGGGTCGTGGGGGGTGGAGTGTGGAGCTCGGAGACGTCGGGTGGGTCTTCGCGGATGTGGCGAACGAAGCTTTGAAGGAAGGGGAGGTCACAGTCGACGGATTCTTGGGTTATCCTACCACCCTGACCAGCAAGGAGGACCATGGCCGTGAATCGGTCGGCATGGTCATCGGATTGGAATTGCATCCCATATTCGGGGTCGTAATCTGGAGGTGGGGAAGTGGTGCGTGGTGTGGTGGATGGGTTGGAGGTGGTAGGTTGTGTGCGACGGGTACGACGGGTGGGCCTAGGGTTCGAAGAGCTAGCGTCGGTAGGTTTAATACGGCGGGGAGGCATTGTGTCGGTGTTGTTTGTGCGCGTGGGTGTGTGAGAATACAGCGAATTCAACACAAACACAAAATACGAACAACAAGCAGACAGAATATTTGGGAAAAGATTAAAATTAAGTAAAGGAGCGAGGTTACCCAAAATTAGATGAAGATAGCTGCTCGTGGATGCCCCGATGCTGCTTGATTGGAAGCCGCAGCGATCTCTTCGACAAGTTCCGAAACGGGGGGGAATGGGGGAAATCTAGGGTTTGTGTGTAGGGAGATGGCGGGAGAATGGAGAGAAGTGATGGTGGATGGGTAGGGAAATGGTTGGGGAAGAAGATCGAGGCTGATCTTGGGGAAGAAAGCAGGAAGGCGCACGATGGGAGACGGAACGGCAGAGGGTCGGGCGATCGGGCGAGGGAGAAAACGAACGGGTGTCGGGGGTGGTTATATAGGATTTTAAGTCGAACCGACCGGGTGACTTGTCACCCGATCGGTTGACGGTTGGGTCGAAAATCTTGCCGAAGAAATGCTACAGGCGAACCGATCGGTTGACTTGTCAACCGATCGGTTGGCCGCTCCACTAAATTTCCCGAGAACTTAGGGCTTCTCACCCGGTCAGGTCAACCGATCGCGCTCAAACTCAACCGATCGGTTGATATTCCTCAAAATTTTCCGAGAGTTCTCCCCAGCTCACCCGGTCTGCCACCCGGTCTCTTCATTACTCAACCGATCGGTTCACTCGGGACAGATCTCGGCATGTATCTGATACATCCCAACCGATCGGGTGAGTTATCACCCGATCGGTTGGGGCTTGTTTCCTGCAAAAACCAAGAAATTTGATTAAGTCCCCTAACGGATGTTCCCAGCGGCTGACTTTATTTATAGAAATAGATAAAGTAAAGTAAAAAAATAACGCTAAAAATTAGAGAAAAAGTTTAGAACATGGGTTGCCTCCCATGAAGCGCACTTGTTTAACGTCGTTGGCTCGACGCCCGCAAGAGATGCTCATGGTGGCTGATACGGGTGATGCCCAAACTTAGGCATCTCTTCCTTGTTGGAGCTGAAGGCGCTCGGGGTAGTCAGCGGCTGGAAAAATACTTGCTCGACCACCCTCCCTTTGTTCTTGAGATCCGGGGGCTTTTCCTTGGTGTTGGCGCTTCCCGCCATCTTCTTCAGGATTCGGACCTCGTCTTTAGTGAGGTCCGTGAGCTCTTTCCCCGTTCTCTTCACAGGAGGAAACTTGGGGAACCCGGGAGGGGTCGTTCTCGCTGCACTTGGTTTTCCAGCAGCTTCTTCGTCTTCGGGGCCTTCTTCATCTTCAGAATTCCCCAATTCATCGGGGGGGTTTCTCAGGAGAATCTCCCAGGAGTTCTCCTCTACAGCTTTTTCTTCTTCTATCTCAAGCAGATTACACCGGAGGTCATCAGGAGGGTCGGGGTGCTTCATGGATAGTCCCAGGTCAAACTCAACTTTCTCTCCGCTGACGTTCAAGGAGAGTTTTCCGTTCTTCACATCTATAAGAACGCCAGCAGTGGCCATGAAAGGCCGTCCCAGGATGATGGGGGTGTGTGCGTCTTCGGGCATGTCCATGACTACAAAGTCCACAGGCACATGCACCCCTCTCACATTCACGGGGAGATCATCAACAATTCCCACCGGATATTTGACCGACCGGTCAGCTAGTTGTAGGGTCATCCCGGTGGGCTCCAAATCACCCATTCCTATCCTTCTATACATTGACAAGGGCATCAAGCTAACACTCGCTCCTAGATCGACGAGTGCACGATTAATCTTCACAGCCCCGATCGTGCAAGGGATAGAGAAGCTCCCCGGGTCCTTGAGCTTTGGCGGGTTATCCCTCTGGATAAGAGCGCTACATTCTGCCGTCAGCACCACTTTCTCTTTTCTCGACCCTTTCGTCACCAAATCTTTCAAGAATTTTGCATAGGAGGGGATTGTCTCAATTGCCTCCAAGAAGGGGATTTGCAGGCTTAGGTCCTTGACCATGGCGAAGAACTTCCCATATTTCTCATCAATTTTTGCTTGAGCCAACCGTTGGGGAAATGGCACAACGGGTTTATAAACTTTTGGGCTCTCCTCCTCCTTCTTCTTCTCTTCTTCGGACGCTCCCTCCGGAGTCGTGGGATTTGATGACGAAGCACCGATGTCGTTTAATTTTTCAGTCGGTCTCTCAACGACCAATGGTGCTTCCGGGTTGCTAGGGGGCACTCTAGTAGGAATTTGTGTCCCGCTTCTCAGAATGATAGCGGACACATTCGCGTGCTCGTGCACGAGTGCCGATGTTTGTGTTGCTCCTCGAGGGTTCACCTCCGGTTGTGGCGGCAATTGGTTTTGTGACCTTGCGAGGTTCGCCACCTGTAACCCCAGCTGGGTTACTTGGTCCGTGAGGGTCCGCTGGCCCATTTCCAGCTTTTGGTTGATCCTCTCCTGGTTGGTAATATATTGAGTCAAGAGAGACTCAACCGGAGAGACGGCCCTCTGCTGGCCATACTGCTGCTGCTGGAACGGCTGCTGATTCCTGGGAGCGTACGTTTGTTGCTGAGGTTGCTGCTGAAATGGTTGCAGCTGACCCTGATTCTGCGGTGGTCTAGCCGGCTGATAGATTTGTTGCTGCGGCTGCTGAGGCGGCGAGGGCTGAAATGGTGGCCGGTAACTGAAATTCGGGTGGTTCCGGTTGTTGGGAGAGTAGGCCGGGTTGGAATTTGTCCTTGGCGGATATGGCGCATTCCCCGTGGGGTTGTAAAATAGTGCGCTCGCCTGATCCAACGGTGGTGAGATGTCACCACCGTCGAATTCCCCAAGGAATTCGGACTCTACTGCAGAAACTTGCTGTGTACCGGCTCCACCGGCTCCAACCATCAGTGCGGAGATCTGGGTCGAAAGCAAGTCAAACTTGCTCGAAAGTTTGTCGACGTCCTCGACTCTGTGCATACCCCCAGTTCTTGGTGTGGCTCTCTCGTCACACCACCGCTCATTGTTTGATGCCATGTTTTCCAGAATATTCCCGGCATCTTCCTCGCTTCGGGACATGAAGGAACCCCCAGCCGCGGCGTCCATAGAAGATTTAAGGTCATCCCTCAGCCCATTGTAGAACAGATTGATAATCTGCCACTTCGGAAGCTCATGATGAGGGCATCTTCTTTGCATCTCTTTATATCTCGTCCAAGCCTCATGCAAGGACTCGTGGCTGGCCTGGGAGAAGGAGGAGATCTCACTCCTCAACTTCATGGTCTTCCCCGGAGGAAAGAACTTCGTCAGGAAAGCATTGGAGAGTTTCTCCCAGGTGTTGAAAGTATTGGGGTCCTTCCCCCTTAACCACTGCTTGGCCTTGTCCCGCAAAGAGAAAGGGAACAGCTTCAGACGGATAGCCTCTGTAGTGACACCATTAATTCTGAAGGTGTCACACTTCTCCAAGAAGGAGTCCAAGTGCTCTATCGGGCTCTCCATGGGCGCACCCGCAAACTGGTCCTGCTGGATCCATGTCACTAGAGACGGCTTCAGCTCAAAGCTTTGGGCCGCAATAGCTGGAGATCGGATGGCAGAAGTCGACTCGATGGATGGCATCGAGTACTCCAGCAGAGACTTGTGAGGTGGGGTGTTCTCCTCCATGGATTCGGGATCTTCCCTTCTTCGCTTCTCGGCGGCCAAACGCCTGAGGGTGGCGTTAATCTCTGGATTGAGGGGGATCAAGTCGTCAAGACTCCTTGAACTCCTGCGCATGAAAAACAACAGACACCCGTGAAGCGACAAGTGGGAAAGAAACAGATAAAATAAGAAATAAAAATAAGAAAAACAAATAAGAAAAAGAAAAACAAGAATGCGAAAATTATCGCGAGGTAGGGATGTGAGCTAGACACGAGGGTTCAAGAGATCCTAAGATATCAAGCACGTTGCCTCCCCGGCAACGGCGCCATAAACTTGACCGGCGCCCCGCGTGATGTGCGCGGCGGCGCGGTGTCGTTTACCGCAAGTTTCACGGTTAGTGTAGGGTGCGGGAATATCGAACTCAGGGAGGCGAGGTTGTGCTTGGGTCAGGTAGGACCTAAATCACCCCGAGGGGCGAGCTAGCCCGAATCGGTGGTTGGTTGTCACGAAAGGAAATGAAAGCGTATGAACAAAAAGAAAGTAAACCCGGGACTTTGGTTTCCGACCCGACGAGAGACTCTCGCCGCTACGGCCTACGGGTATGGATAGCGATCGGGATTAGGGTCTAATGGTGAGACGTTGCCTCTGAAAGTGGTACCGGCGTCCCATGGGCCCGATATTCCGGTCGGTGCCCAGGATGATACACCGGACTTCCCGGATTCGATCAGTGGGCACTCCCGTGTCCATAAACACTGATCGATCCCGGGAGCACTAAGTCCGCAACGATATCTCCCGACGTCTCATCCTGCCGCTCCCGCGTGCTAGGATTCGGCGTCTACGCTAAAGGCGTGAGCTTTGGCTAGGGAGTCAACCGCCAAGTTTATTCCCCCTTGGCCCGACGGTCAAAGGCGGTCTTTTTCCCGCCGATGACAATGAAACACCCCGCGTAACCGTTAGATTCCTACTCCCTATCGATTTCCTAACCCTATGGACGCATCGGGAAGAGCCCCCGAAGGGGTTTCCACCAAAATCCCAGATTTGGGAACTACTCACAAAAATTCATGAAAAAGCAATCTAAATGAAATTTAACCGTTAGAATCATAATCCGACAATTGCAATGCGGAAGTAAAGGAGTAGTAAAGACAATACTAAAAAATTAGAAAGATCTGAAAACTTACTTAAGAGTAACAATTACAGCCGTCACAAGGAAATAAAACAGTAAAAAAATACAACTCTCTCGTTTCTGGAACCCTAGGGGTCCTATATATAGATTTTCGGATCAACCGATCGGGTGACAAGTCAACCGATCGGTTGATCCGTTACAGATAAATCACAGAAAACGGCGAGTTTTCACCCGATCTCATGAACCGATCGGGTGAGTTCTTGAGCGACCGGTTGGATCTTGGAGGAGTCGGGTGAACCGGTCGGTTCGACGCCCGTGTCTTCAGCTCTTTTTCTCAGCTACAGATGAACCGATCGGGTGAGAGTCACCCGATCGGTTGGAATTCTGCTCGAAAAGACAGAGAACAGCCGCCCGCAGAACCGGTCTGTGAACCGGTCGGGTGACTTCTTCGTGAGCTGCGGTAGCGGTCGGTTGGTGCACGCGTGCATCACCCGATCGGTTGGAGATGACCAACCGACCGGGTGAGGGGCAGAAAGATGAGTACTTCGCCGTTTGACCCCCTGGATCACGCGTGACTTCTCCCGTTGCTCCGGGGACTTGGGATATCATCGTAAAAGGTCCCCTACGTGGTCGAACTCCTGCAATCATGGACAAACAAAGAAAAGTGAAAGAAAACGGGAAAACATACGAAAACGAACAAGAGACGGCGGAAAACACGGAGAAACACAAAAGAAAACGTGCGTGAATATATGAAATATAGACGCACGTCAATGATCACCCGGCTGAAACTCCAAAGGACGACGTTTAGCATCCGCCCAATGCTTAAAACGCTTAAAACGTCTTGAGCAATCCTCAACCTCTCCCGAATGTTCCTGACAATACCCACGGCCTCCACAATCATCTCAGGTCCCAACAGCTCCCGATCACCAACGTCATCCCAACTCAATGGCGATCGACATTTCCTCCCATAAATAGCGGCGAAAGGCGCCATGCCAATACTCGCCTGGAAGCTGTTGTTGTAAGAAAACTCCACCAGATGTAGGTGGTCCTCCCACGAACCCTTGAAATCCAACATGCACGCCCTCAGCATGTCCTCCAGGATCTGAATCGTCCTCTCAGACTGGCCATCCGTCTGCGGATGGTACGACGTGTTGAAACTCAGACGCGTACCCAAACTCTTCTGCAAACTCTGCCAGAACTGAGATGTTAACCTCGTGTCTCTGTCCGACACGATACTCACCGGGACTCCGTGAAGTCGCACGACCTCCTGCACGATTCACGTTACATCACTATCTAAACTAGAAAAAAGGAAATAAAAACGGAGAGTAAAAGAATTTACCTCCATGTATCTCCTCGCTAGCGCCTCAGTGGACTGTCCCACTCGGAACGGAATAAAGTGCGCGGATTTGGTCAATCGATCTACGATCACCCAAATCGCGTCATTCTGCTTCGGACTCCGAGGTAATCCAGTCACGAAATCCATAGTGATGTGCTGACACTTCCACTCCGGAATCGGAAGCGGTTGTAGCAACCCTGTCGTACGCTGATGCTCCGCCTTCACTTGCTGGCAAACCAAACACTTGGCTACACTCCGAGCCATACTCCTCTTCATACCATGCCACCAAAAGTTCAGACGAAGATCCTTGTACATCTTGGTCCCACCAGGATGCACAGAATACAGCGAACTGTGTACCTCCACCATCAACTCCTCTCTAATATCCCCAGCTGGCACACACAACCTGGCCCCAAACCTCAGCGAATCATCCTCATGAATCAAAAAGTCAGTCCGTAGACCGGCTTCCACCTGCTCCCGAATCTTCACCAGCTTCGGATCCTCGGCCTGGCCAGCCTTGATCCGATCCACGATCGTCGACTGTATCTGCAAACACATCAATGAAGAAGCCTCCCCAGGAAGAACAATCTCCACACCATACTCGCAAAAATCCTGCTGCAATCTCCACTGCGAAGTCAAAATCATCACCGCTGGAAGCCTACTCAGCGCATCAGGAACCACATTCACCTTGCCAGGGTGATACTGCAAATCAATCTCATAATCCGCCATGAGCTCTAACCATCGACGATGTCGCATGTTGAGCTCCTTCTGAGTGAAAATATACTTCAAGCTTTTGTGATCGGTGAAGATCTTCACTTTCTCACTCAGCAAGAAGTGCCTCCAAATCTTAAGAGCAAACACAACAGCAGCCAACTCCAAATCATGCGTCGGGTAACTCTTCTCATAAGTCTTGAGCTGACGCGAAGCATACGCCACAACATGCCCGTGCTGATGCAACACACAACTGAGACCCTTGCCAGAAGCATCGCAAAAGATCTCGAATCCACCGCTGCGATCAGGCACAACAAGAATAGGGGCAGTCGTCAATCTCTCCCTCAGAACACCAAAAGCATTCTCACAATCACCCGACCAAACAAAAGGTACATCCTTCCGTGTCAATCTGGTCATTGGCTCGGCAATACGGGAAAAGTCCTTAATAAAACGCCGATAGTAACCAGCCAGTCCAATGAAACTCCGGCTCTCAGACGCTGACTGCGGAACAGGCCACTCCCTGATGGCCCTGATCTTCTCAGGATCCACTGAAATACCATCTCCAGTCACCACATGCCCAAGAAAAGCAACTATGTCCAACCAAAACTCGCACTTCGAAAATTTAGCATACAACCGATGCTTCCTCAAAATCTCCAACACTGTCCTCAAGTGCGACGCATGCTCTTCCTCCGACTTAGAATAGATCAGAATGTCGTCAATAAAGATAACAACAAACTTATCCAAAAAGTCGTAGAAAATTAGGTTCATCAGATTCATGAAAACTGCGAGTGCATTGGTTACACCGAAGAGCATAACCACAAACTCGTAGTGTCCATACTTCGTCCTGAACGCTATCTTCGGAACATCTTCCTTCTTCACCTTCAGCTGATGATAACCACTCCTCAGATCCAACTTCGAAAACACCCTCGAACCTCCAAGCTGATCAAAAATATCATCGATGCGAGGCAACGGGTATTTATTCTTGATGGTCACCGCATTCAACTCCCGATAGTCCACGCACATACGACACGAACCATCCTTCTTCTTCACCAGCAAGACCGGTGCTTGATCACTCCTTATTTTACACCTTTTTTCCGCATGTTTGCATGCCATTTAGATCGCCCAAATCATGTTTTTCACGATATATCGACGATATTGCGATGCTTTTCACGCTTTGTTGTTTTTGTCGCATTTCAGGCAATTTGGCGCGATTTGGAGTGATCATGAGATGCGCTCACGATAGACGGCCACCGACGACCTCCCCGAGGGGTATTTTGCTATTGGAGAGGAGCGGAAGAAGAATGGACGTCGCCGGAGCGACGAGGAGGCCAAAACGACCAGTTTGGGCATTTTTGTGTCCCACTCGGCCGAGTGGAGGAGTCACTCGGCCGACCAGCGAGACACTGCTCGGCCGACCCATTCAGACACGATTTCCATGTGTACTCGGCCGAGCGACGGAGACCACATCGGCCGAGTGACGATACCACGTCCGCCCGAGTGGCGCCCAGATGAAGGCCCTCAAAAAGATCGAAGTTACTGTTTTTCGGCCATCTGAGCTTCAGAAGACCCACTCGGCCGAGTGGCAAATCCCGTCCGCCCGAGTGAAGTGAAGCCATCGGCCGAGTGACGACAACTCACTCGGCCGAGCCGCCCCCGAACTGAAGACCCCTGAAGCCCCCGACTTACTGGAAAATTGACAGGGTTTTCACTCGGCCGAGCGACTTTTGTCACTCGGCCGAGTGCGATGCGCAGCCTGTAGCGAAATTTGCGGAAAACAGGCTGTGCAGGGGCATTTTGGTCAGGATTTTTAGACGATTTTTGGGGCTATTTAAGCTCTGTTTTTACCCTAGTTTAGGGAGCCACCTCCCAGATTTTTTGCAGCTTTTTGAGTCTACTTTTTAGTTTTATTAATTGTGATTGGAGAAGAGAAAAACTTGGATTTTTGTTGGGTTGATTGAAGATCTACATTGGTTTGCACTTTTCTTCCCCAAAAACTCTATTTTTATTGTTTATATCATTGTTGTGATGAATTCCATTGTCTATTTCATTGCTAATTATTGTGCTATTGCTATGATTAGTGAGTAGTCTCCACGTCTTGGGGCGTGGGGATGAACCCTACAAGCCCAATTTCGTATTTGTGTTGAATTGGTAGAAATTGAGCTAGGATTGTTATTAGGGATTAGATTGGGATCGAATTACTACGGATAGCTAGGTATTCACATCAATTGGGATTTGCAAGAGATTGGATCCCAATTCGATAGGAAGCCCTAGAAATCCGAATTGGGTTGGAGTCGGATTTTCAAAGTATCGGTTTGCAAGAGATTGGACCGATGCTAGGATCTCCGGTTGCAATTCCGTGCCGATACCCGTTTGCAAGAGATTGGACGGGTAGGAACTATCCTAATCTAGATTGTGGACCGAGTTTGCAAGAGATTGGGCTCGGTGCGCAATTGGATGATGATGTTGATCCTAATGCTAGCTTCCCTCGGCTAGGGTTTGCAAGAGATTGGACCCAAACCTAGGATAGCTATAGACCGGCAACAGCGCGAGAGCGTGAGCTTGGTTCCACATTTAGTTGCAACTAGTTCATCCAAATTCTCATCCTAGCGATTTCGATACCGGCGAACCACAATTGTGAAATACGGTGAGTAGTGGGGATTCCCCATTCCCTAGGCGTTCTCTATTTGATTTGATATTTCGCACTTTTGTCTGACGATTGTGACAGGATCGCCCAAGGCAATTATCCCTCTAAATAGCCAGGTTGATTAGGAGCAAGCACGGTCATTCGTCCTCCCTGTGTTCGATACCCGCTCGCCGCTACACCGTGCGCTTGCGGTAAAACTACAACCGTCGCCTCGGGACGTGTACGCCGGGGCGCGATCAAGTTTTTGGCGCCATTGCCGGGGAGGCGATTGCGTTTGATTCTTTTTCACCTTAGCTATTTCTTTCTTTTATTTTCTTTTTATTTTATTTCTTTTACCATTATTATTTCCTTTGCTATTCTTACCTAACCCTTCCACGGTACTAATCATCTCTTTGAAACTCTGTTTTCCCTGTGCATGTACACGAGATCTACGGCGGACCCCGAAGCCTTATTATTCGATCCCGAGATCGAACGTACCGCGCGGAGACTCAGAGCGGAAAGGAGACAATATCCGGAAGGGCGGTTTATGACCAACCGGGAAACTCCCGAAGAATTGGCGGAGAGAATGGCGAGAATAATTTCTATTCGCGATAGGCTTCGGCCTAAAACCTCTTCTACTACGTCATCCATCGCCGTGCCGGAGTTGGCGGCCGACAAGAACTTCGAGCTAAAGACGGGATTGGTGGTTTTGATGCAACAAGACCCATTTCATGGGAACGCTCACGAGAACCCCCACTACCACATCCAATCATTCTTGTCGAAGTGCGCCACTTTCCAAATGCCGGGGGTCCCGATCGATGCCATCAGACTGCGCCTCTTCCCATTCACGCTAAAGGACAAAGCACTCTATTGGCTGAGGACGCAAGCTGACGGAGTTTTCACCTCTTGGGACGGGTTGGCGGATGCATTCATTGATAAATTCTATCCACCATCCAAGACGGTGAAAATCCGGAGCGCTCTCATGTCCTTCAAGCAAGGACCACATGAGACGCTCTATGAAGCTTGGGAGCGATTTAAGGATTTGCAGCACCAGTGCCCGCACCACAGTATAGAAGATTGGGAGTTAGTGCATAGCTTCTAAAACGGTCTCCAACCGGGGACCAAACAAATTATTGATGCCGCGGCGAATGGTGCAATCTTGTCAAAGACTCCCGAGGAAGCTACGGCCCTAATTGAGGAGATGGCCTCTAATAACCAACAATGGGGCGATGAGCGAGGACACTCTACGTCCTCCTTAAAGCCGACTAGCATCTACGAGGCAAAGGCCGTAGCGGAGCTTACGAGCAAATTTGATTCTCTCCACAAGGTGGTGGAGAGATTGGAGAAATTCATCACGGAGCCCCAAGGAAGCCCTTCCACCTCCGCGCCGGCAAGCCAAATGAGTGATTGGCAAGACCAATCTCAAGCCATGTATTCGGGAGGAGAGCAAGGAGAAGGATCCTTGGAGCAAGTGCAATATGTTGCGGGGAACCAAGGTTATTGGTCCAATCCGGCCGCAAGAAATCACCCGGGATTCTCCTACGCCAACAATGAAGGAGCTTTGAACCCGCCACAACAACCGCCTAATCAAGCTCGACCACCACCACCCCAACAACAATACTATCCGCCGAGGGGACCTACACAACAAAACTTCCAACCAAAGCAACAAGTCCCACCTTATAGGCCTCCCGGATACAATCAAGGGTGGAGGAATCAAAACCAAAACCCACCACAAGCTCCACAACGATCCGATTTCGAAACTAGAGTGGAGGCGTTCATGGTCGAGCAAAATAAGGTGAATGCTACTTTGAAGGCGGGGCAAGAATCTCTCAATACCGTAGTGGCTCAAATATCGGAGCAATTAGCGTTGCTCAACCGGAACACTCAAAGATTGCCGGCGCAACCGGAGCAAAACCCACGGGGCAACACGGGTCACATCAACGTCGTAGTTGCCGTCACTACTAGAGGCGGGAAGGACACCACCCCCGCCATGATTCCTATTGAGGAGGCCGTGGAGGAAAGTTTGGAGCCGGTTGAGCCGATAGTCGAGATTGAAAAGGAGAAGGAGCCACAAGACAAGGAGAAATCTAGGGCGGAGCTATTAATTGAGGAGAGGCGCTTCATGCCACCGGTCCCATTCCCCCAAAGACTAGCGAAAGCGAAAATGGAGAAAAGGCTAGCGAAATTCCTCGAGTATCTAAGAGGAGTTAGCCTAAATATTCCCTTCCTTGACGCCATCATCGAGATCCCCACATATGCCAAATTCTTGAAGGACTTGATTTCGGGGAGAAAGAGGAAGGAGAAGATCATGCTAGCCGAGGAGGGCTCTTGGTTCACCAAGAGAGAAAAGGAGCCGGCAAAATTTAAAGATCCGGGGAGTTTTCGGATTCCTTGCACTTTGGGCGGCGTGCCTCTTCAAAAGGCGTTGGTCGATCTTGGGGCTAGTGTGAGTCTCATGCCCCTCTCCATGTTCTTAAAGCTTAACACCGGGACAAAGTTGAAACCCACCGACATGCGCATTCAATTAGCCGATGGACGGATAACAATGCCGGTGGGGATTGCCGAAGACATCCCACTTCAAGTCCCGGGTGGAATATGCTTGCCATGTGACTTCGTCATCATGGACATTAAGGAGGAGGGAGACACCTCATTGATACTTGGGCGCCCATTCCTCGCCACCGCCGGAGTCATTGTCGACGTGCGCGAAGGTACCTTAACCTTGAACGTCGGAAACATTGAGGTGGAGCTCCACATTCCTAAGGCTATGAAGCATATGCCTTATCACGAGGAACTCGATTACATGGACCTCCTTGATGAGGTGATAGAGGAGGCGATTCCTCACTCAATTGGTGCCCTTTTGATGAAGAATTTGATGAAGGCCCGGATTTAGGCCAAGATGAAAAGATTGAAGACGATTCCCCCGACTTCTCCGCTGATGAAGATGAAGGCGACGCTGATGTCGCGAGGATTCGAGAGCTCTGCAAGCTCTCGAAATCAAAGTCTCCAAAGAAAGCTCCGCCGGTATGGAAATCGGCATCGCCGGTTAAGCCGTTGACCGGGGCAAATGCTAGCTTGGGGGAGCCTCCCCCCAACACCATTCGGGACAAGAAACCTCCGAGGGAGAACGCTACGCCGCCACGTTCGAATCCAAGCGCGCTCCCCGGAAAGTTTGACGGGTGCATCTCATATGCACCAAACATCCCGCATTGATTGAAAATTATAGGGGGTCGAGCTCACGACCTAAAACGAGCGCTTGTCGGGAGGCAACCCGACGGTTTTTGCTTTATTTTTGCTTTTTCTTTATTTTCGTTTTAGAGATTTTTAGTGTTTTGAGTCATCCGACCAAAAATTTTGTGATAACGGGTCCTATTTTTCTTGACATGAGAGGAGATAGGTAGATCATCATGAGGAGGCTGAACGAGACGATGAGGAGCGCCCCAAGAAGGCGTTCGACGCTCAGGAGGAGCATGAAATCGACTGGAGGAAGAAAGACGGAGTTTAGAGCCTAAACGAAGACAAACAGCAGAATGCAAGTCTCACTCTGCCGAGTATACTAGTCACTCGGCCGAGTACAGAAGTTCGTCCGGCCGAGCCGCTCACGAACGAGGGAAGTCTGCTGTACCCAACTCTCTGTCTATTTTTCTCATTTCATTATAACTGCTACTCGGCCGAGTATATATATTCACTCGGCCGAGTGAAACGGATACCCTCCTAGGGCGAGTTATGCCGAGTAGCTTGAGTCACTCGGCCGAATGGACTTACTCCACTCGGCCGAGCATGGCAAAGCCACTCGGCCGAAGCGATATCGGGGAGAAATTTTTATTTGCCTCGCTTGGCCGAGTGAGTAAAGTCACTCGGCCGAGTCGTAACTTTTTAATATAAAGCCAAGGGGGGGCGCAGTTTTCGAAAGAAAAAACCCCTTCGCCCGCGCCCCCTCAGCTTCCCCTCGCCCGATCTCGCCTCGCCCAACAGCCACTCGCCCGCGCGCGCCGCCGCTCGGCCTGCCGTCGCCGGTCGACCATCGCCGGACCCCGCCCGAGTCGCCGCCGGCAGCCCCGCCTCCGATCACCTCCGGTTCGCTTATTTTCACCGTTTTCTCCTCTCCTCGTGTATTTTTTGAGGATCCATGTGCTAAACGCCCCCCTAACCCAAATCAATTCCCATATCTATCTGTTATACCCCTATTGCTCCATACATTTTGATTATTACTCGCTGATATCGCTTTTCCATGCGCAGGTTGCTTTTTGGAGCTTAGGGGAGCTCAGGGGAGCTTCTACGGGCTGCTCAGGACTTCGTGGAGGCGCGGACTTCGCACGCTTCCACTGCTTAGCACTCGCGGCGTGTTTGGGTAAACTCTTTCCACTCTTTGTGCACACGCCGCACTTTTCACTTTTCGGCGCGCGCTCGGGGCAGATATGCCGCCCCGGACACGGCCGCGGTCGAAGAGAGCTTCCGCCAAGCGGAAGCGGTCGGATGATGCCGGCCCCTCCCACGAGTTGGAGGACTCTCCTCCACCGTCCCCCGCACACCCAGCACAGCCTGCAGGCCCCGCACACCCCGCACAGCCTGCAGCGCACCCACAGCCCGCACAGCCTCTCCCTGCCGATCCACAGCCACCACCACCGGCTCCACTGGTCGGGCCGCTCGGGATTACATTCCGAGACGACGCACACCGCGCCGTCTTCGAGCGTATCTCCCAGCGCTCGATCGTACCCTCCAGGTTTGCACACCTCGCTGACCTTGGACGCCTGGGGGTACTTGAGGGGATACTCACGTTGTACGACAACGTGGGTTGGCGCGACTTCCTTCAAGTGTCGGCGGATACTTTTACCCGCCCGACACTTGAGGTTTTGAGTTCGATCGCCCGGACCGATGAGGGATGCTCATTCCGGTTCATGGATCGAGAGTGCCAGGTCACTCTCGATATGATGAGAGCATTTTTCTCATGGCCCGCCGTCCCCGGAGCCGATCGCGGTTACGGCCCTACCCACATCCCCCCACCTTCTTTCGACGCCGGCGCCTTCTGGGCCCGGATCACAGGCCACCACGCTGCCTTTGACCCTAGTAGGGCCAAGGCCTCGGCCATAGTCCACCCCTGCCTACGCATTGCCCAGCGCCTCATGGCGACTACCTTTTTGGCCAGATATGAGCCGGGCACGATGTCTACGCCAGAGCTTTACATGCTCTACGCGATGACACGTCCCAGAGCTCTGTCTAGGGATGGACTCGAGCTTGTCCCCGCCGTCGTGATCGACATTGCGGCTTGGTTTCTAGACCGTATCATTGTGTCGGTGGGCGCTCGCTCACCGATATGCTGCGGCGGTCTGATCACCTTGCTTACCATGATGACCGGCGAGGACCTACCCGACGACCTGCGACGCGTTCCGGGCCCCACTTCCTTGTCGATAGACGTTATGGCCCGGATGAAGATGTTGCGTCTGCATGGTGAGCGTCACTGGGTCTGGTTGCACGGCCCCTATGGGGCCGACTACATGATTCTCCCGAGCCCTGCTCGGACTCTGATTGCACCAGCCCACGTTGACTGGATTCCGGCGATGGATGTCCTCATCCCCGCCGCCTACGTGCTCGAGGCCGAGGAGGCCGAGCAGGCCCACGCTGCCCACGCTGCCCAGGCTGCTCCCGCAAACCCTGCTGTGCACCCTGCCGAGCCTGCTGCCCACCCCGTCGACCCTGTGGCCCCTCAGCCCACACCTGACATTTCCACTGCTCTTGACACTTCTGTCCCCACCTCTGCCTGTGTCGAGGGTACTTTTGCTGAGCCCACTTCCACCACTGTCACCACTTCCGAGGCTATCCCCACCACTCCCGCTGCCAACTCCGGCCCTCTGTCCGTGGAGCCCCTTTGCTCCGCTCTCCCCCATCGCCCGCAGACCTTTGTTGAGAGTGGAGAGCCCTCGTTCACCGCGGTCGTGGAGACCATGGTTAGCATGATCTCCGCTGGGGTTACACCTTTTGGACCGCACACTTCTGCCCCAGCGGGAGATTCCTCTGTCTCCACTGCCGCCGTTTTCTCCGAGAGTGTCGTGGCGTCTGTCCACACTTCTGTGCCACGGACCTCTCTGGCCACCTCGTTGCCTCTTTTGCACGCCTCCTTTGCTGCCGCTGCCTCCAATTCTCGCCAGCCGGTGTCCCGGCCTCACACCGAGGCCAGGCCCACTTTTCCAGGCGCGGCACCTTTTGTCCCATTCCCTGCTGAGCCCGTTACATACTCCACACGCGTACGCCAGCCTCGCCCTGCGCAGCCTAGACCGGTGCGTCCCTCTGCACCACCCCCCGCCTGACACTACACTGCAGAGCATACGTGCTCTTGAGTTGGCGGTGAGTGGTCTTAGAGGAGACCTTAGGACCCTGTCCTCCACCGTCTCTGCGATGGCTGGACGCTTCGACCTGATACCCCAGATCCACTACTGCCTTACACAGGTGCTGGAGTGTCTCCCTCGCGTACCCCAGCCCACCCAGCAGGTCCCCACACACACTTCCACACACACTAGACCTGCTTCCGCTTCCACCCCAGCTCAGCAGCCCACACCACCACCACCACCACCTCCGCCTCAGGACGGAGACGGCGCGGCACCGCCTTCTTAGGCACTCTTGATGCCTTTATCCATTCCTGTCGTTGTGCTGCCCGTCTCTGCTGGGTCCTGTTGCGCTTTTGTCCACCCCCCCCCCCCCCCTCCTCTCACTTGTTTTGGGATTATATTTTTGATCATATCTTTTTGTGCATACCTCATCATATCTACTTGGGTTTCTCATTTTGATCACATCTATATATTTTTATTGGGAGAGAGGGAGCGTTTTTTTTGGTGCCGTATTTATTTTCATATCACTCCTGTTTGTGCATGCATCATTTCCGCATCATATTTTCATTTCTTTTTTTGTCATTCTTTTTATTTTCATTTTTCCATGCATGCATCCTCACTTGCCCCTCACACTTCTTGTCTCTCGGTGTGCCACACCTTGCACATTGAGGACACTGTGCCGTTTAGCTTGGGGGAGTGAGTCATCACTTTCTTCTTCGTTTAGCCACCTTTATTTTCAGTTTTTCACACCGTTTTTCACTTTTGCACTTATTTTTCATTATTTTTCATTTATCTTGCCATGCATCACGTTTTTCATATTTTCCTGTGTGCCGCATTGCATAGTTCTATTTTTCCTTTTATCTTTACTTCGTTTCTTTTTTTTCATCTCATGCTAGAGATGAATTTTCTGTGACGATGTCTGCGTGGAGTTAGCTTATTCTATATGCATGCTATATTTGTCGTGTCTTAGATTTCATTTCTGATATCATATGCTATGACTTGCTTTACATTTAGAAATAGTAACCCACACTTTTTCCTCATGAAAGTGGATGAAATTTTATTATTAGCTGAGCCTGAATATTCATATGTATGCTATCACAGAAAACACACCAAGATTCACGCATTGAATGCCTATATCTGGAGTACTGACTTCTTTTCCTTTATCACTTCTATATGCATGAATTGTACACTTCACTTCCGGATGATTGAATGATGATTAACTAAGATATATCTGGATTAGTTAGCTTTTTTGTGATCGAAACTGAGTAGATTAGATTACCCTGCTGAAGTTGTCGTGCATGTCTTATAGAGTGAGCCGAGAGTTATATTTATTTCTTTCTCCACAAATCTTGAACATCACTTCTCTACTTTTAAAATCATTGGTGAATCTCCCCTTAGTGATTCTATTTTATGGCATTTCCCCCGCTATTAATTCCTAGCTCCAAATCTCTTATTTCAAAAACAAAAAAAAAGAGAGAAGAGAAGAATAAAAGAGAGAAAAACATTCTTGTATATCATTACCTCTCTCTGAGTTGGGATCATTGTATATATGTTGCTTATTGCAAAAGAAAAAAAAAGAGAGAAAAGAAAAGAGGAAAAATCCTCAATAAAAGATCCCATCTCGCTTACTTTCTTTCTTCTTTCCCTTCTTTGCCTTTGGAGCTATATAAAAATGGGGATGTAAATATTTTTGTGCCACCACGCTTATAGATAAGCTTGGGGGAGGAGATCCATTGATGTGTGAGAGAGCGACTACTTGACATTGCACGACAACCTAGGCTAAGTAATATTCTATACTCGGTGAGATTGTTTCTAGCTTTACGAAACCCAGAAATCTAAGCCTAGCATTCATTTCATGAAATCCATACTTTTCTATTCTCTCTATTCTATGATGTGATACTCTTATACTCCAGATAGAAAGCGTTCAATTGAAAAGTGTGTGGTCTGAGATTTGTATACCGCTTTAGATGATCCAGGCGATGTTAATTTTAAAATCATTCCGTTTTTCATGATTATACCGTTGTTCGTGGGTTTTCTATTTTCTACTTGCACTATTCTACTATGATATCAAAATGAGATTCTTTGACATGTATTTCTCACTCGGTGCATGCTATAAGAGTAGGTGAAACCCACGTCCTGAGAAAATGATCTAGCATCCTATCTTTCTTTCTTTCTTTCTTTATTTTCGTTTGGTTTTCATTCTTCTTCGTTTTTCATTTTTTTTCGTTTTTCGCCGTTTTCGTTTTCCGAATCCACCGGGTTCGCTTTTTACTTATCTTCCTCGAGGACGAGTAAGAGGCAAGCTTGGGGGATTTTGATCACTCCTTATTTTACACCTTTTTTTCCGCATGTTTGCATGCCATTTAGATCGCCCAAATCATGTTTTTCACGATATATCGACGATATTGCGATGCTTTTCACGCTTTGTTGTTTTTGTCGCATTTCAGGCGATTTGGCGCGATTTGGAGTGATCATGAGATGCGCTCACGATAGACGGCCACCGACGACCTCCCCGAGGGGTATTTTGCTATTGGAGAGGAGCGGAAGAAGAATGGACGTCGCCGGAGCGACGAGGAGGCCAAAACGACCAGTTTGGGCATTTTTTGTGTCCCACTCGGCCGAGTGGAGGAGTCACTCGGCCGACCAGCGAGACACTGCTCGGCCGACCCGTTCAGACACGATTTCCATGTGTACTCGGCCGAGCGACGGAGACCACATCGGCCGAGTGACGATACCACGTCCGCCCGAGTGGCGCCCAGACGAAGGCCCTCAAAAAGATCGAAGTTACTGTTTTTCGGCCATCTGAGCTTCAGAAGACCCACTCGGCCGAGTGGCAAATCCCGTCCGCCCGAGTGAAGTGAAGCCATCGGCCGAGTGACGACAACTCACTCGGCCGAGCCGCCCCCGAACTGAAGACCCCTGAAGCCCCCGACTTACTGGAAAATTGACAGGGTTTTCACTCGGCCGAGCGACTTTTGTCACTCGGCCGAGTGCGATGCGCAGCCTGTAGCGAAATTTGCGGAAAACAGGCTGTGCAGGGGCATTTTGGTCAGGATTTTTAGACGATTTTTGGGGCTATTTAAGCTCTGTTTTTACCCTAGTTTAGGGAGCCACCTCCCAGATTTTTTGCAGCTTTTTGAGTCTACTTTTTAGTTTTATTAATTGTGATTGGAGAAGAGAAAAACTTGGATTTTTGTTGGGTTGATTGAAGATCTACATTGGTTTGCACTTTTCTTCCCCAAAAACTCTATTTTTATTGTTTATATCATTGTTGTGATGAATTCCATTGTCTATTTCATTGCTAATTATTGTGCTATTGCTATGATTAGTGAGTAGTCTCCACGTCTTGGGGCGTGGGGATGAACCCTACAAGCCCAATTTCGTATTTGTGTTGAATTGGTAGAAATTGAGCTAGGATTGTTATTAGGGATTAGATTGGGATCGAATTACTACGGATAGCTAGGTATTCACATCAATTGGGATTTGCAAGAGATTGGATCCCAATTCGATAGGAAGCCCTAGAAATCCGAATTGGGTTGGAGTCGGATTTTCAAAGTATCGGTTTGCAAGAGATTGGACCGATGCTAGGATCTCCGGTTGCAATTCCGTGCCGATACCCGTTTGCAAGAGATTGGACGGGTAGGAACTATCCTAATCTAGATTGTGGACCGAGTTTGCAAGAGATTGGGCTCGGTGCGCAATTGGATGATGATGTTGATCCTAATGCTAGCTTCCCTCGGCTAGGGTTTGCAAGAGATTGGACCCAAACCTAGGATAGCTATAGACCGGCAACAGCGCGAGAGCGTGAGCTTGGTTCCACATTTAGTTGCAACTAGTTCATCCAAATTCTCATCCTAGCGATTTCGATACCGGCGAACCACAATTGTGAAATACGGTGAGTAGTGGGGATTCCCCATTCCCTAGGCGTTCTCTATTTGATTTGATATTTCGCACTTTTGTCTGACGATTGTGACAGGATCGCCCAAGGCAATTATCCCTCTAAATAGCCAGGTTGATTAGGAGCAAGCACGGTCATTCGTCCTCCCTGTGTTCGATACCCGCTCGCCGCTACACCGTGCGCTTGCGGTAAAACTACAACCGTCGCCTCGGGACGTGTACGCCGGGGCGCGATCAGTGCTCCCCACGGAGACACACTAGGATTGATATAACCCTTCTGCAAAAGCTCATCCAGCGGCTTCCGTAATTCCTCCAACTCAGCGGGTGCCATACGATATGGCGCCTTCGAAATCGGCTGCGCTCCCGGAATAAGATCAATAGAAAATTCCAGAGCTCGATCAGGTGGCAAACCAGACATCTCCTCGGGGAAGACGTCATCAAAGTCCCGCACAACCACTGGCCTCTCCAGCTCCATCTGCATAGCCACAATCTCCATCGGCCTGGCCCGAAACCTGACAGGACCAAGCGAGCTGCTACCCCGACTGAACTCAAATACTGGATGTCCGGGAATCTCGAACACCACCTTCTTCCTCCGACAGTCGATCGTAGCATAGAAGATCGCAAGCCAATCCATCCCACGGACCGCATCATAGTTAATGATGTTGTGGACAATGAAATCGGTGTAAAGCTCATGTCCACAAACCACCAACGAGCAAGAATTGCAACCAAGATGCACCGAGACCACGCCATTCCCTGTAACGATATTCCAACTCTTGGAAAGAGGGGACGTCGACAAGGAATGCTTCTCCACGAAGCTCTGAGAAATAATGCACATCGATGCACCAGAGTCAAAGAGAACTCGTGCAGGAAATGTGCACACCAAAACCACACCTAACAAGCAATTTAACAATCAAACCCTAGTCTAGCAAACAATCATGTTCAAACAACAACATAATCTAACAATCAAAACTAGCTAGGGAAGTAACAGCTTGATTGAGGATTACCTGCGATAACCTCATCCACAGCCTCGCTCTCCACAGCGGTCATCAGAAAAGCCTGCCTCCTCGGCGGAAAAGCCTGCTGAAAAGCCTGCCTCTGTAGAACAAGAGCTGCTCCACGTCCAGCAGGAACAGACGCCCTCTGCTGCAACGGCTGTGCTGCAACAGGTACCCTCCAAGGCTGCTTCGACCTCGGACAATCCTTCATGGTATGGGTAGGATCTCCACAGACAACACACTGGCCCAGGAATCTCCTACACTGATCCTTGACATGCCCGATCTTGCCGCAGAAATGGCAAGTCTTCTGAATAGGCCCTCCTGGCCTCTTGAACTGAGATGGCTGATTAGGTTTGAAACCAGGCCTAACAACCGCTCTGGCCTGCTCCATAGGCCTCTTCCCAGCACCAGAAACATGTCCCCTCCTCTGGCTCAGGTTCAGCTCCTGCCTCCTCGCAGCGACCAGAACCTTCTGATAAGAGTCCAGATCAGAGGAAGAAACAAAACTCTGAAGCTCCAAAGCAAGTCCCTGTAGGAACCTCTGAGCCCTCTCATCAGCATCCTGCATCATCTTCGGTGCGAACCGACTCAGCCTAGTGAACTCTTGGTGGTACAGGTCCACCGTCAAGCTCCCTTGCTTCAGATCAATAAAGCGCTGCAGCATCTCCTTCCTAGCAGCCTTCGGAAAGAACTCCTCATCAAACCTGGACTTAAAGGTAGCCCAAGCTATCGGCTCCACCAGCATCTTCTCTTCCGCATCCCACCAGTTCCGAGCATTATCCTTGAGTTGCCTCTTCGCCAAATCAACCCATCCAGCCGGGGTGATCTTGGCCATCTTCAAGTTATCCTCAATGTTCCGAATCCACTCATCGACAGCCAGAGGACCCTCAGACCCATCAAAATATGCGGGACCCAGCTCCCGAAATTGCTTCACTCCCGGCTCGGAGCGAGGGGCATCCTGGATTGCCCGACCAGCTCGAACAACTGGAGCATTCTGGACTTGCAGGAGCACGCCCTGCTGCACTTGCATCATCTGGAGCATCATCCGCATCATCTCTCCATTGGTGGGTTCCCGCTCAGGCTCCTCGTCATGAGGGGGCGCACCACTACCTCCACCACGGGTGAATCGCCTTCCTGTCATCTAATGACACAGAAAACGAAGCAGATTAGACTCATAGCTTATAACTCGGACGTCGAACTTAGTTTATTGGACATTCTAATATTATTATCGTCATTCCAATAATCGCAGTTACAGAAGAGACCTGCATGGGCCACCAACAAAACCTGTCACGCCCCGCTTCCCTAAAATGGAGGCGAGACGTGAAAAGGTCCGCACGAGAGTGGAGCTGTGAAGCCCCAAACCCGATAAGCGTCAATAAAACATAAGCAGGTCCCTGTAACCACAAACGGAACAACAATAATAACACAAGGAGAGACAGAAATAAAATCTCAAATCTCAGAATTTGTCCAACATTAAAATTAAGTTCAACATCCAGAAAAGCCACCAGGCTAAAAGAAAGAGTCTAATGGCCCAGAACAAGACCAACAAGGACAAACATAACAAAGTATAGGTGCTGCGCACCGACAACTACAGCAGTTTAAAACAAAAGGGGAAAGCTCAACGAAGACACTAGGACTGGTCCCCAGTGTCCACGTACTCCTCGCCAAACACAGGCTCGGGCTCGGCATCAGCAAACACCTTGTCCTCAACAATGAACTCAGGCTCAGGATCTAACATGTGTCACCCAAAAGAGTAAAGGGGCACATGTCAGCAAGTCTAAAAGACTTGGGCAAGGAAACTGAAGGTAAGGTAAACTAACACCCTAGCAGTTATAGTATGATGCATGACATAGCAAGTAAGGTAAGGAAGTGACAAGTAAAGGAAAGTACAAGTAGCAAGTATGTCATGGATAACAAGTTTTACAAGTAAAACACGGACAAGTACAAGCCAAGTAAATCACGTCAAGTGAACACGTCAAGTAAACAAGTTGTGCACAGAGATTCCGCCTGTTGGCTAGAGTGGCTGATCGGGCCAACTCTTAAGCTCAAGTGACCGTTTATCTCTACCCCTCCACGTGTATCGAGCCAGGGCATTACCCCGAACACGGAATGCTCGCTTCTGGAACACGAGCCAGGAAATGTGCTTAACACGTATATCGAGCCAGGGCATTAACCCGAACACGGAATGCTCGCTTCTGGAACACGAGCCAGGAAGTGTATTTAACACGTATGGCGTAGGGTTATGCCTGCAACGCAGGTGCCTAGCCGGAAACAAGTAGATCGGGCATTGGCTATCAACCAACTCACGTAGCCCGCTTCTGGAACACGAGCCAGGAAACACAAGTATTGTAGCATGTGCTACGAATGCGACATTCAACATGGATAGCATGGATGACAATTAATTCGCGTACCGTTAATTAAAATTAAACATGACATGGTAGTTATGCAACATGGAAAATGACGGATCTAGCTTCGTTGTCAAGCTAGTTCCTGAAATTGCGCCTAGGCGAGTATCATTTCGTCGCCTAGTCTCTTTTACGCCTACAACAAGCAAATGGCCTAAGACATGGCCCAAAACCTTAAGTGGCAAGTTTCACTTGCCTAGCTCCGAGGATGACGATCAACGAGGCCGTCACACAAATGCTAACTACGGCGATGAGATCGCTGCCATGGAAAAACAATATTAGAACAACATCCAACCTAGTTTTATTTAGGGTTTCACAAAAATCACAAATGGGCTATGAGGATATTAAGAGATCGAGTTATTACCATATCGGAAGCGGAAGAACGATCCGAGCAAGCACGGCAACGGAAGAAACGGTTCGGGGAACCTAGGGTTCAGATCTGGAAATGGGGAGAAAATCTGGAGAAATGGGGTTTTGGGGATTTTTGGGGGTTTTCCGGCGATCTAGAAAAGGTGGCCGGCCAAAATGGAGAGGGAAGCTCCAAGGATGGAAGGAATGGCTTGGGGAAATGTTGGAGGGTGATTTGGGGGAGAAAATGGCTCAGGAGAATGAAAGAGGGATGAAAGAAATCGTGGGTGGGGTTTAAATAGGAAGGGCTGGCGGCTGCCCAGAAATTAGGGTTTTAACACTGATTAGTCGGTCAAAGAGCAACCACTGACCGACTAGTTTGGGAACTAGTCGGTCGGTTGACCAACGCAGACCGACTAAGTGTAAACATTAACTCCTGTACAAAATAGGATTTAGATTTAGTTGGTCAGAGAACAACTACTGACCGACTAGTTTCTCATCCAGTCGGTCGATGAACGTTCTTAGACCGACTAAGAATGATTAGTACTTGGTATCAAAAATGATCATAGAGCTAGTCGGTTAAAGAACGATTGCTGTCCGACTAGTTTGCAACCTAGTCGGTCGACAAATGTTCTTAGACCGACTAACGATAAACAGTAACTCCTGAGTAATTTACAAGGCCCACTAGTCGGTCCACGAATGTTTACCGACCGACTAAATCGTCATCTAGTCGGTCGGTTCCCCTTCTTATACCGGCTAACGGGCACAGAAAGTTTCGAAATGGAGAGCGAAGCTCCGGGATCGATTCCTAAGACTCCTAGGCTTGATCTAACAATAAGATATGGCTGATATGAAGCCCGTCACAAATGACTTACTCCGAAATCGACGATTTAAGGAAGAAGCTAGAAAATCACGACGAAACGATCGAAAATGAAAGCTACGGAGACGAAAACCACACATGTGGAGAAAATCCACCAAAACATATATATATAATATAATTAATCCAGATACACGAAAACCAGTCGTTACAGACATAAATCCAATGAGAATACCAAATGTAGCGAATTGATACCAAAAGTAATATGCAAAAGTGTTATGCCAAAAATAGATAGAACATCATAAAATTATGGCATACACAATTCTAGCATACTAATTGAAACAAAATGATACCAATGTAAATACTTTATTGTAATTGTATGCAATCAATACACATGGATACCAAATGTATATCAAATGTAAGAATATACTTACAACATTAGGATCCCCATACTTTGGAGCATCACTTAAGCACCATCAACTCCATTTAAATGAAAATCCTTGCAAATCAAGGAGTTGGTAGGGTTGGTATCCCATGGTGGATTGAACCTAGAAGACACAATTCCTGGTATACAAAAACCCTTTTGGATCATATGTGTTAGGCAACAATTTTAACACACTAAATTCAAATTAACGTAACCCATAGCCCAACTAAATTCAAATTCAATATGAATTTAAGTTTCAAACAATCATGCACATCCAAGACCAATATGCAAATAAAAAGAATGAACCAAATCTAACCACAATTGCTTTGGTACCCATAAAATGAAATTAAACTTATGGTACCAAGCAATGAAGGGTCAAAGGAAACTAACCCTTCGGAAACCAAGTCCACGAGGACCGTGATTTTCCAACATAATCATCATTCAAAATAATATCATTAATATACGATTGCACATACATATCCTTAGCATGCATGCTTGTGTTCTTCGGACCCCAAATAGTGTATGTCTTGGGAGTCCTAATCCTATTGGGAGCATGCATACGTTGTTGATGTCTATGTGATGCATGTCGTGGATAAGCATATAACATATGATGAAATGGTGCATGATGATAATTGTTCATATGAGAATGTGGATGAACATATGCATGTGGTGGAACACGTGCATGAGTGTGTCTCACATGGTGTGCACGTGCTTGTGGATGCGGAGCATAAAAATCATCATACATGCTAGCATGTGGAGTAGGATGTGTGTTCCTACGTGGCATGGTATACATGAAAGCATGACCCTTCTTTGGAGGTCCACCCAAAGTGGGTTTCTTTCCAAATGGGGGCGTGTTCCTAGCGGAAGTACCAATGGTAGAAGAACTACCCATGAAGTGTTTACTCCCACTAGTAAAAGCATCGGAAGTTGGCCTAACAAAGGTGGCGGACGATTTGGATGAATCTCCCATCTTATACCCCAAGCCAATGTGATGATTGGCCGGAAGTAAGTCATTTAGAATATTATCCAAATGCCCCTTACCTTTATTGAATTCATTGACTCGGCCTAATGTGCACTCATACTTCTCGGTGAGAGAATGCAAAGAAGCATCCAAGGTGGACACTTGCGATGCGAGTGCACAAACATGTGACTTGAGATTTTTATTCTCAATACTCAAAGTTGAGTTTTGAGACGTCAAATCCGCTATCACATGTTCATCCGAATCCTCGATATGAACATGCTCAAGTTGAGATTTGAGATTTTCAATCTCATTTCTCAACCCTTCAACAACGGTGTCGTTGTTGACGATGATAGGCTTAGGCGAGGTTTGAAGACTAGTTAGTTCATTTTTAGTCTTAATAAATCTATTAGCTAATTTAGAAAACTTATACCAAAGTTGTTCATTAGCTAATCTAAGTTCGTCCATCGTTACCTCACCGCCTTCATCCTCGCTTTCCTCGCTTTCATCGCTTTCATCGGAGGAAGTCTCTTGAACATGTTCTTCTTTTCCCATGAAGCACATGTGTGCTTTCTCCGCCTTTTCATCATCCGACTCTCCACTTGAGGAGTCCTCGTCGGAGTCGGGGAATGTGCCGACAAGTCCTTTCTTGTACTTTCTCGACTTGTCGTATTTGGATGCCTTCCACTTCTCCTTGTGTTTGTTGAGAGGACAATCCGGCTTGATGTGTCCTGGCTTGTTGCAATTATAACACACGGGAGTAGAAGCATTAGTCGAACTAACTTTAGATTTATTCTTCAACTTACCTTTTCGGAAGAATCGGTCGAACTTCTTTGCCATATCGGCCAAAGCTTCCATGTCCAACTCTTCTTCCGATTCTTCATCATCGGTAGATGGAGCGGCCTTGTACGCAATCGCCTTTTTCTTTGGATCGTCTTGCTTCAAGTATGCCTTCATCTTCTCCTTCATCTTGATCTTACTTTCCTTGCGTACCTCGTAAGACAACAAGATACCCATTAGTTGTACAACAGTGTACTTATTCATATCGTTACCTTCCTCGATGGTGAAGGTACGCTTTTCCCAACAAGAAGGAAGTCTGTCAATAATCTTTGCGACTTTCTCCTTTTGGGTGTAGATCTTCCCAAGAGCTTCCAATTCGTTGGATATGTCTACGAAGCGAGCATAGTATCCTTCATAGTTTCACCCTGTTCCAGGTGAAACAACTCAAATTCTTTGTTAGCGACAACGAGTTTATAATCTTTTACCGTACTCGTTCCTTCGTGTAAGATGAGGAGTTGGTTCCATACTTGATATGCACTCTTACATGTGCATATCTTGGTGAAGTCTTTGGGCTCCAAAGCACATTGCAAGGTGTTCATTTCCTTGGCATTGCTTACCTCCGAGGCGACCTCCGCGGTAGTCCACTTCGTGAAATATTCTTCGGGCTCGACATACTCCGTCAATGTGGCTCTCCAAAGTGAAGCGCTCCGGAGGAAGGTTTCCATCCGGCATTTCCAGTACCCATAATTGGTACCGTTGAAGTGAGGAGGCCTGACTGAGGATTGCCCTTCCAAAACTGAAGAAGATCCTTGACGATCCTTGAAGACGTTGTAGTCGTTGTTTGTCATAGCTTTGAACTCTGGCACCGATACCAATTGTAGTGCCCTGTGAAGCTACTGCACATGTACTAGAGGGGGGTGAATAGTACTTTAAAATGATCAAGAGAGTTATTCCTAATTATTGTGCAAACATACAAACAACAATGCGGAATAGACTACAAACAACAAGAATAGACAAACGCAAACAAAGCATGTAACGGGTTCGGATCCACCCAAGTCTCTCCGACTTGTTCCCGGTGATCCTACGTCCCAACCACCCGGATCCCCTCTGGATACTTGAGTTAGAACCCACTAACCCAAGATTTTGCACTATGAAATTCTTGTGAAAAACCTTCACTAGACCAAATCATACACAATATAAATGTGACTCCCACAACCCGGGATCACAACCTCTCTCACAACCGAGAGACACAATTGCAATATCAATTGAACTGAAATAAAGAACACTTACCACAAAATCCTATGCCTTGAGTAAATCTTACCAAATTAGGGCAAAGATGGATTGTTGTGGAAGAAGATGTCACCAAACCCTAGCTCCAAGAAGTTGACCAGCAATGGGAGCCTAGGGTGGAGTTGGTGACCTTGGATCAAGCTCTTAGCTTGAGAGGCTCACAATAGAGAGAATCTCTCTTGAGGAATTAGGGCTCAAGAAGTGAGGGAGAGATTCTTAGTGAGAAGAGAGAGCTTGGAAAATAGCTTGAGAAAACTCCTCTTAGGTCTGAAATAACTTTGATAATGGACCTCTAACCTTGCCTCAAACGAATCAGGTCTGTATTTATAGAGGCAAGAAAAATCGTGCTCAAAAGATTCCCAACGGTCATATTTCTGAAGCAGTTAGTCGGTCTAAGAAGGATCACTGACCGACTAGTTTCTCAACTAGTCGGTCGGTGATTCAATATGAACCGACTAACAGCTGAACAGCCAAAAGATGAAGTTCAGGGAATATAGAACTAGTCGGTCTAAGAAGACTTTCCAACCGACTAGTTTCACAACTAGTCGGCCGGATTGTCCTCTCTACAAACAAAAGGGGAAGTGGAGGGCATCCAAGCACGACAAGTCGAGAAAGCACAAGAAAGGACTTGTAGGTACCTTCACCGACTCCGACTCCTCAAGTGGAGAGTCGGACGATGAAAGAGTGGAGAATGCACACACGTGCTTCATGGGAAAAGAGGATCGTGATGAAGAGACTTCCTCCGATGAAAGCGAGGATGGAAGCGAGGATGAAGGCGAAGAGGTAACCAATGATGAACTTAGAATAGCCAATGAACAACTATGGAATAAGTTTTCTAATATGGCTACTAAGTTTATGAAGACTAAAAATGAATTAGATAGTCTTAAAAACTCGCCTAAGCCTTTCGTCGTCAACAACGACACCGTTGTTGATGGGTTGAGAAATGAGATTGAAAATCTCAAGTCTCAACTTGAGCATGTTCATATCGAGGATTCGGATGAACATGTGATAGTGGATTTGACGTCTCAAATCTCAACTTTGAGTATTGAGAATAAAAATCTCAAATCACGTGTTTGTGCACTCGCATCACAAGTGTCCACTTTGGATGCTTCTTTGCATTCTCTCACCGAGAAGCATGAGAGCACATTAGGCCGAATTCATGAATTCAACAAAGGTAAGGGCAAGTTGGATAATATCCTAAATGACTTACTTCCGGCCAATCATCACATTGGTTTGGGGTATACGATGGGAGATTCATCCAAATCGTCCGCCACCTTTGTTAGGCCATCTTCCGATGCTTCTACTAGTGGAAGTAAACACGTCATGGGTAGTTCTTCTACCAATGGTGCTTCCGCTAGGAACACGCCCCCATTTGGAAAGAAACCCACTTTGGGTGGACCTCCAAAGAAGAGTCATGCTTTCATGTATACCATGCCACGTAGGAACATAAATCCTACCCCACATGTTAGCACATATGCCGATTTCTATGCTCTGCATCCACGAGCACGTGCACACCATGTGAGACACACTCATGCACGTGTTCCTCCACATTCATATGTTCATCCTCATTCTCATATGAATAATTATCGTCATGCACCATTGCATCGCATGCCATATGCTTACCCACGACATGCATCACATAGAAATCAACAACGTATGCATGTTCCCAATAGGATTAGGACTCCCAAGACATACACTATTTGGGGTCCGAAGAACACAAGCATGCATGATTAGAATTTGTAGGTGAAGTCGTTTATAAATGATGTTATTTTGAATGATGATTATGTTGGGAAATCAAGTTCCTCTTGGACTTGGTTTCCGAAGGGTTAGTTCCTTTTGACCCTTCATTGCTTGGTACCATAAGTTTAATTTCATTTTATGGGTACCAAAGCAATTGTGGTTTGTATGGGTTACATTTAATTTGAATTTAGTTAGCTAAATTTATTGCATAACCCATAGGATCCAAAAAGATTTTTTGGATACCAAAATGATATTCTCTAGGTTAAATCCACCATGAGATACCAACCCTACCAACTCCGTGATTTGCAAGGATTTTCATTCAATTGGAGTTGATGGTGCTTGAATGGTGCACCAAAGTAGGGGGAGCTTAATGTTGTAAGTATGTTCATACTTTTGATTCATATTGGTATCCATTGGTAGAATATATTACGATTGGTATCACTTTGCTTCATTTGGTATGCTAGATTAGTGTATGCCATTGTTATATGATGTTCTATCTATTTTTTGGCATAACATTCTTGCATGCTACATTTGGTATGCACATCGGATTATTTTTGTCTCTGATGTTGATTTCGTCGTTCGACGATTTTATGGATTTAATAGAATTCTTTTTTTGGAAACATAGAACTGTTTTCCATGCATTCTATTGATTTTGAAGAGTATGTTCCAAAACTCAATAAGTGAAATCGATTTGAGTTTTTGATGATTTCGGATTTCGTTTTTCGCCTATGGCTTGATGATTTCGTATTTCGATTTTCGCCTATGGCTTGGTGATTTCGTTTTCCGATTTTCGCTGATGATTTTATGATTTCGGTTTTCGAGTTTCGCCTATGGCTAGATGATTTCGTATTTCATATTTCGCCTATGGTTTGATGATTTCGGTTTCCGATTTTTGACTTTGGTCTCCTTGACACGCTTTGCTTTTATTCGGTATTTTGCATTTGATATTTTGCATTGGTGTTATTTTGGACCTTGGTCGTATTCTTCGACTCCCATGCGTTATTTTTTAGCCATTGGTTTTGTCTCCTCCCGCTCTTTTTGCTAATGCCAAAGGGGGAGAGATATAATAATGACAATGTGCTATTTAATAATTCAAAGGAATTTACCATGAATCTAATTTGATGTGTTAGATTCAGGGGGAGTGAAGATATAAAATGGATTTTGATCCTATATGTGCAATAGTAGGATTCATATTTTATATTTCCCTCACTGCTTGATGCATATGAACATTATTGAATATGGAACTAACGTGTCATCAATGCAAGGGGAGTAAGTAAATTTCAATTGAATCATTATTATTGTTATTATTTATATTGGTTTGTCATCACCAAAAAGGGGGAGAATGTTGTGTATTGATTCCCCGGATTTGGTTTTGGATGATGAGCAAACATAAATAATGTATACTAACTTATTTGTGAACGCAGTTATGCAGATCATCGCCAAAAGAATACGAACATCAAAAGCGACGCCTCAAGACTTCTCAATACGCGTGATCGTGTACCTGGAGCTTCGTTGAAGCTCAAGGAGTTTTATTGAACTCAAGAATGAAGATTGAAGCTTTGAAGACGGCTCGTAAGGTTTAATTTATAGTCTTCTAGCTTCATAGATTAGAATGTTAAGCCTTGAGTAGGACTTACATTATATACTTCATTTCGCTCATATCTTAGAGCTAGGATATTCATAGAAGCCATTAGAAACTTTCCTGAAGCCTATCGCTTCTTCCCTCGGCTTCGAGTGCATGTTAGTTGGTTCAAGAAGAGTCACCAACCGACTAGATGACGATCTAGTCAGTCAGCAACTCTACATGAACCGACTAGATGCCTTGCTATATTCAGCTCATTCCAGGTTGATCAATTAGTCGGTCAAAGAAGAGTCACCGACCGACTAGATGACGATCTAGTCGGTTAGGAATCCTTCTTGGACCGACTAGTTGAGCTTGCCTCTGTACAGCCTGAGTTACTGTTTCGAGTTAGTCGGTCAAAGAACGTTTGTCGACCGACTAGTTGAGAAACTAGTCGGTCAGCATTTGTTCTTAAACCGACTAATTCATCTTGAAGTCAACCTACTCTATTTCGACTGTTAGTCGGTCAAAGATCATTCACCGACCGACTAGTTGTGGAACTAGTCGGTCGGTAAGTCCTCTTAGACCGACTAGTTGTCATCTCCTGTACTTCGACCTTTTGGCTGTTCAACCGTTAGTCGGTCTACGTTGTATCACCGACCGACTAGTTGATGAACTAGTCGGTCAGTGATCCTTCTTTGACCGACTAGGCTAGTTCAGAATAGAGCCATTGGGATCTTTTTGAACTCGTTTTTCCTTGCCCCTTTAAATAGAATCCTGATTCATTTCTTGAAGGGGTTGAGCAATATATTAGAGATATTTTCAGATCAAAAGAGAAGAGCAATCAACTCTATTTCCAAGCTCTCTCTTCTCACAAGAATCTCTCCCTCAAGTTCTTGAGCCCTAAATCCTCAAGAGAGATTCTCTCCATTGTGAGCCATTCAAGCTAGAAGCTTGATTCTAGGTCACCATCTCCACCCTAGGCTTCCATTGCTGGTCATCTTCTTGAAGCTAGGGTTTGGTGCCATCTTCCTCCATCAAAATCCCCATTGCCCTAATTTGGTAAGAATACTCAAGGCATAGGTATTTTGTTGGTAAGCATTTCATTTCATTTACATTCGCTATTTGAATTGTATACTCTCGGTTGTGAGAGTTTGCGTGATCCCGGGTTGTGGGATTCACGGACATCGTTTGTAGTTAGTTTGCACTTACGAGGTTTTCGCAAGTGGGCATATTGGAAATCTTGTGTTAGGGTTTCTAACCTAAGTATCCGGAGGGGATCCGGGTGGTTGGGACGTAGGATCACCGGGAACAAGTCGGGGAGACTTGGGTGGATCCGAATGATCACTCCACATTTTACACTTTTTTTCCCGCATGTTTGCATGCCATTTAGATCGCTCAAATCATGTTTTTCACGATATATTGACGATATTGCGATACTTTTCACGATTTGTTGTTTTTGTCGTATTTTAGGTGATTTGGAGCGATTTGGAGTGGTCTCGTGATACGCCTACTCCAGAGTGTCACCGACGACCTCCTCGAGGGGTATTTTGCCATTGGAAAGGAGCGGAAGAAGAAAGAACGTCGCAGGAGCGATGAGGAGGCAAAAACAAGCTGAAATGGCATTTTTGGTGTCTCACTCGGCCAAGTGAAGGAGTCACTCGGCCGACCAATGAGACCCCGCTCTGCCGGCCAGATCGGACACGCATCATATGTGAACTCGGCCGAGCGTCGGAAGCCACATCGGCCGAGTGACGAGACCCCGTTCGCCCGAGTGGCATTCAGACGAAGCCCATCAAAAAATGCCAACTTACTGTTTTTCGTCTGCCTGAGCTTCAGAAGACCCACTCGGCCGAGTGGAAAATGCCGACCGCCCGAGTACATAGAAGCCATCGGCCGAGTGACGACAACTCACTCGGCCGAGCCACCCCCGAAGTGAAGACCCCCGAAGACCCAGACTTACTGGAAATTCTCAGGGTTTGTCACTCGGCCGAGCGACTTTTGTCACTCGGCCGAGTGCGACGCGCTGCCTGTAGCGAAAATTGCGATTTTCAGGCTGCGCAGGGGTATTTTGGTCACAGTTTTTTGGACGATTTTGGGGGGTATTTAACCCCTGTTTTTACCCTAGGTTAGAGAGTTTTTCTCTTTACTTTTTGCAGCTTTTTAGATTAAACTTTTTAGCTTTAGATTATTGTGATTGGAGAGGAGAGAAAGGATTATTTTTGTTGGATTCTTGGAAGAACTATATTGGTTTGTCTCTCTCTCCTTTAAAAATACTATTTTTATTGCTTATTTGAATATTGTGATGAATTCTCTTGCTATTTCCATTGTTTATTCTTGTATTTGTGATATGAATTGTGAGTAGTCTATACGTCTTGGGGCGTGGGGATGAACCCTACGAGCCCAATTTCTGATTTGTGATGACTTGGTAGAAATATTGCTAGAATTGCTATTAGGGTTAGTTTGGGATCGATTTACTACGGATAGCTAGGTATTCATATCGATTGGGATTTGCAAGAGATTGGATCCCAATTCGATAGGAAACCCTAGAAATCCGAATTGGGTTGGAGTCGAGTTTCCGTAGTATCGGTTTGCAAGAGATTGGACCGATACTAGGGTTCTCGGTTGCAATTCCATGCCGATACCCATTTGCAAGAGATTGGATGGGTAGGAACTATCCCGACCTAGGTCGTGGCCCGAGTTTGCACGAGAGTGGGCTCGGGACGCGATTGAACGATGATGTTGATCCTAATGCTAGCTTGCCTAGGCTAGGGTTTGCAAGAGATTGAACCCAACCCTAGGTTAGCTATAGACCGGCAACAGCACGAGAGCGTGAGATAGGTTTTACATTCAGTTGCAACTAGTTCATCCGAAATTCTACCCTAGCGATATTGATACCAACGAATCACATTGACGAGATACGGTGAGTAGCGGGGATTCCCCATTCCCTAGGCGTCTTTATTTGATTTGATATCTTCGTACTTTGTCTGACGATTGTGACAGGATCGCCAAAGGCAAATTCCCTCTTTTCTATTCTTAATAGCCAGGTTGTTCGGAGCAAGCACTTTCATTCGTCCTCCCTGTGTTCGATAACCCGCTCGCCGCTACACCGTGCGCTTGCGGTAAAACTACACGGTCGCACTTTTGGGTTACATTCCGGAGCGATCAAGTTTTTGGCGCCGTTGCCAGGGAGGCGATTGTGTTTGATCTTACCACCCTAGCTATTTCTTTCTTTTTGTTTTTATTTCATTATTTTTTATCTAACCCTTCCATTGTGCTAATAACTTCTTTGAAACTTTGTTTTCCCGTGCATGAACACGAGATCAACGGCGGACCCTGAAGCTATATTATTTGATCCCGAGATTGAGCGTACTGCGCGGAGAATCAGAGCGGAGAGAAGACAAGATCCGGAATGGAGGTTTATGACCAACCCGGAAACTGCGGAACAATTAGCGACAAGAATGGCGAGGATTATTTCTATTCGAGATAGGCTTCAGCCTAAGACCTCTTCTACGACCTCATCCATTGACATGCCGGAGTTGGCGGCTGACAAGAATTTTGAGCTGAAGACTGGACTAGTGGTTCTGATGTAGCAGGATCCATTTCATGGGAATGCCCACGAAAATCCCCACTACCACATCCAGTTATTTTTGTCGAAGTGCGCCACATTTCAGATGACGGGGGTCTCCATCGATGCCATCAGACTGCGCCTCTTCCCCTTCACATTGAAGGATAAAGCACTTTATTGGTTGAGGACGCAAGCTGAGGGAGTCTTTACCACATGGGACGAGTTGGCGAGTGCGTTCATTGACAAGTTCTATCCGCCCTCCAAGATGGTAAAGATTAGGAGTGCTCTTATGTCCTTCAAGCAAGGACCTCAAGAGACACTCTATGAGGCTTGGGAGCGTTTCAAAGATCTACAGCATCAATGCCCCCACCATAGCATCGAAGATTGGGAGCTAGTCCATAGCTTCTACAATGGTCTCCAACCGGGGACCAAGCAGATTATTGATGCGGCGGCAAATGGTGCCATCCTATCTAAGACTCCCGACGAAGCTACGGCCCTAATTGAGGAGATGGCCTCAAACAATCAACAATGGGGCGACGAGCGAGGACACTCTTCGTCCTCCTTGAAGCCATCTAGCATTTATGAGGCAAAGGACGTAGCGGAGCTGACAAACAAGTTCGATTCTCTCCACAAGGTACTGGAGAGACTGGAGAAGTATATCACGGAGCCTCAAGGAACCCATTCCACCTCCGCACCAACGAATCAAATGTGTGATTGGCAAGACCAATCTCAAGCTATGTATTTGGGAGGCGAACAAGGAGAGGGATCTTTGGAGCAAGTCCAATACGTCGTGGGGAACCAAGGATATTGGGCCAATCCGGTCACAAGAAACCATCCCGGTTTCTCTTATGCCAACAATGAAGGAGCTTTGAACCCGCCGCAACAACCACCTCAACAAGCTCGAACACCACCACCACCACCACCACAACACTATCCACCGAGGGGGCCTCCACAACAAAATTTCCCACCGAAGCAACAAGTTCCACCATATAGGCCGCCCGGATACAATCAAGGGTGGAGAAATCAAAACCCTCCACAAGCTCAACAACGATCCGACTTCGAAGCTAGAGTGGAGGAGTTTATGGTCGAGCAAAAGAAGGTCAATGCTTCCTTGAAGGCGGGCCAAGACTCCCTTACAACCGTTGTAGCTCAAATCTCGGAGCAATTGGCGTTGCTCAATCGAAATACTCAACAATTGTCGGCTCAACCCGAGAAAAACCCACGGGGCAACACCGGCCACATCAATGACGTGGTTGCCGTTACAATTAGAGGCGGGAAGGATACCACCCCCGCCATGATTCCTACCGAGGAGCCCGTGGAGGAGAATGTAGAGCCAATTGAGCCGGTAGTTGAAGTTGAGAGGGAGAAAGAGCCGCATGAAAAGGAGAAATCTAGAGCGGAGCAATTGATTGAAGAGAGGCGCTTTATGCCACCAGTCACATTCCCCCAGAGGCTTGCTAGAGCAAAAATGGAGAAAAGGCTAGCAAAGTCCTCAACATTCCTTTCCTCGACGCCATCGTGGAAATCCCGACATATGCCAAATTTTTAAAGGATTTGATTTCGGGGAGAAAGAGGAAGGAGAAAATTATGCTCGCCGAGGAGGGCTCTTGGTTCACCAAGAGAGAGAAGGAGCCGGCTAAATTCAAAGACCCGGGGAGTTTTCGAATTCCTTGCACCTTGGGCGGCGTCCCTCTACAAAAGGCGTTGGTGGACTTAGGGGCTAGTGTTAGCCTCATGCCTCTCTCTATGTTCCTAAGGCTAAATACTGGCACAAAATTGAAGCCTACCGACATGCGGATACAATTAGCCGATGGACGGATCACGAGGCCGGTAGGGATCGCAGAGGACATCCCGCTACAAGTCCCGGGGGGGCATATGCTTGCCATGCGACTTCGTGATTATGGATGTTAAGGAGGAGGGAGATACGTCGTTAATACTTGGACGACCGTTCCTCGCCACCGCCGGTGTCATTGTCGACGTACGAGAAGGTACCCTAACATTGAACGTCGGCAACATCGAGGTGGAGCTTCATATTCCTAAGGCAATGAAACACATGCCTTACCACGAGGAGCTAGACTATATGGACCTCCTTGACGAGGTAATTGAGGAAGCGATCCCCCATTCGATCGGCGCTCTATTCAAAGAAGATTTCGAGGAAGAGCCGGATTTAGGCCAAGATGAGAAGATGGAGCATTCCCCCGACTTCTCCGCTGAAATTGATGAAGGTGACGCTGATGTCGCAAGGATTCGAGAGCTCTGCAAGCTCTCAAAATTGAGGTCTTCGAAGAAAGCTCCGCCGATACGGAAATTGGCGTCACCGATGAAGCCGAGGACCGGAGCAAACGCTAGCTTGGGGGAGCCATCCCCCAACACTATTCGAGACAAGAGACCACCGAGGGAGAACACGCCGCCGCAACTTCCGAATCCAAGCGTTCTCCCCGGAAAATTTGACGGGTGCATCTCCTATGCACCAAATATCCCGCATTAATTGAAAATCAAAGGGGGTCGAGCTCACGACCTTAAACGAGCGCTTGTCGGGAGGCAACCCGACGGTTATCGCTCTATTTTTACTTTTTCTTTATTTTTGTTTTAGAAATTATTAGTGTTTTGAGGCGTTCGCCCAAAAATTTTGTGATAACGGGTCCTATTTTTTCTTGACAGAAGAGGAGATAGGGAAATCCATCATGAGGAGGACGAACGAGGTGACGAGGAGCGCTCCAGGAAGGCGCTCGATGATTAGGAGGAAGATGAAATCGACTGGAGGAAGAAAAACAGAGTTTAGAGCCTAAACGAAGCCAAACAGCAGAAAACAAGGTTCACTCGGCCGAGCATACTAGTCACTCGGCTGAGCACACAAGTTCGTCCGGCCGAGCGGCTCACGAACGAGGGAATTCTGCTGTACCCAACTCTCTGTTTCTTTTCTTGATTTCAGTATAACTGCTACTCGGCCGAGCATATATATTCCACTCGGCCGAGTAAAACTGATACGCTCCTAGGGCGAGTCTTGCCGAGTAGCTTGAGTCACTCGGCCGAATGGACCTATTCCACTCGGCCGAGGATGACAAGGCCACTCGGCCGAGTCATATGCGGGGAGGAGATTTCAAAAATATTTCCGTTACGATCGATCGGCCGAGCGACTTAGTCACTCGGCCGAGTCGTAACATTTCCTTATATAAGTCGCTGCGGGCTCGGCGCGGAATTCGAAGCGTTATTATCGAATTTTTCCGCCCGAGCCCGCGCCATGTCTCCCTTACGCCCGCTGTGACCTCCCCCTCACTCGCCCAAACCAGCCGCCCGCGCCGGCGCTCGGCCACCCAACTCCGGCCGAACGCCGCCGCCCCTCGCCCGAGTCGCCGTCGGCGGCCACTCCTCCGGTCACCTCCGGTAACGCCTAAATCGCCCTATTTTCTCCTCTCTCTCGTATTTTTCGACGATCCATGAGTTTATCGAGCCCCAAACCCAAATTAAATTCAATTTCCATCTATTATACCCCTAACCCCCCATACGTTTTGAATATTACACGCTAATCTCTTCGTTTGATGTGCAGGGTATATTGGGGAGCTTAGGGGAGCCCAGGGGAGCTTCCGGGGACTGTTTTGGGCTACGTGGAGGCGTTGTCTTCGCACGCTTCCATTGCTTTGCTCTCGCGGCGTGTCGCGGTACACTCTTTCCTTTATTTTACGCACACCGCATTTTTCACGTTTTCGGTGAGCACTCGGGGCCCATATGCCGCCCCGGACACGGCCGCGGTCGAGGAGAGCTTCCGCCAAGCGGAAGCGGTCGGATGATGCCGGCCCCTCCCACGAGGTGGAGGGCTCTCCTCCGCCTACTCCACCACACCCTGTTCACCCAGCACAGCCTGCAGGCCCCGCACCCCCCGCACAGCCTGCAGAGCCCGCACAGCCCATTCACCCCGCACAGCCACTCCCTGCCGCCCAACAGCCACCACCACCGGAACCGCTTGTCGGGCCGCTCGGGATTACGTTTCGAGACGACGCACACCGCGTCGTCTTCGAGCGCATTTCCCAGCACTCAATCGTACCCTCCAGGTTCGCACACCTTGCAGACCTAGGACGCCTGGGGGCACTTGAGGGGATGCTCACGTTGTACGACAACGTGGGCTGGCGAGATTTCTTCCAGGTGTTGGCGGACACGTTTATCCATCCGACACTTGAGGTGCTTAGTTCGATCGCCCGGACCGACGACGGATGCTCGTTTCGGTTCATGGACCGAGAGTGCCAGGTCACTCTCGGTATGATGAGAGCTTTCTTTTCGTGGCCCGATGTCCCCGGGGCCGACCGTGGTTACGCCCCCACTCACAATCCTCCACCTTCCTTCGATGTCGGCGCCTTCTGGGCCCGGATCACGGGTCTACCTGCTGCCTTCGACCCTAGTAGGGCCAAGGCCTCGGCCATCGTCCACCCTTGCCTCCGTATAGCTCAGCGCCTTATGGCGACTACCTTTTTGGCGAGATATGAGCCGGGCACGATGTCCACACCGGAGCTTTATATGCTCTACGCGATGACACGCCCCAGAGCTCTATCTAGGGAGGGCGATGAGTTGGTCCCCGCCGTCGTGATTGATATCGCGAGCTGGTTTTTGGATCGCATCATCGTATCGGTGGGCGCTCGCTCACCGATATGCTGCGGCGGTCTGATCACCCTGCTCGCCCTTATGACCGGCGAGGACTTTCCAGATGACCTGCGACGAGCACCGGGCCCCACTTCACTGTCCATAGATGTCATGGCCCGGATGAAGATGCTTCGTCCGCACGGTGAGCGACACTGGGTCTGGCTGCACGGCCCCTACGGTGCCGATTACATGATTCTTCTGAGCCCAGCTCGGACACAGATTGCACCGGCCCAGGTGGACTGGCTCCCGGCGATGGATCTTATGATCCCCGCCGCATACGTGCTCGAGGCCGAGGAGGCCGAGCAGGCCCACGCTGCACCCGCTGACCCAGCTGTGCCCGTTGACCCTGTGGCCCCTCAGCCTGTCCCTGCACCTTCTGCCGCTCCTGACACTTCTGTCTCCACTTCTGCCAGTGTCGGGAGCACACTTGCTGAGCCCACCACCACCACGCCTGCTGCCACCACTGACCCTGCCGCTACCTCCACGCTCACCACCACCACCACCACCACTCCTGCTGGCCCTCTGTCCGTTGAGCCCCTTTGCTCTGCACTTCCCGAGCGCCCACCGACCTTTGTTGAGAGTGGAGAGCCCTCTTTTGCTGCGGTCGTGGAGACCATGGCTAGCATGCTCACCGCTGGGATTTCACCTCTTGGACCCCTCACTGCCTCCCCAGCGGTAGTCACTTCTGTCCCCACCACAGCCGTACTTTCTGAGAGTGTGGTGACGTCTGTCTTCACTTCTGTGTCACCTACCTCTCTGGCCGCCTCATCGCCATTTTTATACTCCACTTCCGCTGCTGTTGCTTCCACTTCACGCCTGCCTGCGTCCCAGCCTCGCCCTGAGGTTAGGCCCACTCTTGTGAGCACAGCACCCTACCTCCACTTACCTGCTGAGCCCATCACCTACGCCACCCGTGTACGCCAGCCCCGTCCTGCACAGCACAGACCGGTGCGTCCCTCTGCACCACCTCCCCTCGACACTGTACTTCAGAGCATTCGTGCTCTCGAGGGGGCGGTGAGTGGCCTCAGAGGTGACCTTAGGACCTTGTCCGCCACCGTCACTGATATGGCTCGCCGCTTCGACCTGCTCCCGCATATTCACTACTGCCTCACCCAGGTCCTAGAGCGGCTCCCTCGCGTACCCACACCCACCCAACAGGCCCCCACCCCCACTCCTACACACACCCAGCCTGCTTCCACTTCCACACCCACACCCACACCAGTTCAGCAGCCTGTTCCACCACCACCACCTCCGCCTCAGGACGGAGACGGCGCAGCCCCACCTTCTTAGGCACTCTTGATGCCATTGATTCTTTTTGCCGTTGTGCTGCACGTCTCTGCTGGGTCCTGTTGATTTTTGGCCACCCCACCCTCCCCTCACTGTTTTTGGGTACACATTTTCTTTATATATCTTTATATATCCTTTTTGGGAGAGAGGGAGAGTTTTTGGTGTCACACCTTTATATCTGTACCACTCCTATATCTGCATGCATCATGTCCGCATCAAATTTTTCATTTCATTATTTTTATTTTCTTTTTTTTCCCCATGCATGCATCCTCACATACCCCTCACATTACTCGTCTCTCGGTGTGCCACACTTCGCACATTGAGGACACTGTGCGCTTTAGCTTGGGGGAGTGAGTTCTCACGTTCTGTTCGATTTACCACCTTTATTTTTGTTTTTTCACGCCATTTTCCGCATTTGCACTCATTTTCATCATTTTTTCGTCTTTTTGACATGCATCACGTTTTTCTTATTTTCTTTGTGTGTTGCATTGTGATTAGTTTCATTTTCCCTTTATCTTTATTTCTTTTTCATCTCATGCTAGAGATGACTTTTCTGTGATGATGATTACGTGGCGTTAGCTTTCTCTATATATGCATGCTATATTTGTCATGTCTTAGATTTTATTTCTGATATCATATGCTATGACTTGCCTTGCATTTAGAGATAGTAACCCACACTTTTTCCGCATGAAAATGGATGAAATTTTATTATTAGCTGAGTCTGAATATTCATATGTATGCTATCGCAGAAAACACACCAAGATTCACGCATTGGATGCTTATATCTGGAGTACCGTTTTCTTTTCCTATATCACTTCTATATGCATGATTTGTACATTTCACTTCAGGATGATTGAATGATGTTAGCTATGATAAATCTGGATTAGTTAGCTTTTTTGTGATCGAAACTGAGTAGATTAGATTACACTGCTGAAGTTGTCGTGCACGTCGTATAGAGTGAACTGAGAGACATATTTATTTCTTTCTCCACATATCTTGAACATCATTTCTCTATTTTAAAATCATTGGTGAATCTCCCCTTAGCGATTCTAATATATGGCATTTCCCCCACTATTAATTCCTAGCCCCAAACTCCCCAAAAACAAGAAAAAGAAAAAAAAATTCTTGTATATCCTTATTTCTCTTTGATTGGGATCATTGTGTATATATGAATTCAAAAAAAAAGAGAAAAAGAAAAGAAAAAGAAAAGAAAAGAGCAAAGAACATCAATAAAAGATCCCATCTCATGTTCTCTCTTACTTTCCCTCTTTTGTTTTTATTTTTATCACTTTTGGAGCTCTATAGAAATGGGGATGTAAATATTTTTATGCCACCACGCTTATAGATAAGCTTGGGGGAGAGAATCCAATGATGTGTGAGAGAGTGACTATTTGACGTTGCACGACAACCTAGACTAAGTAATATTCTATACTCGGTGAGATTATTTTTAGCTTTACGAAGTCCAGAAATCAATGCCTAGCGCTCATTTCATGAAATCCATGCTTTTCTATTCTTTCTATTCTACTGCGTGATATTCTTATACTCCTCATAGAAAGCGTTCAATTGAAAAGTGTGTGGTCTGCGATTTTGTATACCGCTTTAAACGATTCAGACGATGTTAATTTTAAAATTATTCCGTTTTTCATGATATATCAATATTCTTGGGTTTTCTATTTCTATCTGCACCATTATACTATGATATCGAAATAAAATTCTTTGACATGTGTTTTACATTCGGTGCATGCTATATGATTGAGCAAAACCCACGTCCTGAGAGAATGATCTAGCAGCTTCCCTCTTCGCTTTCTTCTTTCTTCTTCGTTTTTAGTTTTCCATTTTTCCGCCGTTTTCGTTTTCGAAATCCATTGGGTTCGCCTTTTACTTATCTTCCTCGATGACGAGTAAGAGGTAAGCTTGGGGGGATTTTGATCACTCCACATTTTACACTTTTTTTTCCGCATGTTTGCATGCCATTTAGATCGCTCAAATCATGTTTTTCACGATATATCGACGATATTGCGATACTTTTCACGATTTGTTGTTTTTGTCGTATTTCAGGTGATTTGGAGCGATTTGAAGTGGTCCCGTGATACGCCTACTCCAGAGTGTTACCGACGACCTCCCCGAGGGGTATTTTGCCATTGGAGAGGAGCGGAAGAAGAAAGAACGTCGCAGGAGCGACGAGGAGGCAAAAACAAGCTGAAATGGCATTTTTGGTGTCTCACTCGGCCGAGTGAAGGAGTCACTCGGCCGACCAGTGAGACCCCGCTCGGCCGGCCAGATCGGACACGCATCATATGTGCACTCGGCCGAGCGTCGGAAGCCACATCGGCCGAGTGACGAGACCCCGTCCGCCCGAGTGGCACTCAGACGAAGCCCATCAAAAAATGCCAACTTACTGTTTTTCGTCTGCCTGAGCTTCAGAAGACCCACTTGGCCGAGTGGAAAATGCCGACCGCCCGAGTACATAGAAGCCATCGACCGAGTGACGACAACTCACTCGGCCGAGCCACCCCCGAAGTGAAGACCCCCGAAGACCCAGACTTACTGGAAATTCTCAGGGTTTGTCACTCGGCCGAGCGACTTTTGTCACTCGGCCGAGTGCGACGCGCTGCCTGTAGCGAAAATTGCGATTTTCAGGCTGCGCAGGGGTATTTTGGTCACAGTTTTTTGGACGATTTTGGGGGGTATTTAACCCCTGTTTTTACCCTAGGTTAGAGAGTTTTTCTCTTTACTTTTTGCAGCTTTTTAGATTAAACTTTTTAGCTTTAGATTATTGTGATTGGAGAGGAGAGAAAGGATTATTTTTGTTGGATTCTTGGAAGAACTCTATTGGTTTGTCTCTCTCTCCTTTAAAAATACTATTTTTATTGCTTATTTGAATATTGTGATGAATTCTCTTGTTATTTCCATTGTTTATTCTTGTATTTGTGATATGAATTGTGAGTAGTCTATACGTCTTGGGGCGTGGGGATGAACCCTACGAGCCCAATTTCTGATTTGTGATGACTTGGTAGAAATATTGCTAGAATTGCTATTAGGGTTAGTTTGGGATCGATTTACTACGGATAGCTAGGTATTCATATCGATTGGGATTTGCAAGAGATTGGATCCCAATTCGATAGGAAACCCTAGAAATCCGAATTGGGTTGGAGTCGAGTTTCCGTAGTATCGGTTTGCAAGAGATTGGACCGATACTAGGGTTCTCGGTTGTAATTCCATGCCGATACCCGTTTGCAAGAGATTGGATGGGTAGGAACTATCCCGACCTAGGTCGTGGCCCGAGTTTGCACGAGAGTGGGCTCGGGACGCGATTGAACGATGATGTTGATCCTAATGCTAGCTTGCCTAGGCTAGGGTTTGCAAGAGATTGGACCCAACCCTAGGTTAGCTATAGACCGGCAACAGCGCGAGAGCGTGAGCTAGGTTTTACATTCAGTTGCAACTAGTTCATCCAAAATTCTACCCTAGCGATGTTGATACCAACGAATCACATTGACGAGATACGATGAGTAGCGGGGATTCCCCATTCCCTAGGCGTCTTTATTTGATTTGACATCTTCGTACTTTGTCTGACGATTGTGACAGGATCGCCAAAGGCAAATTCCCTCTTTTCTGTTCTTAATAGCCAGGTTGTTCGGAGCAAGCACTTTCATTCGTCCTCCCTGTGTTCGATAACCCGCTCGCCGCTACACCGTGCGCTTGCGGTAAAACTACACGGTCGCACTTTTGGGTTACATTCCGGAGCGATCACCGAACCCATTAAACCATTTGTTTGCGTTTGCATTTATTCTTGTTGATCGTTGTTATTCCGCATTGTTGTTTGTTAATTGCACGATAATTAGGAATAACTCTCCCTGTTATTTAAAAGTACTATTCACCCCCCCTCTAGTACATGTGCAGTAGCTATACAGGGCACTACACCCCCTACTTCGGTGCATCACTTAAGCACCATCAACTCCATTTGAATGAAAATCCTTGCAAATCAAGGAGTTGGTAGGGTTGGTATCCCATGGTGGATTGAACCTAGAAGACACAATTCTTGGTATCCAAAAACCCTTTTGGATCCTATGTGTTAGGCAACAATTTTAACACACTAAATTCAAATTAACGTAACTCATAGCCCAACTAAATTCAAATTCAATATGAATTTAAGTTTCAAACAATCATGCACATCCAAGACCAATATGCAAATAAAAAGAATGAACCAAATCTTACCACAATTGCTTTGGTACCCATAAAATGAAATTAAACTTATGGTACCAAGCAATAAAGGGTCAAAGGAAACTAACCCTTCGGAAACCAAGTCTACGAGGACCGTGATTTCCCAACATAATCATCATTCAAAATAATATCATTAATATATGATTGCACATATATATATCCTTAGCATGCATGCTTGTGTTCTTCGGACCCCAAATAGTGTATGTCTTGGGAGTCCTAATCCTATTGGAAGCATGCATACGTTGTTGATGTCTATGTGATGCATGTCGTGGATAAGCATATGACATATGATGAAATGGTGCATGATGATAATTGTTCATATGAGAATGTGGATGAACATATGCATGTGGTGGAACACGTGCATGAGTGTGTCTCACATGGTGTGCACATGCTCGTGGATGCGGAGCATAAAAATCATCATACGTGCTAGCATGTGGAGTAGGATGTGTGTTCCTACGTGGCATGGTATACATGAAAGCATGACCCTTCTTTGGAGGTCAACCCAAAGTGGGTTTCTTTTCAAATGGGGGCGTGTTCCTAGCGGAAGCACCATTGGTAGAAGAACTACCCATGAAGTGTTTACTCCCACTAGTAGAAGCATCGGAAGTTGGCCTAACAAAGGTGGCGGACGATTTGGATGAATCTCCCATCTTATACCCCAAGCCAATATGATGATTGGCCGGAAGTAAGTCATTTAGGATATTATCCAAATGGCCCTCACCTTTATTGAATTCATTGATTCGGCCTAATGTGCACTCATACTTCTCGGTGAGAGAATGCAAAGAAGCATCCAAGGTGGACACTTACGATGCGAGTGCACAAACACGTGACTTGAGATTTTTATTCTCAATACTCATAGTTGAGTTTTGAGACGTCAAATCCGCTATCACATGTTCATCCGAATCCTCAATATGAACATGCTCAAGTTGAGATTTGAGATTTTCAATCTCATTTCTCAACCCTTCAACAACGGTGTCGTTGTTGACGATGATAGGCTTAGGCGAGGTTTGAAGACTAGTTAGTTCATTTTTAGTCTTAATAAATCTATTTGCTAATTTAGAAAACTTATACCAAAGTTGTTCATTAGATAATCTAAGTTCGTCTATCGTTACCTCACCGCCTTCTTCCTCACTTTCCTCGCTTTCATCGCTTTCATCGGAGGAAGTCTCTTGAACATGTTCTTCTTTTTCCATGAAGCACATGTGTGCTTTCTCCGCCTTTTCATCATCCGACTCTCCACTTGAGGAGTCCTCGTCGGAGTCGGTGAATGTGCCGACAAGTCCTTTCTTGTACTTTCTCGACTTGTCGTATTTGGATGCCTTCCACTTCTCCTTGTGTTTGTTGAGAGGACAATCCGGCTTGATGTGTCCTGGCTTGTTGCATTTATAACACACGGGAGTAGAAGCATTAGTCGAACTAACTTTAGATTTATTCTTCAACTTACCTTTTCGGAAGAATCGGTCGACCTTCTTTGCCATATCGGCCAAAGCTTCCATGTCCAACTCTTCTTCCAATTCTTCATCATCGGTAGATGGAGCGGCCTTGAACGCAATCGCCTTTTTCTTTGGCTCGTCTTGCTTCAAGTACGGCTTCATCTTCTCCTTCATCTTGATCTTACTTTCCTTGCGTACCTTGTAAGACAACAAGGTACCCATTAGTTGTACAACAGTGTACTTATTCATATCGTTACCTTCCTCGATGGCGAAGGTACGCTTTTCCCAACAAGAAGGAAGTCCGTCAATAATCTTTGCGACTTTCTCCTTTTGGGTGTAGATCTTCCCAAGAGCTTCCAATTCGTTGGATATGTCCACGAAGCGAGCATAGTAGTCCTTCATCGTTTCACCCTGTTCCAGGTGAAACAACTCAAATTCTTTGTTAGCGACAACGAGTTTAGAATCTTTTACCGTACGCGTTCCTTCGTGCAAGATGAGGAGTTGGTTCCATGCTTGATATGCACTCTTACATGTGCATATCTTGTTGAAGTCTTCGGGCTCCAAAGCACATTGCAAGGCGTTCATTGCCTTGGCATTGCTTACCTCCGAGGCGACCTCCGCGATAGTCCACTTCGTGAAATCTTCTTCGGGCTCGACATACTCCGTCAATGTGGCTCTCCAAAGTGAAGCGCTCCGAAGGAAGGTTTCCATCCGGCATTTCCAGTACCCATAATTGGTACCGTTGAAGTGAGGAGGCCTGACTGAGGATTGCCCTTCCAAAACTGAAGAAGATCCTTGACGATCCTTGAAGACGTTGTAGTCATTGTTTGTCATAGCTTTGAACTCTGGCTCCGATACCAATTGTAGTGCCCTGTGAAGCTACTGCACATGTACTATAGGGGTGGTGAATAGTACTTTAAAATAATCAAGAGAGTTATTCCTAATTATTGTGCAAACATACAAACAACAATGCGGAATAGACTACAAACAACAAGAATAGACAAACGCAAACAAAGCATGTAACAGGTTCGGATCCACCCAAGTCTCCCCGACTTGTTCCTAGTGATCCTACGTCCCAACCACCCGGATCCCCTCGGATACTTGAGTTAGAAACCACTAACCCAAGATTTTGCACTATGAAATTCTTGTGAAAAACCTTCACAAGACCAAATCATACACAATATAAATGTGACTCCCACAACCCGGGATCACAACCTCTCTCACAACCGAGAGACACAATTGCAATATCAATTGAAATGAAATAAAGAAACACTTACCACAAAATCCTATGCCTTGAGTAAATCTTACCAAATTAGGGCAAAGATGGATTGTTGTGGAAGAAGATGTCACCAAACCCTAGCTCCAAGAAGTTGACCAGCAATGTGAGCATAGGGTGGAGTTGGTGACCTTGGATCAAGCTCTTAGCTTGAGAGGCTCACAATAGAGAGAATCTCTCTTGAGGAATTAGGGCTCAAGAAGTGAGGGAGAGATTCTTAGTGAGAAGAGAGAGCTTGGAAAATAGTTTGAGAAAACTCCTCTTAGGTCTGAAATAACTTTGATAATGGACCTCTAATCTTGCTGGGGGGCGGGATTTCACCAGAAGACCCTCCAACAGGGGGGTTACGGATCATCAGGCACCAGAAAAACCCGGCAGCGGGGCATCGTAGCCCCCCCTCGACTGGGGGGCAGCGGCGGGGGAGCCCCCCTTCGGGGGGGGGGGGGGGGGGGGGGGGGGGGGGGGGCGTTGGGGTTTAATTTGTTTTTTTCTTTTTTAAATTAAAAATCTGTTATAAACCACAAATTAGGGGAATTTGGGGGAAAACAGTATTGGTTTTTTTAATTCTATTTTATTTGATATGTTGATTTGTGCAACATAATCAACATACATATGTAATAGAAGATGGTTCATAATATATATCTATGAGAATAGAATTTTACTTCTAGATCAAAGATCTAGGGAAGAACAAATAAAATCTATAGATAAAAATCCTCGCTCATGCAATGCCGAGAAAGAAATCAGTCGATCGTCGTCGCAAGAGCTCTGCCGTAACTACAAGATTCCTTCGCAAGAGGGAAATTTTGTGGGGAAATTTTGTTGGCTAATAAATTTTTTTTCTCTAGCGCAAATTCACGCTGATAACGTATTGGAGATCAATCAACCATGGCAATGGCCAATGGTTCCATTTTATTATTTCATGATCGTAAGAGGGGAGACCAATGGTCTCTAGTATGCCAAAGGTCCACCCCACCACCATGTGGTAGGGCGTAATGGTGGATAAATGAGGGAGGAGAGACGATAAGTCTTCCATACTCATAACCTTTAATAAATAAACAATTTATTAGATTAACTTACTTTTAATAAGATTTGAATGTGGAGAATTGGTGTTCACCATTGTTCAAAATGGAATATTCGAGGAACAATCCGTTTAAAAAGACTTTTTTGAGGGGAGGTTGGATACGATATAAGGCCATGTCCAGCGGGGGGGGTTGGGGGGGGGGATTTTGAGGGTTTTTTGCAAAAACCCCCCCGCCCAAAATGCCCCCCCCTCCCCCAACGCATTTCAACGAGCAGCCCGGCTTAAAATGCGGGATTTTGAGTTTAAATTAATTTTTTATTGTGTAGCTGTTAGGATTTTGGCAAAATTTGAAGCGGATATTTTTTTAAAAAAGAAAGTAGCCGTTAGTATCCGTTGGGGATATTTTTTATTAAATTAGAGCCGTTGTGGAATATAGCCGTTGGAAATAGAGCCGTTGTGGAATATAGCCGTTGTGGAATATAGCCGTTGGAAATAGAGCCGTTGTGGAATATAGCCGTTGGAAATAGAGCCGTTGTGGAATATAGCCGTTGGAAATAGAGCCGTTGTGGAATATAGCCGTTGGAAATAGAGCCGTTGTGGAATATAGCCGTTGTGGAATATTGCCGTTGGAAATAGAGTGGTGAGTCAGAAAGCGAGGCTACATTCGAGATGAGAAGGCTTGCAAAAATCGGTGGCATCTTGTGAATGGCCTAGTTTCCAAGTTTGTTGGAGCATACAGTCATGCAACTGCCCGCAAGAAGAGTGGTGAGTCAGAAAGCGATGTTTTATTGGCCGCCCACAAGATTTATGAAAGTGAAGTGAAGAAGATGTTCACCTTAGTTCATGTATGGTACTTGTTGAAGGACGATCCAAAGTGGCAGGGTGTAGGTGAAGGTAGCTCATCCAAAAGAACGAAGAACAATGCATATGGATCTTATACTTCATCTTCTTCTCAGAGTCCATCGTCTGGGCCGACTACACCGGCTACACCTAACACCCCGACCTCACTTTCTGGATTTACAGACATACCTCAACCTGAGCATATACGCATCCGTCCCATAGGTGTGAAAGCCGCCAAAAGAAAGGCGAAGGCGAAGGCACATCCAATGCCATCTGTGGCAGAAGGCATTCCTGATCCGATCGCAAACATGGATGAGGCCGATCCTGATAAGAGAGCTATAGTAATCAAATGCATGAATACACAAAAGTTGGTGGCCACTGTGATTTCAGACAAGGTCCGCATGAAGAAGATGACATTGTATTCGAAGTTAGCAATGAAGGAAAATATTACAGAGCGTGAACAACGGTTGATACAACTTTTGGAGTCTGAATTGTTCCCATAATAAAGTTGGCATATTTGTAATAGTATTTATTGTATTTAAAGTTTCTGCATTCTGTAACCAATTTATGTTTTATTGGGGAGTACTTTGTGATTTTATATTTCATGAATATTCTTCGCAATTTGGAATATAGCCGTTGGAAATATAGCCGTTGTGGAATAGAGCCGTTGTAGAATAGCAATATAGAGTCCTATATATACCAACATCATAACATACATCCCAACACTTCACTACAAACCATTCATTAACATCGACAACCATATTACAATGTCTTCGAATTCTTCTTCTTCTTCTTCTGCCGAGTCACTTGAATTTGATGGCAAGGTTATGTCATACATGGATGACTTTGTGTTCAATACGTTCATCCTCAACCCCAGCACTCCACAGTCAACCTCTGATCATCCCAGGCGTAGAGCAAACATCGATAGAGAAAGGGTAGAAGGTCATAATCGGCTTTACAGAGACTACTTTGCCGACCAACCAACATACAATGATCCACAATTTCATCGAAGATTTCGAATGAGGAGGCAAGTCTTTCTTCGCATTGTAGAAGCCCTAAGTTCTCGCTTCACATACTTCCAGCTACGTCGCGACGCTACCGGGCTTACGGGCCTATCACCGATACCGAAATGTACTGCTGCGATGAGGATGCTGGCATATGGAGTCTCAGCAGATGCCATTGATGAGTATGTTCGAATCGGTAAGACAACTACTCAAGAATGTCTTACTAATTTCGTCGAATGTGTTGATGCGGTGTTCGGTGATGAGTACATGAGAAGGCCAAATGCGGATGATACGCAACGGCTTCTAAGTGTAAATGCAGCCCGTGGCTTCCCTGGCATGTTGTGCAGTATTGATTGCATGCATTGGGAATGGAAGAATTGTCCAACAGCATGGAAAGGTCAATATGCAAGGGGAGATCATGGATCGCCAACGATCATACTTGAGGCCGTCGCGTCGTATGACACATGGATATGGCATGCGTTTTTCGGCATTCCCGGTACGTGCAATGATATTAATGTTCTGGATAGAAGCCCTATATTTAACGATATTTATGAAGATCGCACACCTCCCGTTCAATTTACGGTTAACGGTCACGAATATGACCTTGGATATTACTTGGCTGACGGTATCTACCCACCGTACGCTACATTTGTCCAATCTATTCGTCTACCGCAATCCACAAAGGCGCAACTATTTGCAGTTCGCCAAGAGGCTGTCCGAAAGGATGTGGAGAGGGCGTTTGGCATTTTGCAGGCAAGATTTTCCATTATCAAAGGTCAAGCACGAATGTACCACTTACACCAACTAGGGAAAATAATGAGGGCTTGTATTATTTTGCACAATATGATTGTGGAAGATGAATGCCATAGTTATGCTACCCAATATGAGTACGACCACATTGGGAATAGTGGTACGAACTGGGAATACACTCCCGGTGCAACCTCAACCATGGCGGCCTACATCCAAAATAGAGGTCGAACTCGGGACAGGCACAGACACGCTCAGTTAAAAAACGACCTAATTGAGCACATCTGGTCAATGGAAGGCAATTTACCCTAATTTGTAATTCAATCTATGCATGAGAATGTGATTTTATTATTAAGTATCTTTTGTTATGTATTATACAATGAATCAAGAGGTGTAGTGATCAATTATTGAAACAATGGTTTTTTTCCTAAAAAAATTTGTATTTTTTTAGAAAATTCGGTCAAAATTATCACCCCTGCATTTTGGAAAAAGCCTACAGAGTAAGAAGCGCATTTTGATGAGGGATTTTGGCCATTTCGGCAAAAGCCCCCCATTGGACTGCCCTTACCGGTGCGGATCATCCATACCAATTGCTCGGTCAAACGCCCACCGTATGCCCGGTCAAGTAGCTGCCCCATCACTGCCCACCGATTAGATAATGACACCGGTCACCGGCCCCCTCGCTTTACCAACGCTCTCATACTCTCCAGCGTGGGCCCCATAGAACTCCTCCTCTCCTGTCGCAAATGGGTGTCTTCAAATTTGGGTGCAAGATAAGTTTTCATCAGTTCCCAATGGAAATCTCGCCGCCTTTTCCTTCCCGAAGCTTCCAGGCGACGACCTGAGACCATTGCTCCCCACTGAAATCCCCAAATCATTTATTACTTCCTCAGAGATCGATCGGTCGATCGAAGTCGATGCAATCTCCATGGAAGCTTGCGAAGCGACAGCTCCGTACACTCTCCTAGGGTTTCTCCTCAACGGCGATAAAATCTCCTCCCCTTCGAGCGCCTGCTTTTCGTTGAGGGACTACCTCGCTAGGGGGACCAACTTCTTGCTCTGGATCTCTCTCATCTCGATCACCTTCCTCTTGTGCCAACAGCTCGCGAGGCTGCTGAGTCTGTGGGTCCACGGCAGCAGGATCCCGGGCCCACCTTCGCCGTCTTTCTTCTCCGGCCACTCCAGGCTCATCGCCGCCTCCATCTCTGCTCGCGATCTCACTGGTTAGATTGCCTTATATGAATTAATGCTGGGATGTATGAATTTGTGTACTGTCTGTACTCGACTTTGATTTTACCTTAAAAATAACTATCTGGCTTAGCATTTTTTTTCGCTGCAAAGAAAATTGTTTTGCTTTAAAAATGTTTCTTCTACAGATAATAGCATCATAATGGTCCTTACTTTAAAAGCGGCAAAATGACAATTAGAATTGAGCTAGTTATTATTTTGAGCTTAAGAATCAGATGCCCCTCTCAGGATCTACTTTTAATGCTCATGTTCTAACCTGTGATTTCACGCTTACTGGCAGATCAGATCATTTGAGGATTCATTAGTATAATAGGGAAATACTTAAACTTAAAATTTAAATAGATGCTTTGAATATCGCGATATTCATAGAGCTTGATATCTGTCGTTCTTTTCTAGATATGAGCTGAAAATTTAAATAGCTAAGGTGTAGTTTTTATCATTTCTCTGCACTGATCCATTTTGTCGAGGCATATGTGCTTACTTTTTAACAATTAGATTTCGATGAATGTGGCAAAAAGATAGTACTTCAATTTAGTCATATGCTGCACGGACTATTTATGAACTAGAAATAACACGTGCACAAAGGCACGGCGAAAAAACCACGGGAATATGATGAGATGCATGCGCGCAATCGAAAAGAAGTAAGAACTATGGTTGTGTGTCGGTATCGTCGGGGGATAAAAAGACCACAAAAAAAGCCACCCCACCCCCAATGGGACCCACTGATTTTTTTGGTGTTGTTTGAACATGGGCGTGTTTTTGGGTTTTTGGGTGTTTGGGGTGATGTTGAGAGTGATGTGGAAGAGGTTGTACCATGTGGCGATGTGACATTGCCACATGGGACAAATGTGCCACATGGGATAACCTCCTCCATTGTAATATAGATGTCGATTTTCTGTTGGGAAGCAGAGGCATTTGTTGTGTCATAAGCCATTTTTTGAACACAAATTTGATAGACTAATAATCTAGATCTGATATACAGAAACCATATCAAGCTTGGATTTTAGTTGTAGGCCCAAAAAAGATCTGAAGTGGGTTTCCATTGTGCATGCTATTATTGTTACACTTTGAAGCAAGATCTGACCGACATATATTTATTTGAAATGGTAGAATATGCACTTCTATTATAATCTTCAAAGGATTTAGGATCATACAATGTTCCATACCAACCAAAATCAATATGCCAACTTTCGTAAGATATAAGTCGAAATTGATGCAACAAATTGGTTGAAATTTATATGTTCTATTATTTGATTATCAGAAGCAATGGTTTAAAAAGAGCATTTTTGAGGTTGCCTCAACACATTTTGCGCTTAAAACATGTTGAGGCATAGGTATAATGCGTTGAGGATGCTAAAACCTATGCATTAGTCATAAAGGCTTATGCGAGGCACATGCTTCACATGTTGGATATTATCAGAGCAAAGCCGTGCACCTTTGTGGAGCGTTAAAAAAAAATACAAAAAGAAAACCTTTATCCAAAAGTAGAAAGTGATAAGGTACGGAAAACCCTGGTCAACTTCTTTATACTTTTTCACATCCTTTGTTGCAGCTTGATGCATTTGAGGTTTATAAATGGATAGTTGACGACATTATTAGGTTGGTTGAATTTTAAATAACAAAATATAATTTTTCGGTTGCATTTGCTAGCCTTTTTAAATTTATTTTCCCTTTTTGAGAATTTTTATTTCTATTCCTATTTTCTTCTTTTTTTGTGAAGAAAATGTGAAATGTGAAATTGTATTTATTGACAAAATGTCAAACATACTTGCAAAATACAAAATATTTAAAATTATCAAATGCATATAATCCTGAATTCTGACCTTAGTACATAATCCAAATATATATATAATCACTACTCTTTCCTCAAGGCGCTTTAATCTATATATCCTCTAGTTATAACTTTATGTTGCTTTTGCAAGGGTATTAGTGAACATACTTTGCATTCTACATCTTAAACCTACCAAAAGAATCAAAAGCATGTTAAGATTGTCAATGTGATGTTTATCCATGTTTATGGTTACATACATATTTAGCTATCTAAATATGATGACTAAGTGAAATTAATGATAATATAATTAATATAAAGAACATGAGGCTTCCGCCTCACGCCTTGAGCTTATGCCTTGCTTCATAGGAAGGTCCAATGCCTCGCATTGCGATTGTCTTTTTAAACTCCAAACTTGTGTAATGTGTCTAACCAGGAAATTATAGTTAGCAACTTAGTGGTTACTCAAAGTTGTAACAAGAAGAATGTGTAGCTATGATGAAGGGGGTTTTAAGGCATGCGTCAGGTTGTATCAATATATAAAATCCATGAAGGAAATAAATCCACGAGTAGTATCCATTTGCCAAATAGTATATTGAATGTATCTTTTAGGATGCCAGTCTATGAAGTTGAAATTCTATAGTATCAGCCAGAAATCAACCTCTTTGTAGAGGACAGAGAAAATCCATGACCATGTTTTTTACAAACATAGTTTCCGCTTTTGTTTGTTTGTTTTTTGCTTCAACTTAGAAATTCCTAAAAGTGGTCATAACCAATCAACTGCGTTGTTATAACCCAAACACTTTTTCCTACCAAGATGAGGCTGGAGAAGGGCTTAAAAGCTGGAAAAGCTCTGTTATGGCCGCAATATCAACCTCCTCGTTGTTCGTGTCAAGTTCATCAGAAGAAAGCTGCTAGCTAGAGAGTTCCATGCAATACAATCTTGATGGTTTCAGCTGACTAGTCTGTTCACAATCTTGATGGCTGATTGGCAGGTAGGCAAATGGTCATGGTGTCAAAATTGTGCAACCTATGAGCTACCTCCAACTTTCACTAATTTATTATAGAGCATACGCCCATAACTTGCCTTCTCTTTTTCCCCCGCATTCCATTTGGTGATTCTATTATCTCTTGGTTTGGGACAATTATAATCTTTCAAATATAGCACAATCTGTTGACTGCTTGTATCCAGCTCATAATCTAAAGCAACGTTGCTCTCAACTGAGAACTTGCGAAGGAATTAACAAATGGAACATTGTTCTTAAATGATATATCCAAAGAAGAGACTGGCTTCTTTATACACCATTTAATGAAATGGTTATATCGCATAAGCTGCAATTATCAAAGTCAGCACCAACAACATGATGTCATAATTTATCAGATTTCACATTTGATTTGCCTAACGGCGTCCATTTCTTGGACCTTTTGGTAGGATATCTATCAGAGTTGCATGGGAAGTATGGGCCAATCATAAGACTATGGTTGGGTCCAACTCAGCTTCTTGTTTCGGTGAAGGATGTTGCAGTTATCAAAGAAATACTTATAAAGGCTAAAGATAAATTGCCACTGATAGGGATGGCATTCCGTATGGCTTTTGGTAGATCGAATGTCTTTGTCTCATCCTTTAAAAAGGTATAATCTAAAAATGGGTGATCTTTTCCACTTGACCTGATTTTTTTGGTTGTCGCATCTTGCACAATACTTATCCCCCCGAATTTTGCATTACTACGTGTGATTATCCAATGTTGAAGGAAATTATCTAATGTTGAAGGAAAATCGTTGTCCACAGGACATTCCAAGTTTCCATTATGTTCTTTACTTTCATTTCCATTTCCTTTGGTTTATTGTGAGATTGAAATATTCATCTGACACGGATGTTGGTTCGGCAAACATGGTCGGTGCGATGAATGCAGACGATGTGGTGAACATGAACGTGATCTCATTTTGAAATGATTTAATGCGAGAATCGTCTTATTAATGGGAGAATAATATTAAGACTTTATTTGACAATATTTTAAGTAGGTTGGGTGATTTAGTCTTTTTTGACTAATTACATAATTAGTGAAAGCATTATTATAAATAATGGAGGAGAGGAGAGGGGGAGTATATGTTGAATATGAGGAAGAAGATACCTTCATGGAGTGAACCCTAGTTCTTAGAGATTTAGGCTTTAGTCTCGAAGTTAAAGCTAGGAGAGATGCCTCCTCTCCTAAAGTGGCCACCTATCCCTTGTTTCCCCCTTTCAATAAATAAAAATACAATCTTTCTTATTTTTCCATTATAAAAATCCTTCTTTTCACGTATCTCTTGGCGATAATCGTATCAATTGGTATTAGAGTACGTCGATCCATGGCGAGTTGGACGGAGAGGAACAATGCAGAGTTGAAACTCTTCGCAGCGCAACAAGAGGCTCTCTTTCAAACCATAATTCAACAATTATCGGATCAAAAGGCGTCGAAGAATTCGGATTTGGGTGAAAATCCAGATCTAAGGCTAAAGGTATCACCCCATGGCGAAAGAAAGAAAAGAAATCTTGGAAGCAACTCTTTCAGGAGTTGAGGGAAGCCCTTGAGGAAGAAGAGGCCGAGGAAGCGGCGGTGAAGGCATGAAAAAATGCGAAACATCTGGAGACCAACAAGCTAGATCTGGCCTCAGATCTGAAATTTGACGACGACAGCGGCCTAGATCTGAAGACCGCCAGCTCAGATATGAAGAAGAATGAAGATATCGACTCTGATCTAGGCAACGCTGGTGACAAAAATCTAGATATGAAGACAAGTCCAGATCTACCAGATCTGAAAAAGGACAGCGGTGTAGATCTGAGAACAAAGGTGGCGCCTTTCGGCGAGGAGCTCCATTCCCAAGTCGATCCAGCACCAGATTTGAACATTTCAAACGTAGGTCTACCAGATCTGGATTAGAAGGCGAACGTCGGTGCAGATCTGAAGTTGACGCGACAGGCCCACCTGAGGGTTGCTCGGATTTGGGCGATCCCCCGGAGGGCCGTCCCGACTTGGGTGAACCCTCGGGCGGGGCCGCCTTGAGGCCCACATGCCGGGGGAACTTTTGAGGGGGCCTGTATGCCCCAATTTGCAGCTGGGGTCTTACTGGGCCTCAGATACTGTGTTTTAGGCGCGACTGATCTTCTGGTGGGTTCGCAGGGATGATGAAGACCTCGGGTGACCTTTTGACACTGAAGGGGACGAGTATGTTTATTTGGAGTAGCACGGTCCATGAACTGGATGCACCATCTTGATGACAAGGTGGATTTTTCGGGGGTGGAGTAATGATACGGATGCGGGTTCGGCGAACGTGGACAGTGCGACGAATGCGGACGATGCGGTGAACATAGACGTGATCTTATTTGAAAATATGATTTAATGCGAGAATCATGTCATTTAATGGGATAATATTATTAGGACTCTATTTGTTAATATTTTAAATAGGGAGAGTGATTTAGTCCTTTTGACTAATTACCTAATTATTGAGAGCATTATTATAAATAACGGAGGAGAGGAGAGGGGATGATATGTTAATATGAAGAAGAAGATAACTTTAGGAGCAAATCCTAGTTCTTGGAGATTTAGGATTTAGTCTCGAAGTTAAAGTTATGAGAGATGCCTCATTTTCTAAAGAGGTCACATATCCCTTGTATCCCTCCTTTCAATAAATAAAAATTCAATCTTTCTCATTTTTCCATTATAAAAATCATTTTCACGTATTTCTTGGTGACGTTCATATCAATTGGTAGCAGAGCACGTTGATTCATGACGACTTGCACGGAGAGGAACAATGCAGAGTTGTAACTATTCGTAGCGCAACAAGATGCTCTCTTTCAAACCCTAATTTAACAAATATCGGATCAAAAGGCGTCGAAGAATTCGGATTTGGGTGGAAACCCAGATTTAGGGCTAAAGGTGGCACCTATGGCGGAAAAGAAAGAAAAGAAATCTTGCAAGCAACTCTTTTAGGAGTTAAGGGAAGCCTTTGAGAAAGAAGAGGCCGAAGAAGCGGTGTCGGAGGTAAGGAAAAATACGAAACTTCTGGAGGCCGGCAAGCTAGATCTGGCCTCAGATCTGAAACCCGATGACGACGTCTACCCAGATCTGAAGACAGCCAGCTCAGATCTGAAGAAGAATGAAGATAGACTCCGATCTGGGCAACGCCGACGACAACAATCCAAATATGAAGACCACAAGTCCAAATCTACCACATCTGGAAGAGGACATCGACACAGATCCGAGGTCAAAGGTGGCGCTTTTTGGTGAGGATATCCATTCCCAAGTTGATCCGGCATCAAATTTGAAGATTTCAAGCGTAGATCTACCAGATCTGGAGAAGGTGAACAACGACGCAAATTTGAAGTCGACGACGCGACCGGCCCTCCCGACTTAGGCAAACCCTCGAGCGGGACCGCCTTAAGGTCGTGCCCCGAAGAACTTTTCTTGGGGCCAGCAGGCCCCAGTTTGCAGCTGGGGGTCTTACTGGGCCTTGTATGCGGTGTTTTAGGCGTGACCAATCTTCCGGTGGGTTCGTGGGGGATGCGAAGACCTCGGGTGGCCTTTTGACCCTGGAGGGGACGAGTACGTTCATTCTGAGTATCAATGTCCATGGACTGGATGCACCACCTTGAGGACAAAATGGGGTTTTGGGGGCAGAGTAATGATACAGATGTGGGTTCGGTGAACGTGGATGGTGCGTCGAATGTGGACGGTGCGACAAATGTGGACGATGCAGCGAACATGGACGTGATCTCATTTGGAAATGATTTAATTTGAGAAGTGTCACTTAATGAGAGAATAATATTAGGATTCTGTTTGGCAATATTTTAAATAGGAAGGGTGATTTAGTCCTTTTGACTTATTACCTAATTAGTGAGAGGTTTATTATAAATATTTGAGGAGTGGAGAGGGGGATGATATGATAATATGAAGAAGAAGAAACCTTCTAGGAGCGAACTCTAGTTCTTGGAGATTTAGGCTTTAGTCTCGAAATTAAAGTTAGAAGAGAGACCACCTCTCTTAAAGAGGCCACATATCCCTTGTATTCACCCTTTTCAATAAATAAAAATACCATCTTTCTCATTTTTCTATTATAAAAATCCCCTTTTCACGTATTTCTTGGTGATGATAGTATCAATTGGTATCAGAGCACATTAATCCATGGCGACTTGGGCGGAGAGGAACAATGCAGAGTTGAAACTCTTCATAGCGCAACAAGAGGCTCTCTTTCAAACCATGATTCAACAAATATCCGATCTAAAGACGTCGATGAATTCGGATTTAGGCGAAAACCCAGATCTAGGGCTAAATGTGGCACCTATGACGGAAAAGGAAGAAAAGAAATTTTGGAAGCAATTCTTTCAGGAGTTGAGGGAAGTTCTTGAGGAAGAAGATGCCAAGGAAGTGGCGGTAGAGGCAATGAAAAATGCAGAACTTCTGGAGTTCGTCAATCTAGATCTGACCTTAGATCTGAAACCCGATGACGACGACGGCCCAGATCTGAAAACCGCCTGCTCAGATCTAAAGAAGAATGAAGATATCGACTCTGATTTGGGCAACGGCGGCGACAACAATCCAAATATGAAGACAACGAGTCCAGATCTACCAGATCTGGAAGAGGAGGACATCAGCGCATATCTGAGGATAAAGGTGACACCTTTCGGCGAGAAGCTCCATTTCCAAGTTGATACGGCACCAGATCTGAAGATTTTAAGCGTAGATCTACTAGATCTGGAGAAGAAGGCAAACAACAGCGCAGATTTGAAGTCAACGACACGACCATCTCACCTGAGGGCCGCCCGAACTCGGACGACCCCCCGGAGGGCCGTCCCGACTTGGGCAAACCTGACGTGCGTTTATATTTTATATATTCACGCACGTCTTCTCCGTCGTTTCCTGTCGTTTTTCGTTGTTTCGAATCCGTTCCTTTGTGTTTTTAGTTCCTTTGTACTTTCGTTGTGTTTGTGTGCTTTTACAGGATATTGCTAGCGCAGGGGACATCCAAGGCCAACATCATGAGTCCTCGGAGCAACGGGAGGTGTCGCACGAGACCCCGAGAGCCATTTGTCAAGGAAAACCATGTATCAGCTCTCAACCGATCGGGTAGAACAGTCACCCGATCGGTTCATGCGGCCGTATCAGTCCCGAGGAAGAGGCAGATCCACCCGATCGGTTGAGTGATCGGGTGGATGTGACACAGAACGCTGTTTCGAGTGCCAAAGTTCACCCGGTCGGTTGACTTGTCAACCGATCGGGTCACCTGTAGCTATTGCTTTCCATGCCGAAGAAGTCGAAGCCTCACCCGATCGGTTCAGTGATCGGGTGAGATTTATCAGAAGCTGAAGACCAAATTTCCTGTCGTTTCACCCTATCGGGTGAATCCTCATCCGATCGGTTGAACGACTATTTTTGTCTTTTTGTGGGAATATTTTCTGGCATCTTGCCAAATTGTATAAATAGAGCTAGATTTTCCCAGAAACATAATCCCCATTTTAAGCTGTTTTAAGGGATTTTTGGCTGCTTTGAATTAAACTCTATTTGTAAGTTCTTTGATCGTTCTTATATTCTAATATTGCGTTTATACTTCTATTTGCTAGGTTAATCTATTGCATGATTTACATTCTTCTGGCTATAACCTGTTTTATTGCGTCTCATACCATGAATAGTGAGTAGTTCTTCAATCTGGGACATTGGTGGAAGCCCCTTCGTGGGTTCTCCCTATAACGGCCATAGGATTAGGGATCCGATAGGATTTAGGGATTTTGATGGTTACGCGGGGACGTTTCATTGTCATCGGCGGGAGAAAGACCGCCTTTGACCGTCGGGGCCAATGGGAAATAAAACGGGAGTTTGATTCTCTAGCCACAGCTCACCCCCCTAGCGTAGACATTGATTTCTCGCGCGTGGGAACGGCTTGGATGAAATGTCGGGAGCAATCGTTGCGAGCTTAGTGCTCCCGGAGTCGGGTGGTGTTGGACATGAGAATGCCCACCGTTCGACCCGGGTAGATCTAGCGTATCATCCTGGAATATTCGATGCCATCTATTGGGTCTACATCCAACATTCAACCTCTGGCTATTACGACCGGAAACTTTGAGCCGAAGCCATCACTTGTGGCTTGGATCCAACAAGACCAATTTTCTGGAGCTCCCATGGAGAATCCCATCGAGCACTTAGACTCTTTTTGGAGAAGTGTAAGACATTTAAGATCAATGGCGTATCAACCGAGGCTATTCGGTTCAGATTATTCTCGTTCTCTCTGCGGGATAAAGCGAAGCAATGGCTGAGGGGGAAGGACCCCAACACGTTCACAACCTGGGAGAGGCTTTCGAACGCATTCCTGAACAAGTTCTTTCCTCCAGGGAAGACGATGAAGCTAAGAAGCGAAATCTCCTCTTTCTCCCAGGCTAGCCATGATTCGCTACATGAAACGTGGATGAGGTACAAAGAAATGCAAAGGAAATGTCCTCACCACGAGCTCCCCCGTTGGTAGATAATCAACCAATTTTATAATGGACTGAGGGACGATTTGAAGTCCTATATGGATGCCACAGCGGGTGGATCTTTCTTGTCAAGAAACGAAGTGGATGTCGGAACTATCTTGGAAATCATGGCATCCAACAACGAGAGGTGGAATGATGAGCGTACTACACCAAAAGCTGGTGGCATGCATCGGATTGAGGAAGTGGACAAGCTATCAAGCAAATTCGATTTGCTTTCCACTCAAATTTCAGTGTTTATGATTGGAGCCAGTGTCGCTAACCCACAGCAAGTAGCGGCCGTGGAAACTGAAGCGATTGGAGACTTCGGTGTTGGAGAGATTTCGGCGCCCGTGAATCAAGCAAGTGCTCTATTCTATAATCCTACGGGAAATGTGCCTTATCCGCCAAGGACGAGTTCTAACCCTGGATATACTCACAATAATCGGAATCATCCGAATTTTAGCCACAAGGCACCATACCAACAGTTTCAGCAACATCCTCAGCAACAACAATACCAACCTCATCTGCCTCAACAAATGTACCAACAGCTTCCTCCTCAACATCAGCAACCTCCGCCCCAACAACATTACAATCAACAACAAAGTGTGGTCTCTCCAATTGAGAACCCCTGGCTCGGTATATTTCGAATCAGGAGAAGATCACTCAACAATTACAGCTTGGGCAGAAATCCTTGGTCGACCAAGTAACCCAACTGGGGTTGCAAGTAGCCAACCTCCAAAAGGCACATGGACAATTGCCGGGTCAACCGGAGGTGAACCCTAGGGACCAAGCCAAACCTTAGCCTTGACACACGGTCAAGCGAATGTCTCCGCCATTGTTCTGAGGAGTGGAAAGAAGACTCCGGCACGGGAGGCCGAGAGAGATAATGAAGCACCCATTATCAATGTGCAACCGAATATGGTGATTAACGACAATGGAGCTTCAACATCGAGTCCCGTGACTCCGGAGGGAGATTCTAAGAAGACGAAGAAGAATGAGGGCGACGACTTGAGGGTCTTCAAGCCTTCAGTACCATTTCCGCAGAGGCTTGCCAAGGCCAAAATCGACGAAAAGTATGGCAGGTTCTTTGAGATGGTGAAGGATCTAAGTCTTTAGATCCCGTTCCTAGAAGCAATTAAGACTATTCCCTCATATGCGAAATTTCTTAAGGATCTGGTGACGAAAGGGACGAGAGAAGAAAAGGTGGTCCGTACGGCGGAATGTAGCGCCTTGATCCAACGAGCCAATCCGTCGAAGTTTAAAGACCCGGAAAGTTTCTCCATCCCGTGCTCTATAGGGGAAGTCTATATCAATAGACCGCTTGTTGATTTGGGAGCAAATGTAAGTTTGATGCCCCTCTCACTCTACAGAAGGATCAATATGGGAGAACTGGAACCTACGGGGATGACCTTACAGCTAGCAGATTGATCTGTCAAGTACCCCGTGGGAGTCGACGACGACTTACCAGTTAATGTCCGCGGTGTACGTGTGCCGGTGGATTTTGTAGTGATGCATATGCTCGAGGATAATCACACTCCGATTGTTCTCGGAAGGCCTTTTATGGCAACCGTTGGTGTGCTCATCGACGTAACGAAAGGAAAATTGTCTTTAAACGTCGGTGATCAAACGGTGGAATTCGACTTGGCGCTGTCCATGAAGCTACCACCCGAGAAATCCAATTGCAACCTTCTGGAAATTGAACAAGAGAGAGTTAATGAAGCAGGAGTATTGGAAGTTCTTTCTAGGAACCCCCTGAAGACTTGGATGGAATCGAGGAGCACACTATGCTGGACAGAGAGAAAATTCTTGAACCATAATGTGTCTCCCAGTTAACTCCCCTGGACTTGGAAAGAATGCTCGGACGAAGAGCAAGGGGAAAGAGCCTTTGATGCTCACCGCTGACGAAGTTCAAATTTTGAAGAGAGGCGTGTGTCGCCAACACAAAGGAGAAGCACCCGGATATCACCAGTGGGGGAGTAATTGAGACCATCCATTTGTCGCCGCTGTCAACAACCAGAACCTTTGCCCCAACCGCTGAGAGGACGCCAACCGTTGAGCGTCACCCCTTCAAGCCACCCTGAATATCATATCGGGAGTCGAGCGAACGACTATAAAAATAGCGCTTCATGGGAGGCAACCCATGTCCTAAACTTCTGTTGGTTTTTAATAAGATTAGTTTATCAATTTTTGTAAATAAATGCTGCTGTGAGGATTTTTTATTGGGACACTTAGAGAATTTATACTTTTGTGCAGGAATTGCCCCACCCGATTGGGTCATACATCAACCGATCGGGTGGATCGTTTCAGTAAGTGGCCAGCTTTAGTCGAAGAGTGAACCGATCGGGTGATAAAGTCGGCAATCGGGTCGGTGATCGGGTGAAGAAAACAGAGGCTTGGAAAGTTTTTTCGGAGAGCGGTCAACCGATCGAGTGAGTTCTCACCCGATCGGTTCACCTGCAGCTGCTGATCCAACAGATTTTTGAAAATTAATCCAACCGATCGGGTGATTTCCTCCTGATCGGTTCACCCAAACCCTATATAACCCAACCCCCTCACCCGACTTCCATTTCACCCGACCTCCTAAACAACCACTCGATCCGTTCGTTTCGACTTCTCTCCAAATGATCTTTCCCATCACTCCTACTGCTCCTAATCGTACTCCACTTCCTCCACTACTTTCCCACCATCAAGGCCCCTCCATCGACCACGTTTAAACCGCAAACCCCTCGAAACCTTAGTCCTAATTTCCCCAATTTTCAAAAACTCTGTTTTCTTCGTATTAGTGTGCGACGGCTCACCGGATCAAAACTCACGCATTGAGGGAGCATTTGAAGCTAAGAGCCGCGTCGTTTGCTGGGTAAACTCACTCCATAACTTGGTTATTATTTTGCCCTGCTATTTTTATTTCGTCGCCTTGTCGTTTGTTGTGTGCACTCATATATTATCCTGCATATCACATCCAATTGCCACAATATCATGGCAAAAGACAAAGAAAAGGGTAAGCGACCCATGGTGGAAGAGGAGCAGTCTCGCAAGAGACAACGACCCACACGTTCTACACGTGGACGCGCTTCTCAACCACAGCCTACCCAACCACCACCCTACCTATCGTACCTGTGGTAGACCCACTACTTGGACCGCATGGAGTTCGTTTTATGAGCCAAGCCCACAAGGATTTCTTTTCTCGCCTCAGCCAACGTCCTCACCTAGCCACTAAGTTCGCACACGACCAAACCCTATTCGATCTCGGAGTTTTCTCCGAAGTCGAATCCTTATTCGCGAACTTAGGTTGGCTTAGTTTCTTGCACGCCCATGCTCAATCCTACCCCGTGCTCACACTAGAATTCCTCTCCACGATCAAAATTGAGACGATGTCAAATATCGTGTTTCGCCTTTGGAACCGAAATTTCCGTGCCCCTTTGACCACTATCAACGATATTTTCGGTCTCCCCAATCTTGAAGGCAGCTCCATTTCCAATGAATTGCATCCCGACTTTGACGTCGACTTCTTTTGGCAACGCCTCACATTACACGATCATTATCCTAGGGGCAAGGCCAATGCCTCTTCGATTATTCACCCGGTCTTCCGCCTCGTCCATCGCATTATCTCAAGCACATTCTTTCTACGTGATGAGTCTGGCACCGTGACCATCCCAGATCTTTTCATCTTATGGGCGATGACTTTTCCTTTCATTCCAGGTGTTTATGGGATTACTTTCGAGGGACCGCGCGTTCGCATAAATTTCGTTGTGTGGTTAATTCAAAGGCTTGTTGATATTAGCCGCGCAAACAAAGGAAAATATTGCTGCGGTGGTCTCATCACTATCATTGCCCTACATCCTCCCTTCAACATCGAGTTTCCCCCCGATTTGTCACGTGCCCCAGGATATACATATCTTGACATCGATGTCCTGAGGCACACTCATATGATCAAGCTGCTAGGCGGTGGTCGGTTTGCTTTTCACTATGGCCATCCCCCTGCACATTATACCATTCTGTCGAACCCTGACCGCGTCACCATTGAGCTTCCGACAGATTGGTCATTTCCACCCGATCTTGAATTTGTGGGGGCTACACCTTCAGTTTGTTCTTCCTGACGCTCCGAGATCACCTTTTCATGCCGTCCACTTGGGCGAGCAGGATATTACTGAGTTCAGAGAAGACCCCAGGGCTGGACCCAGTGTCACCACCCCTGCTGCTGTTGCTGTTTCTTCCGAGGCTCTGACTACGGCCCTGCTTGGCCTAGCCTCTGGTGCCGGTACGAACACTACTCTGCTGTGCGCCGCGCCACTTCTGCTCGCTTCGCTCTCGAGACCGAGATGGCTGCTTTGCGCGCTGGCGCATCCTTCTCCACCTTCTCGGATCCATCTACTTCTTTCTTATCCCATCCCCGTTTCCGCTTTCGAGCGAAACGTCGCCGCCATTCTCCGTCTTCTTACTCACATCCACGATGCTCCACCACCATCTCCACAACCATCACCTCCTCCGTCGCCCCCTAGACGTTCATCCCCTCTCACAACCACTGTTTCCCTTCCTACCACCACCGTTGACCCGCTGTTTCCACCACCTTTCACCACGATCACCACCGCCTACTCGTGTCGGAGGAAACATGCCGTTGTGCGAGCGAGATCCTTACCTCCATCCTCTTCATCAGTCGCCGTATCCCTACCACCCTCCGTTACATTCGACACCCCACCCATCATTCACATCCCCACCGAGCCCATCCGTCCACTATCTCCACCTCTTTCTCCAGTTCTTCGCACGATGTCACCTCTCCCGACCACACCCCTCCACTCTCTTTCGAGGAGGATGAGGAGCCTTCCGCTTTTGCACATTGATTCTCTTTTTTTTTCTGATTTTCCCTTAGCCTGTTTTGCTGATTCACCATGATCATAATTTTTTCAGGCATTATCGAGATCAGCTTGGGGAGATCTATATTTTGTGATTGCTGTCGTGTCACTTGTTTGCTGTGTGCTTGTTTTGTGTGTTTATGTGTATGTCTGTTGTATAGTTGGTTTCGGTATTTATTTTCTTTATTTTTCTACGTCTCGTTTTGTGTGTTTTTCATGTTTTTTCCGTTTCTTTGTCGGTGCGTAATTTCCTCCCATCTTTTGTTGCCCTCCCGCATTTAATCCTATTGCATTGAGGGCAATGTAACGTTTAGCTTAGGGGAGTCGCATTATGTGCGTCAGTTGTGTCTTTTTCACCGTTTTGAGTCGTTTTCGTCGTGTTTTTCTTTTTCTTTCCATCCTTTTGTTCTCCCTCTCCTAGAGATGACCCCGCATGATGAAACTGCCACTAAACCACACACAAACTTAGCTAAGCAACTATAACTATCCCCTCTAACCCTAGGAAGCCGAGTTCTATTGCATTTTATGTTCCGTGGGTTCACTTTGCTTTTTTGTGTTGAGTTGTATGCTGTGACTAGCTAGTTGGTGTGCTTCTAGGTCGTGAGTTTGTTTTATATGCCTATCCTTGGATGACCCTAGACTATCATGCTTCAATTTTGAATATGCGATATATTGCCTCTACTTTCTGCTTCATTATGCATTAATCATCTAAAATATTTATGCCTCAAATCGCATGTGTCGGGACTCTACCAATAGGATTAGGATAGCCCTTGTTGCTTACGCTCTGATCCGTGAAAAATCTCCTTTTGCCAAGTGTTTAGAATTCGAATTCTTTTTTGTTTTACTTGGTGCAAATCCCCTCGTCGTGTACTTAACTCTCACTTGGGAGATTACACAATTTTGCCACATACTAGCGCATCGTTCTTCCGTTTTTGGAGAATGCGCATTTTCCTACTTCTACAAAAAAGAGAAAAAAGGGAAGAAAAGAAAGAATATGTATAGCCAAAATCCAAAAAAATATACATATATCCAAAACCCCAAAAAAATCTTCTGTTGTGAATATTACTCCTACCGCCGTGAATAAAGGGAAGGCGAGAATCTGCACCAAGTGCTCTCCTCCAAACCTACTCAATCCCTTTCGTTTTCGAACACACTTGGCATAGGAGCTTTCTAGCAATCATTTTGGCAATCGTGCGACGATTTCCTAGTTTCTAGCGGTAGATTCCCTGACATATGACATGTTTCTGTTCTTACTCTATTCTCATGCATGTTTGAACTGTTATTCACCACTAAATCGAATTGATTCGATATTTGGGTCATTCCATGGATATGTGTATATGGAGCTTGATTGCACGATTTAGATAGTTACACCGTTGGCTAGCTCACAACCACACTCACTCGCGCTTCACCGCGTGGACCCACGACACTAGTTGGGACTTGTATTCCTGGGTTTAGTGCTATGCTTCTCGCGTGCTTGCTTAGTGTGTCATGTTTGTTTCCGTTGGCTCTGGCAGGTAATCTAGGATTTCCTTTTATTTTTCTGTTTCTTTATTTCTATTTTCCCCTCCGAGCTTCTATTCTCACTCGTCTTCTTCGAGGACGATGAAGGGTTCAGCTTAGGGGATTTTGACGTGCGTTTATATTTTATATATTCACACACGTCTTTTCCGTCGGTTCCCGTTTCGAATCCGTTTCTTTGTATTTTTAGTTCCTTTTTACTTTCGTTGTGTTTGTGTGCTTTTGCAGGATATTGCTAGCGCAGGGGACATACAAGGCCAACATCATGAGTCCCCGGAGCAACGAGAGGTGTCGCATGAGACCCTGAGAGCCATTTGTCAAGGAAAACCATGTATCAGCTCTCAACCGATCGGGTAGAACAGCCACCCGATCAGTTCATGCAGCCGTATCAGTCCCGAGGAAGAGGCAGATCCACCCACCCGATTGGTTCAGTGATCGGGTGGATGTGACATAGAACGCTGTTTCGAGAGCCAAAGTTCACCCGATCGGTTGACAAGTCAACCGATCGGGTCACCTGTAGCTACTGCTTCCCATGCCCAAGAAGGCGAAGCCTCACCCGATCGATTCAGTGATCGGGTGAGATTTATCAGAAGCTGAAGACCAAATTTCCCGTCGTTTCATCCGATCGGGTGAAGCCTCATCCGATCGGGTGAACGTCTATTTTTGTCGGGAATATTCCCTGGCATCTTGCCAAATTGTATAAATAGAGCTAGGTTTCCCTGGAAACGTAATTCCCATTTTAAAGCTGTTTTAGGGATTTTTGGCTTGCTCTGAATTAAACTCTATTTGTAAGTTCTTTGATCGTTCTTATATTCTAATATTGCGTTTATACTTCTATTTGCTAGGGTAATTTATTGCATGATTTACATTCTTATGGCTATAAACCGTTTTATTGCATCTCATACCATGAACAGTGAGTAGTTCTTCAATCTGGGACATTGGTGGAAGCCTCTTCGTGGGTTCTCCCTAGAACGACTATAGGATTATGGATCCGATAGGATCCAAGGATTTTGATGGTTACGCGGGGGCGTTTCATTGTCATCGACGTAAGAAAGAGCGCCTTTGACCGTCAGGCCAAGGGGAAATAAAACGGGAGTTTGATTCTCTAGCCACAGCTCACCCCCTAGCGTAGACATTGATTTCTCGCGCGTGGGAACGGCTTGGATGAAATGTCGGGAGAAATCGTTGCGAGCTTAGTGCTCCCGGAGTCGTGCGGTGTTGTATATAGGAATGCCCACCGTCCGAACCCGGGTAGATCTAACGTATCATCCTGGGCATCGATCGGAATATCGGGCCCATGTGACGCTATGTACCGCTTTTAGAGGCAACGTCTCACCGCTAAACCCTAGAATCCGATCACATTCCTATCCTTCGGCCGTAATAGTGAGAACTCATGATAGGGCGGTAGTCAAGGTTCTAGGTTATCTTTTTATCTCTTACATCTTTTCCATTAGTTTACTATCGTGACAACCGTCCAGAGAATAGGCTAGCGCATCCACCGGGTGATCCGGTTCCTGAATGTTCACGATCACAACACACGCCTCCCTGTGATCGATCCCCAAGCCACACTTCGACACCGTACGCTTGCGGTTTACAAATTCTAATTCTAGTATCACCGTCCCGATTTGAGTGCCAAACGGGCGGGCGGTCAAAACCCTTGAGGCCCATGTGTCCCGGAAAACTTTTCACGGGGCCCGTAGGTCCCAATTTATAGCTGTGGATCTTACTGGGCCTTGTATGCGGTGTTTTGGGCACGACTGATCTTCTGGTGGGTTCGCGGGGGTGACGAAGACCTCATGTGCCTTTTTGACCCTGCTGGGGACGAGTACATTCATTCGGAGTAGTACAGCCCATGGACTGTATGCATCACCTTGAGGACAAGGTGGTGGTTTGGGGGCAAACTAATGATACAGATGTGTGTTCGGCGAACGTGGACAGTGCGATGAATGCGGACGATGCGGTAGATATGAACGTGATCTCATTTGAAAATGATTTAATGCAAGAATCGTGTCATTTAATGCGAAAATAATATTAGATCTTTATTTGGCAATATTTTAAATAGGGACGGTGATTTAGTCCTTTTGACTAATTACCTAATTAGTCATTAATATTAGATCTTTATTTGGTAATATTTTAAATAGAGGCGGTGATTTAGTCCTTTTGACTAATTACCTAATTAGTGAGAGCATTATTATAAATAACGGATGAGAAGAGACGGTGAGGATATGTTGAATATGAAGACGAAGATACTTTCTAGGAGCGAACCCTAGTTATTAGAGATTTAGACGTTGGTCTCAAAGTTAAAGCTAGGAGAGAGGCATCCTCTCTTAAAGAGGTCACCTATCCCTTGTATCCTCCTATTCAATAAATAAAAATATCATCTTTCTCATCTTTCCATAATAAAAATCCTTCTTTTCACGAATTTCAGGGAGAGGATCGTATCATCATCATCGTCGTCGTCATCTTCTAATATTAGCTTTTCAAGTACAGATGCTTAAATAAAGTCTCTCCTGGATATCTTTATGTATCATGAGCCTTACGTCATGAGTTTTAGTGGTAGTGGGTGCACTTATGTTGCAGTTAGTACTTTGTTCATATTCTTCTTGAAGGTATCAACTTTTCACAATGTATTGCATATCCGATGATTGCAGGTACAAGAAGGAAGAAAATGTTTGGCAGCATGCTTGAATGAGAGGCTGCTCGACAAAATAAGCACAATTCCTCTTAAGGTTGTGGATTGTGTCCTAGGAAGGGTTGAATCTATTATGTCCAAGGGTAATCTTGATTGCAGATCAATTTCTCAACATATATCATTTTACATCCTTGGAGCCACACTTTTTGAAGAAGGATTTTTAAATTGGTCTGAGTCGGCTTTGCATGAAGATCTCCGTTTCTTTATTTCTAAATTTGCTTGTCTTTGGGCCTCTTATAAAATCCCTCCTTTCTGGAGAAGAGAATATTGGAGGTATCAGTTTTTGTGCACTAAATTGAAGCATTTGACCCAAGATATTATTCAATGTAGCCTATCAACTAAAACAGATCAAAGACCATATAAAGAGAGGGCAATTATTGGTCCGCGAGCTCGGCATGATTCTTCCGTATCTTTTGGCAATATGTCATCTGGCTACAGTTTACTCCAGGAGGAGAAAAAGAGGCATCTTGTCTCAAGTGAAGAGCCTTTTGCGGATATATTGCGGGTGATGTTTCGTGGATGTCTAACCATCTCTAACTTGGTTTGCAGCATTCTAACAATGCTTGTATTGCATCCCGAGATACAAATGAAGGTATATATCTAAAATATTTTGTGGTATCTTATGCGCCAATGAAGTTCTTATGGTGTACACTTTATTAAAAGCTCATTTTTTATATGTGTGTTGACATACTAACTCCTGCTTCATTCCCTTTACATTTACTTGCATATTTTCATATTATTCTCAATTTAATCCCTTTAGAAAAGTAAATTATTCTCGTTGATCAACCAGAGTTTGGACCGACGGGTATTCTGTGAATTCTTATGATCCATGCCCTTTTTCTTTTACATATTTGTATTACTGTTGTGTCAGGATTTAGCATCATGGTGTTCAAAAAGCCCGGGGGCATGCCGGCCCGCCGGCCCGGCCCGGGTTCCGGGCCGGCCCGGCCCGGGCCCGGTGGCCCGTACCCGGGCCGGGCTCTGGCCCGGGCCCGGCCCCCGGGCCGGGCTGGGCTGGGGTACCCAGCCCATGGGCCGGGCCGGGCCGGCCCGGCCCGGGTTTTTTTTTGAAATTTGCCTTACAGAGGCTTAAAAGGGGGGTCGTGGAGCCGGGCCGGCCCGGCCCGGCCCGGCTGGGCCCGGGCCGCCGGGCCGGGCTGGGCCGGGTTTCTCCCCAGCCGGGCCGGGCCGGCCCGGCCCGGATTTTTGACGGGCCCGGCCGGGCCCGGGCCGGGCCGGCCCGGCCGGGCCAATTCAACATCATGAATTTAGCATGCTAATGGTCATTTTTGCATAGTTACATTGAATTGTTCAGTTGATTTGATTGTGCTTGATTGGTTTTCTTAAGTGATGTTGCACAACGTTAATTGCAATTTCGGCGTTATAGTTAAACAACAAATTCAGACGTGTAATGTATATTCTGGATATCTCACTTTTCGAAGTTAGCTCCCATTTATATGGATTTTGTATCACAATGGACAAATGCTATTGTTGAGATCTTTTCTCCTTTTGCTCTCGTCATAGAGCTCAATGCAATCTGGCATACTTTTTAAAGGAAAAGGAGCAGTAGATCTGCTCACCGCTTCAGTGATAGTGATACGACTCGGATCTGATTTTAGAGATAAAAATATAATTTTTATTGATAATAGAGAGGATTACAAGATAATTGGCATCTTTCGAGAGGAGGACCACTCTCATAGCCTTTAATTCAAGAGAAATGGCCAAAGTCTCCGAAGATCTAAGTTTCATACTTCTAATCACTTCTACCCTTAATATTCTTCTTCAAAATTCTGTGTATCATCCATATCCAGCTCTCCATACATTTATAATACTTCTTTTCTAATAATTACAGATATGTCCCTAGAACCTCACAATTTTGCATCTGGTCTCCAGAATTACAGATTTGTCACTGGTTGTCGTCGCACCTCCAAGTCGTATCATTACTCCGTCTTCAAAGAACCACCTTGTCTTGAAGGTGGTATCGTGAAGTCCAAGGGGCACGCTACTCCAAATAATGGTGCTTATTCCCTCCTGGCTCGACCTTCTCAACTGATATATACCCTCGCCCTTCTCGTCTACGACCATCAAGATCTGAAGAGCACGTTCTTGGCAATGATGTCTTGGCGTGAATTTCTCATCATAACGAAAGCATATCTCCGTTTGTGCTTATTCTGGAACTTTGCTTCCGTGAGACGCTTGAATTTGTCGTCAGTTTGTATATCGTTACTCTTCCCTTGGTTCGTCAGAATCGTCGCTGGCTGAGACTTCTGAGCCTATCTCGTGGCATGAGTGCGGGATGTGACCACATTCGATGCTTCCTTGGCAGCTTGCTCTACAATGGGCATGTATTTCATCATCCGGGTCAGCTCCATCGCCTCTCCAATCCCACTCGGCTTTAGTATACGAAGCTCCGCTCTGATGCTTTGCCTTAATGCCTTTCATAGCTCTCCTCCAACGTCGCTTGAGGTATCCCCCTACTCAACTCGAGAACGTCTTGAATCTCTCTCTGTAGTCTCTAACGGTGACGTCCTGCATGAGTGCAAGGAGCTGCTCGTATAAATCTCCTCAATGAGTGTCTCAAAATTGGTCCATCAAATAGTCCATGTACTCCTCTCATGACCTCACATCGTGCTTCTGTTTCTTCCATTGGAACCATGACGTCTTTTTTCAAGCAAATATCAGCCGCTGGCAACTTTTTCAACGAAATTGGCGCCTCAACGAAAGGCCGACTGAGGACAACTGCGTCAAAGGAAAGAGACAAGTTAGAGGCCCCTACAAGAAGCGAAGCGCGCCGCCACGCAGGGCCTTACCTGCTGGCCGGCCTGTATCACGAAGGCCGCGAGTCGGTCGTCCTTCACCCCGTCCAACACGGATTGGTCCTGAGGAAGGCAACAGTTCTCTGCCAACCAAGCCGCTACCCCACAGTCGGAGAAGACGGACTCCTTCAGGCCCACTGGAAAGCGAGGTCTGAGTAATCCCTCCCCGGACCACGGTAGATCGGCCTCGATCGACCTGAACACGCCTAAGGACTGCTCGTAATCCTCCGGGAGTGATCCCGAGCGGGAAGATGAAGGGCCGCCTCAAGGTCATGTATCCTTCGTCGGGCATGGTTAGACGGGAGCCTTAGAGGGAGGAGCGCCCTCGGCAACAGTATGGACCCGGGCTTTCTTTCGCTCGCCCCCTCTCAGAGCCAGTGGGGCCTGCCCCCTGGTCCGCTTCGACCCCACTCCGGAGGACTCGAACCACGGCTTCCTCCGGAGCTCCAAAATGTGATCCCCCTCCGCGGGTTGGGATCCGGAACGGTGGCCGGAATGGAGGGCTGAGAAGGGCCCTGGCCGAACCCGCCTACACAGAAGGACAAGATAAGGAAACGATCTTACTTGAGCAGGGGCCCGGTCGATAGACTCTCCGAACTTATGGTTCCGAGAAAACTCATCGATAGGCCACACGGTGTTCCGCAAGACATGATCCGAGAGGACGTCGATCTTCCGGTCGGCAACGGGGACAGCTAACAAGGTGTCGATCGCTTTGGCCTCATCATCGGTGAGACTCCCTAGCTCGAGGGTCAGCACGCTCGTCTCCCCCATCGGACTGGAAATCCACCTCCGTAAGGAAACCCACGAAGACGTACTCCCCATTCCAATGCTTCACGGAAGACGACAACCCCAGCACCAAGCTCTTTTTCGGACGGTTGCTGATATAGAGCGAGGCACCAGACTTGTGATGGCTCATGCGGAAAAATTGGGCAAAAGGCAAAGGGTCGGCTCTATCCCCTTGAGCGAGTAGAGCACGATGAACCCCACCAGAGACCCAACGGCATTGGGGCAGAACTGGCATAGGGCAAGTCCATAAACCCTCAGAAGCACGACGACGAAGGGATGGAGAGGGAATCGGAGCCCAAATCGAAAGCTCTGCTCATACACCCCGACTTCGCAAGGGCCCAGGAAGCAGACCCTCTCGTCCTTCTCAAGGGTCCAGGTGAAACACGGGGGAGGAGGTATTTGGAACGCAACGCTCCGATCGAGGTGGCGTGAACCACTGACGGCCACTCCATCACCTCCGAGGGCACCCCGAAGAGCTCGCCCCCATGACGACGGATTTCCATGATGGACCCTCGAGGCTAACCAGGTATGACGGCGGCAGCCGACCATCCTTCGCCAGTGGCAGAGGAGGAGACGACATAATGAGGAGCAAAGAGGATCGGGGGAAAATGCAGGGCATGGGGGAGAAGAGGACAGCGTTGGAAGAGCATAATATTCATCCACAAGACAACCGCCTCCCTTTATACCGCTCCCCCGAAGTCCTTCGTCCTATCGCGAGCCGTCCACCTGTGCACACGCGTCAACAGCCCAAGATGGCCCAGCTCTTTGAGCTCCGCTCCAAGGACAGAAGAATTTCAAAAATGGCAATGCAGTGATAACCTTCATTCAATGCTGCTGCCTCGACTGACGCACCTGTCAAATCCGTGCGAATCACATCTCTCGGATCGAACCGTCAGAATCCGAACGGCTCGAGCGATGGGGGCAATTGATACGGCTCTCTCAGGATGGCCCAGGACCGAACGGCCCAAGCCTGTGTCACAAGCCCACCGCCCCGAAGATAACATGTCGAGCGGTAAGGCCCCCACGAAGACTCAGAGTCGAGCCAGCCTCGGACCGAACTGGACGCGACCGCTGATCCACGACGACAGGAGTTAACCGCTCCCCTTAAGGCACGCCCTCTTAATCACCATTAAGGGGCCTCATTTATGCCCACCTTCATGACCTATGAAGGCACCATCAAAGTGACGGATCGCCGGGGCGAAATGGGGGGACATCGAGGAGACGTGGCTGGAGGGAGGCTCCTATAAAGAGACACGAGGTACAACGTACCAATGGATCCCTTCCTGGATACCCAAATACATTGAGGTATTCTTCTTACACGACTTGGGCTTCCACCTTACATTTCTCCTCCTTAGCTCGGCCTGAGGATTCGCGTATAGGCCTCCCCGTGAGCCATACCGATCCCACTGAGCATTCTTCAGATTCGTTCTGACTTAGGCATCGGAGGGGACTTGGTCGGAACCAAAGTCCGACCCCCCTTGACGAGCTCTCTCGTCGATTCAGGTTCAGGAGATCCAGCGGCACCGAGGCTACCCCTCAACGTCTTCCCAGCCGGAGCCGAGCGCCTTCATCCTCGAGCACGCCCGTCTCCACCACTAGGGGGTCGTCGCTTTGTCGAGGCTACCATTCGGCAAGCCGACGCGAGGTTCCGCACGGCCCTCACCGAGCGAACGTGCCTCCAACCGATCCCGGAGGTTCCACGTGTCCCTTTTGACCACGTTGACCTCCTGCCCTCCGGTCAACAATTCAGCGGTGAGAAAACACCCCGAAACACTAATCAACTCAGTAATATCCATTCACAACAAACCTCCATTTATTTATCACTTTCTTTTTTGCTTAATTTTTCTTCGTTGATGAAACTTTTCGGCTTTATTTGGTAGTAATATTTAATTTTTAAGTCATGTAGTAAATTATTTCTTCTCTGCATTTAATTTTCAGTTCATATGTAATACATTATTTCTTCTCTGCACCATGGATGTCCAAGGGATGTGTGTTCTCATAACCAAACAAAAATGCAGCATACTTTCCTTTTGATGCTGGCTCACGAGAATGCATCGGCCAGAAATTTGCAATTCTTGGAATTTCAACCATGTTTGTATGTTTGCTAGAAAATTACGAGGTTGGTTGTCTTTTCTTCAAAATTATTTATTCTGCACAATGGCTGATGGATTGGCTAATAAAGATGACACTGACACAAAACATGACATGCCAACATGCCATGAATTCTTTAAAAATACACGTCTGGGCTGCTATCCCACATGGGTGTCCGACGTGTGGGGACATGAGTGGTTTTATGATAGTATGGTCCGGGCTGGACAAAATGTTTATCATTAAGTCTTTGCATCTGTAAGAAAAATTGTGCCATCAATTACTCAAAATAATAATATTGTGTGCAGAAGATGATAGTGCATATTCATGATATGCTATTCTAATGACTTATAATCTTGGCCATCCGGATTCTATGACCATTCATTTCCAGCTACCATAATTCCAGCATGTAGCTGCATTGAAGATATCTTGTTGTGAGTTGATATATCATCATAAGGCTAAGCTTCATAAAAGTACTAGTGATAACCCTGGACCATAGGTAATGGGGCATTCAAAACATTCTCTTGAAATATTTCAACCCATTCAAAATTACCCCTCAAAAAAATTTGTAGCCTCTTCAAAATCACCCCCAAAAAATTTACAGCCACCTTCAAAATATTGCACCCAACAAAAATTTTTAACCACACTCGAGCTAAAATTTAGCCCCCCCCCAAAAAAAAAAAAAAACAAAAAAAAATTTAGTACCTTAAAGTTTTGTTACTTCCACAATTTTAAATTTTTGGTTCCTTCCGATTTAGTTTCCCTCAAAATTTTAAATTAAAATTTTGTTCTCAAATAGAGTTTAATTTGAATTTAGTTTCTCATAAAATTTAGTTCCATCCAGGTTTAGTTCTTACCAAAATTTAAAATTTTAGTTCCTTCGAAATTTAGTACAACACAGATTTAATTTCTCCCAAAATTTTAGAAATTCCCTCAAATATTTTTTCCCCAGAATTGTAGGGGGTTTCCTCAAAAACTTTCACAAATTCTCATCTTATTTATTGATTCCTTAATATTCAATCTCAACCGTCCTACCCACCCTTTTTTCTTGACAGCAACCCAATTCAAATCATGGCTATAACAGTTAAACTACCATGAGGTTTTAACTTTAGAAGAAACAACCATGAATTGTCACACTATAATTGTTTTAAACCTCTGATGATGGTGTCAGTGACTGTTGTGAAATGACATGTAATCATCATCTTTGTCTTCCCGCTCATTTTGTTCTCAGACTAACCCGAAAATACAAGTTTGAGACAAGGTATATGGTATCAAAGATCTTCAAGGGGCAGGTTCTCCTTAATTCATGGAAAAAGTCATTTAAAAATAACCTCATGACATAGATGATCCATATTTAGATGCTGCAATGTGTCTTGGTACAGGAATTCCGGCTCAGATTATATACTATGGTTAACGGATTACATGATGTCGTGATTTGCAGATCAGGCTTATGCCGGGTTCTGAGAATGATCTATACTCCGCTGTGAGTTATCATGTTGAGCTGCGCCCAAGCCCGAATATCATCTTTGTTAGAAGAGATTAGTGACAAAATTAATTTAAAAAAAAATCCCCAGAAACACAAATGAAACTGAGTTTTCTTCCTGCCAGCAGCCGATGGTCCCGATGCTGGTGGATTGAAGTCATTTGAACAGGTATGGTCTTTTCCCCTCCAGGTTTTTAACAGCAGGCAAGTGCTTTCCTCTCTGTTTCTTACTACTATTGGAAGCACTCGGCTAGCTGTTATCTCAGAGGAGTCGCTCATGGAGTTCCTACTTGTGGTGCCCTTTTTTTTTACAGTATTTCTGTTGTATAATATGTATAAAGGAATCCTGTATCTACAATAAATGGAATAATAATAGTTTGCTGAATTACTGATCGTGGAACCGAAGGATCTTATTTCTGTCTGAATGGGGTGGGACCGTGAAAGGAAATTCATGGTTCCTCCGGCCACCATCTTTTGGCTAATGGAGCATTCCTCCCTCTTCTTCTTAATCTACTGCTCCGTCTTTTTAGTAAATGTCCCTTGCTTGATAGGTTAAAATTCCATTTAGTTTTTAAAATCTTTTGTTAAAAAAGTCTTCAGACCCTTTTGCCTATTAGAAATGGGTATATTTTAAAAAAATCTCGTCAAATCTTGCTCCATGCTGATAGATTATTTATTGAAATTTTAAATTTTCAAGAAATTCCCCTTAAAATTTAACGAGCACTTGAACTTTGTTGTATTTTTCATGGAACACGTTAAATTTTTGCCTTGCTTTTTAAAGGCACACATTAATTTTCCCCCTCATTTTTATTTTTTAAGAACCCCGGTTGAACTTTTAACATTTGCTTTAGAAAAATGCTGAGCAAGTTTCAGGAGGTTTTTATAAACTTAAGTGGACTTTCTGAAAATAAAAAAGTTCAAACAATGAAGCAAAGTTGAAGGTGGTTTTTAAAAAATTGCACTTTGGGCCTTTTTTTCAACTTAAGTCCCTATGCGGCAAGGAATTTGCGTTGGGGAAAAAAGTTATGGAAATCATTTTATTTTTTAGTTGGGAGAAATTTTCTCCTGTTTTACTCCCTTTAAATTACACTTGGGTTATATTTGGTTTAAGTGAAATTGTACGAAAGATCAATGAAATGAAAAAGAAAAAGAAAAAGGAAAAAACAGAAAAATGAAGACTCTTTTTCACGTTTGGTTACCAAATTGAATTTCAAAGAAAGTTGAAAAGAAAATATTAAAATTTCCTTTATTTGGTCATTAATTGTAAAATAAAAAAATTAAGAGGTCTTATGAATCAACTACTAGGGGAGGAACCCCCAGACCTTTATTTATAGGCATGGTGGAGAGTAGAAAGATAGAATATATAGATATGTGCGTATCTCTCAGATACCCGCAATCCTAATCGACTCTGGTTATTTCCATTCACAACACTCCCCCTTATCCAGCCATAGGTGTGGACTCTGCTCAAGAGTACTTCAGGATTCTGAGCGTAAAAAAGAGTCTCACATGGGGTGGATACTTCAGGATCCTGAGTTGGTGAGGTTTGCCTCGTTAAAACCTTTAGATATGGAAAACCCTGAGGGAGAAACCATAGTTAAGGAAAAAGAGTACAAACGCTCTTTAACTCCCCCCTGATTTGTACAAGTGACTCTGCTCATGAATACTTCTGGATTCTGAGCGTCACAGAGGGGTGGATACTTCAGGATCCAGAGTTGATGTGATTTGCCTCGTTAAAACCTTTGGCTATGGAAAACCCAGTGGGAAAAACCATAGCTAAGGGAAAAGAGTACAAATTCCCTCAACTCCCCCTGATCTGTAAAAGCTCTTAGGCTTTCAAATCTCTTAGGCTTATCTCATCACTCCTATTTACAACATTCCGAAAATATACACAGATTACAAAGTTATCACAATTAAGTAGCTGCTGAATCCAGAAACTCTGGAGAGGTGTGCTAAGTATCGTCTCCTCTGATGTGGTCTTTAGACTATGTGATCAGCTCCACAATACCAGCCTCTATCCCAATCGTCATTGGGATGTGATGTACCAGCAGGCGCCCTCGGATACACCATTGGTGTGGTGAGGATCTCGGAATGATAGGGTGATGTTGCCTTCATAAATTGTTTTGCTGGTCTGCAGTAGATGGCCATCCCACTGTGGGTACCCGTTCTGTGATTTCTCAGTATAGGGACCGGACTTGTAACCTGCATTTGCATAAACATTGGAGGGTGCTACTTCATATTATAAGTCCAAATCTTTCGACCTTTGGAGGAAGCGCAGAAGGCTTAACTCCGGTCTAATGGCCCTTTTAGGTGCCAACTATCTCTGGCTAATGAGTTTACTGCAATTGCTATATCGGGACGCATGCAGTTAGCCAGGAGTGCCTGGTTGCACTCAGAGAAGGGACTTTAGGACCAGTTATATCCTCGCCCTCTTCCAGCGATCGGAGTGGTTATTTTTGTACATCCATTAAGTATACTCACGTAGGTGTACTTTGGATGACAATGGTCCTTTTAATTTCTTCAACGCACTTCTGGGCGTAAGTAACAGGATTCATTGAGCCATGATTTTATGTTTGCCTAGGTCTTTTTATGATTAAAAGTCAGGCTTGAACAGATGTCTCGGTTTTCTCTTCAGGAGATCCGATAAAATTTTAGTTGTTTACAACTATGATCTCAAATCCTGCTCTTTGCTCAGGTGCAAAGACAACCCTCAGTAGGAATCATTGCTTTGTCAAGCGATTCTCTTGGTTGTACATTATTCTCATTGTTTTTCTTCGATAGAATAGACGTCCCGAAGTCTATTCAGGCTTTTAAGGAAATGTGGAAATTATCTTTACCAAGGTATCCACGAAGGTATGCCGTCACAACATCCAATAACAACATATCCATAATTTCCTTTGCCAAATCGTAAGGTATTCGCTTTTGATGACTTAGGGAGACTGATGCATCATTTGTGAGCTATGCTCATTTTAATTTGTTCGATCCCTAGTTTCTGCGAAATTTGCCTTGGGCTATAGGTTGTACCTTATAGCATACGATTTTGTATTTATTTTTTTATGTGTGCAATACTTTATTTTATCCACAGGTTTGACACCTTTTGGTGTCTGGACTTCAGGTCCGAACATTTCACGTTTCATAAGTGAGTCCAGCTCATCTTTTATTGCCTCGTTCCACATTTGGCCAATCTCTATGTTTGCCTACTTGCAACGGAGTATGGAACGATAATTTATAAACATCATCGCTTTTGCGATGTATATGGCAATATAATACGTGAATACATTGTCGACAATTTATATTTTATGTCCAACACCTCCCCAGTACGTACAACATTTATTTTTAATTTCGCTTTTTTCCGGTAATTCCTCTGCAGTGGATTCCGGGAAGGGTGAGGGTGTGGACATGACCTCATTGTCCTGTAGTAGTATTGTCTTAAGGTCTCCAGGAGTTTCTGTCCTTGGAGCCTGGTGGTCTGCCTCTTTTCTGTTGAGGATCAGCCACTTCTGCTGCTGGTGGGTTGCATCCATTCTCGGGGATGTCAATCCTAGCTGGAGTTTTTGCAGCAGGGATGTGTGATCTGACAATCTTCTGGTTGTCAGAAAATGATTTCGGTAAGTGGTGAATATTGTTCTGTGGAGGATCTTCAAGATTACATCTTCACATTTGTTTTGTTACCAAATCATTAGTGGGTCAGGCAATTTGTATCCCACGTTAACATTTGCTTCGTGCCAGATTTTTCAGTATCTGGGCCTATTTTGGGGAAACTCGTCTCATCGAAATCACAGTCTTCAAGATGTGCCTTAAATGCGTCCCCCGTTTGGGGTTCTAGGTATCTTGTAAGTGAGGGTGAGTCAAGCCCTGCATGGATACCTAGGCGACGTTGAGTACCATTTTGGTCCTCTTTGGTGGTGCAATGGGGATTTAAAACTGCGCCACCGAAGATTCTCAGATGAGAAATGTTCGGTGGTATTCCATATGCAAGTTGCATTGGAGACTCTGACCTCCAGAGGGTCTTATTTTCATTTAGGATGCAGCATGCAGAATTTGCATGTCCCCATGCATCCATAGGCAATCAGGATTTAATGGATGTTCAATCCATTGGAGTCTACTTTTCAGTGACTCTGCCGACCCATTTTGGGTATGAACATGCTGCACTTGTATGTTCATTTTCTATTCCAGTTGCTTGGCAGTACTCTTGAATTGACCGGGAGGTATATTTCCCAACATTAATCAGACTTATTTTCTACATTTGATTGTATGGGAAATGTGCCCGCAACATTTTTATTTTTGTGCCAATAGCTTTGGAAAAGCTAAGTTGCGGGTCTGTAGTAGACACACATACGAGTGTTCTGAGGATGCATTTATCAGTACAATGAAGTACCGAATTAGCCCACTAGGGGTGATGGATTTTATCCACATCTATCTCCTTGTTTTCTTTTTGAGGAAGCGTGGAGATTCTTTTTCAGCTTTTCGTGGAGATGGCCTTGTAATTAGTTTTCCCTTATGGTAAGGGATGCGAGGGAATTTTCCATTCTGAAGAATCTTCTAGTTCTTCAAGTCATACCCATAGGATAAGATGCAATGCATCATCAGAAATCCAGGGTGGCCAAGTCCATCATGCCAGAGTAAAAACTTGGCTGATGTCGGGCACTTCAGGTGCTCCGTTTAATTCCGCTTCCTTTCTCTGAATCTTCGTATGGTAGAGGCTTAAGGCACTCAAAACGTTCAAGTATGGATTTTACTCCTCTTTCTTGAGACGTTGCATACAGTAATGATTTTTTTTTCATTTATTTACATTTGCTGTTTCCAAAATGAAATCCGTTGAAACAGATGTCCTTGAAACTTAGAAAGTTTCTTTTGGAATTCGGAGGGATTAGAGCATCCTTTTTATTTTTGTTTCTGTGTCATTTAGGGGCAACAGTGTTGCGTTCCCTAGATCTTCAATATGGCCCTGATATTGGGCTTTGTATTGAAAAAATCGTATGTGTTTATTGTCTACTAAACATTTATGAGAGCAGTTTCATCTAAAAAATGAATCGTATAGGCACATGCATATTCAGATAAACATTTATTGTCTTCTAAAACATTTTCATTCAAAACAGATTGCGTAATTCAAATGCTCTCATAACATGAAATGTTCTAAACAATTTGCTAAGATAAAAAATAGAGGCTAATCAAGCAGGTCATCATCTTCGAAGTCTTCAGCTGAGAACTTGACTGGAGCATCAGATGTCACCAGGTTTTTTTCAGCTTTATTTTTCTTGCTTTGTTTATAAAGCTCCTGGAGATGCACTGGGGTCCTGCACACTCTGGACCAGTGGCCTTTCATGCCACAGCTGTGGCACTGGTCTTCCCAATCCCTTTTGGGTGGGGGTGCATCATTTTTCTTGTTGTCATTCATGCGCCAGGTGAACTTGCGCTTCCCTTCATTCTTTCGCTGCTGTACTTGGCCATTGGCTCTTTTCGGTTGTCCCCCTTTCTGTGGTCTTTCTTTTCTTTTATTATCTCTCTTCTTTTTGAAGGAAGAGGAATAGTGATCTTCTAGTCGGGGGGCGGTGCCGGGAGGGCGCTTATTGTGAGTGGCGAGAAGAAGCTCTCTGTTTTGCTCGGCCATGAGTAAACATGACAGCAGCTCCGAATACTTGGTGAACTTTCGTTCACGGTATTGCTGCATGAGTATCGCATCCTTTTCATGGAAAGACGTATACGTCTTTTTCAGCCTGCGATCTTCTGAGACTTTCTCACCACACAACTTCAGGCGTGAGGTGATGCTAAAAAGTGCTGAGTTGTACTCAGCAATGGACTTAAAGTCCTGCAGTCTCAGGTTCTCCCACGCGTATCGTGCCCTTGGGAGTACAACATCTTTCTGATGTTTATACCTGTCCTCAAGGGTAGTCCATAGCTTAAGTGGATCTTCGACCGTAAGGTATTCAGCCTTTAGGGTCTTATCCACATGGCGGCGAATATAGATGATGGCTTGCGCCTTCTCTATATCGCTAACATTTTCTTTTTCTTTCACAGCAGCGATGAGGGACTTGGCCCGCAGGTGAAACTTTACATCTAGCTGCCAGCTTAGATAGTTCTACCTGATGCATCCAGCACTTCGAAATTAACGCTTGCAATCTTAGCCATTTATCTAGCAGAGCACAAACATGCATGAATTAATATTTAATCAAAGAAAACATTTTCATACGGAGGCAATATTTAATGAAGGCTAAATGTGTGGATCGGCCAGTCCCACAAGAAAGAGTCCAAAGTCCACAATACAAATTTGCAGCTTTAAAAATGAAAATACAACTTTGGAAACCCCGTGGGTCCCATAAGATATCTCCAGCTTCAAGCATGGCCTCCAACTCCGTGGAAGTTGGTCTTCTTTCTTTGACATTTACATAAATTCCTCACTACAATTTCTCTCAAAAATAAAAGAAAAGTGCGGGAAATAAACTGTGGGACTAAATGGCCGATCCAAAAACCACATTTAGCAATTCATGCAGAAATATTGTGCTCATCAACATTTTCATCAGACATTTTCATCAGAGGCATCACATGCATTTAATATTCGCAAAGATGGATAAATAATTTAACCACTTAATAATTATTGGACCACTAGGCAACGTCATACACCGTTAGGTTAGGTTACTAACGGCAGAGCGGTCGCATGATCTTCCTAATTATTAAGTTTTAAATATAATGCACAACCACGTATATAATATCCGCAGAATAAGCCTAGTGATGTAAAGCATGTAAAGAAAAATCATTACTATGCAATGGTTGTAAATCCAGTGGGTTTAATCAATAAAATTGAATAAGAGCCCAAAGCTAACATTTTCGTTGTAGAAGGAAAATGGTTTTTCCTTTTTAAATCATCCCAAATAACCCCCAAAAGTCCCCAATAAAATTCTTATATGCCCGATGATAGCCCCGTAAATTACCGTGATTTTTCACGAATTTATTGGCCCTCAAACGCCCTTTTAAAATTGATTTTTGGCCCAAAAAGTTGCCTTTTAAGGCTTGTTTATAGCCTTTGCCCCCCCCCCCCATTTTTTCCGTAGAAAACAGCCTACGGGCCTGAAGCCCGCAGCCGGCTTGTGGGCTTCAGGCCCACATGCTTTTTTTGTGAAGAAATCGGCCTGTGGGCATGAAGCCCGCAGCCGGCCTGTGGGCTTCAGGCCCACAGGCTTTTTTGTGTGTGAAGAAATCGGCCTGTGGGCCTGAAGCCCGCAGCCGGCTTGTGGGCTTCAGGCCCACAGACCTTTTTTTGACTACTAGGGTTTACAGCAGGGGGGCGGCGCCGCCACCCCCTGCAGCGGGGGAGCGACGGCGGGGGCCGCCGCCCCCCTGCAGGGGGAGGGGCGGCCTCGGGGGCAGCCGCCCCCACTGCAGGGTGGAGCAGCGGGGGTCACCGCCCCCCTCTGCAGGAGGGGGTGCGGCCACCGCCGCTGCCCCTCTGTAAGAAGGGGGGACGGCACGGCGCGTCAGGGCGGGGCGGGAGGGGGGGGGGGGGGGGGGGGGGGCGGTGGCGAAGCCGCCGGCGGGCTAATTCTAGGGTTTTGCCAAAAAGATCAAAGAACCCTAAAAAATTTGATTTTTGGTATGAAAAATTCGTCGTTTTCAAGGTGACAATCGATCCCCATAACGATCTTGTGAGATCTAGGGATAGAGCAATCATACATATGATAAAAAACATCGTCTTTAGTGTTTTTACCTCTATATCCGTCCTCCAGATATAGCGACGGTTGCTCGAAGCCTTACGTGGATGACGACGCTCGATTGAGGAAGCCTTGCCCCGCGCTCGTGAATCTCCCGTCTCCTCTCGCATTCGCCTTCGCAACGAACGAAAGAATTTTTGTGGAAAGAAATTTTTTTTAAAGGCTCGTGCTGATAACGTCTTATGAATCAACGACTAGAGGAGGAACCCCTAGACCTTTATTTATAGGCATGGTAGGAGAGTAGAAAGATAGAATACATAGATATGGACGTATCTCTCAGATACCCGCAATCCTAACTGACTCTGGTTATTTCCATTCACAACAAGAGGTATTAACTGCACGAAAAAAATTGTACGAAATTTCCTTTATTTGGTCATTAATTGCTAGATTTGATTTAATTCATAAATAATATGTATTGTTCAAGTGTTGCTTGAAAAACTCCACGCATTATGCACGAATTTTTCAAATAGCTTGAGAATTATCTTCAATTATTTCATATAATTTAATAAGAAATTAATTTGTGAATCATAATATGTGCGGTGTTAGCGAATTATTCGTTACGATTCATAAATTATTTGTTAACTTTACGAATTATTTGAAACATCAAATATGTTATTAATTTGTTATGAGGCTAAAAGAATTTGAACACATACCTTCTGTTAGGTATTGTCTTTTTAGACTAATATAGTTTTGATGATGATCACTTCATTGTGTTGTTGCTAATGACTCTCAATGTTTTAGTCTCATATTTTACATTTGAAGAATAGCATTTTGGAGATTAAAATCTTGGTGCATGGATGACATCAAGTGGAGCATTGCCATAGCTTGGAGCTTGATGAAAGGAAGCTCATCAAGAGGTGCCAAGGTTTATAAGATGATGGGGAGAATCAAGTCATCAAGAGCTTGAAGGCTTAAACTCTAGGAGAAGCAAATTGTAATTCATGTAATATTTTTATTACTTAATTTTCTCTTTTTGAGTCTAGGACTTTGTAATGCCTTGATTAGATGGTCACTCATTCATGCATATGCATTAACCATCTTAGTGAAACTTAGGATCATTATAGAAACCAATCCAATAGGTTCCCCATGCCAATAACTCAACTGGAGTTATTGGACTTCCAACAGGCGCCTATTAAAAACATGACAGGCGACTGGTGTTCACCAGACGACTGACCATCCTTCAACAGATGACCGTTCTATACAAGCTCAAGTCAATATTTCTTGACTCAATGCTTGAGTTTGGTACATGTGACTGAAGCACAAAAGACATGCTCCTCTCAACCAACAGACGCCTGAACATTGTTCAATAGTCGCCATGTGTGCCAATGTGCATAACTTGTCATTTTGAGCTCCAATCCATCTTGTGAGATAGTCGACCGATATAGACTTGTCAAGCGCGGGATATTATTCATTAGTCGCCTAAATGCACAAGTGCGTAAGTTGTCTTTTCTCAACTCAAATCCATACTGTGTGGCAGTCGCCTGTTGAAGCCTTTACATGCACCGACACAGTGGTACATGCGCATGTGTAGTCTTCTAGAGTCGCCTTGTCCTGGCTTAGATTATAGTCGTTGGAAAAATCTTGCCGTTACACCAGTCGCCTGTCCCTTTGCCTACAGGCGCCTGTCTAAGCCGTTTTCTGCCAAAAAGTAGCCGTTGTCATTTTGTTTGTTTTGGATTTTAGATTGGATTTAGTAGGTTATTGTGGCTTCCTATATAAATGAGGTACCATAGTTCTATTAAAACTCTTGATTAACATTGAATATCATAGAGATTCAATAAGCCATTCCTATATCTCTCATTTCCCTCTTTTGAGCTTATTTCTCTTCATGCATTGAAGCTAGCTCATATGGAAATCCTCCAAGTACAATCAAAAGCTCATCTCAACACTTGGAGATTCTCTTCCATGTCTTGCATTCATTATTGAGTAAGTTCATCTCATCAAGGCATGTGTAAGAGTCTATTTATTTCATCTTTGTGATTGAAACCCTAACTCTCTTTGTGACAGTTAGTTTCTTCCTTTTGTGGGAGTTTTCATCCTTGTGTAGGACTAACCCTTGTGTAGGGTTTGGTGTGTCATTGTGTAGGACAAAATCAATTGAGTAGGGTATCCCTTGTGTAGGGATTGTATTCACCACCTTATGTAGGATTATAGTGGATAGTTAGTGTGGCTGGATTTACCCCAGTTGGGGAACCATGGTAAAACTCTGTGTTTGCGTTTGCTTAATTGTGTAGATTAATCTCCTCTTGCACTTATAATTCCGCATTTGCAAGTGTAATTTTTAATGACATAATTATTGACATTACACTATTCACCACCCTCTAGTGTGTGTGTTATTTAGTATTGCAAGGTAGATGGTCCTTACACCTTATACTTGACAAACGAAATAATTTAGCAATAGGCAACTAACATTTATTGATGATACATTCATAAATAATTTTAAATAACTAAGTTACTGGGAAATTATTGTTTTATATAAAGCCAAATTATTACCGAAGTTGCTGTAAATAATTTCAAATTTTTTTGGCTAAACATTTTATTTATGAATTATTGAATTCATGAATTTTTCAAATAAATCATGAATAATAAGTCAATAATGATTCACGAATTTTTTGAAAAATTTGTGAATTATACATGATTTTTTTGATTTTTTAAACAATTCGTGACTTATTCATGATTTTTTGTACGAATTCATGAATTATCCATGAATTCTTTAAAAATATTAACTATTTATGTCTACTAAAAAACACAAACGTATTAATTTGAGAGTAATTAGTTTTCCTTGCTTTTCTCTCATTTTCATTGGGTTAATAGGTGGAAATCATGAAAGAAAAGTTTTAATATTTATTTTCCACTCTTTTCCTTCGGTTTCATTTTCTTTTCATTTTACTTTTCAACTAAGCAATACAAATTCATTTTCCTTCTTAATTCTTTACTTTTCTTTCCTTTTCCGACGAACCAAACATATCCTCAGTTAGAAAAATATCAATCCAGATATTGTGTTAGCGCTGTTATGAATCAACTACTGGGGGAGGAACCCCCAGCCCTTTATTTATAGGCATGGTAGGAGAGTAGATACATCGAATACATAGATATGGGCGTATATCTAAGATACCCGCAATCCTAACCAACTATGGTTATTTCCATTCACAACACTCCCCCTTATCCAGCCATAGGTGTGGACTCCACTCAAGAGCGTAATAAGAGTCTCACATGGGGTGGATACTTCGGGATCCTGAGTTGGTGAGGTTTGCCTCGTTAAAACCTTTAGCTATGGAAAACCCAGTGGGAAAAACCATAGTTAAGGAAAAAGAGTGCAAACGCTCTTTAACTCCCCCTGATTTGTACAAGTGACTCTGCTCATGAATACTTCTGGATTCTGAGCGTCATTGAGGGGTGGATACTTCAGGATCCAGAGTTGATGTGATTTGCCTCGTTAAAACCTTTGGCTATGGAAAACCCAGTGGGAAAAACCATAGCTAAGGGAAAAGAGTACAAATTCTGTCAACTCCCCCTGATCTGTAAAAGCTCTTAGGCTTTCAGATTTCGTAGGCTTATCGCATCACTCCTATTTACAATATTCCGAAAATGTACACAGATTACAAATTTTGTCACCATCAAGCAGCTGCTGAATCCAGAAACTCTGGAGAGGTGTGCTAAGTTTCGTCGCCTCTGATGTGGTCTTCAGACTATATGGTCAGCTCCACGGAACCAGCCTCTATCCCAGTCATCACTGGGATGTGATGTACCACCAGGCGCCCTTAAATACACCATTGGTGTGATTCTGGAATGGTGAGGATCTCGGAATTATAGGATGATGTTGCCTTCATAAGTTGCTTTGCATATTTGCAGTAGATGGTCATCCCACTGTTGGTACCTGTTCTGTGATTTCACAGTATAGGGACCGGACCTGTAACCTGCATTTGCACAAATATTGGAGGATGCTACTATAATTTGTAAGTCCAAATCTTTCGACCCTTGGAGGAAGCGCAGAAGGCTTGACTCCGGTCTAATGGCCCTAGTGAGGTGCCAACTATCTCTGGCTAATGAGTTAACTGCAACTGCTATATCGGGACGCGTGCAGTTTAGCCAGGAGTGCATGATTGCACTTAGATAAGGGACTTTAGGACCAGTTATATCCTCCCACTCTTCCAGCAATCGGAAGGGTTTTTTGTACATCCATTGAGTATACCACCGCAGGTGTACTTTGGATGACAATGGTCCTTTTAATTTCTCCAACGCACTTCTGGGCGTTTGTAACAACATTCTATGAGCCATGACTTTATATTTGCCTAGGTCTTTTTATTTCATGTTTTAAAAGTCAGGCTTGTACATTTATTTCGGTTTTCTCTTCAGGAGATCCGATGAGATGTTAGTTGTCTATAACTAAGATCTCTAATCCTGTTCTTTGCACAGATGCAAAGACAACCTTCAGTAGGAATCATTGACTTGTCAATTGATTCTCTTGGTTGTACATTTATTTATACTTATTGTTTTTCTTGAATAGAAATCCTGAAGTCTATTCAGGCATTTTAAGGAGATGTGGAAATTATCTTTACAAGATATCCACGAAGGTATGCCATCACAACATCCAATAACAGCATATCCAAAATTTTCCTTCGCCAAATCGTAAGGTATTCGCTTTTGATAACTTAGGGAGACTGATGCATCATTTATGAGACATGCTCATTTGAATTTGTTCGATCCCTAGTTTCAGCGAAATTTTCCTTGGGCTATAGGTTGTACCGTATAGCATACGATTTTGTATTTATTTTTCTTATGTTTGCAATACTTTGTTTTATCCACAGGTTTGACACCTTTTGGTGTCTTGGACTTCAGGTCCGAACATTTCACGTTTCATGAGTCCAGCTCATCTTCTATTGCCACGTTCCACATTTTTGGCCAATCTCTACGTTTGCCTTCTAGCAACGGAGTGTGGAACGATAATTTATAAACATCATCGCCATTGCGATGTATATGGCAATATGATACGTGAATACATTGTCGACAATTTATGTTCTATCTGTCCAACACCTCCCCAGTACGTACAACATTTACTTAATTTCACTTTTTCCCGGCAATTCCTCTGCAGTGGATTCCGGGGAGGGTGATGGTGTGGACATGAGCTCATTGTCCTGTGGTAGTATTGTCTTAAGGTCTCCAGGAGTTTCTTGTCCTAGGAGCCTGTTGGACTGCCTCTTTTCTGTTGAGGATCAGCCACTTCTGCTGCTGGTGGATTGCATCCATTCTCGGGGATGTCAATCCTAGCTGGAGTTTTTGCAGCAGGGATGTGTGATCTGACAATCTTCTGGTTGTCAATAAATGATTCCGGTAATTGGTAGACAATTTTCTGTATGTGGAGGATCTTCGGGATCTCATCTACACATTATATTGTTACCGGATCATAGTGGGTCAAACTTTTTGTATCCCACGTTATAATTTTTTCTTCGCGCCAGATTTTCTAGTATCTGTGCCTATTTTTGGGAAACTCGTCTCATCGAGATCACAGTCTTCAAGATATGCCTTAAATGCGTCCCCCGTTTGGGGTTCTAGGTATCTTATAAGTGAGGGTGAGTCAAACCCTGCATGGATACCTAGGCGACGTTGAGTATCGTTTTGGTCCTCTTTGGTGGTGCAATGGGGATTTAAGACTGCGTGACCGAAGATTCTCAGATGAGAAATGTTCGGTGGCATTCCATATGCAAATTGCATTGGAGACTCTGACCTCCAGAGGGTCTTATTTTCATTTACGATGCAGCATGCAAAGTTTGCATGTCCCCATGCATCTATAGGCAATCGGGATTTAATGGACGTTCAGTCCATTGGAGTCTACTTTTCAGTGACTCTGCCGACCCATTTTGGGTATGAACATGCGGCACTTGTATGTTCATTTTCAATTCCCGTTGATTGGCAGTACTCTTGAAAAGACTGGGAGGTATATTTCCCAACATTAACCAGACTTATTTACAACATTTTATTGTCTGGGAAATGTGCCCGCAACATTTTTATTTTTGTGCCAATAGCTTTGGAAAAGCTAAGTTGCGGGTCTGTAGTAGACACACGTACAAATATTCCGAGGATGCATTTATCAGTACAGTGAAGTACTGAAATAGCCCACTAGGGGTGGTGGATTTTATCCACATCTATCTCCTTGTATTCTTTTTGAGGAAGCGTGGAGATTCTTTTTCAACTTATTGTGGAGATGACCTTGCAATTAGTTTTCCCTTATAGTAAGGGATGCGAGGGATGTTTTCCCTTCTGAAGAATCTTCTGGTTCTTTAAGTCATACCCATAGGATAAGATGCAATGCATCATCACAAATCCAGGGTGGCCAAATCCATCATACCGGAGTAAAAACTCGGCTGATGTCGGGCACTTCAGGTGCTCCGTTTAAATTCTGCTTCCTTTCTCCGAATCTTCGTATGGTGGAGGCCTATAAGGCTCTTAAAACGTTCAAGTGTGGATTTTACTCCTTTTTCTTGAGACGTTGCATACGGTAATTTTTCATTTACATTTGCTGTTTCCAGGTGGGATCCGTTGAAACGGATGTCCTTGAAACTTAGAAAGTTTCTTTTTGGAATTCGGAGGGATTAGTGCATCCTTTATTTTTGTGTCGTTAGGGGGCAACCGTGTTGCATTCCCTGGATCTTCAATATAGCCCTGATATTGGGTTTTGTACTGAAAGAGATCGTACGTGTTTATTGTCTACTAATTATTTATGAGAGCAGTTTCATCTATTAAAAGATGAATCGATAGGCACATGCATATTCAGATAAACATTTTCATTTATTGTCTACTAAACATTTTCATTCAGAACAAATTTTATAAGTAAAATGCTCTCATAAATTATTCTCAAAACAAGTTGCTAAGATAAAAATAAAGGCTAATCAAGCAAGTCATCATTTTCGAAGTTGTCAGCTAAAAACTTGACTGGAGCATCAGAGGTCATCAGGTTTATTTTACTTGTTCTCTTTATACAAATCCTGGAGGTGCTGCGAAGTTCGGCATATTTTGGACCAGTGGCTTTTCATGCCACAATTATGGCACTGGTCTTCCCATTCCCTCTTGGGTGGGGGTGAATCATTTTTGTCATTTCTGTGCCACGTGAACTTCCGCTCACTTTCATTATTTCGCTGCTGCTGTGCATGGCCCTTGGCATTTTTCTGTTGACCCCCCTTCTGTGGTCTTTCTTTTCTTTTATTATCTCTCTTCTTTTTGAAGGAAGAGGAATAGTGAGCTTCTGGTGGGGGGCAGTGCCGGGGAGCGTATATTGTGAGTGGAGAGAAGAAGCTCTCTGTTTTACTCGGCCATGAGTAAACATGACGGCAGCTCGGAATACTTGGTGAACTTGCGTTCACGGTATTGCTGCATGAGTATCGCATCTTTTTCATGGAAGGACGTATACGTCTTTTCCAGCATGCGATTTTCTGAGACTTTTTCACCACACAACTTCAGGCGTGAGGTGATTCTAAAAAAGTGCTGAGTTGTACTCAGCAATGGACTTAAAGTCCTGTAGTCTCATGTTCTCCCACTCATATCGTGCCCTTGGGAGTATAACATCTTTCTGATGTTTATACCTGTCCTCAAGGGCAGTCCATAGCTCAAGTGGATCTTCGACCGTAAGGTATTCAGCCTTTAAGGTCTTGTCTACATGGCGGCGAATATAGATGATGGCTTGCGCCTTCTCTATATCGCTAACATTTTCTTTCTTAGTCACAGCAGCGATGAGGGACTTTGCCCGCAGGTGAAACTTTACATCTAGCTGCCAGCTTAGATAGTTTCTACCTGATGCTTCCAGTACTTCGAAATTAACGCTTGCAATATTAGCCATTTATCTAGTAGAGCACAAACATGCATGAATTAATAATTAATTCAGAGAAAACATTTTCATACGGAGGCAATATTTAACGAAAAACTAAATGTGTGGATCGGCCAGTCCCACAAGAAAGAGTCCAAAAAAGTCCACAGTCCAAATTATACAAATTTGCAGCTTAAAGAAAATGAAAATACAACTTTGGAAACCCCGTGGGTCCCATATGATATCTCCATCTTCAAGCGTGGCCTCCGTCTTCGTGGAAGTTGGTCTTCTTTCTTTGACATTTACATAAATTCCTCACTACAATTTCTCTCAAAAATAAAAGAAAAGTGCGGGAAATAAACTGTGGGACTAAACGGCCGAACCAAAAACCACATTTAGCAATTCATGCAGAAATATTGTGCTCATCAACATTTTCATCATACATTTTCATCACAGGCATCACAGGCATTTAATATTCGCAGAGATGGATAAATAATTTAAACACTTAATAATTATTGGACCACTGGGCAACGTCATACACCGTTAGGTTACTAACGGCAGAGCGGTCGCAGGATCTTCCTAATTATTAAGTTTTAAATACAATGCACAACCACGCATATAATATCCAACAGAATATACCAGAGATGCAAAGCATGTAAATATGATTTTTGCAGAAAAAATCATCACAATGCAAAGGTTGTAAATTGAATGGGTTTAATCAACTAAATTGATTAAGAGCCCAAAATAAACATTTTCGTTGTCAGAGGAAAAAGTTTTCCTCATCATCCCAAAAGCCCCCCCCAAGAATCCCCAAAAAGTCCTCGCCTGCCCGGTATTTGTCCCGTAATTTACCGTGATTTTTCACGAATATTTTGCCCTTAAATCCCCCTTTTGAATTAATTTTTAGGCTAACAAGTTGCCTTTTAAGGCTTGTTAATAGCCTTTGCCTCCCCCAAATTTATTTATTTATTTATTATTTTTTTTCCAGATAAACCAGCCTGCGGGCCTGAAGCCCGCAGTCGACCTATGGGCTTCAGGCCCATAGGTCTAATTTTTTTTGGAAATCTGTGGGCCTGAAGCCCACAGATCTGCTGTGGGCTTCAGGCCCACAGATCTGTTTTTTTGGTCTAGGGTTTGCTGGGTTTGGGGCGGCCCCCGCCGCCGGCGCCCCCTGCAGGGGGGGCGCGGCCGCCGCAGGGGGGGGGCGGCGGGGGCCGCCCCCCCTGCAGGGGGAAGCGGTCGGGGCCGCCCCCCTGCAGGGGGGCGCGGCCTCGGGGGCCGCCGCCCCCTGCAGGAGGGGCGGCGGGGGCCGCCCCCCCTGCAGGGGGAGGCGGCCACGGGGGCCGCCGCCCCCTGCAGGGGGAGGCGGCCAGAGTTGTGGGGGGTGTGTTTTTCCGGCGAGGGGTTTGGGGGGGGGGGGTCCGGTGATGACTAGCCGCCGGAGGGTTCAAAATTGGGGTTTTACCCTAAAAATTGAGTTTTTGGGATGAAAAATCCGTCGTTTTCAAGGCGACGATGAATCCCCATGACGATCTTGTGAGATCTAGGGGAGGGGTAATCATACGTATGATTAAAAACTTTGTTTTTAGAGTTTTTACCTCTATATCCGTCCTCCGGATATAGCGACGGTTGCTCGAAGCCCTACGCGGATACGACCCTTGATGGAGGAAGCCTTGCACCGCGCTCGTGGATCTCCCGTCTCGCCTTCGCCTTCGCAACGAACGGAAAGAAAATTTGTGGAAAAGAAAAAATTTAGAGGCTCGTGCTGATAACGTGTTATGAATCAACTACTGGGGGAGGAACCCCCAGCCCTTTATTTATAGGCATGATAGGAGAGTAGATACATCGAATACATAGATATGGGCGTATCTCTAAGATACCCGCAATCCTAACCAACTCTGGTTATTTCCATTCACAACAAGCGCATGCATTGTCACATATTTAAGGCTTTATTTTGACCGGTTGCTACGTAAAATACTCCCTTAAACCTGGGGAAATTGAAAGAAATGCAATGCCCATATGACCCTTTTAAAATTAGAATTTATAACCTTTTAACCCAAAAATTATATTTGCTAGGAAATGTAGTTTGTTTCTTAAAGACATTTACAAATTTAATTAGATGACAATGTGATGTAGCAAACTTTACTCATGTGGACATTTAAATGCTAAACTGGCTTTAACATGCAAAAGTATCCAAGCAAAGTACCATCCATGTTGTTAGTATAGATATCTTGATGGACCTTAAAGGAAGAAAACCCCACGCAGGAATTGTAAAGAATGCTTTAGCCTATTTGGATGGGACTTCAACACAAAATATGCTATTTTGGGTCGGGTTGCTAGTGAAAATACAACAAATGCTATATGCTCTGGGAGCTGCAGCCTAGACATGAAGCTTCATGTTTTAGGTTAAAGAATGCTTTGGCCCAACGAGGATCGTATCAACTAGCTAAGGCTAGTGGTATATCTCATGATTATGAAAATGCCACTTAGGCTTGGTTATGTAAGATATTATGTTTATGATGATCCATGTAAACAATTACATATATGCGAATTGACTTTGGTATAAAATATCCAAGTTATTGAAGAAATTGTTGATTAGTGCTTTAAACTTAGAATCTGGTAGGTGACACGGCCATGCTAGTTTTGGCACGGCCGTGCGTGTCAGTAGATATATCAGCTAACTTACGCATATTTGGACACGACCATGCTATACCCAGCACGGACGTACTGGTCCAACACACTGATAGGCAACTCTCTGTTTTATTTGACACGACCGTGCTACACCCAACATGGCCGTGTTGGTCCAACAGCAAAGACAGTTAACTCTCTGTTTTATTTCGACACAATAGTGTATGACGGCCGTGCCGATTGTTCCTATGATATAAATTCCAAGAGATACACTTTTGACGGCTACAAAACGAAGAATTGAGAATATTTCCTTGCGTCTTCAGAGCGGATCTTTTGCCGGCGATAGGCAACGAAAGAGCTTCGAGGCGACTACGAGCTTTGGGAGGGGAGTTATTCCTTGTTCTAGAGTCTCTGATAAGATCTCTCCATTAGTTGTGTGCATGAGACATTGTAATTGCTAGAGGTCTATAGTTATTTTGTCGAGAGAGCACATATTGTATTTGAGGATATTTGTAGTCTGTGTATTATCTGAATTATCATCTTTGATCTAGCGGAAGTCGTAACAATGGAAGATTGGACGTAGGCCATAGGTTAGGCCATACCAGTATAAATCCTTGCCTCATTGTGTGATTGGTTGGTCTTGACTTGTGGTGGTTTCTTGTGCTTTTTATGATTCATCCAAGATCCTAACTCTGCATTGATTTAGTTGGCAACACTTTATTTTCATATATTCCGCTGTGCACACTTCAGTATTGTTTGATATTGTGTCAGATTCCCAATAAGTGGTACCAGAGCTCTTAGTGAGGAAGAAGTAAGGAGTCAAGATGTCATCATCTACCACATCATTCAAGATGGATAAGTTCATTTGGAGAAGCGACTTCAATATTTGGAGACTAAAGATGAAGGCTTTTCTTATGTGAGATGGTTGCTGATTTGTCTTTGAGAAAGACAGTTTTGATAAGGATGTCATAGAGGCATAGAAGGCTGAGATGGGGAGAAAGGCGTTGAGCATACTACAGTTATCACTTTTAAATGAAGTCCTCAGAAAGGTGTCTGAGGAGGCTACTACGGAGAAGCTTTGGAAGAAGCATGAGGTACTCTATACAAAGAAGATTCTGACGAGCAGGTTGCATCTAATACAACAATTATATGTGTTGAAGAAGTGAGAGGGAGCCCACGTCAAGGCTCACATTGACGCTTTCATGAAGATTGTGTCTGATTTGCAGAGTATATGGGTGAATATCGAGGATGAACAATTGGCGATGATATTGCTATGTTCTTTGACGGATGATTTCGACCCATTAGTCAGGTCCATGGTATATGGATGTTAATCTTTATCTCCGGAGGAGGTAGAGTTCGTGGTACACTCTGAGATTTTTCGTGTCAAGGTGACTTGACAAGAAAGTAGTGATCAAGGGGATACACTCTTCATCAGGGGACGTTAAGATTCTAGAGGCGGCCATGGTTATAGGAAGGACAAGGGTCGCTCAAGATCTAAATCACGAGGGCGCATGGACATGTTTCACTTGTGCAAGAAGATGTGACATTGGAAACGAGACTGCCCTAAGCTAAATAAGAATGGAAAAAGCAAGGATGAAGCTTCTGGTTTGCCTCAGTGGGAATCATTGTCAAGAGTAATGATGATGGTGAGATACTGATGGCGATTGCATCGGGAGATTTAGGGGTCTTATGGCTTTTGGATTCAGGTTGCTCCTTCCACATGACTCCACATAGGAGTTGGTTTAGCTCATATTGCTCCAGAGAAGGCGGCAAAGTTCTAATGGTGAATAATATGGCTTGCAAGACAGTGGGAGTTGGAGAGGTGCGGATAAAAATGCATGATGGGGTCATCACGACACTTACAAAAGTGTGTCACGTATCAGACTTGAAAGAGTCTGATTTCTATTTGAGCTTTAGCAAGACTTGGGTGCAGGATGGTAATAGAAGGAGATCTATGGAAAGTATCCAAGGGTTCTCTTATCGTGACGAAGTGAAAGAGAGTATAGAACTTGTCTGCACTACAGGGACACACCGTGGAGGGTGAGGCTAGCATCTCTCAGGGCACAGATGGCGAAGGATCGACTAAGCTATGGTATCTTCGTTGTGGACACCAAGTGAGAAGTCATTGGATGTGCTTCGCAAAAGGAAGATGATATATGCCAGAGAGGAGAGAATGGAGTTCTGCGAGGTGTGTGGAAGGAAAGATGACAAAGACACGCTTTGGGATCACAGAGCATAACAGCAAATGGCCACTTGACTATGTACATTTCGATGTATATGGTCCAACTTCTGTACCTACCATTGGAGGAGCGAAGTATTTTGTGTCCTTCATTGGTGATTTCTCAAGGAAGGTGTGGATCTATCTGATGAAATCAAAAGACCAAGTCTTCGAGAAGTTTAAGGCTTGGAGAGCCTTTGTTGAAAAGCAGACAGGAAGAGCCGTCAAGATTTTAAGCTTAGATAATGGTAGTGAGTATACCTTGAGGGTGTTCAAAGAATTCTGTAGATCTTAGGGTATTTTACGGCACTACACTATGCATGGAGATTCACAGTCAATTGGTGTTACATAGAGATTGAACTGTACACTGATGGAGAAGTGCTGATGCTTGAGGCTTACTGCTAGACTTCCTAAGGAATATTGGAGTGAAGCTGTGACTACCACCATGCATCTCGTGAACAAATTACCATCATTGACGATTATTTTTAAAATCCATGAGGAGGTATGGACGAGGAAGATTGGTGACTACTCGTACTTGAGGATATTTGGATGCCCTGCATATGCTTTGCATAAGGAGGAAAATCTAGATTCGAGGGCCAGGAAGGCCATCTTGCTTGGATATAAAGAGGGAGTGAATGGATATATGTTGCTAGATCCTGTGTCTAAGAAGATGTTCACCCGTATGCATGTCACATTTGATGAGTCGTTGATGATCAGGCCAGAGATGACTCATTCAGATGGTGACAAATGCTTGAGGATGTCAACGCTGAGGTCGAGCCACATACCCCGGAGATAGAGACATGCGATGTTGAGATATGCCAGGACCTGACTGCTGAGAGAGATCTGTTAGATATTGGTGTTTCATATCAATATTATTTTGATGCTGATCACAATCTTATGTTGTTGCTAATGACTCTTATAGTTTAGTCTTACAGTTAACAAATGAAAAATATCATTTTTGGAGACTAAATGCTTGGTGCAAGGATGGACGTTAAGAGAAGCATTATCAAAGCTTGGACTTAAGGGGTGCCAAAGCTTGGAGATGATGGGGAGCATCAAGGTTGAAGATTAGACTCTAAGGGAAGCAATGTAATTCATGTATTAATTCATGTATTATTTCATTTATTGCTTTTTTCTTTTTGAGTCTAGGTTTAATGTAATGCATTGATAGATGGTCTACTCATTTATATATATGCATATAACCATCTTAGTGAGCCTTAGGATTATCATAGCATCCAACCCAATAGGTTCATCATGCCAAATGACTCAATTGGAGTCTTTGGCTCTTCTACATGCGACTGCTGAAGGAAGGACATGCGACTGGGTGACTCCAGGCACCTGGCCAGCCTTCTACAGTCGACTGTAGTGCACAGCTCAAGTCAACATTACTTGGCTCTTTCTTGAGCTCTTGAAAAAAGACGAGTGACGTTCATTTTACAGGAACATGTCTTCCATCAGGTGCCTGGGATTTGTTCTCCAATCGTCAGTGTGCTAAAGTGTGTAACTTGCAGTTTCTGGGTTTCTGCCCATCTTGCAAGTCAATCGACTGATGAAGTTTTTTCAGTCACATGTCAAATTACAGTGCCTGAGAATTGGTCATCTATCGTCTAAAGGCGCTAGTGCGAAACTTGCATTTTTCTCAGCTCACAGTCGCCTATTGAAGGATATTCAAGCGCCTACACCTTGTTCAGGCGCCTGTGTACTCTTCTACAGTCACCTGTCCTGTCTCAGATTATAGCTGTTGGGATTCTTATAGCCATTGATCAGTCGACTGTCAGATATTCATCAGTCGATTGTCTATGCCGTAAATTGCCAAAATCTAGCCATTGCAGATTTATTCATTTTGGCTTTTTGCTTGGGTTTGAGGGTTTCTTTTTTGCTTCCAATATATAGGAGAGGGCTGAGTTCATTAGAATTCTTGGAACTATTGAAGATCATTTGAGAATCATTAAGCCACTCTCAAACCCTCTCATTTCCATCTCATGAGCATTTCTCTTTTCATGCATTGAAGCTTAGCTCAAGAGAAATCAACCAAGTGCAATCAAGCTAAATCTCAAGCACTTGGTCATCCTCTTCCATGCCTTCATCTTCATATGAGTAAGTTTATCTCAAGGCATATGTAAGAGTATTTGTTTTACTTTATTTTCTTTGAAACCCTAGCTTTTTGTGTGAGAGCTAGTTACTCTCGGTGTGAGAGTGTAACCTTCTATATCAGGGTTGGTTGAGATCACTCTATAAGAGAGTTTTAGTCTCTATGTGTGAGAGCAAAAGTCTCTCTGTGAGAGAGCAAGGATTTCTCTGTGTGAGAATCCAAAATCCTCTGTGTGAGATATCTCTGTGTGAGATTATATTCATAACTTTGTTTGAGAATTATAGTGGATATTGGTGTGGCTGGACGTACCCAAGTTTGGGAAACCATGGTAAAATCTTGTATTTGTGTTTGAATTGATTGTGTTGATTAATTCCACTTGCACTTATTATTCTGCATTTGCAAGTTAAATTGTAATTGCACAATTTATTGCTATCACTCTAATCCCCCTCCCACCCCTCTAGAGTTTGTTTTAGTATTGCAAGGGTAAGAGGGTCCTTACAATTGGTATCAAAGAGAGGTTATAGCATACAACAACGATGACATTCAACGCTATATCCACGTCTCATGAAGAAGATCTATCAACCGTTTGACCCCCGCTCTTCAACCAAACCAACTACCCAAGTTGGAAGATCAAGATGATGATCTACTTGGAGGGTCAATACCTATGGGACATCACAAAGTCACCATTTGAGAAGCCTACTACACCCGCAGCTACAAGGACAAAGGCGGAGAAGGACTCGATCAAATTCAATGCAAGGGCAATGAATGCATTCCATTGTGTCCTCACACACAATGAGTTCAACTGTATCTCCATGTGCAAAACAGCCAACGATATTTGGCATCCTCTGAAGATTTATCATGAAGGGACGATAAAGATAAAGAAATTTAAACAATGCGTATTTAGATCTAAATATGAGTTCTTTAAGATGCAGGAAGGTAAAAACATCTCGGAGATGTTCGTAAGGTTCACAGAAATCGTGAACGCTTTGGAAGGACTTGGGAAGGTGATTTTCCAAGAGGATCATGTGGAGAAGATCCTTGACTCTCTTACACCCCAATGGGAGTCAAAGGCCAACTTTATTTTGGAGTTTAACGACATGTCCAAATACACCGTTGAGGAGTTGATATGTCCATATTTTCTATGTTTCTATCGCGCATTTCTATAGCATTTCGATCACCTGAAGTTCACAATTTTATATTCTATCCGCTTTTCACGATATATTTGATTCTTGCGATGTTTTGTGGACTTTCAAGAATTTCGGAGTGATTCAGAGCGTTAATGGGTGATGGACACGGATATTAGAAGCCGGAGCTCACGTCGCCACGCTCAATGACTCATAGGAGATAAGGAGGAAGCTAAGAAGAGAAGGAAAGAAGAAGGGGAGAGAGAAGGAAAGAAGAAAGGAGGAGGAGTAGGAAGGGTTTCTAGATCGCTCGGTCGAGCGGTCTACCCCGCTCGACCGAGCTGTGACCCCAAGGATTCGGGGAAATTTGCAAAGGGGCCGCTCAACCGAGCGATCCACCTTGCTCGACCGAGCACCCCTCTACTGACGACCCCGATTTTGCCTTGGAACTCCCTGCATACTATGCTCGGTCGAGCGGCTTCCCCGCTTGAGCCTTCCTCTCTGACGAGCCAAAAAGGATGCCATTCTCTGCCCACTATGCTCAGTCGAGCGGCCTACCCCACTTGACCGAGCGACATCCTTTCTCCAATCTTGAAGCCGAAGCCCCAAGATACCGCTTGACCGAGCATCTCTTACCGCTCGACCGAGCGTCCCCTTCACCAAGAGCCCGACGGGAAGCAGCAAGGGACGCGCTCGATCGAGCGGCTACCCCGCCCGACTGAGCGCATCATCGACAGCCTACAGAAAAGGCGTTTAATGGGTTTCGAGCGGATTTTTCGGGAAACCCGCAACTTACTGGGTTTTGTAAATAAGTAAACGATTTTATTAGATTAGGTTAATCTTTTATTACTCAGAAACTCTTGAGCAATTGTGGGGGAGAGTTCTTTTGTTATTATTCTTCGGTCTAAATCTTGGTGAATGCTTCTTGCTCATTAATTTTTATATACTTTGCTTTCTTATTTCATTCTCTACGCTTTGAAATTATTTTTTGATGTTTGCTCAGTTTTTGATGGATTTCTCTAATGCTTTCATTGTTATTGCTATTAGTATGCTAGAGTAATGTGATTCTAGGGCTTAAGGATGAACTCTAGGACCCTAGGGATTGGATGTTAGGTTAATCCTAGTTGGGCTAATTAAGGGTTGTTCTATGGTGGTTTGAACAAGGGTTTTAGGGGATTAGCCTTAGAATCGGAGGATCGCAAAAGCAGCTCCGTATTCTAGGGAGAATCCCCACGAATCCAATTAGGGCTTAGTAGACGCTTTCTAGGGCTCGCGATTACGAGAGTGACTCGAGAGTTGGGGGTGATTACTAATCCTCAATCCGCTAAATGATGACTACAAAAGTAGCCCAATTGCTAGAACCAACCGTAGCGTAGCGTCCTAGGCCGTAGATCACGCGAGTGGATATGGATTTTGACATGGGAACCAGTGTCAAGCATAATGCACGTATTTCCGTGCAAAGCTGATTGTGAAAGCAGACCTACGCGTGGGAATGAGTTAGACGAGTAGGACACCGAAAGTTAAGTACTCGTTCCCATCCACGGATGTAACGATCCTACCCTCATCTATCGTCGGATGAAAGGACTCTTGACCTGACATCCATTACCAAATGGCCTAGCAGGGACTCCCAAATGCCCTAGACTTTTATTATTTCATTAACACACTTACAACCAAATTTTACGTGACAACCCCCGACTATGCATTCTCGCCCTTCCAAAAATCTAAACACTAAACCACCGCCTCCCTAGGGAACGTCACTCTTTATATACTAAAACCACCGTGCACTTGCGGTGATTCGCATCCCTGCATGTGAGCCCAGAGGACGGAACAAGTTTTTGGCATCGTTGCCGGGGAGGCAACGGTTTGTTTAGTTTTAGGTTAAAGAGTGCTGGTTACACCATACACTCTATCTCCCACCACTCTTTTTGTTTTATTTTTGTTTTGTTTTCTTCTTACTATTTTTTCTCTGTTTTCTGACGATTTTCACAGTTGTCTTCAGTTCTTCTATTTTGCATGATAACACGTTTGTAAGGAGCAGAGAATCTCTTACCCTTGGATCCTGAGATCGAGACAACCTCGCGGGGACTCGCAGCAGAAAGAATGGAACGTGAATCAATGGCTGAGGATTTCCACCGACCTGATCCTCCACCTCCAAATCTGATGTTGATCCAAGACTATATGAGGCTCGGCACTATCTCGTCTCCTTCCGTGGCCGTACCGTCAAATCCAAAAAGGAAACTTTGAACTGAAGACGGGACTTATTCTTTTGGTGTTGTAGGATTGCTTTCACGGGCTCCCGCATGAAAACCCAGTCATCATATTGAATTTTTGGCAAAGTGCGCCACAGTTCAGATGCAAGGGATCAACAATGATGCAATCAGGCTGCGGCTTTTCCCTTCACCCTAAAGGATAAGGCCCATATTGGTTGAAGTCCCATGGGCCCAACATGTTTATGATTTGGGAACAGTTGGCAGAGGCCTTTGTCACCAAGTACTTCCCTCCTTCGAAGATGATCCGTCTTCGGAATCAGATCACGAACTTTAAATAATGAGGACATGAGACGTTGTACGAAGCCTGGGAGTGCTTCAAAGACCTCCAACATCAGTTCCTGAACCATCGCATCCCGCCATGGGACTTAGTCTTGGCCTTCTACAATGGAATGCGATCGGACACTAGGATGATCATCGATGCCATGGCGAATAGGTGAAAAGGAACCGACTGAGGCCTTGAGAATCCTAGAGGATATGGTAGCCAATAACCAGTATTGGGGAGACGACCGGTCTGCCTCGACTATTGCCAGGGCATCAGGAGGAGACAGATTTGAAGTCAGCGAGGTGGCAAACTTCGATGGCCGTCTCGACTCTCTCACTCAACAGATGGCCGGATGGAGCACAGACTCAGCACTAGGCCTAGTTCATCCCCGCCACATCATATGCCACTTGTGAGAAGTGCGTCGAACAAGGCTTCCACGGCGGAAATTACTCCTACGACATGTCTCCTGCACCAACAGAGGAGGCCATTTACACCTTCGATGATAGAGGAGGCAATATGGGTGCATACGGAAATCAAGCTTGGAGGAACCACCCCGGTTTTCAATACGGGAATAGTAGCGGAGCTCAACAACAGCCCCATCAGCCGCAACAGCAGTCCTACCCTCAGCAACAGCAGCAGCAAGGTGGGCAAAGGCCGTTTGTCCCTTACAGGCCACCCGTATATCAGCAACGCCAGCAGCCATTACCTCCACCGCCTCCACTTCAACAGAAATCCTCTTTGGAGTCCACCATGGAGAAGTTCATAGAGGAGCAAGAAAAGCTCAACCATGAAAATGCAGCTCACAGCAAGGAGTTTTCTACCATGGTGGAACAACTGAAGGAGCAGCTGAGCCAACTTTCAAATGCTCAAGGCAAGCTTCCGGCCCAGTCAGAAAAGAATCCAAGAGAGAGTGCATGCGCCATTACCACTCGATAAAGCTTATCGACGAAGGACCCAGAGCCTCTGATAATGATTTCAGTCACTTCAAAACCAGGGGAGGTGATAGATGAGTAGCCAGCACCTGCTAATGGTGGTGACGATGAGGCTGAGCAGCAGCTTGTGAACATTAAGAAAGACAGCCCTCCAGTGGGAAAAGAGGTGATTAAGGAGAAGACGAAGCCAGCTGAGAAGGAAAAGGCTCGCCCTGCTTCAGTACCATTCCTAAGTAGATTGGCAAGGGCCAAGATGGCAGAGAAGTATGCCAAGTTCATTGAGCTACTGAAGGGATTTGAGCTCAACATCCCTTCATGGACGCCCTGATCGAGATACCCTCATACGCCAAGTTCCTAAAGGAACTAATTTCGGGGAAAAGGAAGGTTGAGCAAGTGATGTTGGCAGAGGAGCCGTCGTCATTTCTGAGGAGCAACAAATTGCCAAAGAAGCTCCCGAATCCAGGGAGTTTCACAGTTCCATGCTCCATCGATGGCATCCCCATCAGAAGAGCACTAGTAGACCTTGGAGCCAGCATCAGCTTGATGTCATTATCCATCTTCAAGAACCTCAACATCGTGGCGGAGCTGGAGCCGACGATGATGACGATACAGCTGGCAGATAGATCAGTGACATGACCAGTTGGTGTGGCCAGGGACGTCATACTACAAATTCTCGGTGGGGTGAGTGTGCCGGTGGATTTCATCTTCATGGACATGTCGGAGGACGGCGGATCCTAGATCATACTTGGTCGCCCATTTATGATGATAGCTGGGGTGTTGATCGATTTAGAGAGAGCACTCTTTCCCTCAATGTGGGAAACATTGAGATGGAATTGTGGCTGCCCAAGCCTATGAGAGAGAGAGAGAGAGAGAGAGAGAGAGAGAGAGAGAGAGAGAGAGAGAGAAAGAGAGAGAAAGAGAGCATGTTGCAGATGACGGCTACCTGGAATTGATTGAAGACGAGCTCGTTGAGGAGTTCACGACCGAGGAGATATTTTCAGACCCATTGATGCGGAGCAAGGATGCCGGTATAAACCTGCGTCACGACAAGGCAGTGATGGCCTACCTACAAGCGCTGGACGAGGATCCAGATGTTGGATTGATAACACACGAGCATGCCATGCTCACCTTGGAGGATCATGACCTGGATGTCATGAAGATAGAGTAGTCGTTGGAGCATCCTTAGGGTGCCCCAAAGAGAAAAGAGGACCAGAGACGAGAGAGGACGAGCGGACCGCTGAGGGTCCGAACGAGGCATTTGACCAACCGTCTCCACACAGATTGGTCGGTAAGAATGACAAGTGCATCTCGCATACACCCAACATCTAGCCTCGCTAATTATCAGGGGTCAAGCTAACAATCGTAAACAAGCACTTGGCGGGTGGTAACCCGACCTATTTCCCCGTTATTTTGATTCTAGTTCAATTTTTCATGCTTTTTAGTATAAAAATTTTAAAAACCCAAAAATAACTGATGCATTTTGTTTTTTTGCAGGAACTCGACAATCACGTCGTCAAATGAGAGAGGGGAAGCATACATGTCGAGATGGAGTCGATGATTGAGGAGGAATACGACAAAGTGAAGAGCAGGCAGCCTGTAGTAGGTCGCTCGATTGAGCGCATGCTTCGCTCGGGCGAGCACGGCCCCATCAGGACTATAAGACAAAGGAGGATTTCAAGCTGCTCGATCGAGCGAGTTGCTTGACCAAGCGACCAACTCAAGGAGCAGCCTGAATCTAGAACCTAAGTTACGCTCACCCGAGCTGTTGGTCGCACGACCGAGTGCCCAACCACGCAGGCGCCCCTATAAAATAAGCTCGGGCTACTCGCTCGAGTTCTTCCCAGTGCATCGAGTGAGCAAAAGAGAGTTCAAGCTAGCGGAGCCCAGAACCCCCCTTCCCCATCGAACGAGCACCTTAAGACCCCTCCCCCGTCTCAAACCCGACCACCACCTCCACCTCCCCACCACTTAAACCTCCCCACCACCTCCTTCTCCCAAAAATTCCCAAGCCCTAACCCCTAATTTTCCCCCAAATTCGACCAAATTCAAACATTTGAACCCCACATTCAAATTTCGAAGGCTCGGGAAGCTTGGCGGGAGATCACCTACCATCTTGGAGGACATGCACGTAGGAGCTCGTGGATTTCATCTTTGCTCATCACTTGCTTGGGTACACTCGTTCCTCTCTCATTATTTTCATTTATATATCATATTGATTGTGGTATCTATTAGTTTGCTTGAGCATGATAGCAATGACTCGCAGGGCACACATCTGCACACCTTCACCCACACCTCCACCACCTCCACCACCCCCACCCAAAAAGAAGAAGGGTACCCTCCCTAAGGCATGCACCACCACACTGTAGAGGAATATGCCCTTGGATCATTTGTATTTGATGCAAATGATAATTTAAGCTTAGATATGGACTATTTTGCATTTGATGCAAAAGAGATTAAATGTGTCTTAAATTGTTTAAGACTATATTTAATTAAATAAATGCGTTGAAAAGGTTACCTAGATGACGGGATCGTCCCGCTCTAAACGCAGGTTCAAACCGCGTCAAAAACGGAGTCCAAATGCACAAGTTATAGCCAAAACAAGTCAGCCCAAACTGTTGGGCTGAAACCTGCGAAAATGGAGGCCCACCAAGCCCGAATTTTCTGGTTAGGGTTTTTGAAACCTGGGATTTTCTTGACGGCTACGTTTCTAAGAGAAGCATGACTTTTGGCTATCTTTGGACAATTGTTTGAAGGGTCAAACAGACTCGGATTGACGAGCCGTTTTTTCCTACGCGTTCACCATTGAACACCCTTCGAATTGATAGGTTGTATCAATCATGAAGCTCAACAGTGAGTGAGTTAAAATTCATGGAAGTTTGCACTTTGTGAAGTGCAAACTAACTTGATTTTGATTAACTTAAATTAATAGTCCCACATCGGATTTTGAGAAAGGGGAGTAGTCAGCCGCCTATATAAATAGGGGTCTGCTCTCCTCCTCAAAACTCGTCCCAAGCTCTAGATCTGAGCGGCTCTCGTAAATGTTGGAGCACGCACGGATCTAGGCTAAAATAAATATTCTCTATCTCTCTATAAATGTCTGCCTTACTCTTGAGGGCTCTAGCAAAGCCGCAACAGTGTTCGGATTCAGATCCGAAATCTAGGCGAAGGTTTCACTCGCGTGAAACTTTCTTCCGCGCGTGGTTGGCTCGGCGACATGAGATTGATCGCCTCGGGATGCGGAGCGGTTCGAGGAGCAGTTCAGGGAGCGGTTCAAGGAGCGGCTCGGCGTGGGACGGGAGCAGCTCGGAAGACGGTGCGGAACATCTCGCCTGCCCCAGGGTTGAGATTCCGGGTATGTGTTTAAGTTTTCATTTAATTATTCGCAGTAGTTAGATCCCTCGTGGGGTGGTTAGATCCACACCAAGTTGGCAGAGATCCTGGCTAACAGGGTCTGGTTCCTTAGGGTTGCATGTTAATTAGATTAACATAAAATTTTTCCGCTGCATTTCTGTCTATGTTCCGTCCGACTTAGGACGGGACTAGAGTTTTTGTGCCCTAAGGGTCCCAGAAAACCCTGCATTGGTATCAGAGCCATCTCTGTATGCTGATCTAGGACTGCGAATTTATTATTTGAATGCTTTTACAGAAAAATGTTTTCTTTAAATTTATGCGATAAATTTAATTTTTTTTAAAAAATGTTTTCTTTAAATTTATGCGATAAATTTAAATTATTTTTAAATGTTTAAAATTTTTATATGATAAATTTTAAACATGAAAGTTTTAAAATGGAATTTTAAATTTATGTGATAAATTTTAAAATTGTTTTAAAGCTTTAAAACTTTATGCGATAAGTTTAAAAGGTTGTTTAAAATTTTATGTGATAAATTTTAAGCATGGAATTTTTTAAATGATGTTTTAAATTTATGAGATAATTTTAAAAACTGATTTTAAAAGTTTAAAATTTTTATGCGATAAATATTTTAAAGAAGCATGCAAATGTTATGATTTTTAAACAAGCTTTTTCTTTATGAGATAAAATAAAATGTTTTAAAAATCGTATTTTTAAATTTAAATGTTAAATTTAAGTATGCATGTTAAAATTGTTTATGCGATAAACTTTAGTCTATTTAATTGTTAAATAGTTGTACACTTTTTATGCGATTAAATTAGTGTAAATTTTTAATGGATATGTCTTCTTGTCCCTTATTTGATAACACAAGACAACCCTTTTAGGTTAGCCATTAAGTAATGATTAAAATTTATTACTTGAATTTTAATGACATGCTGTGTTTTAATAAAACATTAACAACACTTCAAGACCTAATTCTTGATTAGGGTAGTCCCTTTAATGAATTTGTAATTCTAATTGTTATAATTAATTTTCATTAAAGGACTTCGCTTTTAGCGTTGTTAATAAAATTTATTAAAATCCTAATAATGATTAGGATAGCACGTGAACCTTATAGTTGATAAGGACTTAATAAAAGTTATTAAAAAAATCCTAAAATTTTGAATTTAAGGATGCAACTAGTTGATAGGATTAATTAGTTGTTAATAAAAGCTGTTTAGTCTATGGCACACATACAAAAATGACAAGCTTCATTCAATGGACCATGATCCAGTCAATGTGCTTGGCTAAGAGTTCTGGGTCAACCCTTGCTAGTACAAGGGGCAGTGATCCTGGCTTAGTCAATTCCCTGGCTGTGTTCCGCTGGACCGCAATGTCGCGAATCATGATTGTATGACACCCTGGACTATATCTAGTCAATGCGTTATAAATCTTATTAAAGATTAATTCGTATCCCTCCTTGATTTTGGAGCTTGGTAACTCAAAGAAGACAATTATAGTTGTTGAGTCTCCTCAAGCTGTGACTTGTTTTTTCTTTAAGGAACAAACTCCAACATACATGTGATGTAGTCTAGACTTGACCCAAATCGATGCGTCGGGTCTCCTCGAGTATCGATTTAAGTCAAATCTGGACACGAAATCAAGGGTCTGACTAGACCAGTCATTATGATTTGTTGAGTCTCCTCAAGATCATAAGTGACTGTGGGTAAAAATCGACAGGGAATCACATGTGATGTGATTGACCAAGAGTTAGTCTACCAGTCATGGAACCAATCAACTTGTTGAGTCTCCTCAAGGTTGTGAGGTTCGGGATGATTGGATCCCTCTTTCACTAATTTTTAAATTCGATTAAATCGTTCGTTATTAAGCTTTAAAACGATCGTAAAAATAGTGGGAGGATATAGATAGATGAAAGCCAATCTACCTATATTTAATATTGAACATATGCAAAAACTAGGGCAAGACTATGTTTACCGAAGGAATCAAAATATAATATTGGAATAAGTTAACTGGTCAAATAGTTGATTGATTGAATATCAAGTTAAATTCTAATTAATGCAATTAAACCATATTCTCGTTGACATTAAATGACCTTCTAAAGAACAGACTTAAGAAATATGATTTCATTAAGTTCTGGGTCCAACAAATAAATTAAGCTACATGTCACTCTTCTCTATATGAGGCAGCTTGAACATATAGGATATTCGAAGTATGTTTCTCCCTACAACTTGTCGAGCTACCCTCAAGGTTGTATGGACAAACAATTCCGATCCGTAAAGTTCGAAAATTCGATCAAACCGTTTGAGTCGAATACGAGTGCATGAGCGGTGCAAGACTATGTATCCCAACCGGATCTTGAGACAAGCAACTTCTTGAGCTAAACTCGAGATTGCAAAGCTCAAGCGTTTGGATACATAAGATGCTTGCATAGCTATTTGTGTTGGGTTAATTAATATCTAAATGTGATTTAGAAAAGGAAGAAGGCACTCCGGAAAGTCAATTGAGAAAGTTAGTTTAATTTATCATTAGTAAAGGCATAAGTAGGAGGAAATGAAAATGTGATATATTTTGATGTCACGATTTCAGAATAAATAGTTATACAAAAAACGTCTAACACATTTTTTGGACGAATGTCGTCACCTTGCTTCGGAAGCAATGTTTTGTGTTAAGTACCTTGCTTCGGAAGCAATGTTTTGTGTTAAGTAATTTGTAATAACTATATATATATATTAAATGTTAATATATAAATACACAAGATAGTAGCAAACTTATATGGTAAAATAGACTAGGCTGTATCGAGAGACTAAGCTTCACAAGTCACATAAAGAGGGGTCTGACCTCTCGTATTATGAAGTCTACGGACACTTGTGAGTCTTATCCTCTTAGATAAAATTGGCCGAAACCCATCTGTAAGACAGTGGGAAAATGAGTTGTCGAACTCAGTCTGGTACATACTGATGTACCCGAGTCTAGATCAACCAAAATAAGTTATTCGTATATTTTATTAAGACACGTGTTCTTGATGAAACACAAGTCTGAAAAAATAAAGAACGAAAAGACAAAAGTATTTAAACTGATTCGATTAGATCGAATGGTTAAATACTTAGCTACATAAAATCTTGTGTAATTAAAAGAAAATGTGATTTTCTCTCAGGTCAAGTCTGTTAACACATCAGTGTGTTAAATGGTATGAATCACACTTAGTTAGACTCGGTGCGATCCATAACAAGTGACTCTGAGTTAAGTCCTTCCTCTGGGTTAAGTCCCAGATAGTAATGCCTAGGTTTTGATAATGTTCTATGAGGACATTATCAATAAGATATTCATTAAATCAAACATTAGGAAGTTGTATAATTACTCGAATCTCGTGAGACGAAGAGTCGAGTTAGACATCATAACTGATGATGACTTAGTCAACTTCCGGGATGAAATTCGGAGAAGTAACTCCGATTTAAAAACTTGATGCAACCAGAATAGGTCCGTGTGCGTAAATAAATTTTGGAATTTAGTTTACGTGCCCAAGGAAAATGTTTTCTCACTTACTGCAAGTAAATCTTTAAGTTGAAAGATTGGTGCAGAAAAGGAAAATAGGGAAGTGCAATCATGTTGGTCGAGAACGGTTTTTCCATACTAATTCCTATAAAACGGATTATAATGAAACCGTTTCCCACCAGCAGATGTACAGAACTACTCGGACCAAACTCGATGTAAACGCTTAAGTTGACCATGAAAATTGGAGCATTCACTTACAAGTTCGTTTTTTCTAAATATGATTTAGACGGACCAACTTATATGAATTAACCAGATAATTTTCAAGGTCAGTGGGAGCGTGTAAATTACATGTGAGGCATCAAAGGGATGGAACATATATTTTGACAAAGTGATCAAAAGAGTTTGATTCTTTATCAGAAATAAATATGAGCCATTTGAAATGACCAATAACTAATTTAAATGATTATCGTAAGGTACGATGAATTGGATAAGATCCAAGTAAATTAAAATATTATGGATTCTGAAAGACCAAATGAATTATTTGAATGAGATTCAAATGGTTGGTCTAAACATAGAAACCCTTAAGTCTATAATGTAGACGGTTTTAGCAGATCCACTCATGAAGGCTCTACCACACGAAGTCGGGAAAACTTATGTGTAAAAACGGTATGAGATACCGAGATAAATGGGCCTGAGTGCAAGTGGGAGATGTTGAGAGATGATACCCTCGAGGCTATCTATCTTCATGTGTGCATAGCACAAACATCTTGTTCGAAATAACAGTAAGCTGTTTGGTAAAAATTTATCTAAGTTATGTTATAATGTAGTTAACATTAGATATTAACTTAGGTAAAGTCCTGAGACTTTATGCAAGGTCAAACAGGTATCGAGATGAGTATCTCGATCATGGAGAAATGTTTGACCGTCTGTAGCATACGTCTAAAAAGGGTTCGTGGTCGTAGATGTTTCGAGACTAGGATATCGAAACATCGGATAGACCATTGTGTCTTAGTCTTCACCGTATAGCGGTGGCGATGATCTCATGATCGCTTGACTTGGCAAAGTCGTTGACAAGACACAGGTGCTCATTAGAGAATGAGTTCACTGAACGATCCACAAGAGTTATCATATGGTTATATTGACCAATCTGTCAATGATGACTCTGAGTGATGATAGGCTAGTTGGTCTTTTGACTTGAGGTCATTTTGACGAACCTGTGCGTGAACGGTGCCACTTAGATCAAATGACCTAGCTTCGAGGCAAGCCGCGTCGAAAGGTCTTTGATTGGGTGACACTTGAAGCGTATGAGGAGAGTAATGACCAAGAGAGGATTCGTCTCTCCCGGTCAATGGGAGTTAGTGTCGTAGGGTTAGTTCGATCTTTGGTAAAAACTCTGGCCAGAGTATGTCGGAACAAGTCCAACATGATTTGACTAAAGATTGATAGAAACTAACCGGAGTTAAGTTATTGGGGTTGACGGTTTAACCGTACCCTAGACTTGATCTACACGATATAGTTTAGACGAAGAGACTATAACTGCGGAATTCATCACGGAAATAGTCAGGGTGGTCCCGACAATACTCATGTCAATAAGTTAACCACATAATGATGATTCCTGAAGCAGGGACGGCAGCCACTGCTCGTGGTCACTGCCGTATAGGGCTTCGAGCCCAACCTGTTGTAAGGGTCAGGCTGTAGGGTCTCACACAGAGTGCGATTCTTCGTCTAGTAATGGGTAGAAATTAGTTAGGGAGAATAATTTGCATTTGATGCAAGGGATAAAGTATTGCAAAAGATGTTTGCAAAAATCATCTCCTGCATTCGGGATAAATGATCCTGAGTGCAAGTGGGAGATGTAGAGGAATATGCCCTCGGATCATTTGTATTTGATGCAAATGATAATTTAAGCTTAGATATGGACTATTTTGCATTTGATGCAAAAGAGATTAAATGTGTCTTAAATTGTTTAAGACTATATTTAATTAAATAAATGCGTTGAAAAGGTTACCTAGATGACGGGATCGTCCCGCTCTAAACGCAGGTTCAAACCGCGTCAAAAACGGAGTCCAAATGCACAAGTTATAGCCAAAACAAGTCAGCCCAAACTGTTGGGCTGAAACCTGCGAAAATGGAGGCCCACCAAGCCCGAATTTTCTGGTTAGGGTTTTTGAAACCTGGGATTTTCTTGACGGCTACGTTTCTAAGAGAAGCATGACTTTTGGCTATCTTTGGACAATTGTTTGAAGGGTCAAACAGACTCGGATTGACGAGCCGTTTTTTCCTACGCGTTCACCATTGAACACCCTTCGAATTGATAGGTTGTATCAATCATGAAGCTCAACGGTGAGTGAGTTAAAATTCACGGAAGTTTGCACTTTGTGAAGTGCAAACTAACTTGATTTTGATTAACTTAAATTAATAGTCCCACATCGGATTTTGAGAAAGGGGAGTAGTCAGCCGCCTATATAAATAGGGGTCTGCTCTCCTCCTCAAAACTCGTCCCAAGCTCTAGATCTGAGCGGCTCTCGTAAATGTTGGAGCACGCACGGATCTAGGCTAAAATAAATATTCTCTATCTCTCTATAAATGTCTGCCTTACTCTTGAGGGCTCTAGCAAAGCCGCAACAGAGTTCGGATATAGATCCGAAATCTAGGCGAAGGTTTCACTCGCGTGAAACTTTCTTCCGCGTGTGGTTGGCTCGGCGACATGAGATTGATCGCCTCGGGATGCGGAGCGGTTCGAGGAGCAGTTCAGGGAGCAGTTCAAGGAGCGGCTCGGCGTGGGACGGGAGCAGCTCGGAAGACGGTGCGGAACATCTCGCCTGCCCCAGGGTTGAGATTCCGGGTATGTGTTTAAGTTTTCATTTAATTATTCGCAGTAGTTAGATCCCTCGTGGGGTGGTTAGATCCACACCAAGTTGGCAGAGATCCTGGCTAACAGGGTCTGGTTCCTTAGGGTTGCATGTTAATTAGATTAACATAAAATTTTTCCGCTGCATTTCTGTCTATGTTCCGTCCGACTTAGGACGGGACTAGAGTTTTTGTGCCCTAAGGGTCCCAGAAAACCCAGCACACACGCGGTCCAACCCATTCACCACCACCATCACCTACACACCCACCTGCTAAGAGGAAGCGCACGGCTCCTGCTTCCTCGTCTAGGACACGAACAACCACACGAGAGACCGCTCCACCACCTCCTCCTCCACCCCTCCACCCCCACCTGCATAGCCCGAGAGCACGCCCCTAGAGACTTACGGCATCAAATTCATGGCGACATACTCGTCACAAATTTGCTGAACTCTCTAAGCGCCAAGTCATTTTCACCAAATTCACCGACTTAGGAGCCCTAGAGCAGCTAGGCCTCTTGCCAGGGGTTAGGCAGCTGTATCGAAACTTAGGCCTGGAGTACTTCCTAAGGTTGATGACAAAGACCTACATTCTCCTCACCCTAGAAGCCCTAAGCTCCTTGCATTACACCGATAGGGGGATAGCAATCAGGCTACTGGACGAGGAGCTAGAGTTCGCTTACAGAGGACTCCGTAAGCTGTTTCGGTGGCCTACTGTCCCCGTTAATGGTTCTGCCTATCATCCTGGCAAGGATTCTCCCCTTGCTATTCACTCCACTCACTTCTAGTAGAGGATCTCCGGCCTACCCGTTTTTAGCACCAGCCGCTCCAAGTCATCATCCATTATCCATCCTTGCATCTAATTTGCCCAGTGCCACCTTGCCACCACCATACTTTGCATGTCTGAGGCCGGGACCATGTCTACCATCCGGCTCGCCCTCTTGTTGGCCCTCATTCTCACTACTGAGGAGCGGCTGGATGGCACCTACCTTTATGCATATTCTATAGACCATGCCCAGGTCTTCTGTGATCGGCTGCTCTTCGTTGCTACCTTGCAGAAGGGCCCCATTTGTTGTGGTGGCTTCTTCACCCTCATCGCCCAGCGAGCCCATCTTGCCCTCACCGATGACCTATTAGAGGCATCAGGCTCTACCACCCTATCACTTAGCGTGCTATCTTGCATGCATATCATTAGGGCCCACAGTGATCATCACTAGGTGTACCTTCATGGGCATTTTAACGCCGATTTCATGGTCCTTCCTAGCCCAGAGCAGACCTCTGTTGGCCCCCAGCACGTAGATTGGATCCTCCCCATGGAGCTGCGGATTCCTCCCATCTATGAGCTGAAGCCCGATGATGAGTAGGTTGCTCAACAGTCGGGCGCCACCCCACCACACGTTGAGGAGCCGCACCCTAGTGGGCCTTTGTCTGAGCATGTAGCGGCCCCTTCTGTCCCCACTTCTGTCGAGGTCCCTGCATCATCTGCTGAGGTATACCATTCTGATGTGGCCGTTAACCTTTCTATCCCCACATCACCACCCCCCGAGACCATGCCAGTGCCTGCTTCACTATCTGCACCTATCTCCAGCACTGTCTTCGCCATTCTTACGGAGAGTGTGGTGGTTTCTGTCCACACATCTGATGCCACGACACATCATCTGTATCTGTCCCGGCCTCCACTACTCCTGTCTCCACAACCCCAGCTTCTGCATAGATTACACTCCGTCTGCACCGTATTTCCCCGCACGTGGGCCCACTTTGAGAGGTGAGTCCAGTAGCTCTTGCACTCCTGATTTCTTTGCTCATTGGTATGGAGGTGAGCATGCTGTTGTAGAGCTGCATAGATCCATTGAGGCTCTTCAGTGTCTTGAGCAGCAGAATGGCGACAAGCTTGATCGCATTCTTCAGCTTCTTCAGGCACCACCCCCACCCCCACCCCCACCAGGTGGTGGTGCTGCCTGATTATCCATTCTCGCTGTTTCTATGCCTCCCCCATCTATTTTAGTTCCCATCTGTCCTCACGGGGCCCAGCTTCGTCTAGCTTGGGGAGTCACATTTTGAGGTGTCCATCACCATATCCAGCATCATCATCATCATCATCATCATTTGCATACCATGTACATATGCATCTTAGGACCATGCATTCACATCTTTATTTTATTTTCTAGGATTTTCATTTTTATCTTTATCCCACCCATCCCATCCTTAGCGTCGTTCTCCTTCTCTACACGTGTGTTCTCAGCAGTGAGGACACTGCTGCATTTAGCTTAGGGGATAAGCGCTATCGCTCTATTTTCTTTTTATTTTTTCACTTTTTATTCTCAATTCTTTCCATTTTTCACCCATTTCCCCTTTTAGAATCATCATATTATTTTTCTATTTTTGAGTGTTTGCATGCATCTTTTCTTTTCTTTTGTCCTTTTTATTAGACTAAAGTTGATTATCCTATGATTGCATTATAAGCTAGCACACTCAACTTATTACACACTCACATAGAATTTTTCTAAGTCTATTGCACTTCTTGGCAAATATAGAACGGATTTTATATTGAACTCTATGCTTTGATGAATTAGAGATATTTCCTTAATTAGAATGTGATTTAATATGCTTTTCCATGAATAGATTTCATTTTTCCACAATGAGTATTCTCGAAACAGTTAAGCTGAAAATTGCATGATTAATTGAAAACTAAATGAAAAATTGCTTGATTGTGTGATAACGATACATTTTCATAATGAATGGTAATTCAATAGAGTGTGGATAACCCACAACACTTGAGTAGCGTTGATTAGAGATTCGGATGCTGAGCCATGTCTCGAATTCTATCTTTTTCTTTTTTATTTTTGTATACAGCCAATTACAATCTTCGATCGTGCTTTGCATTCCATCGTGTTTACGTGAGTTTGCAAAAATCCCAAATACATAAGAAAAATCAGAAATAAAAAAAATTAGTTCCTAAATAAAGGCCCTAGGGGTTCTTCATAACCCGATGCCCCCTAAGATCGTCTGGTCTGTGATGCATAGGTCTTCTTTTGTATATATTGAGTTTATCTCGTGTATATAAAGAAAAATATATAAATAAAAAATTTTATAGCCAAAAAAAATTCTAAAAAGAAAAAAATCCCAAATCCTTACCCCACTTTCTATATAGAATAGGGACATGGAAAGGTCGAAGATTTCTTGGATTCACGAAAGAGTTTAGTGCGGTGATCTCCAAATTCAATTGAATTCACTAACTTCATTTATGAAAAATTAATTAAATTTATCTTGCATGCTTGAAATGATTGATCATGACATTATACGCTGGTTAGAGAATGAGTTATGGAGATTTGAATTCGAATCATGGATTTGATATATTAATTATATGCTATGATAGGAATTTCTCTCTAATTTCATATCGTATACTCGATTTCGAGTTCGTCTTATTCGCTGAAACTCCATCATCTATAATCGATATTAGACTTGATAAATTCTTGTGAATTATATGCTTTTAATTGCTATGTTAGAGTTGCCGCGTGCTTATGAGATGAGGAGATGATTTAGTCTCTTTTCTTATCTTTGACTTCCTTTCCGTTTAATTACTTTTATCCTTTAGCGAGCTTTTTTATTCGTCTTCCTGAAGGAGAGTAAGAGGTAAGCTTGGGGATTTCGATGTGTCCATATTTTCTATGTTTTTATCGCACATTTCCATAGCATTTCAATCCTCCGAAGTTCACATTTTTATATTTTATCGCGCTTTTCATAATATATTTGATTCTTGCGATGTTTTGTTGACTTTCAGGAACTTCGGTGCGATTCGGAGCATTAATGGGCGATGGACACGGATATTGGAAGCCGGAGCTCACGTCACCACGCTCAACGACTCATTGGAGATAAGGAGGAAGTTAAGAATAGAAGGAAAGAAAAGGAGAGAAAAGAAGGAAATAAGAAGGAGAAGGAAAGAAGAAAGGAGGAGGAGTAGGAAGGGTTTCCAGATCGCTCAGTCGAGCGACCTACCCCGCTCAACCGAGCTATGACCCAAGGATTGGGGGAAATTTGCAAAGAGGCCGCTCGACCGAGCGACCCATCTCGCTCGACCGAGTGCCCCACCTTACTCGACCGAGTGCCCCTCTGCAGACGACCCCCATTTTGCCTTGGAACTCCCTGCCTTCCCCGCTCGACCGAGCAGCTTCCCTCTCTGACGCGCCAAAAAGGAGGCCATTCTCTGCCCACTACGCTCGGTCAAGCAGTCTACCCCACTCGACAGAGCGACATCCTTTCCCCAATCTTGAAGCAGAAGCCCCAAGATGCCGAATATTATAAGAAGTTTATCAGGGATTTCTCCAAAATTGTTGCACCTCTGACTCACCTCACCAAGAAGAATGTTGATTATAGTTGGTTTGAGGAGTGTCAGTGAGCATTCGATGATTTGAAGCAAAGGTTGGTCACTGCACCTGTCTTGACGATTCAAAATCGCTCGGGCAGTTTCGAGATATTTTGTGATTCATCTGGCAGAGGACTTGAGTGTATCCTTCATTAGCATGGTAGAGTATGTCGCATATGCCACCAGGTTATTGAAGGTGCTTGATCGTAATTATCCTACACATTACCTGGAGCTGGCAGTAGTGATATTTGCATTGAAGTTGTGGAGACATTTTCTTTTAGGCGAGCATGTGAAGATATACACTGATCACAAGAGCCTGAAGTATGTCTTCATCCAGAAGGAGCTCAATATGAGGCAGCACCAATGGCTTGAGTTGATGGATGACTACGATGTTAACTTTAAGTATCACCCTGGGAACGTTAACGTCGTACCTAATGCTCTCAGTCGTTTGCCAGCAGTGATGATGTTGACTGCTCAGAGGGAGCTTCGTGGAGAGATACGCCAGATGGAGATTGAGGTTATCCTTTTCGGTGCATTGGTAGTGATCGCGTCGGGATGTACACCCAAAGAAATGTAGTTTTATCGCAAGTACATGGTTAAGTGGTGAGCGGGTATCGATTCACGAGGAGGAACTGTTGGTATTACGTTGGTCACTTGGCAGAGATGGAACAATAGTGAAGGAATATGTGTGTCACGAACGTATACAAATGTCGGTTGTAAATTCGATTAATAAGAATGTCTAGAACTAGGAAATCACCAATATAGATTTTCGAGTCGCAATGTGAATATGAACTTCCATACTACTAACTCCTAATTTGGGGAAATTGTCGCAACTTTATTGAGAACTAGCGCACACTCTCTCGCTACGCAAGTCTATAATAATCATCGCTCTCACGCAAGCCTAGTTTAAATTATTAGCATTAAGATCAACAATATAATTCAATTGTAACTCAAGTTCATTCTCGTGCAACGTGAGTTCAAATCTAAATTATGATGGTTCGTATTCGTCTTATTGTCGTACATGCGAATATAATTATAGAAATATACTAAAGATGCTAGCTTTGGTCGCTCTCGTGCACCAATTCAAGGATATCTCGATTATAGATCTAAATCAAATATCTAGGGCTTCCTATAGATCAAGATCCTCTCTCGAGCTCTCAAGATCTAAGTAGAAATCCCTAGCTATTTGTTGTAGATAAACTATAATCTAACCCTAAAAGAAGTTTAGCAACATAGGTTTTCAATAGATTTCACATAGAAAGCTCTAAATCCATAGGGTTCATCCCTTTGCCCTAGAGCAAAGAGACTAGTCACAAGTATTCATGATCAAAGCTATAAAATTCATAGATGCGATAGAAATCATCATAGAGAAAAGATCTAGACAAGAAGTAATCATAAAAACTAGAAACAAATAGAGTTTAGACAAACCAATGAGTTCCAAGCTTCAATCCAACAAGAAATTTTAAGAACTAGCTCTCCAATTCAAAAACTATACCAAAATAAAGTAGAGTCTTCTCTGTGTTCTCTAGCTGTATTGGCTCTCTTCTTTGACAGATCATAAAACTACCTATTTATACTAACTCAAAAACCTAGGAAAAAGCTGACCAAAATACCCTCAACCCTAGGACAACCCTAGTTTGCAATTTTGGGCCGACGGCGCACTCAGCCGAGTGAAAATGTCACTCGGTCGAGTGGTATTCACTGTAGAAAATCCTGAAAAACAGGTGTTCTGTCTTCTCTGGCCACTCGATCAAGTGAGAGTTCTTGCAGAAATCTTCAGAATCCCCACTCTGCCTCCAGCTTTTTGTCCCTCACTCGGTCGAGTGGGCTTCTCACTCGGTCGAGTGAAAATCTCACTCGACCGAGTGCATTTGCATCGATTCTTAGCTGGGGCTGGGGCTGTATCCATTTCACTCGATCGACTGGTCTGTGCCACTCTGCCGAGTGGGCTGAGTTTTAAGCTTTTTCTTTCTTTTCTCGATTCCTTTTCTCCTCTCCTCTTCCTTCTGCTTCTTCTCATCTTTAAGCATAGTGAGTTCCTCGATATCATCACCACTGACGCTCCGGCACGCATATATATGCTCCGAGTTCCAATTTGCTCCCGATTGCTCCATATTTTCTGAAAATCCAACGAAACATAGAAATAATGAAATTCGTTAAGAAATCGTCGTTTAAGCTTTAAATTTGCAATATGAACAATCGATATGCCATGAAAATATGCAGAAATAAAGTGTAAAATATGAGCATATCAAAATCCACCAAGCTTACCTCTTACTCGTCCTCGCGGAAGAAAAGTAAAAAAGCAAACTTGGTGAATAAAAATAAAGAAAACCAAATAATGGAAAAGAAAGCGAAGAGGGGGAAATGCTAGATCATTCTCTCAGAACTCAAATTCACTTATCCAAATGCACCAATAAGGGATATAAACATCACTATCTCTCTTATTTGAATAGCATTTCATACTTGGCAAACTTGATATAAAAACTGAGAACAATGTGGATCTTATGAAATATGAAATCATTTTAACTTTAAACATCGTATAAGGCATAGAAAATGATATACATATTCATAGACAACACACTTTTCAATTGACTGCTTCTACTGGGAATATAAGAGATATCACACAATTCATACATATAAGAATAGAAAGATGTAGTCTTATGAATTTCATGTCTATTTTTCAACTCATAGATGTCGTCAGACTGAGAGTCATCTCCCTGAGTATTAGAGATTACCTAGCTTTGATAGTCATGCACATTTAAGTAATCACTCTCTCACTTGTCATTGGATTTCTACCCCCCAAGCTTATCTATAAGCGTAATGGTATCGAATGTATAGAATATGCTTTTTCCCAAGTATTGTGGCTCCATAAAAGAAAAGTAAATGAAAGAAAAGAAAGGAAGGGATTGTGTATATACAATGAAGTTCTCTTTTTCTTTTCCTTTTGTTTTTGTTTTCTTTTTCTTTTTCTCTCTTTTTCTCTCCTTTTCATTTATACACAAGTACGACTCCCAAAGAAAGATAATTTTTTCCTGGTGTTTTTGGGATCATGGAGCTTTTTGGATTTTTTGTAGTTGGGAAAAGATGCTAAAATAAGAGTCACTTAGGGGAGAATTTCCAATGATAGTATGTATAGAAATGTTTTCAAGATATGTGAAGAAAGAATAAATTATATCACTTAGTTCACTCTTTGTATGTGCATAACTACTTCAGCATGGTAATGTCCTCTACTCAGTTTGATTTCTAAAACCAAACTAGTCTATTCATATCAAATGACATTCAATTCATTAGACCTGAAGATTAAAACACAATTCATGCAATTAAGAAGTAATATAGAGATATGAAAGCAATACTCCAAATATAATGCAGTCAATGCGAGAATCTTGGTGTGTTTTCTACAAAGAGTATAAAATAAAGTAGTTCTCAGACGAGTCAATGTTAAAATTCATTCATGGACAATAAATATCACATTGGAAGTCCTTGTTCTCAAGTGCCCACAAGCCTATCGTAAATGATATTAGAAATAAAGACTATAGCATGGCAAAAGATATGTGTGCAGGTAAAGTGAGATTCAAGCTAACTTCATTACAGCGAATTCATCTTTAGCAAAGAAAGTAAAAGAAGTAAGGATAAAATAAAATCTAACTATACATTCATCTTTAGCAAAGAAAGTAAAAGAAGTAAAGATAAAATAAAATCTAACTATACATATGCAATCACTCTAAAAGTAAAGAAAATTTGATGCATGGTAAAAAAAATGAAAAAAGAGTGTGAGTTTACTCATTCCCCAACCTAAACAACAAATTGTCTTCATTATGCAAAGTGTGGCACATGGACAAATAAGGTAGTGGTGGGTGGGTGTGGATGTGAAAATGATGCAAAATGAAAAGAAAGGTAATGATAAAAAAATAAACTAATGAATCTACATGATGGTATTTATAATAAGGTATGCTAGTCAAGCATGCAAAATGATGGCATGTATGCAAAATTGGTCAAAAATACTCTCCCCCAAGCTGGAACATATAGTGCCCTGATAGGGTGAAGACAGAGGGGCATGCAAAATAATGGGGAGAGAAGGGAGTAAAAGTCTGTCAGGCATCAATTGAAGTGCCTTCTCAGGCGCTGTGCCATCACCTCCCTGTGGTGGGGGTGCTGGTGGTGGAGGGACTGTCTACTGCTGCTGCAGATGCTATAAAATCTGGGTCAGCGTCCGTTGAATATCAGGGATAAGGGCAATGTGGGTCTGCTTGGCAGCAACGGCCTGGGTGAGGGATCGGAAATCTCCTTTAAGTCCTGATATTACAGACTCGACTGTGCATAGGCACAAGTCTCTGTCGTTAGAAGTGGAGGTAGATGGATGTGAACGTGCATGCGCTGGACTCACACGGCCTCCAAAAACTAGTGGGGCAGCTATGAGATGCATGTGTGGAGCGGGCTTCACAACATGATGCTTAGCCTCCAGGTGAGGCTGAGGCACAGGAATGCTCACTGAGGTGGGTACACCAGATGGTGTGATCGGAATATTGGCAGGAGTGGAGGAGGGTGCAAAGGTCGTGGCAATAGACATGGTGACAGACACCACGACACACTCAGAAAATACTGTGGCGATAGAGGCGGTAATATCGACAGGTGGGGTAGGCATGAAGGCTGAAGATAAGGTCACTCCAGATGTCGGTGTCTCAAGTGAGGCATGTGTTGGAATTTCATAATTCCATATTTCTATTCCCATATGGTTTTGATATGACAAACACATTCAGTGCTACTAACTCTATCAATGCAGATACAAATACATGCTGAGTTCCACACATTCAGATATCTTCATGCATATTCAAACGGATATATCATAGTTCATGAAGCTGGAAAGGCAAAGGCACCTACATCCACGACTTGGATATATAATCACTTGATAAGGATCTCCTGCAAAGAAGCTTCTCAGATTCAATTGCAGATGCAGTCTAATCTACGGCTTTTATGTAATCAATGTAAAATTTATTTTATTAGAGTTATAAAGCCTTGAGATACTATATCTTAGTCTCCTAGGTTCCATTATTCAGAATTCTACACTTCCTAATTTCGAAAATTCTTACCCAGAAAATTGGCAGCCAAATTGGTCGACCAATTTTAAATCTTTGAATATGACTATGGAATTTCTTGAGCAAACTCCCTTGACCATGTAGACTCTGAAACTACCCTCTGATTTCCAAAATTCCTTTTCTAAATTTTGGTCGACCAATTTTTGAAAATTGGTCGACCAATTTCAATTCTTACCGTTAGACGCTCAAACTTTTCAGAACGGTTTTTGACCGTTTTCTAACTTCTCTGACGGTTTCATAACGTTATCCAACGTCTCTAAAATTTTGGTCGACCAATGTTTTGGTTTTGGTCGACCAATCACAAAATTAGCTGTTTGAAGCCCAAATTTTCAGCTTATGACTGTTTCCCAACGTATTTACACTCTCCAACCGTCCCTAAACACTATATATAGAGGGGTAGACCCTCTCTTTCACTTCACACACTTTCCTCTTCTTTATTTCTATCTTTGTTGAAATTAAGCCTCTAAATTTCTTAAGCATTTGGCCATTAGTTGTTCTTTTCTTATTTGTAAGAAGAAATCATTAGATTTCTTTCTTCGTTTAAGAACGGAAGAACTTGGATTTCAACACTTTTGGGAAAGTTTTTCTTTTCTTATTTGTAAGAAGAAATCATTAGATTTCTCTCTTCATTTAAGAACGGAATAACTTCAATTGTGTTTCACCATTATATATCTTGAAACATTGAAGTTCCTCTTTTAAACACTGTCCTTTTGAATTCATATTTCATATTTATTACAAGGCTATAAGGTGTTTATTTTCTTTTATTTCATTACTGAGTTATTTGGATCTCTTGGGAAGAGATTGTACAAAGTTTGGAACACTGGAGATGTGCCATTTTTGTAAAGTTGGTGCTTGCGGGGCAAGTGATTATAGTGGATTGAAAATCTCTACTGGGAGTAGAGGACTGGACTAGGATCAAGAGGATCCGAACCATGATACATCTTTGTGTTTGCGATTGATTTAGTTTCAATACTTATCATTTTCATTTCTGTGCCATCTTTGCAAATATCAGTAACGTTTTATTTGCAACAATTTTTATTATATACACTATTCACCCCCCTCTTGTGTATTGATCCATACAGGCTAAAATTACATTTGGTATCAGAGCAAGGTTAAGATGGCAGAATCAAACATGATCGTTGTTCCGAACAACTACAACACAAATTAACATCCTGAAGGGCACTCTCAAGTTTGTCCTCCTCTATTTGATGGTTCTAACTACTCATATTGGAAAATACGAATGAAGATTCATCTCCAAAGTATGCATTATGAGATATGGGACATCGTAGAGACAGGATACACTAAGCCAACAACTCCTGTTGCAGATTGGACCGCTAACGACAAATCTGCAAAGATAAACAACTCAAAGGCCATGAATGCTTTATTCTGTGCCATGGATAAACATGAGTTTAATCGGGTATCTCAGGCCAAAAGTGCAAAGGAGATTTGGCATATACTCGAGGTAACTCATGAAGGAACCAATAAAGTAAAGGAAACTAAGATTTCCTCTTTGGTTCATAAATATGAGTTGTTTAAAATGCAAGACAACGAGACTATTGGACAAATGAACACTAGGTTCACTAATATTATTAATTCTCTTAATGCTCTTGGAAAAGTTTATTCTCTTCTTGATCAAGTACGCAAGATTCTTAAAGTACTCTCTCCAAAATGGCGTCCAAAGATCACTGCTATTGAGGAAGCCAATGATCTTTCCACATTAACCATGGAAGATCTTATTTGTAACCTAATGGCCCATGAAGTTACTTTACAAGATCAAAAAGAAGAATCAGATCAAAAGAAGAAAGTACTCGCCTTCAATGCTACATCGAAAAATGAAGACTCAGATGATGATATGACATTCTTTGCCAAGAACTTCAGAAAATTCTTTCAAAAAGGTAAGTATAATAATAATTACAAATCTAAGAATACGGATTCTTCTCTCTGCTTTAATTGTAATAGGCCTAGACATATGAAGAAAGATTGTCCACTTCTCAAGGCTAAATTCAAAACTTCCAACAACAATGATCAATCCAGAAGAGAAAGGAAGTTTGACAAAATGAAGAAAGCATTTGCAGCAATATGGGATGATTCTTCAGATGATGAAGACGACGATTATAATGAAAGTGCTAACATGTGCTTTATGGCACAAGATGATGAAGATGAGGTAAGTTATTTTGATAACAAAGAATTACTAGATGCATTAAAAGATCTCAATTCTCGTTTTAAAAAATTAAATGGACAACATAAATCTTTGAAACAGAATAATGACAATCTTCTTCTGAAATATCAAGAATTAGTATCTTCTAAAAACACTACACCAAATTCAATACATATTGAGAATACATCTTCTCAAGATTTGGATCTTAGTAAAGAGAATGATCTTCTCAAAACTAAGAATGTAGAATTGCATACTCAAATATCCCAAATGGATAAAAGTATTTCATCACTAAAGATGAAATACGATGAGATGTCATCCAATGTTAATAAATTTAACAAAGGAAAGACAAATCTCGTTGATTTGCTAAAAATTCAATATCCAGCAAATCATAGACAAGGATTGGGATATTCACATAGGGATGCACCCAAGTCTTGTAACACATATTCATCTTGTGGAAAAACAATATTTGTTAAACCACAAAAGAAGAATCATGCATTCATTTACACGAAGAAAGTAAACATTCCACTTCTTCTTCCCAAAGAAATGTTATTAACATTCCAAAACCATCTCCTAGGAAACCTACTACAATTAGTATATGGGTTCCTAAGATTCATGTTTAAAAGATAGAAATGATTATATCTCTCATTATAAACATTCTATTGTTCATTCTAGTAATTATATTAGAAAGCCAAATTCCAATTGGGTTTGGCTTCCTAAAATCTAATCCCAAGGACCCTCAAACAAAGGGTACCAATGCTTAATATTTTATCTTTCAGGTACCTAGGAAGGAAAGATGAATTTTGGATAGTGGATGTTCAAAAGATATGACGGGAAATGTCAACTTGCTTTCAACCGTTAAATATAAAGATGGAGGCACAGTTACCTTTGGTGACAATAACAAAGGCAAAATCATATGCACTGGAACAGTTGGAAATACAAATCAGCCTATCATTGAGAATGTTCTCCTGGTTGACGGTTTGAAACACAATTTACTTTCCATTAGTCAATTATGTGATAAAAATTACAAAATAGTATTTGAACAAAATGATTGCATCATTTATGATTCTGATATGTCATCTATTTTATTCCGTGGTAAGCGTAAGAATAACATTTATATCTTATGCATGTCTGTTACCACTCACAATCATTGTTTAATGATTACATCAGATGATACACTTTTATGGCATAAACGTTTTGGACACACTAATTTCAAAAACCTAGCACATATTTCAAAACAAAAGTTAGTAAATGGAATGCCAAATATTTCTTTCAAACACAAACATTTTTGTGATGCTTGTCAACAAGGAAAAATGCACAAATCTTCTTTTAAATCAAAGGACATTATCTCAACAAAGAGACCGTTAGAACTCCTACACTTGGATTTGTTTGGTCCTTTAAGAGTAGCCTCTTTGAATAAAAGTAGATATGCATGTGTCATTGTTGATGATTATTCAAGATACACTTGGGTTATATTCTTACAAAATAAGAATGATGCTTTTGAAGAATTTTCAATATTTTGTAAAAAGATACAAAAAATCAAATCCTCTAACATTATCACTATTCGTAGTGATCATGTGGGAGAATTTGAAAATGAATCTTTTACCAAGTTTTGTAATGAAAATGGCATTACTCACAATATTTCTTTTTCTCATGCTCCTCCTTAGAATGGAGTAGTAGAAAGGAAAAATAGAACTTTACAAAAATGTGCGAGAACAATGCTTTGTGATAGTAAATTACCAAAATATTTTTGGGCTGAAGCTGTCGCAATTGCTTGCTACATTATGAATAAAGTTCTTATAAGGCCATTGCTTAATAAAACTTGTTTTGAATTATTCTTTAATCACATTCCTCGTGTATCATATTTTAAAGTGTTTGGATGTAAATGTTTCATTCTTAATACTAAAGATACATTTGACAAATTTGATTCAAAATCTGATAAAGTTATTTTTGTTGGATACTCAACACGTAGCAAAGCCTACAAAGTATATAAGAAAAGAACTTCAACAATTGAAGAATCACTACATGTCACATTTGATGTCATCTAATTCTCCCATTATTGATGATGAAGAGAATATATTACCTTTATCTAATTCTTTAGATAATATTAAACTTGATGACATTGATGCTACTAATCCCTCTGTTGAGTCTATTTCAGATAATGCGGATCTTCCTAAGGCATTTGCACAAGTTCCAAATCATCCATCAGAGTTAATCATTGGAGATATTACAGACGGAGTAAGAACTCGTCGTCAAATAGAACAAATGGTGCATTGTGCTTTCCTTTCATCCATTGAACCAAAGAACATCAAAGATGCATGTGAAGACAATTCATGGATTATTGCGATGTAGGAAGAACTCAATCAATTTCAACGGAATGATGTTTGAGAATTAGTTCCCAGACCATCAGATCATTCAATTATTGGTACCAAGTGGGTGTTCAAAAATAAATTGGATGAATCTGGTCAGGTAATTAGAAACAAGGCACGATTGGTTGCACAAGGTTATAATCAAGAAGACGGTATTGATTATGATGAAACCTATGCACCAGTTGCACGTCTTGAATCTATTAGGATGCTATTATCATTTGCATGTTTTAAAGATTTTAAGTTATTTCAAATGGATGTCAAAAGCGCTTTTCTAAATGGTTTTCTTAAAGAAGAAGTTTATGTTGAACAACCTCCTGGTTTTATTCATGAAAATTTAGAAAATCATGTTTTCAAATTGAGAAAAGCTTTATGTGGTCTCAAACAAGCACCTCGTGCTTGGTATGAAAGACTTAAAAGCTATCTTTTAAATTTTGGTTATTCTATTGGTAAAATAGATTCCACTTTATTTATCAAAAACATAAAATCTGACATAATCATTATTCAAATATACGTTGATGATATTATTTTTGGTTATACTAATGAATCTCTTTGTCAAGATTTTTCTAAAATTATGCAGAAAGAATTTGAGATGAGTCACATGGGTGAACTCAATTACTTCCTCGGTCTTCAAATCAGACAAATGAAGGAGGAATCTTCATTCACCAAAGCAAGTATTCTAAAGAACTCATCAAACGTTTTGGTTCAGAAAGCTCTGCAGAAAAACGTATTCCAATGAGTACATCTACTTCTCTCGACAAAGATTTAAATGGTAACGATATGAGTAAATATACTGTCATTCAACTAATGGGTACCTTAATGTCTTATGAGGTACGCAAGGACAGTAAACTAAAGCTACAGGACAAGATGAAGTCTTACTTGAAGCAAGACGAGCCAAAGAAAAAGGCGATTGCATTCAAGGCCGCTCCATCTACATCTACATCTACCGATGATGAAGACTCGGAAGACGAGTTGGACTTGGAATCCATTGCCCTCATGGCAAAGAAGTTCAACCGATTCTTCCGAAAAGGTAATTTCAAGAATAAATCAAAGTTTAGTTCTTCTAACGCCTCCGCTCCTTTGTGCTTTAATTGCAACAAGCCAGGACACATGAAAGCGGATTGTCCTCAAAATAAGCAAAAGGAGAAATGGAAGTCAAAGTTCGACAAGTCAAAGAAGTACAAGAAAGGGTACAAGAAAGGGCTTGTCGGGACATTCACCAACTCCGACGAAGACTCCTCAAGTGGAGAGTCGGACGATGAACAAGTGGAGCAAGCATACATGTGCTTCATGGCTAGAGAGGAACATGATCAAGAATCCTCCTCCGATGATAGCGAGGATGAAGGTGATGAGGTAACTATGGATGACCTTAGATTAGCTAACGAGCAAATTTGGTCTAAATATTCTAAATTAGTAAATAGATATACTAAGGCCAAAGATGAGTTAACTAGTATTCAAACCTCACCTAAGCCTATCATCATCAACAACGACACCGTTGTTGAAAGTTTGAGAAATGGGATTGTAAATCTCAAATCTCAACTTGAGCATGTTCATATTGAGGAATCGGATGAACATGAGATAGCGGATTTGATTTCTCGAAACTCAACTTTGAGTATTGAGAATGAGAATCTCAAATCTCGTGTTTGTGTACTCACATCGCAAGTGTCCACTTTGGATGCTTCTATACTTTCTCTCACCGAGAAGTATGAGTCCACATTAGGCCGGATTAATAAATTCAATAAAGGTAAGGACCATTTGGATAATATCCTAAATGACTTACTTCCGGCCAATCATCGCATTGGCTTGGGGTATAAGATGGGAAATTCATCCAAATCGTCTACCACCTTTGTTAGGCCAACTTCCGATGCCTCAACGAGTGGGAGCAAACACCCCATTGGTAGTTCATCTACCAATGGTGCTTCCACCTCGTACACATCCCCATTTGGAAAGAAACCCACTTTGGGTGGACCTCCAAAGAAGGGTCATGTTTTTATGTACACCAATACCATGCCACGTAGGAAAACACATCCTACTCCACATGTTCACACATATGATGATTTTTATGCACCACATCCTCAGGCACATGCACACCATGTGAGACACACTCACGCACGTGTTCCTCCACATGCATATGTTCATCCACATCACTATCATATGAACAATTATCATCATGCACCATTTCATCATGTGCCATATGCCTATCCACGACATGCATCACGTTGAAATCAACAACGTATGCATGCTCCCAATAGGAATAGGGCTCCCAAAATATTCACTATTTGGGGCCCGAAGAACACTAATATGCATAAAAAACAAGCATACATGAATTCCTATTTTATGAATGTCGTGCATAATGATGATTACGTTGGGAAGTCTAAGTCCAATTTGACTTGGCTTCCAAAGGTCTAATCTTTTAGGACCCAATGACCTTGGGTACCATGGAATGATATTTCTATCTTTAGGTACCCAAGAAAAAGAAATAGAGCAACAAATCCAAATTTAGCTCCAAGAATAATTGGATACTCGATAGCGGGTGTTCAAAACACATGACGGGTGATGCTCAATTGCTCTCCAGAGTGGTGCCCATTGCAAATGGAAACCGAGTCGTCTTTGGAGGCAACGAGAGCGGAACCATCATAGGTGTTGGTAAATTTGGTAATCCTTCTAAACCACTAATAAGTGATGTTTACCTTGTTAAAGGATTAAACCACAATCTTATTTCAATAAGCCAACTTTGTGACAAAGGTTACAAAGTTAACTTTGCGAAAGGAATGTGTCATATTTTAAGAAAAGATAATAATGATGTGTTATTTTCTGGCACACGCCATAAGGATATATATATCCTAGATATCCCCAAATCACATGAACAATGTCTCATTGCCAACACAAGTGAACAACACTTATGGCATCGACGTTTTGGTCATGTGAACTTTGGAACACTTTTTAAGCTTTCCAAGTTAAATTCTATTAAAGGAATTCCTAAGCTTGTCTTTCAAAAGAAAAGCTTTTGTGACTCGTGTCAACGAGGCAAGCTTCCAAAATCGTCATTTAAACCTAAGAAAAGCATTTCATCTAAGTGGCCTCTAGAGTTATTACATCTAGATCTTTTTGGGCCAACTAGAGTTGCTTCATTAGGAAATGCACGATATAGACTTGTCATCATTGATGACTTTTCTAGATTTACTTGGGTATTCTCATTAAGTAATAAAAATGATGCTTTTGAAAACTTCACAATATTTGTTAAGAAAGTATAAAATCTCATTGGAACCACCATTGTCACTATTCGTAGTGATCATGGAGGGGAATTTGAGAATGAGTCTTTCTCAAATTTTTGTGATAAAGTTGGTATTACTCACACCTTTTCCTTCCCTCGCGCACCTCCTCAAAATGGTGTTGTTGAGAGAAAGAATATGACGCTAGTGGAATGTGCTCGCACTATGCTTGATGATAGCCAACTTGGCCATCAATTTTGGGCGGAAGCGGTACATACCGCTTGCTATGTGTTTAATAGAATACTTTTGAGGCCCGGCACCAAACATACTTGTTATGAATTGTTGTTTGGTAGATTGCCTCAAGTTAAACATTTTCGAGTTTTCGGTGCAAAATGTTTTATTAAAAACACATTTGGAAGTTTGGACAAATTTGATCCAAGATCCGATGAGGGGATATTTGTTGGATATTCCTCCTGTAGCAAAGCCTACCGGATATACACCAAAAGAACCTCAACGATCGAGGAATCACTTCATGTTTCTTTCAATACAATTTTGTCCCGTCTAGAATTACTAATGATGATGACTCCATGGATGTTTTATGTGATTCTATTGGTAATTCTAATTCTATTGATTCTAATGATACTAACCCTACTAATAAGTCTTTTGAGAATGTTCCTATTGATCAGGGAGTTCCCAAATGGCTTCATACAGTTTGTGACCATCTCCATGAGCAAGTCATTGGCAACATCCTTGATAGTGTCAAGACGCGATCTCAAGTCAACTACTTCGCTCATTGTGCCTTTGCCTCCTCAATAGAGCCAAAGAATATTAACGAAGCGTGTGAAGATAGTGCTTGGATCCTAGCCATGGAGGAGGAACTCATTCAATTTGAGAGGAATGAGGTTTGGGAGCTTGTTCCATTGCCTAACCACATCGTTATAGGAACGAAGTGGATTTTCAAGAACAAGACCGACGAGAACCAAATCGTCGTCCGGAACAAAGCTCGGTTAGTAGCTCAAGGCTATCGGCAAGAGGAAAGTATAGATTTCGAAGAATCCTTTGCTCCGGTAGCTAGATTAGAATCTATTAGGCTATTGTTATCTTTTGCATGCCATAAAGATTTTAAACTCTTTCAAATGGATGTAAAAAGTGCGTTTTAAACGGAGATGTTGTTGAGGAAGTTTATGTTTCTCAACCTCCGGGTTTTATAAATGAAAAATTTCCAAATCATGTTTTCAAACTTAAGAAAGCACTTTATGGTTTGAGACAAGATCCTCGAGCTTGGTATGACTGCCTAAAGAACTTTCTTTTGGATTTGGGTTTTAAAATGGGTGAAGTTGATTCTACTTTATTTGTTAAGTATTCGAACATGATATTATTTTAGTTCAAATTTACGTTGATGATATCATTTTCGGTGCTACTAACTTCACTCTTTGCGAAGAGTTTTCTAATGTTATGAAGGATCAATTTGAGATGAGCCACATGGGTGAGCTCAAATATTTCTTAGGTCTCCAAATTCGCCAAATGAACGATGCAATCTTTATCCACCAAACCAAGTACACGGTGGAGTTGCTAAAGCGATTTGGAATGGAGAATGCCTCAGGCAAGAAGACTCCAATGAGCACTACTACACATCTTGATAAAGATACGGGCGGTAAAGATGTAGACATTCGTCTATAACGAGGTATGATAGGTAGTTTATTATATCTTACTGCTAGTAGGCCTGATATTATGTTTGTTGTATGTGTATGTGCTCGTTATCAGTCTCAACCTAAGGAATCTCACTTAGTAGCGGTAAAATGTATTTTCCGTTATTTAAGTTACACACTCGACTTTGGATTACTTTATCCAAAGTCTAGCACATATGAGTTAATCTCATATAGTGACGCAGATTATGCGGGATGCAAATCCGACAGGAAAAGTACTAGTGGCACTTGCCATTTTATAGGAAATTCTCTTGTCTCTTGGTTTCCCAAGAAGCAGAATTCCGTATCACTTTTAACCACCGAGGCGGAATATGTTGCCGCCGGCGCTGCGTGTGCTCAGGTTCTTTGGATGCGACACACTCTTAAAGACTTTGGTATAAACTGTGATACTTGCCCTATCATGGTGGACAACCAAAGTGCAATATGTCTATCCAAGAATCCGGTACACCATGCCCGTTCTAAACACATAGATGTTCGACACCATTTCCTTGATGATCATGTTGCTAAAAAGGACATCATTTTAGTGTATGTTGAAACCCAGAAGCAAATCACCGATATTTTCACGAAACCACTCAAGGAAGACTCCTTTGTGCGGTTACGTCGAGAATTGGGGATTATGGGTGAATCCGAGATTTAGGATTCATTTTTTCAATAATCTTGCATGATAATAATTTTCGTTATATTTGCTCTTTTTAGATTTGTTGGGATTTTCTGGATTTTTGGTTGAATTTTCGGAATTATGCTCGAAATATTCATGAACGTCGTATTTAAGATTTTCGATGTTTTATGGGTTAGTATAATGATGTATGAGAGTATTTCGATGTTTCGTTCAAGTGCGATTAGGAGAGAACTCAAAATTTCTAAATTTCAAATTTTTGGACTCTCTTAGTCGGTCCAAGTTCATTGGCCGACCGACTAGATTGTGTTCTAGTCGGTCAGTGAATGAACTCAGACCGACTAACTCATGCTCAAAATTTGGCTTCAGTTACTGTTTGCACTTAGTCGGTTCATGTTCATTGGCCGACCGACTAGATTGCAATCTAGTCAGTCAGCACTTGAACTGTGACCGACTAAATGCGTCAGGGGCTGTTGCATCTTTTGGTCTCCTAGTCGACTTAATATCCTCTGCACCGATTAGATCTTTTTCTAATCGGTGCGAATTCCTCCAACCCCCCCCGAAAACCCTTCGTCTCCCTCACTCTCCTCCGCCGTTTGCCGCGTTTTTTGACCATCTCCGGCCGTTGATCTCCCTCTCTCCTCCACCTAGGGTAAAACTCTATCTTCTCTCTGCATTTTAGGGTTTCATTCTAGGTCTATATTCGATTTCCGTCGGCTTAGGGTTTCGACCTAGGTTTTCTTCGATTTCGTTTGTGTCGATCTCGTGCGTTTGTGCGTTGTCTCATCTCGATTATAGCGAAGAAACGTATACCCATCCGTCCATCTAGTCTGTCTCCTATGACTGTCGAGTCTCCTCCTACGGACCCCCCTCAAACCAAACGCCATGCCAAATCGACCCATCCATCTTCCTCCTCACCTCCTCTTAAGAAGAAGAGGACGACGACTGCTAAGCCTAGAGCCCGATCGTCTTCGCAGCCCAAGTCTAAGCCTACTTCATTTCGTGCTCCCACTCCTCCCGCTTCTGACTCCGACGAGGAATATATTCCTGAGTCCGAGCCTATCGATAGGGCTCCTACTCCTACTCCTTTTTCTAGCACTCGTCCGTCTAAGGGGAAGGCTCCCATGCCTTTGGACGGTGTCGATATATCGTTGTGTCGCGATGACCCATTGTGTCTCGCGGCTTACAACCGTATTGAGCACTGTCCATTGATATTGGAGCACTTCGTTCAGTTCTCCGATTTTCCACATCTCGCCGATCTTCTTTCCTACAACGGCCTACTTGACTATCTTCGCCATGACCCCAAGGCGAACCCTTACCTGTACCCCCGTCTCGTCAAATTATTCTTCGCGAATCGTGTCCGGGGTCAGTATGACGACACTCACTCCATTGAGACGACTGTCTTGGGGACACCTATTGTCCTCACGACAGAAATCTTAGGGGAGTTGATAGGTGTGTCATCCTCTGGCCTTCTTCCAGCTGATATCTCTGTGGATGATATTTCTGATCTTGACCAGACCATGCTTGCCGAAATGTTTCATGTCATCCCTCCAGCCATGATTGGCGTCCCCTCAAAATCATTTAAGCCGAATGCTTGGGTCTTGAATCTTATCTTGAAGTCGTGCCTCCTTCTGAAGTATGGCTCATCTAGCTTACCCTCCCAGCCATTTCTTAAGCTGATCTACGCTCTTTTCTTGGGGAGCGAGATCAATTGGACACGGATTATTCTTGACAAGATGGATTCCTTTGAGTGCATAAGGAAATCCACCAAGTCTGCTCACATTCCATATCCGTGCCTATTGACTCTCTTTTTTCGTCACTTCAGAGTCCCTCTCCCTCCCGATGACCAGCGTGCTCTTGGTCCTCCCCTGAACGCGACGGCCGTCAAGAAGTCTCTTGCGGCACTTCGTCCCGTTCAGAGGACGACCCCTTCAGCTTCAGCTCCACCTCCTGCTCCTACTCTTGCTGAGTTTGCCATTTCCTTGAGATGTGTTGAGTCTCGTGTTTCTCGTTCTGAGGAGATGCTATCTCGCATCTGCTCTCACTTGGGCATTGAGATTTCTCCGTCAGTTTCTGACGATGAGGAGATGGATGAGGCTGAGCTCCAGGAGCTTGTTGGATCTCCTGTTCATTCGTCTGCTGCTGCTGCTTCTGCTGGTGCTCCCGAGAGCACACCTACTGCCACCATTCCTTCGGTGGATGTTTCTGCTGGTGTTCCCGAGACCACTCCTGCTGCGACTCTCCCTTCTGTGGACACTCCAGTCGACCCAGTGACCACCACCCCTTCTGCAGAGCCTACTGCTGCTGCTGATCCTCCCTCCGCCTCCTGAGCTTGCGTTGGAGGACTCTCCCATATGCACTTTGGATGATATATTTAGTCGTGAGAGAGTGGGGTAGGATAGTTGGTGGTTATGGATTTTTGATATTTTTGGATGTTTTTATGATGTATTTTGATGTATACATGTTTTGTGATACTCCGATATATGTTGTGAGATATGTTGTATGATGTGTCCCGATCTGAGGATCGTTTATGGTATTGTTGGCAGATGTATACTTTTGATGTATCCATGTTCTTATATATATATATATATATATATATATATATATATATATATATATATATATATATATATATTATATATATATATATATATATATATATATATATATATATATATATATATATATATATATATATATATATATATATAATGAGTGAATCTCAGAGGGGTGAGCATGGCGATTCTGGAGTCCCTCCTAGGGTTGTGAAGACGGCGGCAAATACTGGTGATGGCATCTCTAATACAACTGGAGATTCCTTAGGTGATGATCAATGGCACGTTGTGATGAGGAGAAAGGAATCTGGTCGTCGGTCCCATGGTCAAGAGCGAACCCACCCTCAGGCGTTCAAGCATCGGCACTTGCTCTCTCTTTCCTCTATCCTATATATACTTGAAGGGCTTCTTGCTAAGCATTCAAGGCTGATATTAATTGAAGTTTAGAGAATCAAAGAGAAGCATTTATTCTCATTTTCCAAGCTCATTCATTTCTCAAGAATCTCTCCCTCACTCTTATTCCTCAAGAGAGATTCATTGATTGTGAGCCATTCAAGCCAAGAGCTTGATCCAAGGTCACCAACTCCTCCCTAGGCTTCTATTGCTGGTCAACTTCTTGGAGCTAGGGTTTGGTGCCTTCTTCTCCTCCAAAACACTCCTTGCCCTAAAATCGTAAGTTTACTCAAGGCATAGGATTTTGTTGGTAAGCATTTCTTATTTCATTTACATTGCTATTGTAAGTTTTACTCTCGGTTGTGAGAGTTGTGTGTGATCCCGGTTTGTGGGAGTCACATTTTCATTTGTGTATGATTTGATCTTGTAGAGGTTTTCTACAAGTATTTCTTAGTGCAAATTTGAGTTAGAGGTTTCTAACTCAAGTATCCAGAGGGGATCCGGGTGTTTGGGACGTAGGATCACCGGGAACAAGTCGGAGAGACTTGGGTGGATCCGAACCCGTTATATCGTTTGTTTGCAATTGTATTTTATTGTTGTCACATTTTCATTTCCGCATTGTTGGTTGAGTTTGCAAGATAATTAGGAATTATCTTCTTAATTATTTTAAAGTACTATTCACCCCCCATCTAGTACTTGTGCAGTAGCTATCAGGGCATTACATGCTTGCTGCATGATATGAAGGATAACCTCAACTATTCAATTTTTTTAACAAGCAATGATCTCCTGCACTTGCAACCGAATTTTAAGGCTCATATAATGCATGTCTGCTTCAATACATTTCGCTTATAGACAAGCAGCTTCGCAATTTTGTTCCATTCACTAAAGGATATTACTTCCATTCGCATGTTATACTCAATTGCCTACATATTTTTTTCTTTCCTACAAGTTATAATAGGTTGGTCCACACCTCAAAATGTATCTGCCCTATTGTGTCGTCTTTCAAACTTTTTGCCACACTAATAATTGATTACTGGTTTCTTTATTATTCACTATTCTACTGAAGTCCGTGGCTCTGTAACGACCACTTTTTGTTGTACTTTGTTCATGCACCTGCATCGACCAAAGAAAACAGCCCAAATCCCCCGCACCGACCGCCGAAACCCCCCGCTCATCCGCTCCGCCCGCTTCGCATAGCCGCCCGTTGCAACCCCCCGCATCGCCCCGCTCCGACCGAGAGATCCCCTTGGTCAGACCGAGGCCCCCGCCCGCATCACGCCCGCTCCGCACCCCGCTCAGCGCCCGCTCCGTTCGCCCGCATCGTTCCGTGCCCGACCGAAGCAACCGCCTGCTCACGCCCGCTCCCCGCTTCGTTGCAACGTTGCAACGCACCCGCCAAGCGCCCGACCGGCGCTGTCCCCTGCTCCGACTGAAGCAAGCCCCCGCACCAAGCACACCCCCGCTCCGCTGCACACCCTAAGCGCTGCAACCCTGCTCCCCTAGTGCCTGACCGACGGATCTCCCCGCACCAAGCGTGTCTGATCGAGAGCCAAACGCCGCAACCCCGCACCCGTCGCACCACTTGCCACCGTGGGCCCCTCAAGTTCTCTAGAGGTATTATGGGTCCCCTATTGGTCCCTAGGACTACTGTGGGCCCCACCTAGGAGCTTTCTCTTTGACGATTTGTCGTGTACGACGTTGCGACCCGTCGTTGCACGTGCTAGCTTTGGAATCTGGATTTGTTGCTCCGGTTACTGCTCTGAACTTTCCAGCGAGGAATCTATATTGGAATCAGGACTTGGAGCACGTTCTCTTATTCCCACCCCTGGCGTTGCTACCTGACGCCAGTGTAGCTTTCGCGTCGTGTTGAGGTAACGCTTTGCACCCTTAGGACCCCCAACCTATTGCCTGTTAATCAAGACTAAAATTGATGTTTTAAAATGTTTTAAATGTTTTAAATTCACTAATCAAGATTAATAATATGGACTTTAGGCCGGTGGACTTGTGCACGTAGGTTAATTGTGACTTTGGACTCGTTGGACGGTGTGCTCAGACGTTGTACTTGCAGGCAAGTGAAACTTGCCAACTCTTGTGTAGGGCCATGTTTTTAGGCCACTTCCTTGTTTTTAGCGTAAAAGAGACTGGACAATGAAATGATAGCTGACTAGACGCAACTTTAGGGTCTATCTTGACCACGAAGCTAGATCCGTCACCCTGCCATGTCATGCATGCATTGATATCTGTCACGTTTAAATTCCTTAACTGTACGCACTTTTAACTGCCATGCATTGCATTCTACATGTCATCCAAGTTGATTGTTGCATTCGTAGCACACGCTACAATACTTGTACTTGTACTTCCTTGTCCGGCTAGGTGCACCCCTAGGCCATCATGTTAAAACACTTCCTGGCTCGTGATCCAAAAGCGGGCCTCATGTGTTGGTCAAAAGCCAATGCCCGATACACGTGGAGGGGTAGGGATAAACGATCACTTGAGCTTAGGAGTTGGCCCGTTCAGCCACTCTAGCCAAAAGGCGGAATCTCTGTGCACGAGGTGCTTACTTTACTTGTCTTGTACTAGTGAGTGTTACTTGTATAACTTGTCATCCATGCCATGTTTAAATGCCATGCTCGTACTTTACTTTACTTTACTTTACTTGTCGCACTCATACTTTAAACTGCCATGTCATTGCATTCATGCTAGAACTGCTAGGTTGCTTTGCCTACTTTTAGTTTCCTTGCACAAGTCTCTTGTAGACTTGCTGACATGTGCCCCTTGCTCTTTTGGGTGTCACATGTTAGACCTTGAGCCAGAGACCGTTGCTGAGTACGTGGTGTTTTGCTGACGCTGAGCCTGAGTTCATGTTTGCCCAGGAGGAGTTTTGTGGACACCGGTGACCATTCTTTGAGTCTTTGCTGAGCTTCCTTTTGTTTTAGGCCAACTGTTAGTTGTCGGTGCATGGCACCTATACTTTGTACTTTGTACTTTTGTTGGCCATGTTTGGGCCTTAAGACTCTTTTTCTTTTTAGCCTGGTGGCTTTTTCTGTGATGTTGAAACTTATTTTATGGATATTCTGAGATGTCTCTTTTGTCTCATTTCATTATTATTATCTTTGTTTCGTTTCACGTTGCAAGAACCTGCTATTTAAAGTTGATTGACGCTTATCGGACTTGCAGCTTCGTAGCTTCAAGTCTGAGCGGACCTTCTCACGCTTTGCCTCCATATTTTTGGGAAGCGGGACGTGACAGGTTTTGTTGGTGGCCCATGCAGGTCCAGTCTTGCAATTGCGAATTAACGGAAAAACGATAATAACGGAATGTCCATTAAATAAATTGCAACATCCGAGTCATAAGCCCTGAGTCTAGTCGTTTTCTTATGACACTAGGTGGTAAGAAGACTTAGTTAGACGTCTGTGCTTGCTAGTTAGAGGCCCCTGATTGATAGTTAGACTCCCTTCTAGCAATTGACTTGATCGTCGTAGGAGTTACCTTAGTGGTCCTTGTCTACCCCTGACCATAGTAGACTTCTAGAATTCCTTCAGTCGTTCGCTTGGGTTCATCGATTTCGGACCAAGCTGAACGCATTTCATTACCGTCTAGCTCCTTAAAATGTCTTAGCGCTTAGTTCTTAATCTTTAGTTGGTCGAATGTAAGAGTTTCCCGTAGATTTTCCTGGTTCATATCCTAGGCGTATGTATGTATGATCATCCGACCAATTTCCTTGCCTCGATTCACGAGATCGCCTCATGACGATCGTCGTCAATCTTCGAATCTCTCCGTTACAAGTCTTGAATCTTCTGAAAGTATTTTTCGATTTCCTCTTCCCCTAAGTATAAATTTGTTCAAAATCTTAATGTATTATTTATGCTTCATACTCCTTCGTTGACTTAAATTCTTAAAATTTTTGTAGAAATTTTGAATACTAGCTTATGGTATTTCCCCAGCCTACATTTTTGTACCTATGAAAATACATTTTCCTTTCTTATTATGCCATTCAAACGACACATCACACTTCCTTTTAATATACTTTTCAAGTCACCTGGGATTTTAGCTTTCGGCCATTCGATGTTATGCTCATCGTTTTCCCTGTTTCAGATTTTTGTAAAACTACTGTTTCATAACCACCTCCTGATTTAGACCCTCCATAATTTGGTTTCAAAGCTTTACTATCAATTTTGATAATTCTACTACTAAGTTATTATTATCTTTCCGCTCACCATACATACTTTTAGAATAATTTCTAGACTAAATTGAATTTCTATTATTTTTTTTATATCCGTGCCAGGCTCGTTGTGCTCGTATGCTAAGAGCTTTGTGTAAACCAGTTTTATTTTTGGCACAACCTGGTTCCTCTAAAAGTAGTTCCAATATTGATCATTTTAAATTTTCTTTCCCTGGCTTAAAGAATTTGAAAGCGTTTAAAACGAGCTTCAATTCTTCAGTTACTTTAATTTCATTCCTTGAATTTCCAAAATTTTTGCCAAAATTATATTAAATTACTGCCGTATAATATTTTCTAAAAACTACGTCCTTAATGTTCGTGTGAATGATTTACTTCCTTTTATAATGACTTTCTATAAACCATTTTCTCTTATTATGTTTATTCGACTCAAACTTATTTTGAACAACTCGTTTTATCGACCTCCAAATATTTTTATACAGACGAGGATTCCAACTTTTGAAGTACAACAGTTTTCAATTTCGCGTATTTTATCTTATGTTACTTCATTTCTCAATTCTATATAAGTATCACTACATCTCCATTCCCTCTACCTAAACATTCACCAGTGAATCACTGTTTCACCTAACCAAGCTGTCTCCTTGTATTCGTCCTATCTGAACTCGTGCTTATCGATCCTTCTCTCGTCACGCTTTCGACCTCGACCTCCCTTTATCGCTTAGGCTTTAGTGCCCGTCAATGTCTGTGTCAACTCTAAGTTGTTAGTAGGCCCCTGGACCTTGTGATGTAGTCGTAGTGCACGTACCTAAGTTGTGTACGTGGGCTTGAATGAGTATACCCCCCATAGTATATTGATGCTTGCCTATTGTGTGATATATATATATATATATATATATATATATATATATATATATATATATATATATATATATATATATATATATATATATATATATATATATATAATCGGAGTTATTCGTGATATTATGAGATTGTTTGTGTGTTAGTATTTATAGATTTGTGTGTGGTTAGCTATACCATACTAGGGATGCATGTGTATATAAGAGTTAGTGTTGGAATATCTAATGGAGTGTATGTAGTTAGAGATACTTGTAATGGTTGAAATAAAATGATTGGTAAAGCTATGTGTATGATAGGTGTGATAATAATAGGTGTATGTATAGTTAAGTGAGTAGGCCTACTATATGACCTGTATGTTAGTACGTGTGAGTAAGTGCTCGTACGTAGATATGTATTGTTCTTAGACGTAAGTAGTTATGTTTTGTTGCATGAGTATATAGGTGGTATACATATGGTAGTAGGATTATAATTTTGATTGGTATTGTTTGCTTTTACGGGATGTTGTGTGCGTGCATACCGTGAGGTATACACGATTATTGCACATCTTAACTATGTATGTATAGGTGTTGGTATACTAATTATAGGTAGTAGACTATGGTGTGAATATATATGTTACATGTGTGTGACTATACGATGAATGCGAATGTATTTGGGAGTGTATTATAATTATACGTGTGCTGATGTCTGTATTATTATTATGGTATATAGAGTGATTGAACTATGTGGGCGTTACTTGACTAAATAGTAAGTGTGATTTACTTATGGAATGTATATGGCTGTATTGGTAGACATATATATATTGGAGTGGTACTGGTATATGTATAAATGCCGTGTTACGTATATAGAATATTCTGATATGTGTATTGAGTCTCCCTCAAGCTTGAGTGGGTATACTCTAAGTATATTATGATGTGTGTCTGTAGTTTGAATACATCGATGTTTGATGTACGTATAGTGATAGTATTGTTTGTGCCTGGTTGTGCTAGGCACATGCTTGTGGGTCGATATACCAGTATATAGTTATAGGTGTTGGTCTTGAGGTATAGTTATTTACTAAGGACTTGTCTGTATGAGCGTATGTGTGCTAGCTAAACTAGGTGTGTAGATGTACGGGATATATGATGGTATGATTGGTGTATGTAAATGAAATGTTAGCGTGTATGGGTGTGCACCATGCACGGGTAAGTATGTGCTTAGTCATAGGTATTGATGACTATGGTATATGTGGCATGTCGTAAATACAGTTATAGGACCGTATGTGATGTGAATATATGGTGAACTATTTGCATGCATTTGAATGACTATATATTATGAAACTATAGTAGTGGTGAATGTATACTAGATATAGTGAAACTTGATTAATAATGGTATGGTGTGACTAAATGAGTTGATGTGTTTGGTGTTGGATGTACACTAGGAAATATTAGGGAGTCGTACACCCATGTTGGTTTTGTGCATAGGTAGTTATCTATACGTAGAGTAATGATTGTATTTGCTAAGTGTGAGACTATCCTTATTTGAGTATCTGAACTATTGTTTTGTGCTAGGAAGGTAGTAGTTATATAAGGGATGTACGTATATGTATATGATTGAGCACATGTAATGACTATACCTGGTTTGAATTGTAATGTGACATGATTGAGGTAGTTACTAGAACGACTAGATATGTTAGAAAGTCTGAGGACGGACTTTATTCTTAGGTGGGGAGGATGTAACGACCACTTTTCGTTGTACTTTGTTCGTGCACGTGCTTTTGACCGTACACGTGTTTATTTTAGACTTCATTTGTTTGTGAACACTTTCGTGTGATATGCCGTTGTGAACGTATCTGAGAGTAGTAAATAGTGGCACTATTTTGGAACGACATTTCTCGAGTCGTTTTCCCACAATTTAAACTTATTCGATGAGACATGGCGATTTTCACTTTTGACAGGAGATGTTTCTATTTTTAGCTTCGTCGTCTGACGTCGAAATTGAGATCCATCTTCTTAGTTAGCTTTCTTTCGTCACCACGATCACCATGATATTTATTTTATAATTTTTGGAGCTCATTTGACCTACTTTATATTTTTAACAAGGTTTAAAATATTTTTAAAAGCTACGTTTTAAATTAATTTCGGCCAAATAAAATTTATTTGAGTTTAAACCATTTTAAATAATTTTTGAGCCGAATTCCAGCTCATTTGGGCCGCACCCAAGCCTTGGGTGAGTTGGAGAGGGTGAGATTTGAATTTTAAATTATTTTAAACTCCTAATCCCATTAGGATTAGCCCTAGACCAAGTCAACCCATCTACACTATATAAACAACCCCTAGGAAGACCAATTTTCGCAAGAAAATAACCCTAGCCGCTTCCAAAACCCAAAATTCACGTTGTGACGAATCGTCGCAACGTTGCGATGGCCGTCACCCGCACTGACCGAAGAAAACAGCCCAAATCCCCCGCACCGACCGCTGAAACCCCCCGCTCATCTGCTCCGCCCGCTTCGCACAGCCGCCCGTTGCAACCCCCCGCATCGCCCCGCTCCGACCGAGAGATCCCCTCGGTCAGACCGAGGCCCCCGCCCGCATCATGCCCGCTCCGCACCCCGCTCAGCGCCCGCTCCGTTCGCCCGCATCGCTCCGTGCCCGACCGAAGCAACCACCCACTCATGCCCGCTACCCGCTTCGTTGCAACGTTGCAACGCACCCGCCAAGCGCCCGACCGGCGCTGTCCCCCGCTCCGACCGAAGCAAGCCCCCGCACCAAGCACACCCCCGCTCCGCTGCACACCCCAAGTGCTGCAACCCCGCTCCCCTAGTGCCCGACTGACGGATCTCCCCGCACAAAGCGTGTCTGACCGAGAGCCAAACGTCGCAACCCCGCACCTGTCGCACCACTTGCCACAGTGGGCCCCCCAAGTTCTCCAGAGGTATTATGGGTCCCCTATTGGTCCCTAGGACTACTGTGGGCCCCACCTAGGAGCTTTCTCTTCGACGATTTTCCGTGTACGACGTTGCGACCCGTCGTAGCCCGTCGTCGCACGTGCTAGCTTTGGAATCTGGATTCGTTGCTTCGGTTGCTGCTCTGAACTTTCCAGCGAGGAATCTATATTGGAATCAGGACTTGGAGCGCGTTCTCTTATTCACACCCCTGGCGTCGCTACTCGACGCCAGTGTAGCTTTCGCGTCGTGTTGAGGTAACGCTTTGCACCCTTAGGACCCCCAACATATTGCCTGTTAATCAGACTAAAATTAATGTTTTAAAATGTTTTAAATGTTTTAAATTCACTAATCAAGATTAATAATATGGACTTTAGGCCGGTGGACTTGTGCACGTAGGTTAATTGTGACTTTGGACTCGTTGGACGGTGTGCTCAGACGTTGTACTTGCTGGCAAGTGAAACTTGCCAACTCTTGTGTAGGGTCACGTTTTTAGGCCACTTCCTTGTTTTTAGCGTAAAAGAGACTGGACAATGAAATGATAGCTGTCTAGACGCAACTTTAGGGTCTAGCTTGACAACGAAGCTAGATCCGTCACCCTGCCATGTCATGCATGCATTGATATCTGTCATGTTTAAATTCCTTAACTATACGCACTTTTAACTGCCATGCATTGCATTCTACATGTCATCCAAGTTGATTGTTGCATTCGTAGCACACGCTACAATACTTGTACTTGTACTTCCTTGTCCGGCTAGGTGTACCCCTAGGCCATCATGTTAAAACACTTCCTGGCTCGTGATCCAGAAGCGGGCCTCATGTGTTGGTCAAAAGCCAATGCCCGATACACGTAGAGGGGTAGGGATAAACGATCACTTGAGCTTAGGAGTTGGCCCAATCAGCCACTCTAACCAAAATGCGGAATCTCTGTGCACGAGGTGCTTACTTTACTTGTCTTGTACTAGTGAGTGTTACTTGTATAACTTGTCATCCATGCCATGTTTAAATGCCATGCTCGTACTTTACTTTACTTTACTTTACTTGTCGCACTCATACTTTAAACTGCCATGTCATTGCATTCATATAATGCTGTGAGTATGATATAATGCTAGACCGTGGAGGTATGATATAATGATGTGAGTATGATGCACTCCACGAAAATCGTGTTAATATAATCGCTCGAAATATGAAAAGGAACGAGTGTACCGAGCAAACGATGCTACTCCCAAGAAATGCTCCAAGTGTAGGGTGGCTCCCCCAACCTATATCTCCGTGATCGTCAAAAAGGATCTCCTCCAAGCTTCCTGTCGCATAAAAATATAAATCATCATTTATAATTTGAATTAATCGGGGTTGATCAAGAAAATAAGGAGATTGTAACGGCATGTTTCCGTACGTACATATTTCGTACGTATTTCCATTAGTTGATTTATTTGAATAGTTGTATCATGATTTTATTATTATTTTCTCATAGCTTGAACTCGTGATCGGATTCCTTATTCGCGATCCTTGCGACTTCACGATCACATTGGTATCTTTTTTATAACTTTTGGTTAACAATGATTGCAGCGGCGAGACCGTAATAATTCGATTATCTTAAAATTTACTTCTTCCAAATCTAATCCAAATCCTAATAAGTTTTAATATCTTGATCAGATCTAAACCGATAATCTAAAGATCTTAATTGATTATCTAAATCAAATCTTAACCCAAATTTTTTAACCAAATCGATTTCCTAATAAAATCTTCACTACTAAATCTAAATGTTTTTAACTAAATTGATCTCCCCCAATCAGATTTAAACCAAATGATCTAAAGCTTAACTAAATATCCTAACTAAATCACGTATCATATCCCCATGATTTCGTTGAAATGATTTTAACAACCCAACAACTACTCACAAAATCTTTAAGTATCTTAACTATCATATCTCTATGTATCTTAACCATCATATCCCCATATTTCCCACATCCACAACTCACGCACCCAATCCCATCTAAATCCTAACTAACCCTACATAACCCACGCTCCTGCGGTCCATGCACGCATGCGAGCCGTCCTCCCCATATCAAAATGAATCTGTCATTTTGTTACAAATAAATTATTTCATTCACAAAATCAAGGGATCCTCAGAACAACTCACGTACCCCCTAAAATCGCAACTACTCACGTCCTCTTCCCCTCCAAAAACCCATGCAAAGTCCCACATCCACACAAATTTTGACATCTTCTCCATCCTACCCTAGGGGACAACCCAAACTCGACCACCCTCACACCTCCGCTCCAGTGACCATCCCCTCCGTAGCGCCCCCTCGTGCACCCTTCCTCCTCATACGAACCCCCACGGTAAGCATCCCGAACGGCCTCCCCTTAGCCTTCGAAAAAGCCACTGCAACTTCTCAAACCTTCGACCACTGCCATCTCTGACTGCAGCCCGTCCACCGTAGCATGTGCGATTCTCACCGGTGACCACCTCCTATCCACCGCTCCAGCGAGCTCACCACCTTCTCAGCTACGTCCTCCCCTAGGTCCGCCCCGACAGCTTCCACACCAACTCCGCCAAGCCCTCCGATCATTCCACCCCTACCATAACCCAGATCGAGGCCACACAACAACTACGGCGACCTTTGAAGCCTACGATCCAAGCTCCCCAACCCTATCATCCTCCACACCGTAACCCAAGCTCCGATCTCCACCAGCACGACCTCCCCAGCCCCGTCAAACACCTCGCAACCACTGCCGACCACCATCTTGCAACCCCTGCCATCAACAGTAGCCGAAGCCCCACCGTCGTCCTATGCCCACAACCCGCAAAGCCACTGCCACCATCCCTCTTCCCACGACACCACCACTGCAACTTCGCCTGCATACCCTAAACCCACAAGCTCCGACCTCCTCGTTGTCAACCAAGCCATCGCCACCCTTCGACCCTCCTTCAACCTCCGGCGAACCCGCCTCTTCCTTCGCCATCCACCAACTCCCCGAAGCCAGCCCGCAACTCCGGTAACCATCAACCCAGCCCTCCGATCTCTCTCCCACTCGAACTCCTCCGACCACACCTCCTACTTCTACCGGCGTCACCCTCGCCTAGTGTCGCCACCCTTCCCGATCTCACCCGTATTGCCTCTCAATATCGCCGCGCGTCACCCTGCATGCGAACGGAGTAGCGAAACTATACTATTAACTGTGAGTTTTTATACATATATATCCACAGTATTTATATAAGTATATATATATATATATGATATATGATATATGTTAGTTAATATATATGTTATATAAATATATATACGTTGTAAAAATAAATAGTTAGTAATATATTAGTTTATGTATGTTAAATATGTTAATAAAAGATAAATTTTAATGAGTTTTAGCTTGATATTATCAATCCATTGACGCAGATAAATTCATGCCCCTCTTACGACCGCGTGGGCACTAAAATCGCATCGATCATGCAAGTATTTATCACCTATAAGGTTTAAGCTACACTGCTCAGATTTTGTGACGGAAATTACTAAACGTTGTTAATAACAACTTCTTATGATTTTAATCGTGCTGATAAATAATGTTCGAAGCGACTCAATGGACCCTTGTGATACGTTTTAATTAAATGTTTTGATTTGCTTTCACAGTTAATGTTGTTAATCATGATATTCACAGTGTAATGGAAACATCAGATGGTTCGGTCATTTTGCTCATATTGAATGATATACCGTTATTGGTGTTACCTTATCTCTGGTTTGTACATCCCTTATAAATTGTGATATTTGGCCCGTAGGGCATGTGCAGATTATTGGGCCCTCGGGGCATTTACGCAATATTGGGCCATGTGGCATACATTGAACGGTACGAATACACATTAACACTTATGGGTAGGGTAGTCCATTGTAGTAGAGGTCGGAATGCTGGATTTCACCCCACAGATAAATTTTACCGTTGCCTGGTTGGGGTCGGTAAGTATAGAACCACGAGTAGCTCCTGTTGGTTAGGGTGTAATTGTAGTTTCTTTCACCCTCGGATATTGGAATTGTCACTAGATTAAGAGATTGATTGATACACCACTTTACTTCTGTTGTTGCTATTATTAATTATGTAACCTTCTAACTCTCCTTACCATGCTCTTATGTACTTGCCATACTTACTACACGTTACTCTGTACACCACACTTTGTCATGCTCACTACTTTGTACACTAACGTGCCATGCTTTACTCTATTATGATCATATTGTGTTACTCATCTTCAAAGCTTTGCAAATATATACTTATATTATTATATTATCTTGTCGAGGGTCCATTTTCCTAACATTTTAAATCTTGCTAGGAAAATGGACCCTCGAGGCTGACGTATATTTCCTTGTTGTTTATCTTGTGAAATATATGTCAGGTTTTGAGACAGATTTTGAGAGGAGCATACCTTGAGGCTGAGCTAGTTTACCAAGATTACCCGGACGCTGAGATCCACTATGGAATGATGTGCTTTTCGCAACACCGCTATAATTTTAATATTTGTGTTGTATTTTATTTAGGTGTATTTCTTTTTCATGTAACTGTTTGTAATGGCCATGTTAGGCCTTATTTGTGTACATGTAATCTGGATATTGAAGTGTAATAATGAAATTCTGTGTTGTTCTGATGTTCGCATGCAAGAACCTGCCAAGCTTAATACACGGATGCTTATTGTGCTTAAGTCAAAGAAGAAAGAAAAAGTACTTCTTTGTTGTAAGCACATGCGGACCCGCTCCCGTTCTCACTCCCAAGTATAATGGTAAGCGAGTCGTGACATGTTTTAGTGGTGGCCCATACAGGTCTGCATTCTGCGAAATACTCGGAACAATATGATGGGAAATCTTGTCCCACCCAAAGTAGTTTTGATGATGAGCACACCAAATATTGTTAATGTACTAATAACATTATTCAAGTGTGTAGGTTGTGTAATGAAAGCTTAATGCATACTCCGAGAAGAAGAAACTCAACCACACTTATAGAAGATGAAGATGAATTTAGCTCGCATTCCACGTCAAGCACAAACGGAGCTCAAAGATAAAGCTCAAAGTACGTGCTCAAGCTCAAGCTAAAGTGGAGCTCAAATTCAAGTGAAGCACGTGCATTTACATCAGATCTTAATTGCTTCTAGTCTTCATTAAGTCTAGTGTGTGAGTTGTTTCTTTTTTAGAAATATGTTAAAGCCAAGAAAAGTTTGCACACAAACACAAATTTTTTTTCGAAAACAATTCTTTTAAAACTTGTTTTAAACTTCTTGAGAGCTAAGCTTTTGATTCAATTCTTGTAGTCAATCTCCAAACACCCAGGAGTTGATTACTCATTCTTCAGCAGAGTTTCTCTGAAAAACTGCTCTGGGAGTCGACTACCAAAGGAGGGAGTCGACTGCCTGCTGTAGCAAAGTTTTCACTGAAAACTCTCTGGGACTCGACTACCTCCCTTGGGAGTCGACTATCAGCTGTGCGTTTTGACTTTCCTGATTTCCTCTCTCCCATTTATTCTTTGCTTGATTTTTGGGGCTGAAGTCAAACACATTTTGAAATTCGAATTCTCTTTTGAACTGTATAAATAGAGACCCTATGAGAACAATTTTCTACACCAATCATTCTTGAGCTAAAGTTATTATTCTCAAAGTTCTCATCATTCTCAATCGCTCTCAAAAGTTCATCGTAGCCAAAAACGGTTCTGCAAATTTCTGATCTTATTGTTTTAATTCTTCTACAAACTCTTTTATGATCATTGTTAATTTTTGGCTATTTCAAATTGGTTTTCAAAATCCTCTCTTTGATTTTTCATATTCTTCAAAGGATTTTTGAAGCAAGATTCTAGATCACATTGAATAATTTCATATTCTTTGTGTGATTTAAGAACTATTTTAAATTCTTTAGCCACATAAGCACAATTGCAAATTTATCTTGGTTATAGGATTATTTGGGTGTAAACCAATCTCCACTAATTTCTTGTGGTGAATTGGATTTGTTTTTTTGGAGTCCCTTGGTGATAAGGGTGTTGTAAATCCTAGTCAAGACTAGGTGGCTGGAAATCCTGGTAGTGATACTAGGTTGTTGGAAATCCTGACGAATAAAGTTAGGTAATTGTATTGCTAAGGCAATAATGGATTAAATCTCAAGCCGTGTTGGTCGGGAACTGTATATACCCAGGTTGTGGAGAATCAGGATAAATCGCTTGTCTCTCTGTGTGATTTTTCTTTGATTGTCTTTATTATTTATTTTGTGCAAAGTTATTCATTGTTTTTAATATATCTCATTTGTAATCACTTGTTAATAATATTCTTATTGCAAATATTTCATTTTTTATTCCGCTGTAAGATCTCTCTGTTTGTTATTATTATCTTATCTTGTATTCATTGTGTTGATTAAGAACCAAGCGTAGATCACTCTACTTGGTTTCTTAGGCAACATTGGAAGGGAAGTTTGTTGTATTATAATTATCGTTGAAAAAGTTTTACCTTATACAACACTATTCAACCCCCCTTTAGTGTTGTTTGCCATCTACAGGATCCAACACAATATGGATGTCATTAGTAGCTAGACTATCTAGATAAATCTTGTACGCAAATATTTACCTTGTTTTCTTTTCAGCATGGTAGGAAGACCGAACACTCGCAACGGGAATGGAACGAACAGAAATGGTGCTCCTGACATCAACGAACTCATGGGTGTCATGCAAGGGATGTTGGACATTCAACACCAACTGATTTAGCAAGGACGACAGCATGTGCAACCCGCACCACCTCCTCCTCGGGCTGCACCCGGAGCCAAGCAATTTCGGGAGCTGAACCCGAAGAATTTCTCTGGAAAGGAAGGCCCACTGGAAGCAGACGAATGGGCCCACAGCACTGAAGGTGACTTGAGCCTTTCCCGCATCGACCAGGCAGGTTGGGTAGAAGTTACCAAGAAACAACTGACTGGTAATGCTCGAAACTGGTAGGATACTTAGGAGGCATGTCTGGTTAAGCCTATTAACTGAACCATCTTTCAAGAGAGATTTGATGCTCAGTACTTCCCCAGATTGGCAAAGAGAGAGCTCCAGCAATGTTTCGTCAATCTAGAGCAAGGCACTAATACTGTTGACAAATACGAAGTGGAATTTTCGATGCTTTGCCGCTTCGCCCCCAGCTGGTGGAAGATCCCCAAGATCGTACGTACCAGTTTCTACAGGGCATGGATCCTACATCCAAGCTTCGATGTCTTCGATGAATCCGACCACTCATCAAGAAGTCTTGGATGCTGCTCGAAAGTATGAGATCATCATTAAGCGTAAGAAGGCGCTTCAAACTGGTGGTAGTAAGCACCATATGGAACCAACAAGGAATGAGCTCTGACCAACTCAGACCACCAACTTCAAAAGGCCTGTAACCCCGGTCAACTCCAGATCTACAATGATGTGTCACCACTTAACCGAACGGAGCATGTCAAGAAGGATTGTCGCGTGCTATTGAACTAATGTTTAGTGTACGGGGCACCTGACCTTATTGTAAGGAACTGCCCTCATCGCACTAACGATCCAGGAACCTAGACTATGGTAGCATCAGGGTCAACCTAATAGGGACCACATCTGGCTCCTCAGCGTCAAGTTCCTTAGCAGGCCAAGCCCGAACACGATCGGCACCAAACTTACTTTATGGTCGCCGAAGAAGTTAGGGACGATGAGCTAGTGATGAATGATGACGTCTAAATCATGTCATGTTGTCGCATTTAATGATTCATGTAATAAATACGTCGATCAGGTGTTCCTTGATTATTATATAGCTTAAGAAATTTCGAGGGTGGAATTTTAATAAGGTGGGTGGGATGTAACGGCATGTTTTCGTTCGTACGTATTTCCATTAGTTGATTTATTTGAATATTTGTATCATGATTTTATTATTATTTTCTTATAGCTTGAACTCGTGATATGACTCCTTATTCACGATCCTCGCGACTTCGCGATCACATTTGTATCTTCTTTATAACTTTTGGTTGACGATGATTGCAGGGCGAGACCGTAATAATTTGATTATCTTAAAACTTACTTCTTCCAAATCTAATCCAAATCCTAATAAGTTTTAATATGTTGATCACATCTAAATTGATAATCTAAAGTTCTTAAAGAATTATCCAAATCAAATCTTAACCCAAAATGTTTAACCAGATCGATTTCCTAATAAAATCTTAACTACTAAATCTAAATGTTTTTAACTGAATTGATCTCCCCCAATCAGATTTAAACTAAATTATCTAAATCTTAACTAAATATCCTAACTAAGTCCCGTATCATATCCCCACAATTTCCACTGAAATGACTTTAACAACCCAACAACTAATCACATAACCATCATATCCATATGTATCTTAACCATCATATCCCCATATTTCCCACATCCACAACTCACGCACCCAATCCCATCTAAATCCTAACTAACTCCACGTAACCCTCACTCTCGCGGTGCATGTGCACGAGCTGTCCGACCCATATCAAAACGAATCTGTCGTTTTGTTACAACAAAATTATTTCATTCACAAAATCAAGGGATCCTCAGAACAACTCATGCACCCCCCAAAATCGCAACTACTGACGTACTATTCCCCTTCAAAAACCCATGCAAAGTTCCATATCCATGCAAACTTCGACAGCTTCTCCATCTAACCCTAGGCGACAACCCAAACTTGACCACCCTCCTACCTCCCCTCCAGCGACCATCCCCTCCATAGCACCCGCTCGCGTGCCCTTCCTCCTCCTACCAACCCCTACGGCGAACATCCCGAACGGCAGCCTCCCCTTAGCCTTTGAAAAAGCCATCGCAACTTCTCAAACCTCCGACCACCGCCATCTCCGGCTGCAGCTTGTCCACCACCGCCTACGCACGTCTCGTCGGCGACCACCTCCTCTCCAACCACTTAGGCTAGCTCACCACCTTATCAGCCGCGTCCTCCCCTGGGTCTACCCTGACAGCTTCCACACCAACTCCGCCAAGCCCTTCGATCGTTCCTCCCCTACCGCAACCTAGACCCAGGCAACACAACAACTCTGGCGACATTCGAAGCATCCAATCCAAGCTCACCGACCCCGTCATCCTCCTCTCTGCAACTCAAGCCCCGATCTCCGCCAGCACGACCTCCATAGCCCCGTCAAACACCTTGCAGACATCGCCGACCACCATCTTGCGACCCCCTGCCATCGACAACAGCCTAAGCCCCGCCGTCGTCCTCTTCCTCCGCCCACAGCCTGTAAAGCCATTGCCACCCTCCCTCTTCCCATGACACCACCACCGCAACATCGCCTGCATACTCTAAACCCATAAGCTCCAACCTCCTCTCCCATAAACCAAGCCATCGCCACCCTTTGACCCTCCTTCAACCTCCAACGAACCCGCTTCTTCCTTCGCAGTCCACCAACTCCCCAAAGCCAGCCCGTAACTCCGATGATCATCACCCTAACCCTCCGATCTCTCTCCCATTTGAACTCCTCCGAACACGCCTCCTACCACTACAGACATCGCCCTTGCCAAGTGCTGCCACCCTTCCCGATCTCAGTCGCAGCGCCTCTCAACGTCGCCACGCATCACCCTGCATGCGAACGAAGTAGCGAAACTATTAAGGGTGAGTTTTTTTATACATATATATCTACAGTATTTATATAATTATATATATATATATATATATATACACACACACACACACACACACACACGATAATTGATATTGGTTAGTTAACATATTTGTTAGGTACATATATATATATATTTTTGAAAAGTTAGCGAGTCTCTTTATTAATATGTACCAAATTACATACAGTCCTACTTTGGTGAGAAGGATATTATAGGGAGAGGATAGGGCACATGCGCCGTCACTCCCCACTATCACATCCTCTGCCAAAATAGAACGAAAACAATACACTAAAAATACAAGAGGAAAAAATGCAACAATGCAGCAGTAACATCAACCATTGTCACTGATAGCCCAATTTGCAAAAACTTCAGTCTCTTTCTCTGTGGTGGGGTCTTGATCATGCATGGCCACTCTAATATCAGCAGCAATCTCTTCAAATAGGGAGGTCTTGCTTCTTTTATCTTCATCAAATATCCGTCTATTCCTTTCGCGCCAGATATGCCAAACCATTGCTGCCAGACTGGTTTTAGCCAACAAACTTAGACTGCTCTTGTCACCAAAATTAGCCAGAAAGTAACTACCCACCTCAGATAGAGTAGGCGGGATATGCGAAGGAATCTTTAATTTCAGCAGCGACCTATGGAGGATATACTTAGAGTAGTAGCAGTCAAAAAACAAGTGGTCAATACTTTCATCCATATTATCATCACATAGGACACAATTGCTAGGCGCATCATTTAACCATCTGACAATCTTGTCACGAGTGAGCAATTTTCCCCTGAAAGCTCTGAGAAGAGTAATTGACATTTTAGGGATATAGTTGGCATACCAGATGAGCTTGTGTAGGGGGAAGGCCGGGCTCCTCCTTCGCACCCCCTCCCAAGCTTGCTTGAAAGAGAATAAATCGCCGCCCATCCACTTCCATCCATCAGCTCCAGGCCGCATTATGATGTTATTCAACAGTGGTTGGACATGTAGGCAAGATACACCACAGTAATATGTAGGCAAGATACACCACAATAACATGTAGGCAAGGGCTTCAGTAGAGGGAGGATAGGGCACACGCGCCGTCACTCCCAACTATAGATCCCCCATCCTACAATGCACTATGAACTATACATGAATCATCCCAAAAATAAAGAATACAAAAAGTAGGGAACCATCAGCCCATGTCTCTGAAATCCCAATTAGAGTAAGCCTCTGACTCCTCTCTCTGATGGTTCTTGGTATCTCGCTACAATTCTGATGTCAGCCGCAATCTCTTCAAAAATGATAGTTTTACATTTCTTTTTGTTTTCGAATATTCTCCGATTCCGTTTGCGCTATACGTGCCAAACAATAGCCGCTAAAGCAGTTTTAGCCGAAAAATTGAGTGCGCTCTTCCTCCCAAATTTGGCAAGATAGTATTTCCCCACATCAACAAGGTTTGGTTCGATATGAGTTTTGATGTTCAGCTTCAGCACAGTAACATGTAGGATATAATTTGAGTGGTTGCACCCAAAAAATAAGTGATCAATATCCTCTGCGCTGCTTCCCTCACATAGCACACAGTTATTTGGAGTGTTGAATCCCCATTTACTAATCAAAGATCTAGTGAGCAATTTTCCTTTGAATGCTCTGAGCAAAGTGAGTGACATTTTGGGAATGTGATTACCATACTAGATAATCTTATGGAATGGGAAAGGGATACCTCTTTTGCGAATGCCATCCCAAGCTTGATTGAATTTGAACCCCACATCTTGAAGAGTAGTACCTGCGGATGGGGGTGTCCCAGGTCTCGGCCTCCAAGTCCACACATCAGCACCCGGCTTTAAGAAGATGCCGCGCAGCAAAGGAGCAAGTTGGGCAATTTCTGCATCTTGGGACCACCCGCCATTTGCCCAATATTCTCTAACCGTCCGCATAGATGAGGTAGCCGGGACATCAACCAGATATTTCAAAGGCCCACAGTCTAGCCAATAGTTGTGTCAGAATAGAGTTGAACGCCCGTCTTTTACAACCCTTTTAATGAGTTTTTGAGACTGGCTTCTACAGCCAAGCATGCGCTTCCACGTTCCTGATTGTGTCACCAAACCATTAGCCGCAAAGAACCCACCGCCAGCTGAATATTTGCATCTCATATGTTGCGCCCATAGAGTATTTGATGTGAGGAACCTCCATGTTAGTCTTATTCCCGACGCATCATTTAGGTCTTCCAATAGCCGGATACCAACACCTCCTTCGTCCTTTGGCTTACAAATGTCCTCCCAAGACCACGCGCGAGAAGTGCCCCAAATGAAACCCCTGCAAGCCGTCGATATAGTTCTTAGAATGGTAAGGGGGATATGGAACGCCTGCATGCAAAAAGCCACCATGCCGTAGATGACCGTTCTAACAAGCTCGATCCTCCCAGCAAGCGATAACACAGAGGAAGGTAACGATATGAGTAAATATACTGTCATTCAACTAATGGGTACCTTAATGTCTTATGAGGTACGCAAGGACAGTAAACTAAAGCTGCAGGACAAGATGAAGTCTTACTTGAAGCAAGACGAGCCAAAGAAAAAGGCGATTGCATTCAAGGCCGCTCCATCTACATCTACATCTACCGATGATGAAGACTCGGAAGACGAGTTGGACTTGGAATCCATTGCCCTCATGGCAAAGAAGTTCAACCGATTCTTCCGAAAAGGTAATTTCAAGAATAAATCAAAGTTTAGTTCTTCTAACGCCTCCGCTCCTTTGTGCTTTAATTGCAACAAGCCAGGACACATGAAAGCGGATTGTCCTCAAAATAAGCAAAAGGAGAAATGGAAGTCAAAGTTCGACAAGTCAAAGAAGTACAAGAAAGGGTACAAGAAAGGGCTTGTCGGGACATTCACCAACTCCGACGAGGACTCCTCAAGTGGAGAGTCGGACGATGAACAAGTGGAGCAAGCATACATGTGCTTCATGGCTAGAGAGGAACATGATCAAGAATCCTCCTCCGATGATAGCGAGGATGAAGGTGATGAGGTAACTATGGATGACCTTAGATTAGCTAACGAGCAAATTTGGTCTAAATATTCTAAATTAGTAAATAGATATACTAAGGCCAAAGATGAGTTAACTAGTATTCAAACCTCACCTAAGCCTATCATCATCAACAACGACACCGTTGTTGAAAGTTTGAGAAATGGGATTGTAAATCTCAAATCTCAACTTGAGCATGTTCATATTGAGGAATCGGATGAACATGAGATAGCGGATTTGATTTCTCGAAACTCAACTTTGAGTATTGAGAATGAGAATCTCAAATCTCGTGTTTGTGTACTCACATCGCAAGTGTCCACTTTGGATGCTTCTATACTTTCTCTCACCGAGAAGTATGAGTCCACATTAGGCCGGATTAATAAATTCAATAAAGGTAAGGACCATTTGGATAATATCCTAAATGACTTACTTCCGGCCAATCATCGCATTGGCTTGGGGTATAAGATGGGAAATTCATCCAAATCGTCTACCACCTTTGTTAGGCCAACTTCCGATGCCTCAACGAGTGGGAGCAAACACCCCATTGGTAGTTCATCTACCAATGGTGCTTCCACCTCGTACACATCCCCATTTGGAAAGAAACCCACTTTGGGTGGACCTCCAAAGAAGGGTCATGTTTTTATGTACACCAATACCATGCCACGTAGGAAAACACATCCTACTCCACATGTTCACACATATGATGATTTTTATGCACCACATCCTCAGGCACATGCACACCATGTGAGACACACTCACGCACGTGTTCCTCCACATGCATATGTTCATCCACATCACTATCATATGAACAATTATCATCATGCACCATTTCATCATGTGCCATATGCCTATCCACGACATGCATCACGTTGAAATCAACAACGTATGCATGCTCCCAATAGGAATAGGGCTCCCAAAATATTCACTATTTGGGGCCCGAAGAACACTAATATGCATAAAAAACAAGCATACATGAATTCCTATTTTATGAATGTCGTGCATAATGATGATTACGTTGGGAAGTCTAAGTCCAATTTGACTTGGCTTCCAAAGGTCTAATCTTTTAGGACCCAATGACCTTGGGTACCATGGAATGATATTTCTATCTTTAGGTACCCAAGAAAAAGAAATAGAGCAACAAATCCAAATTTAGCTCCAAGAATAATTGGATACTCGATAGCGGGTGTTCAAAACACATGACGGGTGATGCTCAATTGCTCTCCAGAGTGGTGCCCATTGCAAATGGAAACCGAGTCGTCTTTGGAGGCAACGAGAGCGGAACCATCATAGGTGTTGGTAAATTTGGTAATCCTTCTAAACCACTAATAAGTGATGTTTACCTTGTTAAAGGATTAAACCACAATCTTATTTCAATAAGCCAACTTTGTGACAAAGGTTACAAAGTTAACTTTGCGAAAGGAATGTGTCATATTTTAAGAAAAGATAATAATGATGTGTTATTTTCTGGCACACGCCATAAGGATATATATATCCTAGATATCCCCAAATCACATGAACAATGTCTCATTGCCAACACAAGTGAACAACACTTATGGCATCGACGTTTTGGTCATGTGAACTTTGGAACACTTTTTAAGCTTTCCAAGTTAAATTCTATTAAAGGAATTCCTAAGCTTGTCTTTCAAAAGAAAAGCTTTTGTGACTCGTGTCAACGAGGCAAGCTTCCAAAATCGTCATTTAAACCTAAGAAAAGCATTTCATCTAAGTGGCCTCTAGAGTTATTACATCTAGATCTTTTTGGGCCAACTAGAGTTGCTTCATTAGGAAATGCACGATATAGACTTGTCATCATTGATGACTTTTCTAGATTTACTTGGGTATTCTCATTAAGTAATAAAAATGATGCTTTTGAAAACTTCACAATATTTGTTAAGAAAGTACAAAATCTCATTGGAACCACCATTGTCACTATTCGTAGTGATCATGGAGGGGAATTTGAGAATGAGTCTTTCTCAAATTTTTGTGATGAAGTTGGTATTACTCACACCTTTTCCTTCCCTCGCGCACCTCCTCAAAATGGTGTTGTTGAGAGAAAGAATATGACGCTAGTGGAATGTGCTCGCACTATGCTTGATGATAGCCAACTTGGCCATCAATTTTGGGCGGAAGCGGTACATACCGCTTGCTATGTGTTTAATAGAATACTTTTGAGGCCCGGCACCAAACATACTTGTTATGAATTGTTGTTTGGTAGATTGCCTCAAGTTAAACATTTTCGAGTTTTCGGTGCAAAATGTTTTATTAAAAACACATTTGGAAGTTTGGACAAATTTGATCCAAGATCCGATGAGGGGATATTTGTTGGATATTCCTCCTGTAGCAAAGCCTACCGGATATACACCAAAAGAACCTCAACGATCGAGGAATCACTTCATGTTTCTTTCAATACAATTTTGTCCCGTCTAGAATTACTAATGATGATGACTCCATGGATGTTTTATGTGATTCTATTGGTAATTCTAATTCTATTGATTCTAATGATACTAACCCTACTAATAAGTCTTTTGAGAATGTTCCTATTGATCAGGGAGTTCCCAAATGGCTTCATACAGTTTGTGACCATCTCCATGAGCAAGTCATTGGCAACATCCTTGATAGTGTCAAGACGCGATCTCAAGTCAACTACTTCGCTCATTGTGCCTTTGCCTCCTCAATAGAGCCAAAGAATATTAACGAAGCGTGTGAAGATAGTGCTTGGATCCTAGCCATGGAGGAGGAACTCATTCAATTTGAGAGGAATGAGGTTTGGGAGCTTGTTCCATTGCCTAACCACATCGTTATAGGAACGAAGTGGATTTTCAAGAACAAGACCGACGAGAACCAAATCGTCGTCCGGAACAAAGCTCGGTTAGTAGCTCAAGGCTATCGGTAAGAGGAAAGTATAGATTTCGAAGAATCCTTTGCTCCGGTAGCTAGATTAGAATCTATTAGGCTATTGTTATCTTTTGCATGCCATAAAGATTTTAAACTCTTTCAAATGGATGTAAAAAGTGCGTTTTAAACGGAGATGTTGTTGAGGAAGTTTATGTTTCTCAACCTCCGGGTTTTATAAATGAAAAATTTCCAAATCATGTTTTCAAACTTAAGAAAGCACTTTATGGTTTGAGACAAGATCCTCGAGCTTGGTATGACTGCCTAAAGAACTTTCTTTTGGATTTGGGTTTTAAAATGGGTGAAGTTGATTCTACTTTATTTGTTAAGTATTCGAACATGATATTATTTTAGTTCAAATTTACGTTGATGATATCATTTTCGGTGCTACTAACTTCACTCTTTGCGAAGAGTTTTCTAATGTTATGAAGGATCAATTTGAGATGAGCCACATGGGTGAGCTCAAATATTTCTTAGGTCTCCAAATTCGCCAAATGAACGATGCAATCTTTATCCACCAAACCAAGTACACGGTGGAGTTGCTAAAGCGATTTGGAATGGAGAATGCCTCAGGCAAGAAGACTCCAATGAGCACTACTACACATCTTGATAAAGATACGGGCGGTAAGATGTAGACATTCGTCTATAACGAGGTATGATAGGTAGTTTATTATATCTTACTGCTAGTAGGCCTGATATTATGTTTGTTGTATGTGTATGTGCTCGTTATCAGTCTCAACCTAAGGAATCTCACTTAGTAGCGGTAAAATGTATTTTCCGTTATTTAAGTTACACACTCGACTTTGGATTACTTTATCCAAAGTCTAGCACATATGAGTTAATCTCATATAGTGACGCAGATTATGCGGGATGCAAATCCGACAGGAAAAGTACTAGTGGCACTTGCCATTTTATAGGAAATTCTCTTGTCTCTTGGTTTCCCAAGAAGCAGAATTCCGTATCACTTTTAACCACCGAGGCGGAATATATTGCCGCCGGCGCTGCGTGTGCTCAGGTTCTTTGGATGCGACACACTCTTAAAGACTTTGGTATAAACTGTGATACTTGCCCTATCATGGTGGACAACCAAAGTGCAATATGTCTATCCAAGAATCCGGTACACCATGCCCGTTCTAAACACATAGATGTTCGACACCATTTCCTTGATGATCATGTTGCTAAAAAGGACATCATTTTAGTGTACGTTGAAACCCAGAAGCAAATCACCGATATTTTCACGAAACCACTCAAGGAAGACTCCTTTGTGCGGTTACGTCGAGAATTGGGGATTATGGGTGAATCCGAGATTTAGGATTCATTTTTTCAATAATCTTGCATGATAATAATTTTCGTTATATTTGCTCTTTTTAGATTTGTTGGGATTTTCTGGATTTTTGGTTGAATTTTCGGAATTATGCTCGAAATATTCATGAACGTCGTATTTAAGATTTTCGATGTTTTATGGGTTAGTATAATGATGTATGAGAGTATTTCGATGTTTCGTTCAAGTGCGATTAGGAGAGAACTCAAAATTTCTAAATTTCAAATTTTTGGACTCTCTTAGTCGGTCCAAGTTCATTGGCCGACCGACTAGATTGTGTTCTAGTCGGTCAGTGAATGAACTCAGACCGACTAACTCATGCTCAAAATTTGGCTTCAGTTACTGTTTGCACTTAGTCGGTTCATGTTCATTGGCCGACCGACTAGATTGCAATCTAGTCAGTCAGCACTTGAACTGTGACCGACTAAATGCGTCAGGGGCTGTTGCATCTTTTGGTCTCCTAGTCGACTTAATATCCTCTGCACCGATTAGATCTTTTTCTAATCGGTGCGAATTCCTCCAACCCCCCCCGAAAACCCTTCGTCTCCCTCACTCTCCTCCGCCGTTTGCCGCGTTTTTTGACCATCTCCGGCCGTCGATCTCCCTCTCTCCTCCACCTAGGGTAAAACTCTATCTTCTCTCTGCATTTTAGGGTTTCATTCTAGGTCTATATTCGATTTCCGTCGGCTTAGGGTTTCGACCTAGGTTTTCTTCGATTTCGTTTGTGTCGATCTCGTGCGTTTGTGCGTTGTCTCATCTCGATTATAGCGAAGAAACGTATACCCATCCGTCCATCTAGTCTGTCTCCTATGACTGTCGAGTCTCCTCCTACGGACCCCCCTCAAACCAAACGCCATGCCAAATCGACCCATCCATCTTCCTCCTCACCTCCTCTTAAGAAGAAGAGGACGACGACTGCTAAGCCTAGAGCCCGATCGTCTTCGCAGCCCAAGTCTAAGCCTACTTCATTTCGTGCTCCCACTCCTCCCGCTTCTGACTCCGACGAGGAATATATTCCTGAGTCCGAGCCTATCGATAGGGCTCCTACTCCTACTCCTTTTTCTAGCACTCGTCCGTCTAAGGGGAAGGCTCCCATGCCTTTGGACGGTGTCGATATATCGTTGTGTCGCGATGACCCATTGTGTCTCGCGGCTTACAACCGTATTGAGCACTGTCCATTGATATTGGAGCACTTCGTTCAGTTCTCCGATTTTCCACATCTCACCGATCTTCTTTCCTACAACGGCCTACTTGACTATCTTCGCCATGACCCCAAGGCGAACCCTTACCTGTACCCCCGTCTCGTCAAATTATTCTTCGCGAATCGTGTCCGGGGTCAGTATGACGACACTCACTCCATTGAGACGACTGTCTTGGGGACACCTATTGTCTTCACGACAGAAATCTTAGGGGAGTTGATAGGTGTGTCATCCTCTGGCCTTCTTCCAGCTGATATCTCTGTGGATGATATTTCTGATCTTGACCAGACCATGCTTGCCGAAATGTTTCATGTCATCCCTCCAGCCATGATTGGCGTCCCCTCAAAATCATTTAAGCCGAATGCTTGGGTCTTGAATCTTATCTTGAAGTCGTGCCTCCTTCTGAAGTATGGCTCATCTAGCTTACCCTCCCAGCCATTTCTTAAGCTGATCTACGCTCTTTTCTTGGGGAGCGAGATCAATTGGACACGGATTATTCTTGACAAGATGGATTCCTTTGAGTGCATAAGGAAATCCACCAAGTCTGCTCACATTCCATATCCGTGCCTATTGACTCTCTTTTTTCGTCACTTCAGAGTCCCTCTCCCTCCCGATGACCAGCGTGCTCTTGGTCCTCCCCTGAACGCGACGGCCGTCAAGAAGTCTCTTGCGGCACTTCGTCCCGTTCAGAGGACGACCCCTTCAGCTTCAGCTCCACCTCCACCTCCTGCTCCTACTCTTGCTGAGTTTGCCATTTCCTTGAGATGTGTTGAGTCTCGTGTTTCTCGTTCTGAGGAGATGCTATCTCGCATCTGCTCTCACTTGGGCATTGAGATTTCTCCGTCAGTTTCTGACGATGAGGAGATGGATGAGGCTGAGCTCCAGGAGCTTGTTGGATCTCCTGTTCATTCGTCTGCTGCTGCTGCTTCTGCTGGTGCTCCCGAGAGCACACCTACTGCCACCATTCCTTCGGTGGATGTTTCTGCTGGTGTTCCCGAGACCACTCCTGCTGCGACTCTCCCTTCTGTGGACACTCCAGTCGACCCAGTGACCACCACCCCTTCTGCAGAGCCTGCTGCTGCTGCTGATCCTCCCTCCGCCTCCTGAGCTTGCGTTGGAGGACTCTCCCATATGCACTTTGGATGATATATTTAGTCGTGAGAGAGTGGGGTAGGATAGTTGGTGGTTATGGATTTTTGATATTTTTGGATGTTTTTATGATGTATTTTGATGTATACATGTTTTGTGATACTCCGATATATGTTGTGAGATATGTTGTATGATGTGTCCCGATCTGAGGATCGTTTATGGTATTGTTGGCAGATGTATACTTTTGATGTATCCATGTTCTTATATATATATATATATATATATATATATATATATATATATATATATATATATATATATATAATGAGTGAATCTCAGAGGGGTGAGCATGGCGATTCTGGAGTCCCTCCTAGGGTTGTGAAGACGGCGGTAAATACTGGTGATGGCATCTCTAATACAACTGGAGATTCCTTAGGTGATGATCAATGGCACGTTGTGATGAGGAGAAAGGAATCTGGTCGTCGGTCCCATGGTCAAGAGCGAACCCACCCTCAGGCGTTCAAGCATCGGCACTTGCTCTCTCTTTCCTCTATCCTATATATACTTGAAGGGCTTCTTGCTAAGCATTCAAGGCTGATATTAATTGAAGTTTAGAGAATCAAAGAGAAGCATTTATTCTCATTTTCCAAGCTCATTCATTTCTCAAGAATCTCTCCCTCACTCTTATTCCTCAAGAGAGATTCATTGATTGTGAGCCATTCAAGCCAAGAGCTTGATCCAAGGTCACCAACTCCTCCCTAGGCTTCTATTGCTGGTCAACTTCTTGGAGCTAGGGTTTGGTGCCTTCTTCTCCTCCAAAACCCTCCTTGCCCTAAAATCGTAAGTTTACTCAAGGCATAGGATTTTGTTGGTAAGCATTTCTTATTTCATTTACATTGCTATTGTAAGTTTTACTCTCGGTTGTGAGAGTTGTGTGTGATCCCGGTTTGTGGGAGTCACATTTTCATTTGTGTATGATTTGATCTTGTAGAGGTTTTCTACAAGTATTTCTTAGTGCAAATTTGAGTTAGAGGTTTCTAACTCAAGTATCCAGAGGGGATCCGGGTGTTTGGGACGTAGGATCACCGGGAACAAGTCGGAGAGACTTGGGTGGATCCGAACCCGTTATATCGTTTGTTTGCAATTGTATTTTATTGTTGTCACATTTTCATTTCCGCATTGTTGGTTGAGTTTGCAAGATAATTAGGAATTATCTTCTTAATTATTTTAAAGTACTATTCACCCCCCATCTAGTACTTGTGCAGTAGCTATCAGGGCATTACATGCTTGCTGCATGATATGAAGGATAACCTCAACTATTCAATTTTTTTAACAAGCAATGATCTCCTGCACTTGCAACCGAATTTTAAGGCTCATATAATGCATGTCTGCTTCAATACATTTCGCTTATAGACAAGCAGCTTCGCAATTTTGTTCCATTCACTAAAGGATATTACTTCCATTCGCATGTTATACTCAATTGCCTACATATTTTTTTCTTTCCTACAAGTTATAATAGGTTGGTCCACACCTCAAAATGTATCTGCCCTATTGTGTCGTCTTTCAAACTTTTTGCCACACTAATAATTGATTACTGGTTTCTTTATTATTCACTATTCTACTGAAGTCCGTGGCTCTGTAACGACCACTTTTTGTTGTACTTTGTTCGTGCACCTGCATCGACCAAAGAAAACAGCCCAAATCCCCCGCACCGACCGCCGAAACCCCCCGCTCATCCGCTCCGCCCGCTTCGCACAGCCGCCCGTTGCAACCCCCCGCATCGCCCCGCTCCGACCGAGAGATCCCCTCGGTCAGACCGAGGCCCCCGCCCGCATCACGCCTGCTCCGCACCCCGCTCAGCGCCCGCTCCGTTCGCCCGCATCGTTCCGTGCCCGACCGAAGCAACCGCCCGCTCACGCCCGCTCCCCGCTTCGTTGCAACGTTGCAACGCACCCGCCAAGCGCCCGACCGGCGCTGTCCCCTGCTCCGACTGAAGCAAGCCCCCGCACCAAGCACACCCCCGCTCCGCTGCACACCCTAAGCGCTGCAACCCTGCTCCCCTAGTGCCTGACCGACGGATCTCCCCGCACCAAGCGTGTCTGATCGAGAGCCAAACGCCGCAACCCCGCACCCGTCGCACCACTTGCCACCGTGGGCCCCTCAAGTTCTCTAGAGGTATTATGGGTCCCCTATTGGTCCCTAGGACTACTGTGGGCCCCACCTAGGAGCTTTCTCTTTGACGATTTGTCGTGTACGACGTTGCGACCCGTCGTTGCACGTGCTAGCTTTGGAATCTGGATTTGTTGCTCCGGTTACTGCTCTGAACTTTCTAGCGAGGAATCTATATTGGAATCAGGACTTGGAGCACGTTTTCTTATTCCCACCCCTGGCGTTGCTACCTGACGCCAGTGTAGCTTTCGCGTCGTGTTGAGGTAACGCTTTGCACCCTTAGGACCCCCAACCTATTGCCTGTTAATCAAGACTAAAATTGATGTTTTAAAATGTTTTAAATGTTTTAAATTCACTAATCAAGATTAATAATATGGACTTTAGGCCGGTGGACTTGTGCACGTAGGTTAATTGTGACTTTGGACTCGTTGGACGGTGTGCTCAGACGTTGTACTTGCAGGCAAGTGAAACTTGCCAACTCTTGTGTAGGGCCATGTTTTTAGGCCACTTCCTTGTTTTTAGCGTAAAAGAGACTGGACAATGAAATGATAGCTGACTAGACGCAACTTTAGGGTCTATCTTGACCACGAAGCTAGATCCGTCACCCTGCCATGTCATGCATGCATTGATATCTGTCACGTTTAAATTCCTTAACTGTACGCACTTTTAACTGCCATGCATTGCATTCTACATGTCATCCAAGTTGATTGTTGCATTCGTAGCACACGCTACAATACTTGTACTTGTACTTCCTTGTCCGGCTAGGTGCACCCCTAGGCCATCATGTTAAAACACTTCCTGGCTCGTGATCCAAAAGCGGGCCTCATGTGTTGGTCAAAAGCCAATGCCCGATACACGTGGAGGGGTAGGGATAAACGATCACTTGAGCTTAGGAGTTGGCCCGTTCAGCCACTCTAGCCAAAAGGCGGAATCTCTGTGCACGAGGTGCTTACTTTACTTGTCTTGTACTAGTGAGTGTTACTTGTATAACTTGTCATCCATGCCATGTTTAAATGCCATGCTCATACTTTACTTTACTTTACTTTACTTGTCGCACTCATACTTTAAACTGCCATGTCATTGCATTCATGCTAGAACTGCTAGGTTGCTTTGCCTACTTTTAGTTTCCTTGCACAAGTCTCTTGTAGACTTGCTGACATGTGCCCCTTGCTCTTTTGGGTGTCACTTGTTAGACCTTGAGCCAGAGACCGTTGCTGAGTACGTGGTGTTTTGCTGACGCTGAGCCTGAGTTCATGTTTGCCCAGGAGGAGTTTTGTGGACACCGGTGACCATTCTTTGAGTCTTTGCTGAGCTTCCTTTTGTTTTAGGCCAACTGTTAGTAGTCGGTGCATGGCACCTATACTTTGTACTTTGTACTTTTGTTGGCCATGTTTGGGCCTTAAGACTCTTTTTCTTTTTAGCCTGGTGGCTTTTTCTGTGATGTTGAGACTTATTTTATGGATATTCTGAGATGTCTCTTTTGTCTCATTTCATTATTATTATCTTTGTTTCGTTTCACATTGCAAGAACCTGCTATTTAAAGTTGATTGACGCTTATCGGACTTGCGGCTTCGTAGCTTCAAGTCTGAGCGGACCTTCTCACGCTTTGCCTCCATATTTTTGGGAAGCGGGACGTGACAGGTTTTGTTGGTGGCCCATGCAGGTCCAGTCTTGCAATTGCGAATTAACGGAAAAACGATAATAACGGAATGTCCATTAAATAAATTGCAACATCCGAGTCATAAGCCCTGAGTCTAGTCGTTTTCTTATGACACTAGGTGGTAAGAAGACTTAGTTAGACGTCTGTGCTTGCTAGTTAGAGGCCCCTGATTGATAGTTAGACTCCCTTCTAGCAATTGACTTGATCGTCGTAGGAGTTACCTTAGTGGTCCTTGTCTACCCCTGACCATAGTAGACTTCTAGAATTCCTTCAGTCGTTCGCTTGGGTTCATCGATTTCGGACCAAGCTGAACGCATTTCATTACCGTCTAGCTCCTTAAAATGTCTTAGCGCTTAGTTCTTAATCTTTAGTTGGTCGAATGTAAGAGTTTCCCGTAGATTTTCCTGGTTCATATCCTAGGCGTATGTATGTATGATCATCCGACCAATTTCCTTGCCTCGATTCACGAGATCGCCTCATGACGATCGTCGTCAATCTTCGAATCTCTCCGTTACAAGTCTTGAATCTTCTGAAAGTATTTTTCGATTTCCTCTTCCCCTAAGTATAAATTTGTTCAAAATCTTAATGTATTATTTATGCTTCATACTCCTTCGTTGACTTAAATTCTTAAAATTTTTGTAGAAATTTTGAATACTAGCTTATGGTATTTCCCCAGCCTACATTTTTGTACCTATGAAAATACATTTTCCTTTCTTATTATGCCATTCAAACGACACATCGCGCTTCCTTTTAATATACTTTTCAAGTCACCTGGGATTTTAGCTTTCGGCCATTCGATGTTATGCTCATCGTTTTCCCTGTTTCAGATTTTTGTAAAACTACTGTTTCATAACCACCTCCTGATTTAGACCCTCCATAATTTGGTTTCAAAGCTTTACTATCAATTTTGATAATTCTACTACTAAGTTATTATTATCTTTCCGCTCACCATACATACTTTTAGAATAATTTCTAGACTAAATTGAATTTCTATTATTTTTTTTATATCCGTGCCAGGCTCGTTGTGCTCGTATGCTAAGAGCTTTGTGTAAACCAGTTTTATTTTTGGCACAACCTGGTTCCTCTAAAAGTAGTTCCAATATTGATCATTTTAAATTTTCTTTCCCTGGCTTAAAGAATTTGAAAGCGTTTAAAACGAGCTTCAATTCTTCAGTTACTTTAATTTCATTCCTTGAATTTCCAAAATTTTTGCCAAAATTATATTAAATTACTGCCGTATAATATTTTCTAAAAACTACGTCCTTAATGTTCGTGTGAATGATTTACTTCCTTTTATAATGACTTTCTATAAACCATTTTCTCTTATTATGTTTATTCGACTCAAACTTATTTTGAACAACTCGTTTTATCGACATATTTTTATACAGACGAGGATTCCAACTTTTGAAGTACATCAGTTTTCAATTTCGCGTATTTTATCTTATGTTACTTCATTTCTCAATTCTATATAAGTATCACTACATCTCCATTCCCTCTACCTAAACATTCACCAGTGAATCACTGTTTCACCTAACCAAGCTGTCTCCTTGTATTCGTCCTATCTGAACTCGTGCTTATCGATCCTTCTCTCGTCACGCTTTCAACCTCAACCTCCCTTTATCGCTTAGGCTTTAGTGCCCGTCAATGTCTGTGTCAACTCTAAGTTGTTAATAGGCCCCTGGACCTTGTGATGTAGTCGTAGTGCACGTACCTAAGTTGTGTACGTGGGCTTGAATGAGTATACCCCCCATAGTATATTGATGCTTGCCTATTGTGTGATATATATATATATATATATATATATATATATATATATATATATATATATATATATATATATATATATATAATCGGAGTTATTCGTGATATTATGAGATTGTTTGTGTGTTAGTATTTATAGATTTGTGTGTGGTTAGCTATACCATACTAGGGATGCATGTGTATATAAGAGTTAGTGTTGGAATATCTAATGGAGTGTATGTAGTTAGAGATACTTGTAATGGTTGAAATAAAATGATTGGTAAAGCTATGTGTATGATAGGTGTGATAATAATAGGTGTATGTATAGTTAAGTGAGTAGGCCTACTATATGACCTGTATGTTAGTACGTGTGAGTAAGTGCTCGTACGTAGATATGTATTGTTCTTAGACGTAAGTAGTTATGTTTTGTTGCATGAGTATATAGGTGGTATACATATGGTAGTAGGATTATAATTTTGATTGGTATTGTTTGCTTTTACGGGATGTTGTGTGCGTGCATACCGTGAGGTATACACGATTATTGCACATCTTAACTATGTATGTATAGGTGTTGGTATACTAATTATAGGTAGTAGACTATGGTGTGAATATATATGTTACATGTGTGTGACTATACGATGAATGCGAATGTATTTGGGAGTGTATTATAATTATACGTGTGCTGATGTCTGTATTATTATTATGGTATATAGAGTGATTGAACTATGTGGGCGTTACTTGACTAAATAGTAAGTGTGATTTACTTATGGAATGTATATGGTTGTATTGGTAGACATATATATATTGGAGTGGTACTGGTATATGTATAAATGCCGTGTTACGTATATAGAATATTCTGATATGTGTATTGAGTCTCCCTCAAGCTTGAGTGGGTATACTCTAAGTATATTATGATGTGTGTCTGTAGTTTGAATACATCGATGTTTGATGTACGTATAGTGATAGTATTGTTTGTGCCTGGTTGTGCTAGGCACATGCTTGTGGGTCGATATACCAGTATATAGTTATAGGTGTTGGTCTTGAGGTATAGTTATTTACTAAGGACTTGTCTGTATGAGCGTATGTGTGCTAGCTAAACTAGGTGTGTAGATGTACGGGATATATGATGGTATGATTGGTGTATGTAAATGAAATGTTAGCGTGTATGGGTGTGCACCATGCACGGGTAAGTATGTGCTTAGTCATAGGTATTGATGACTATGGTATATGTGGCATGTCGTAAATACAGTTATAGGACCGTATGTGATGTGAATATATGGTGAACTATTTGCATGCATTTGAATGACTATATATTATGAAACTATAGTAGTGGTGAATGTATACTAGATATAGTGAAACTTGATTAATAATGGTATGGTGTGACTAAATGAGTTGATGTGTTTGGTGTTGGATGTACACTAGGAAATATTAGGGAGTCGTACACCCATGTTGGTTTTGTGCATAGGTAGTTATCTATACGTAGAGTAATGATTGTATTTGCTAAGTGTGAGACTATCCTTATGTGAGTATCTGAACTATTGTTTTGTGCTAGGAAGGTAGTAGTTATATAAGGGATGTACGTATATGTATATGATTGAGCACATGTAATGACTATACCTGGTTTGAATTGTAATGTGACATGATTGAGGTAGTTACTAGAACGACTAGATATGTTAGAAAGTCTGAGGACGGACTTTATTCTTAGGTGGGGAGGATGTAACGACCACTTTTCGTTGTACTTTGTTCGTGCACGTGCTTTTGACCGTGCACGTGTTTATTTTAGACTTCATTTGTTTGTGAACACTTTCGTGTGATATGCCGTTGTGAACGTATCTGAGAGTAGTAAATAGTGGCACTATTTTGGAACGACATTTCTCGAGTCGTTTTCCCACAATTTAAACTTATTCGATGAGACATGGCGATTTTCACTTTTGACAGGAGATGTTTCTATTTTTAGCTTCGTCGTCTGACGTCAAAATTGAGATCCATCTTCTTAGTTAGCTTTCTTTCGTCACCACGATCACCATGATATTTATTTTATAATTTTTGGAGCTCATTTGACCTACTTTATATTTTTAACAAGGTTTAAAATATTTTTAAAAGCTACGTTTTAAATTAATTTCGGCCAAATAAAATTTATTTGAGTTTAAACCATTTTAAATAATTTTTGAGCCGAATTCCAGCTCATTTGGGCCGCACCCAAGCCTTGGGTGAGTTGGAGAGGGTGAGATTTGAATTTTAAATTATTTTAAACTCCTAATCCCATTAGGATTAGCCCTAGACCAAGTCAACCCATCTACACTATATAAACAACCCCTAGGAAGACCAATTTTCGCAAGAAAATAACCCTAGCCGCTTCCAAAACCCAAAATTCACGTTGTGACGAATCGTCGCAACGTTGCGATGGCCGTCACCCGCACTGACCGAAGAAAACAGCCCAAATCCCCCGCACCGACCGCTGAAACCCCCCGCTCATCTGCTCCGCCCGCTTCGCACAGCCGCCCGTTGCAACCCCCCGCATCGCCCCGCTCCGACCGAGAGATCCCCTCGGTCAGACCGAGGCCCCCGCCCGCATCATGCCCGCTCCGCACCCCGCTCAGCGCCCGCTCCGTTCGCCCGCATCGCTCCGTGCCCGACCGAAGCAACCACCCACTCATGCCCGCTACCCGCTTCGTTGCAACGTTGCAACGCACCCGCCAAGCGCCCGACCGGCGCTGTCCCCCGCTTCGACCGAAGCAAGCCCCCGCACCAAGCACACCCCCGCTCCGCTGCACACCCCAAGTGCTGCAACCCCGCTCCCCTAGTGCCCGACTGACGGATCTCCCCGCACAAAGCGTGTCTGACCGAGAGCCAAACGTCGCAACCCCGCACCTGTCGCACCACTTGCCACAGTGGGCCCCCCAAGTTCTCCAGAGGTATTATGGGTCCCCTATTGGTCCCTAGGACTACTGTGGGCCCCACCTAGGAGCTTTCTCTTCGACGATTTTCCGTGTACGACGTTGCGACCCGTCGTAGCCCGTCGTCGCACGTGCTAGCTTTGGAATCTGGATTCGTTGCTTCGGTTGCTGCTCTGAACTTTCCAGCGAGGAATCTATATTGGAATCAGGACTTGGAGCGCGTTCTCTTATTCCCACCCCTGGCGTCGCTACTCGACGCCAGTGTAGCTTTCGCGTCGTGTTGAGGTAACGCTTTGCACCCTTAGGACCCCCAACATATTGCCTGTTAATCAGACTAAAATTAATGTTTTAAAATGTTTTAAATGTTTTAAATTCACTAATCAAGATTAATAATATGGACTTTAGGCCGGTGGACTTGTGCACGTAGGTTAATTGTGACTTTGGACTCGTTGGACGGTGTGCTCAGACGTTGTACTTGCTGGCAAGTGAAACTTGCCAACTCTTGTGTAGGGTCACGTTTTTAGGCCACTTCCTTGTTTTTAGCGTAAAAGAGACTGGACAATGAAATGATAGCTGTCTAGACGCAACTTTAGGGTCTAGCTTGACAACGAAGCTAGATCCGTCACCCTGCCATGTCATGCATGCATTGATATCTGTCATGTTTAAATTCCTTAACTATACGCACTTTTAACTGCCATGCATTGCATTCTACATGTCATCCAAGTTGATTGTTGCATTCGTAGCACACGCTACAATACTTGTACTTGTACTTCCTTGTCCGGCTAGGTGTACCCCTAGGCCATCATGTTAAAACACTTCCTGGCTCGTGATCCAGAAGCGGGCCTCATGTGTTGGTCAAAAGCCAATGCCCGATACACGTAGAGGGGTAGGGATAAACGATCACTTGAGCTTAGGAGTTGGCCCAATCAGCCACTCTAACCAAAATGCGGAATCTCTGTGCACGAGGTGCTTACTTTACTTGTCTTGTACTAGTGAGTGTTACTTGTATAACTTGTCATCCATGCCATGTTTAAATGCCATGCTCGTACTTTACTTTACTTTACTTTACTTGTCGCACTCATACTTTAAACTGCCATGTCATTGCATTCATATAATGCTGTGAGTATGATATAATGCTAGACCGTGGAGGTATGATATAATGATGTGAGTATGATGCACTCCACGAAAATCGTGTTAATATAATCGCTCGAAATATGAAAAGGAACGAGTGTACCGAGCAAACGATGCTACTCCCAAGAAATGCTCCAAGTGTAGGGTGGCTCCCCCAACCTATATCTCCGTGATCGTCAAAAAGGATCTCCTCCAAGCTTCCTGTCGCATAAAAATATAAATCATCATTTATAATTTGAATTAATCGGGGTTGATCAAGAAAATAAGGAGATTGTAACGGCATGTTTCCGTACGTACATATTTCGTACGTATTTCCATTAGTTGATTTATTTGAATAGTTGTATCATGATTTTATTATTATTTTCTCATAGCTTGAACTCGTGATCGGATTCCTTATTCGCGATCCTTGCGACTTCACGATCACATTGGTATCTTTTTTATAACTTTTGGTTAACAATGATTGCAGCGGCGAGACCGTAATAATTCGATTATCTTAAAATTTACTTCTTCCAAATCTAATCCAAATCCTAATAAGTTTTAATATCTTGATCAGATCTAAACCGATAATCTAAAGATCTTAATTGATTATCTAAATCAAATCTTAACCCAAATTTTTTAACCAAATCGATTTCCTAATAAAATCTTCACTACTAAATCTAAATGTTTTTAACTAAATTGATCTCCCCCAATCAGATTTAAACCAAATGATCTAAAGCTTAACTAAATATCCTAACTAAATCACGTATCATATCCCCATGATTTCGTTGAAATGATTTTAACAACCCAACAACTACTCACAAAATCTTTAAGTATCTTAACTATCATATCTCTATGTATCTTTACCATCATATCCCCATATTTCCCACATCCACAACTCACGCACCCAATCCCATCTAAATCCTAACTAACCCTACATAACCCACGCTCCTGCGGTCCATGCACGCATGCGAGCCGTCCTCCCCATATCAAAATGAATCTGTCATTTTGTTACAAATAAATTATTTCATTCACAAAATCAAGGGATCCTCAGAACAACTCACGTACCCCCTAAAATCGCAACTACTCACGTCCTCTTCCCCTCCAAAAACCCATGCAAAGTCCCACATCCACACAAATTTTGACATCTTCTCCATCCTACCCTAGGGGACAACCCAAACTCGACCACCCTCACACCTCCGCTCCAGTGACCATCCCCTCCGTAGCGCCCCCTCGTGCACCCTTCCTCCTCATACGAACCCCCACGGTAAGCATCCCGAACGGCCTCCCCTTAGCCTTCGAAAAAGCCACTGCAACTTCTCAAACCTTCGACCACTGCCATCTCTGACTGCAGCCCGTCCACCGTAGCATGTGCGATTCTCACCGGTGACCACCTCCTATCCACCGCTCCAGCGAGCTCACCACCTTCTCAGCTACGTCCTCCCCTAGGTCCGCCCCGACAGCTTCCACACCAACTCCGCCAAGCCCTCCGATCATTCCACCCCTACCATAACCCAGATCGAGGCCACACAACAACTACGGCGACCTTTGAAGCCTACGATCCAAGCTCCCCAACCCTATCATCCTCCACACCGTAACCCAAGCTCCGATCTCCACCAGCACGACCTCCCCAGCCCCGTCAAACACCTCGCAACCACTGCCGACCACCATCTTGCAACCCCTGCCATCAACAGTAGCCGAAGCCCCACCGTCGTCCTATGCCCACAACCCGCAAAGCCACTGCCACCATCCCTCTTCCCACGACACCACCACTGCAACTTCGCCTGCATACCCTAAACCCACAAGCTCCGACCTCCTCGCTGTCAACCAAGCCATCGCCACCCTTCGACCCTCCTTCAACCTCCGGCGAACCCGCCTCTTCCTTCGCCATCCACCAACTCCCCGAAGCCAGCCCGCAACTCCGGTAACCATCAACCCAGCCCTCCGATCTCTCTCCCACTCGAACTCCTCCGACCACACCTCCTACTTCTACCGGCGTCACCCTCGCCTAGTGTCGCCACCCTTCCCGATCTCACCCGTATTGCCTCTCAATATCGCCGCGCGTCACCCTGCATGCGAACGGAGTAGCGAAACTATACTATTAACTGTGAGTTTTTATACATATATATCCACAGTATTTATATAAGTATATATATATATATATATATATATATATATATGATATATGATATATGTTAGTTAATATATATGTTATATAAATATATATACGTTGTAAAAATAAATAGTTAGTAATATATTAGTTTATGTATGTTAAATATGTTAATAAAAGATAAATTTTAATGAGTTTTAGCTTGATATTATCAATCCATTGACGCAGATAAATTCATGCCCCTCTTACGACCGCGTGGGCACTAAAATCGCATCGATCATGCAAGTATTTATCACCTATAAGGTTTAAGCTACACTGCTCAGATTTTGTGACGGAAATTACTAAACGTTGTTAATAACAACTTCTTATGATTTTAATCGTGCTGATAAATAATGTTCGAAGCGACTCAATGGACCCTTGTGATACGTTTTAATTAAATGTTTTGATTTGCTTTCACAGTTAATGTTGTTAATCATGATATTCACAGTGTAATGGAAACATCAGATGGTTCGGTCATTTTGCTCATATTGAATGATATACCGTTATTGGTGTTACCTTATCTCTGGTTTGTACATCCCTTATAAATTGTGATATTTGGCCCGTAGGGCATGTGCAGATTATTGGGCCCTCGGGGCATTTACGCAATATTGGGCCATGTGGCATACATTGAACGGTACGAATACACATTAACACTTATGGGTAGGGTAGTCCATTGTAGTAGAGGTCGGAATGCTGGATTTCACCCCACAGATAAATTTTACCGTTGCCTGGTTGGGGTCGGTAAGTATAGAACCACGAGTAGCTCCTGTTGGTTAGGGTGTAATTGTAGTTTCTTTCACCCTCGGATATTGGAATTGTCACTAGATTAAGAGATTGATTGATACACCACTTTACTTCTGTTGTTGCTATTATTAATTATGTAACCTTCTAACTCTCCTTACCATGCTCTTATGTACTTGCCATACTTACTACACGTTACTCTGTACACCACACTTTGTCATGCTCACTACTTTGTACACTAACGTGCCATGCTTTACTCTATTATGATCATATTGTGTTACTCATCTTCAAAGCTTTGCAAATATATACTTATATTATTATATTATCTTGTCGAGGGTCCATTTTCCTAACATTTTAAATCTTGCTAGGAAAATGGACCCTCGAGGCTGACGTATATTTCCTTGTTGTTTATCTTGTGAAATATATGTCAGGTTTTGAGACAGATTTTGAGAGGAGCATACCTTGAGGCTGAGCTAGTTTACCAAGATTACCCGGACGCTGAGATCCACTATGGAATGATGTGCTTTTCGCAACACCGCTATAATTTTAATATTTGTGTTGTATTTTATTTAGGTGTATTTCTTTTTCATGTAACTGTTTGTAATGGCCATGTTAGGCCTTATTTGTGTACATGTAATCTGGATATTGAAGTGTAATAATGAAATTCTGTGTTGTTCTGATGTTCGCATGCAAGAACCTGCCAAGCTTAATACACGGATGCTTATTGTGCTTAAGTCAAAGAAGAAAGAAAAAGTACTTCTTTGTTGTAAGCACATGCGGACCCGCTCCCGTTCTCACTCCCAAGTATAATGGTAAGCGAGTCGTGACATGTTTTAGTGGTGGCCCATACAGGTCTGCATTCTGCGAAATACTCGGAACAATATGATGGGAAATCTTGTCCCACCCAAAGTAGTTTTGATGATGAGCACACCAAATGTTGTTAATGTACTAATAACATTATTCAAGTGTGTAGGTTGTGTAATGAAAGCTTAATGCATACTCCGAGAAGAAGAAACTCAACCACACTTATAGAAGATGAAGATGAATTTAGCTCGCATTCCACGTCAAGCACAAACGGAGCTCAAAGATAAAGCTCAAAGTACGTGCTCAAGCTCAAGCTAAAGTGGAGCTCAAATTCAAGTGAAGCACGTGCATTTACATCAGATCTTAATTGCTTCTAGTCTTCATTAAGTCTAGTGTGTGAGTTGTTTCTTTTTTAGAAATATGTTAAAGCCAAGAAAAGTTTGCACACAAACACAAATTTTTTTTTCGAAAACAATTCTTTTAAAACTTGTTTTAAACTTCTTGAGAGCTAAGCTTTTGATTCAATTCTTGTAGTCAATCTCCAAACACCCAGGAGTTGATTACTCATTCTTCAGCAGAGTTTCTCTGAAAAACTGCTCTGGGAGTCGACTACCAAAGGAGGGAGTCGACTGCCTGCTGTAGCAAAGTTTTCACTGAAAACTCTTTGGGACTCGACTACCTCCCTTGGGAGTCGACTATCAGCTGTGCGTTTTGACTTTCCTGATTTCCTCTCTCCCATTTATTCTTTGCTTGATTTTTGGGGCTGAAGTCAAACACATTTTGAAATTCGAATTCTCTTTTGAACTGTATAAATAGAGACCCTATGAGAACAATTTTCTACACCAATCATTCTTGAGCTAAAGTTATTATTCTCAAAGTTCTCATCATTCTCAATCGCTCTCAAAAGTTCATCGTAGCCAAAAACGGTTCTGCAAATTTCTGATCTTATTGTTTTAATTCTTCTACAAACTCTTTTATGATCATTGTTAATTTTTGGCTATTTCAAATTGGTTTTCAAAATCCTCTCTTTGATTTTTCATATTCTTCAAAGGATTTTTGAAGCAAGATTCTAGATCACATTGAATAATTTCATATTCTTTGTGTGATTTAAGAACTATTTTAAATTCTTTAGCCACATAAGCACAATTGCAAATTTATCTTGGTTATAGGATTATTTGGGTGTAAACCAATCTCCACTAATTTCTTGTGGTGAATTGGATTTGTTTTTTTGGAGTCCCTTGGTGATAAGGGTGTTGTAAATCCTAGTCAAGACTAGGTGGCTGGAAATCCTGGTAGTGATACTAGGTTGTTGGAAATCCTGACGAATAAAGTTAGGTAATTGTATTGCTAAGGCAATAATGGATTAAATCTCAAGCCGTGTTGGTCGGGAACTGTATATACCCAGGTTGTGGAGAATCAGGATAAATCGCTTGTCTCTCTGTGTGATTTTTCTTTGATTGTCTTTATTATTTATTTTGTGCAAAGTTATTCATTGTTTATAATATATCTCATTTGTAATCACTTGTTAATAATATTCTTATTGCAAATATTTCATTTTTTATTCCGCTGTAAGATCTCTCTGTTTGTTATTATTATCTTATCTTGTATTCATTGTGTTGATTAAGAACCAAGCGTAGATCACTCTACTTGGTTTCTTAGGCAACATTGGAAGGGAAGTTTGTTGTATTATAATTATCGTTGAAAAAGTTTTACCTTATATAACACTATTCAACCCCCCTTTAGTGTTGTTTGCCATCTACAGGATCCAACACAATATGGATGTCATTAGTAGCTAGACTATCTAGATAAATCTTGTACGCAAATATTTACCTTGTTTTCTTTTCAGCATGGTAGGAAGACCGAACACTCGCAACGGGAATGGAACGAACAGAAATGGTGCTCCTGACATCAACGAACTCATGGGTGTCATGCAAGGGATGTTGGACATTCAACACCAACTGATTTAGCAAGGACGACAGCATGTGCAACCCGCACCACCTCCTCCTCAGGCTGCACCCGGAGCCAAGCAATTTCGGGAGCTGAACCCGAAGAATTTCTCTGGAAAGGAAGGCCCACTGGAAGCAGACGAATGGGCCCACAGCACTGAAGGTGACTTGAGCCTTTCCCGCATCGACCAGGCAGGTTGGGTAGAAGTTACCAAGAAACAACTGACTGGTAATGCTCGAAACTGGTAGGATACTTAGGAGGCATGTCTGGTTAAGCCTATTAACTGAACCATCTTTCAAGAGAGATTTGATGCTCAGTACTTCCCCAGATTGGCAAAGAGAGAGCTCCAGCAATGTTTCGTCAATCTAGAGCAAGGCACTAATACTGTTGACAAATACGAAGTGGAATTTTCGATGCTTTGCCGCTTCGCCCCCAGCTGGTGGAAGATCCCCAAGATCGTACGTACCAGTTTCTACAGGGCATGGATCCTACATCCAAGCTTCGATGTCTTCGATGAATCCGACCACTCATCAAGAAGTCTTGGATGCTGCTCGAAAGTATGAGATCATCATTAAGCGTAAGAAGGCGCTTCAAACTGGTGGTAGTAAGCACCATATGGAACCAACAAGGAATGAACTCCGACCAACTCAGACCACCAACTTCAAAAGGCATGTAACCCCGGTCAACTCCAGATCTACAATGATGTGTCACCACTTAACCGAACGGAGCATGTCAAGAAGGATTGTCGCGTGCTATTGAACTAATGTTTAGTGTACGGGGCACCTGACCTTATTGTAAGGAACTGCCCTCATCGCACTAACGATCCAGGAACCTAGACTATGGTAGCATCAGGGTCAACCTAATAGGGACCACATCTGGCTCCTCAGCGTCAAGTTCCTTAGCAGGCCAAGCCCGAACACGATCGGCACCAAACTTACTTTATGGTCGCCGAAGAAGTTAGGGACGATGAGCTAGTGATGAATGATGACGTCTAAATCATGTCATGTTGTCGCATTTAATGATTCATGTAATAAATACGTCGATCAGGTGTTCCTTGATTATTATATAGCTTAAGAAATTTCGAGGGTGGAATTTTAATAAGGTGGGTGGGATGTAACGGCATGTTTTCGTTCGTACGTATTTCCATTAGTTGATTTATTTGAATATTTGTATCATGATTTTATTATTATTTTCTTATAGCTTGAACTCGTGATATGACTCCTTATTCACGATCCTCGCGACTTCGCGATCACATTTGTATCTTCTTTATAACTTTTGGTTGACGATGATTGCAGGGCGAGACCGTAATAATTTGATTATCTTAAAACTTACTTCTTCCAAATCTAATCCAAATCCTAATAAGTTTTAATATGTTGATCACATCTAAATTGATAATCTAAAGTTCTTAAAGAATTATCCAAATCAAATCTTAACCCAAAATGTTTAACCAGATCGATTTCCTAATAAAATCTTAACTACTAAATCTAAATGTTTTTAACTGAATTGATCTCCTCCAATCAGATTTAAACTAAATTATCTAAATCTTAACTAAATATCCTAACTAAGTCCCGTATCATATCCCCACAATTTCCACTGAAATGACTTTAACAACCCAACAACTAATCACATAACCATCATATCCATATGTATCTTAACCATCATATCCCCATATTTCCCACATCCACAACTCACGCACCCAATCCCATCTAAATCCTAACTAACTCCACGTAACCCTCACTCTCGCGGTGCATGTGCACGAGCTGTCCGACCCATATCAAAACGAATCTGTCGTTTTGTTACAACAAAATTATTTCATTCACAAAATCAAGGGATCCTCAGAACAACTCATGCACCCCCCAAAATCGCAACTACTCACGTACTATTCCCCTTCAAAAACCCATGCAAAGTTCCATATCCATGCAAACTTCGACAGCTTCTCCATCTAACCCTAGGCGACAACCCAAACTCGACCACCCTCCTACCTCCCCTCCAGCGACCATCCCCTCCATAGCACCCGCTCACGTGCCCTTCCTCCTCCTACCAACCCCCACGGCGAACATCCCGAACGGCAGCCTCCCCTTAGCCTTTGAAAAAGCCATCGCAACTTCTCAAACCTCCGACCACCGCCATCTCCGGCTGCAGCTTGTCCACCACCGCCTACGCACGTCTCGTCGGCGACCACCTCCTCTCCAACCACTTAGGCTAGCTCACCACCTTATCAGCCGCGTCCTCCCCTGGGTCTACCCTGACAGCTTCCACACCAACTCCGCCAAGCCCTTCGATCGTTCCTCCCCTACCGCAACCTAGACCCAGGCAACACAACAACTCTGGCGACATTCGAAGCATCCAATCCAAGCTCACCGACCCCGTCATCCTCCTCTCTGTAACTCAAGCCCCGATCTCCGCCAGCACGACCTCCATAGCCCCGTCAAACACCTTGCAGCCATCGCCGACCACCATCTTGCGACCCCCTGCCATCGACAACAGCCTAAGCCCCGCCGTCGTCCTCTTCCTCCGCCCACAGCCTGTAAAGCCATTGCCACCCTCCCTCTTCCCATGACACCACCACCGCAACATCGCCTGCATACTCTAAACCCATAAGCTCCAACCTCCTCTCCCATAAACCAAGCCATCGCCACCCTTTGACCCTCCTTCAACCTCCAACGAACCCGCTTCTTCCTTCGCAGTCCACCAACTCCCCAAAGCCAGCCCGTAACTCCGATGATCATCACCCTAACCCTCCGATCTCTCTCCCATTTGAACTCCTCCGAACACGCCTCCTACCACTACAGACATCGCCCTTGCCAAGTGCTGCCACCCTTCCCGATCTCAGTCGCAGCGCCTCTCAACGTCGCCACGCATCACCCTGCATGCGAACGAAGTAGCGAAACTATTAAGGGTGAGTTTTTTTATACATATATATCTACAGTATTTATATAATTATATATATATACACACACACACACACACACACACACACACACACACACACACACACACACACACACGATAATTGATATTGGTTAGTTAACATATTTGTTAGGTACATATATATATATTTTTGAAAAGTTAGCGAGTCTCTTTATTAATATGTACCAAATTACATACAGTCCTACTTTGGTGAGAAGGATATTATAGGGAGAGGATAGGGCACATGCGCCGTCACTCCCCACTATCACATCCTCTGCCAAAATAGAACGAAAACAATACACTAAAAATACAAGAGGAAAAAATGCAACAATGCAGCAGTAACATCAACCATTGTCACTGATAGCCCAATTTGCAAAAACTTCAGTCTCTTTCTCTGTGGTGGGGTCTTGATCATGCATGGCCACTCTAATATCAGCAGCAATCTCTTCAAATAGGGAGGTCTTGCTTCTTTTATCTTCATCAAATATCTGTCTATTCCTTTCGTGCCAGATATGCCAAACCATTGCTGCCAGACTGGTTTTAGCCAACAAACTTAGACTGCTCTTGTCACCAAAATTAGCCAGAAAGTAACTACCCACCTCAGATAGAGTAGGCGGGATATGCGAAGGAATCTTTAATTTCAGCAGCGACCTATGGAGGATATACTTAGAGTAGTAGCAGTCAAAAAACAAGTGGTCAATACTTTCATCCATATTATCATCACATAGGACACAATTGCTAGGCGCATCATTTAACCATCTGACAATCTTGTCACGAGTGAGCAATTTTCCCCTGAAAGCTCTGAGAAGAGTAATTGACATTTTAGGGATATAGTTGGCATACCAGATGAGCTTGTGTAGGGGGAAGGCCGGGCTCCTCCTTCGCACCCCCTCCCAAGCTTGCTTGAAAGAGAATAAATCGCCGCCCATCCACTTCCATCCATCAGCTCCAGGCCGCATTATGATGTTATTCAACAGTGGTTGGACATGTAGGCAAGATACACCACAGTAATATGTAGGCAAGATACACCACAATAACATGTAGGCAAGGGCTTCAGTAGAGGGAGGATAGGGCACACGCGCCGTCACTCCCAACTATAGATCCCCCATCCTACAATGCACTATGAACTATACATGAATCATCCCAAAAATAAAGAATACAAAAAGTAGGGAACCATCAGCCCATGTCTCTGAAATCCCAATTAGAGTAAGCCTCTGACTCCTCTCTCTGATGGTTCTTGGTATCTCGCTACAATTCTGATGTCAGCCGCAATCTCTTCAAAAATGATAGTTTTACATTTCTTTTTGTTTTCGAATATTCTCCGATTCCGTTTGCGCTATACGTGCCAAACAATAGCCGCTAAGCAGTTTTAGCCGAAAAATTGAGAGCGCTCTTCCTCCCAAATTTGGCAAGATAGTATTTCCCCACATCAACAAGGTTTGGTTCGATATGAGTTTTGATGTTCAGCTTCAGCACAGTAACATGTAGGATATAATTTGAGTGGTTGCACCCAAAAAATAAGTGATCAATATCCTCTGCGCTGCTTCCCTCACATAGCACACAGTTATTTGGAGTGTTGAATCCCCATTTACTAATCAAAGATCTAGTGAGCAATTTTCCTTTGAATGCTCTGAGCAAAGTGAGTGACATTTTGGGAATGTGATTACCATACTAGATAATCTTATGGAATGGGAAAGGGATACCTCTTTTGCGAATGCCATCCCAAGCTTGATTGAATTTGAACCCCACATCTTGAAGAGTAGTACCTGCGGATGGGGGTGTCCCAGGTCTCGGCCTCCAAGTCCACACATCAGCACCCGGCTTTAAGAAGATGCCGCGCAGCAAAGGAGCAAGTTGGGCAATTTCTGCATCTTGGGACCACCCGCCATTTGCCCAATATTCTCTAACCGTCCGCATAGATGAGGTAGCCGGGACATCAACCAGATATTTCAAAGGCCCACAGTCTAGCCAATAGTTGTGTCAGAATAGAGTTGAACGCCCGTCTTTTACAACCCTTTTAATGAGTTTTTGAGACTGGCTTCTACAGCCAAGCATGCGCTTCCACGTTCCTGATTGTGTCACCAAACCATTAGCCGCAAAGAACCCACCGCCAGCTGAATATTTGCATCTCATATGTTGCGCCCATAGAGTATTTGATGTGAGGAACCTCCATGTTAGTCTTATTCCCGACGCATCATTTAGGTCTTCCAATAGCCGGATACCAACACCTCCTTCGTCCTTTGGCTTACAAATGTCCTCCCAAGACCACGCGCGAGAAGTGCCCCAAATGAAACGCCTGCAAGCCGTCGATATAGTTCTTAGAATGGTAAGGGGGATATGGAACGCCTGCATGCAAAAAGCCACCATGCCGTAGATGACCGTTCTAACAAGCTCGATCCTCCCAGCAAGCGATAACACAGAGGACGACCATCCCCTTAGTCGCATCTTGCATTTGTCTACTAGCCTACTGTACTGTTGGGACTTGGGGTATTTCACAGATAGGGGAAGGCCCAGGTAGGTGGAAATAGTGGTAGCCTGCTTAATGCCCAGATAGTTAGATAACATAACCTTGTGCTTGGTACCCTTACTAAACATGGCGCTGCTTTTGTCCCAGTTCACTTGGAGACCCGTATAATTAGTAAACTCACCCAGCAGACCTTTGATGCCCAGAAAATATTTCTTATTAGCTCGGCAAAACACCAGGAGGTTGTCCGCAAAAAGAAGGTGGGAGATGGTGCCCCTGCGTTTTAATGGCTGAATAGTGCCTCTATTGAGTGCTTTTGCCATTAATATGGAGAAGGCTTCCATGATAATAACAAACAAGTACGGGGAGAGAGGGTCTCCTTGCCTAATAACCCGATTACCTCTAAAGTAACCCTCAGGAGATCCGTTCACTATAATAGAGAAAGAGGCCGTTGATAAGCATTCTTTAATCCAATCAATAAACTGTTTTGGGAACCCAAGCTGGCAGAGGAAGTAGTAAATAAAATCATGATTCACACTGTCAAAAGATTTTCTCAGATCCAATTTCAAACACGCTCTCCCCCCATTGGATTACTGAAGTCTCTGATCTGCTCGTGGGCGATGAGGATGGAGTCGGACAGTAGTCGACCTTTAAGAAAAGCAGCCTGGTTTGGTGATATCAACTCATGAATAACCACCGTGATTTTGTTGCAGAGAATCTTACTGATGATTTTGTATAACACATTACAACAGGCAATTGGTCTATAGTCCCCAAGTGCCGAGGCATTGGAGTTTTTGGGCACAAGAGTGAGGTTGGTGTGATTTATTTGCTTCAGTAGCTTCCCAAATCTGAAAAAAGACTTCACCGCAGTGGATACTTCATCACCAATGACATGCCAACTGAAATGGAAAAAGTGGCCATTAAACCCATCTGGTCCCGGGGCCTTGTCCGCCCCTATCTGAAATACTGCCTGCTTTATTTCCTCATTGGATATTCTTCTTATTAGCCACAAAGAAACCTCATTAGTTAGGATACTCTTAGGAGTAAGCGTTGGAAATTCAGTCTCATAGTGATGTTGGCTGAGGCTACCGTCGGCTTTCACCAAATGGCTCAAATTGTTATGATTCATCCTGGCCTTCATGGCGTTGTAAAAAAATTTTGTGTTTTAACCAGTCATGCTGGATCTTTTGGCGATACATATCTTCTTCAAGCCCCAAAGCGTTAGCCAACTCCTTCATTGCCGAATGCTCGGCCACTTGCAATGATAGGTTAATGTGCAGGTCCGGCAATTTGCGGATGGACTCCAGTTTGTTGCGGCATGACTGAACAACCTTGGATGCATGTAGATCGGAGGCCCAATTCCGCAGCAAAGGTTTGAGTGTCTTAAGCATGTGGGATAGGCGGAACATTGGGGTGCCAGAGACTTGGCCGACCCAGCAGTCTTCAACGATCTTTAGGAAACCGGGGCACTTGGTCCAATAATTATTAAACTTGAAAGGTTTCGGGGTAGAATGTACCTGGGTGTGAAGGTTCAGGACCATAGGAGAATGGTCATTGGTATAAGGATCAAGATAATCAATGTATGATTTCGGCAGCAGGTTGATCCCCTCAGTGTTACAGAAGACCCGATCTAGGCGCGCGGCAATACGATCAACCCCAATCCGATTATTACACCAGCTCAAGATGCTTCCCATGCTTTTGAGCTCCTGGAGGAAACACTTGTTGATGAAGTCAGAGTAATCTTTAACCATTTCTCCTTAAGCTTCCTCCCCCCACCTTGTCTTTCGCATAGAGCACACTGTTAAAGTCACCTGCCACCAACCACGCCGTACCATTAATACTTGATGCATCCGTTTCCAGGACATCCCATAAATCCTTCCTTTCAACAATGGTGTTACGGGCATACACCCCAGTAATAGAGCACGAGAACCCTCCTGCATTTGCACACTTCATGGTGATGTGCTGAGGAGAGCGGTAAACTAAAGCCGGTTTCCAGACCATGGGATCAAAACCCATTAGAAAGCTTCCTCCTGAAGCAAGACTAAAGTTATCTATAATTTCCCAGGAAATGGGAAACACAGATTTATTCCCATTTAAAGGAGACTTGAGCTTGGTCTCCAGCAAGACAACTGCAGAAGGCTTTATATTATTAAGCCTATCCCTTAGATCCCTTCGACGAATGGGGTTATTAAGACCTCTTGTGTTCCAGAGTAAAACAGTCATTGGGAAACAGTTGTCTGTTTGAGATTACTCCCCCTTATCCTGGAGCTTTTCCTGGTGTGGGTCGCCTCAACTTGCGGCTCAGACTTTTTCCCCAATACACTTCCATTCCCTCCTTGGTCAAGGTGATACTGTTCCTTAAGCCCCATCTCGGATTGTCGATGGCCAACTCGTTTGGCACGTTATCAATATCATCAATGTGGCTGTCCTCAAGGAGAGTGGGAAGGCCAGCGGATGCTGAAGATTCACCCTCCACAAATTTTTCACGGCCCACAGTACCAGCATACTCCGAAGAAATCTGATCGAGCACGCCGGTTCCCATCGTTCTAGCATTTGCAGCATCATTTGATCCAAAGTCCCCAGTTATTGCTCGGTCTCCAGTCAGGTCACCTGAATCAATGTGGTTCGATAGATCCCCCCTGTCAGCATTGACAGCCGCTTGGGCCTGAGCAGATTGCTCCGACCCTGACTTGGAGACAGCCACATCGGGTTTTTCTCCTCTATTATCCCTCGTTACTCCTTGGTCAGTGGCCCCCCTATCAGCCAGTCCCGAATGGCCATCAACAGGGGTAGTTCCTCCCTCATGAACGTCAACCGATTGTTTTTTGAGTGTGAGTGTCTCAGGAGCCGTTCCCTCACCATTATTGTTCCCTCCATCTTCAGTAATCTTCGGCTGGCTAGTAGTTTGGATTGAAGAGAGCTGGACCATATATGGGCACTGTTTATCCGAGTGACCAAAACAAATACAATGTGTGCACCTAGGCGGTTCCCCTTCCAATTTTACTCCAATCTCTATTGTAGGCCCATGTAACGACTGGTTTTCGTGTAATAGGATTATCTATATTAAAATATATGCTTGGTGGATTTTCTCCTTGGATGTGTGGTTTTCGTCGCCATAGCTTTCACTTCCGATCGTTTCGTCGTGATTTTCTAGCTTCTTCCTTCGATCGTCGATTTCGGAGTAAGTCATTCGTGACGAGCTTCAAATCGCTCATATCTTAGAGTATAAATCGATCCTAGAAGCCATAGAAATCTTTCCGAAGCTTCGCGCTTCGAATCGACACTTTTCGTGCACGTTAGTTGGTTCAAGAAGGAGAACCAACCGACTAGATTTCAATCTAGTCGGTCGGCAATCCTTAATGGACCGACTAGTGGGCTTTGATTATAATTCAGGAGTTACTGTTCCTTCTTAGTCGGTCTAAGTTCATCTTTCGACCGACTAGTTTTTAAACTAGTCGGTTAAGTTATGTACTCAGACCGACTAATTCTTCGTTCTTCTGAACAGTCGAGTACTGTTCACTCTTAGTCGGTATAAGAACGTTCATCGACCGACTAGATGCCAAACTAGTCGGTCAGCTGTTGTTCATTGACCGACTAAATCCAAATCATATTTTCATTCAGAAGTTACTGTTTACACTTAGTCGGTCTGCGTTGGTCGACCGACCGACTAGTTGCCAAACTAGTCGGTCAGTGGTTGCTCTTTGACCGACTAATCTGTGTTAAAACCCTAATTTCTGGGCAGCTGCCAGCCCATCCTATTTAAACCCCTCCCAAACGTTTTCTTCTCCTCCCTCACGACCTAAAACCCTAATTTCTCCCCCATTGAGCCCCCATCTTCCTCCAACCCTTATTCCTTCATTTCAAGCCCAAGATCCATCATCTAAACCCTCCATCAACTCATTCTACCCCTCATCTTCCCCAAAATCTCATCAAATCCCCAAAATCCCCCAAAAACAAGAGTTCTCCAAACTTCTCCATTGGTTTCCAGATCTGATCCATAGGTTCTCCGGAGTGTTTCTTCCGCCTCCCCTCGGCAAGAAATCGATCTCTCGATGTTTTCATAACCTATTTGTATTTTCATGAAACCCTAATGAATAAATGTTGTTTTGATGGTTGTCCCTCCATAACAACGAATTTCTCCCGTAGATTAGCATCCGCGAGACGAACCTTCGTGATCGTCATCCCCGGTGCTAGGCAAGTGAAACTTTCATCTCTTGATTTGGGCCATGTCTTAGGCCATTTCCTTGTTTTAGCGTAAAAGAGACTAGACGGTGAACGGATAGCCGTCTAGACGCCATTGACCTAGCTTGACAACGAAGCTTGGTCCGTCACCCTTATCATGCTTGTATGTCATGTTTAATTACAATTAACGGTACACGAATATTGTTCATGTCATTGCATTTTGCCTGTCACGTTTAAATACAATTAACGGTACACGAATATCTGTTCATGACATTGCATACATTGATTGTTCATCGTGAATGTGTAGCTCACGCTACAAAACTGATAGTTCCTGGCTCGTGACCAGAAGCGAGCATAATGAGTTGCTAACCCCAACGCTCGATATTGAGGCTATGTGTCCCCTACGCCATACTTGTGTTTCCTGGCTCGTGACCAGAAGCGAGCATAATGAGTTGCTAACCCCAACGCTCGATATTGAATTGTGAACTAAGAAACAAGCTCCCGTGTGGGGCAACCCTGGCTCACTTGCTGGGCTCATGTGCAGGGACCCTGGCTTGTTTACATGTGGGATGGGGTATGAGTTAAGCGGCCATTCAACTGGGAGTCTGCCCGATCAGCAACTGCAGTTGTAAGGCGTAAACTCTGGGGTGGGGTAGTGTTTAGGGCCGATCAGTGTGAATGATGTACCATTCAGCTGAAGGGCGTAAACATCTACAAAACAACGTGAAACATGACTAGTGAAATGATTGAGATTGTTAGTAGCTTGGCTACTCTTGTCTTGTCCCGATAATTGTTCTCTTGTACTTATTGTTCACCATGTCTTACTTGTGCACTCATGTTATAACTGCCATGTCATGCATACTAAAACTGCTAGGTTGCTAGTTTACCTTCCTTTCAGTTTCCTTGCTCAAGTCTTTTCAGACTTGCTGACATGTGCCCCTTTCTCTTTGGGTGTCGCATGTTAGTTGCCGAGCCAGAGCTTGTTGCAGAGGACGTTGTGTTTGCCGAGGAGGAGTCTTGTGGACACCGGTGACTTGTTGAGTTTCCCTATATGTTTTAGGATTCCTATTAGTTGTCGGTGCGTGGCACCCTTGTATGTATGTTATACTTTGTTGGCCATGTTTGGGCCTTAGACCCTTTTTCTTTTAGCCTGGTGGCTTTTCTGCGATATTGTAATTTGTTTATGGACATTTGGAGATTCAATAAAAATGTCGTCTCATTTCCTTATTATCATTGTTGTTTCGTTTCTCTTTGCAAGGACTTGCCATAATAAGTGTTTTTATACGCTTATCAGACTTGGAGCTTCACGGCTTCAAGTTTGTGCGGACCTTCTCACGTCTCGCCTCCACATTTTTGGGAAGCGGGGCATGACAGGTTTCAGTGGTGGCCCATGCAGGTCCATTTGCAAATGCGAACTATCGGAACAATAATAATAATTATAGAATGTCCATTAAATAAATTAGAACATCCAAGTTATAAGCCCGGAGTCTAGGTTTTTAGCGTTCCTATGTCTTATGTGGCTGGTAGGCATGTTAGAGCATCTGTCCCAGCTTGGTAGAAAATCCATTAGATCAGGACCATAGTGAGACTTAGTTAGAAGTTCGTGCTTGCTAGTTAGGGATCCTTGATTGTTAGTTAGACTCCATGTTAGTGATTGATTTGATAGTCCTAAGTGTTACCTTAGTGGTTCCTGTCTAGCTCTGACCATGATAGAGTCCTAGAATTCTTTGGCTGTTCGCTTGGGTTCATCGATTTCGGACCAAGCTGAACTCATTGCATTGCTAACCAGCTCCCTAGAGAGTCTTAGCGCTTAGTTCCAAAATCTTTGGTTGGTTGACCGTAGGAGTTTCCGTAGATTTTCCTAAGTCATAACCTAGGCGTATTTATGTTTTGATCATCCGACCAAATCCCTTGGCCTTTAGTTAACCCGATGATTAGAACCCCCCCTGATTCAATCTTTCCTGGTCACTACACCTTGGTGTTACTGACCATAGATCTTCATCATGGTTTTCTTGCATCGTGATTTAGGTGCATGCCTCACACAACCACATTCATTGCCCCCGATTCACAAGATCCCCTCCTTACTATTATCGTTGACCTTTCAAATCTTTCCCGTTGCAAATCTTGATTCTTCCAAGGTCATTTTCGAATTTTCCCTTATAAAAAAAAGTTTCCACTTGATTTTAAATTTTGTTTTAAACCTTCTTTCAACATATTTCCATTACTTCCATTTGAGCTAAAAGTCATTCTTAGATTTGAAGACTTTTTGGTCGTAATTTTAAATTACTATATGGTAACTATCTTTCTAACATATATCGTCCGCACTTGATTTTAAACTTTAGTACTATTTCGATAATTCGATATACCACCTTTTCTACTATTGCGAAATTCATTTTAGCTATTTACCATACGTGCTTTAAAATACTTCTTTCAAGATAAATAGAACTCCAATTAATTTATAAATATATACTAATTACAAATTTGTCGTACCCGTACTTCAAGTCTTTTACCAACACATTCTTGTGGCAAATCCTTGTTTCCCCTAAAAGTATTTTCGATGTTCCTCTTTCGCTAAGTTTGAAATTGTTCGCGAGCTTTTAATATATATATTAGGTTTCGTACTCTTCCGCGACTTAAATTTATTTGTTCTTTTCTAAACGTCGAAACTTTTGTCGAGATTTTTGATTATTAGTTTATAATATTCTTCAGCCGATATTTTCATATCAATATAAATGACTTGCCTCTTTTCATATACCAATTTTCTTCTGAACCGTGCTTCTGTTTTTCCTAACCTGAATTATAATTTTCTTTTCTTACTTATGCCATTAAAACTTATTCTAATACCGCATCATGTTTGCTTCTTACATACCTTTCAAGTCACATGGGACTTCAGCTTTCAGCGAGTCGATTTTTATGCTCAACTTTTTCCCTAGTTCAGATTTTTGTAAAATTACTTTTCGAAATCCTTTCCTGATTTAGACCTCCAAAATTCGGTTTCAAAGTTTATTACCAATTTAATAATCCTATATATGTATATATTTTTCCCCCCACTTACTTCCATACCACTAAGATGTTATTATCTTTCCATTCGTCATACATATTTCTAAAAATGATTTCTAAAGTAGAACTTCAATTAATTTTTATATATCAGTACTACGACCGTTATGCTCCTCGTTTCCCCTATTTCAGATTTTTGTAAAAATCGTTATTTCATAACCTTTCCTGATCTAGACCCTCCATAAATTTGATTTTAAAGTTTCACCATAAATCTTGATAATACTACTAATAAGCTAGTGTTATCTTTCCGTTCACCCTACATGCCCTTAGAAGAATTTCTAACCTAAATGGAATTTCAATTATTTTTATATCAGCACCAGGCTCGTGGTGCTCGTATGTTAAGAGCTTTGTGTAAAACAGTCTCTTTTTGGCAAATCCTGATTCCTCTAAAAAGTAGTTTCAATATTGATTACTTTAGATTTTCCCTGGCTTAAGGATTTAGAAAGCATTCAACCTGAGTTTAAATTTTTCAATTAATTTAGTTTCATTTCAAACCTTGCAAACGTTATTAAGTTACTACCGTGTAATATTTGTTTAAAACTACGACCTCAAAATTCGTGTGAATGATTTACTTTCTTTTAATGACTTCACGTAAGCCAATAAACCGTTTTCTCCTATTATGTATATTCGACTCAAACTTATTTCAAACAATTTGTTTTGTCGACCTCTAAATGTTTTATACGGAAAGGGACTCCAACCTTTGAAGTATAACGGTTTTCAAACTTTTCGTATTTTAGAATATGTTATTTACACTATTTTCCATGTGTCCTAATGGAGCATCATTACATCATTACACAACCGTTTTCATGCTTTTCGATCCTTCTATTCGTTACGCTTTTGATTTCGATTTCTTTCCTTTTGACTAGCCAATAGAGCTTGTCGTCGCCGTGTCGACCTTAATATAGTTTGGTGGGCCCCATTAGTGTAATTTGATGTGTCGTCGTAGTGTATTTAATTTCATGGTGCATATGAAGTTGTATGTGTGTTGGTATTGGTATATTGTGTGTAGGTAGTTATGTACTAGCTGCATGAGTGTAAGTGTGATAAACATATGATAGTAGGATTATAATTGTTTGATTGATGTTACTTGTTTTTATGAGATGTTGTATGCGTGTATACCATGAGGTATGCCCGACTACTGCATATCTTAACTTATGTATGAAGTGAATATGTATTGATGTACCAATTATAGGTGGATGGATATGGTATGAATATATACGATGCTTGGGTGTGACTATAGGTAAATACTTTTACTAGGGAGAGTATTGTAATTATAGGTGTGCTGATGTTTGTAATAATATCATGGAATATGAAGTGATTGAAATATGTGATATTACCTGGTTAGATATTAAGGGTATTTGACATTTAGATATGTATGTGGTTATGTTGGTAGACGTGTATGCATTAGCTAGTATTGGCATATATATGGATGCTATGTTATGTATATGGAATTATTCCGCTATGATTTTGAGTCTCACTCAAGCTTGAGTGGGTACACTCTATGTACATTGGTGTATTGTATGTGGTTGGTGTATAGTGATGGATGATGTATGTATAATGGTTGGATTGTTTGTGCCTGGTTGTGTTACGCACACGATTGTGGGTGGCTATACCAATATATAGTTATGTGAGTTGGTCTTGTGGTATAGTTATTCACTAAGGATTTGGTTGCGTGAATATATGTGCGCTAGCTAAACTAGGTGCGTAGATGTACTAAGCATATAGTGGTGTGATTGGTGTATATATGAATGAAATATTAGCGTGTGTGGGTGTGCACCATGCACGGGTAAGTATGTGATAGTTATAGGAATTGGTGACTATGGTATGTGTGGTGTGTCGTGATTATAGCTATAGGACTATATATGAAGTGATAATATGGTGAAATGTGTGCATGCATTTGAATGACTATAAATTGAGAAATTATAATGATGGTGAATGTATATTAGATATAGTGAACTTGTTTTAACAATGGTATGTTGTGAATTCGCATGTTGATTGTTTGGCGTATACTAGGAGATATAAGGACTAGTGTATTCTTATTGTCTTGTCCATAGGTAGTTACCTATACGTGTAGATTCCGATGGTATTTTCTAGTGTGAAATTATTTTCATATAAGTAAGAGAGACTTGGTTATTTCCATATAGTGTGTAATAAGTGTTTTATAGTTATATAGAATATACTTGCCTATATGAATGATTTGAATACGTGAATGGAGTTGCTTGATTATAATAAGTATAAGTGTACTATGTGCGTGGATATATATTTACTTCCGTGGTGTTAATAATTGACTACCTAGAGTATATATATATAAGCACTTGAAATGAATGTACTTGGTTGAAATTTTGATGTGATATTGATTGAGGGTAGTTACTAGGGCGACTAGGTATGTTAGAAAGTCCAAGGACGGACTTTATTCTAAGGTGGGTAGGATGTAACGACTGGTTTTCGTGTAATAGGATTATCTATATTAAAATATATGCTTGGTGGATTTTCTCCTTGGATGTGTGGTTTTCGTCACCATAGCTTTCACTTTCGATCGTTTCGTTGTGATTTTCTAGCTTCTTCCTTCGATCGTCGATTTCGGAGTAATTCATTCGTGACGAGCTTCAAATCGCTCATATCTTAGAGTATAAATCGATCCTAGAAGCCATAGAAATCTTCTCGAAGCTTCGCGCTTCGAATCGACACTTTTCGTGCACGTTAGTTAGTTCAAGAAGGAGAACCAACCGACTAGATTTCAATCTAGTCGGTCGGCAATCCTTAATGGACCGACTAGTGGGCTTTGATTATAATTCAGGAGTTACTGTTCCTTCTTAGTCGGTCTAAGTTCATCTTTCGACCGACTAGTTTTTAAACTAGTCGGTTAAGTTATGTACTCAGACCGACTAATTCTTCGTTCTTCTGAACAGTCGAGTACTGTTCACTCTTAGTCGGTCTAAGAACGTTCATCGACCGACTAGATGCCAAACTAGTCGGTCAGCTGTTGTTCATTGACCGACTAAATCCAAATCCTATTTTCGTTCAAAAGTTACTGTTTACACTTAGTCGGTCTGCGTTGGTCGACCGACCGACTAGTTGCCAAACTAGTCGGTCAGTGGTTGCTCTTTGACCGACTAATCTGTGTTAAAACCCTAATTTCTGGGCAGCCGCCAGCCCATCCTATTTAAACCCCTCCCAAACGTTTTCTTCTCCTCCCTCACGACCTAAAACCCTAATTTCTCCCCCATTGAGCCCCCATCTTCCTCCAACCCTTATTCCTTCATTCCAAGCCCAAGATCCATCATCTAAACCCTCCATCAACTCATTCTACCCCTCATCTTCCCCAAAATCTCATCAAATCCCCAAAATCCCCCAAAAACAAGAGTTCTCCAAACTTCTCCATTGGTTTCCAGATCTGATCCATAGGTTCTCCGGAGTGTTTCTTCCGCCTCCCCTCGGCAAGAAATCGATCTCTCGATGTTTTCATAACCTATTTGTATTTTCATGAAACCCTAATGAATAAATGTTGTTTTGATGGTTGTCCCTCCATAACAGCGATTTTCCCCCGTAGATTAGCATCCGCGAGACGAACCTTCGTGATCGTCATCCCCGGTGCTAGGCAAGTGAAACTTGCATCTCTTGATTTGGGCCATGGCTTAGGCCATTTCCTTGTTTTAGCGTAAAAGAGACTAGACGGTGAACGGATAGCCGTCTAGACGCCATTGACCTAGCTTGACAACGAAGCTTGGTCCGTCACCCTTATCATGCTTGTATGTCATGTTTAATTACAATTAACGGTACGCGAATATTGTTCATTTCATTGCATTTTGCCTGTCACGTTTAAATACAATTAACGGTACGCGAATATCTGTTCATGACATTGCATACATCGATTGTTCATCGTGAATGTGTAGCTCACGCTACAAAACTGATAGTTCCTGGCTCGTGACCAGAAGCGAGCATAGTGAGTTGCTAACCCCAATGCTCGATATTGAGGCTAGGTGTCCCCTACGCCATACTTGTGTTTCCTGGCTCGTGACCAGAAGCGAGCATAATGAGTTGCTAACCCCAACGCTCGATATTGAATTGTGAACTAAGAAACAAGCTCCCGTGCGGGGCAACCCTGGCTCACTTGCTGGGCTCATGTGCAGGGACCCTGGCTTGTTTACATGTGGGATGGGGTATGAGTTAAGCGGCCATTCAACTGGGAGTCTGCCCGATCAGCAACTGCAGTTATAAGGCGTAAACTCTGGGGTGGGGTAGTGTTTAGGGCCGATCAGTGTGAATGATGTACCATTCAGCTGAAGGGCGTAAACATCTACAAAACAACGTGAAACATGACTAGTGAAATGATTGAGATTGTTAGTAGCTTGACTACTCTTGTCTTGTCCCGATAATTGTTCTCTTGTACTTATTGTTCACCATGTCTTAATTGTGCACTCATGTTATAACTGCCATGTCATGCATACTAAAACTGCTAGGTTGCTAGTTTACCTTCCTTTCAGTTTCCTTGCTCAAGTCTTTTCAGACTTGCTGACATGTGCCCCTTTCTCTTTGGGTGTCGCATGTTAGTTGCCGAGCCAGAGCTTGTTGTAGAGGACGTTGTGTTTGCCGAGGAGGAGTCTTGTGGACACCAGTGACTTGTTGAGTTTCCCTATATGTTTTAGGATTCCTGTTAGTTGTCGGTGCGTGGCACCCTTGTATGTATGTTATACTTTGTTGGCCATGTTTGGGCCTTAGACCCTTTTTCTTTTAGCCTGGTGGCTTTTCTGCGATATTGTAATTGTTTATGGACATTTGGAGATTCAATAAAAATGTCGTCTCATTTCCTTATTATCATTGTTGTTTCGTTTCGCTTTGCAAGTACTTGCCATAATAAGTGTTTTTATACGCTTATCAGACTTGGAGCTTCACGGCTTCAAGTTTGTGCGGACCTTCTCACGTCTCGCCTCCACATTTTTGGGAAGCGGGGCGTGACAGCCCATCTTCCGTGCTGACCATAACAGAGTTGGGGATTGTCTTCTTTGCATGAATTTCTACTAAACACCTCGCATAAGAAAGCCTCTCCTTCTTAGCAGTGAGCTTATCCAAACAAATTGGCTTCCCGATAACTGAAGCGATGGAGTTCATGATCTCCAGGGTCCACATGCCCAAAGGCACCCCGTGAAGCTGTACCCAGACTGGGACCAAGGAGAGGATGCCGCGTTCATGTTTGAGGCCTGAATTCCACCGTTGCAGCATGACCAGTCTTCCATCAAACATCCATGGACAGTCGTGCAGAATCATTTCACATTCACCACCGTCTTCAAATTTGAAGCAGAAAAAAACCGTTCTCCCTACTATAGATTTTCATGCCCTTTTTGAGATTCCAAAGTCTATCAACCCAAGCTCGGATTTGCCCAAAGAAGGGTATGTCTCCCAACACATAGCCAACAAGAGAGAATCTCCATTGATCTGCACCTCTGGCCAAGGCCGATTTCGCAACCATAGCCATTTCTGAATCATCCTCTTTGACCAACGGAGGGACGTAGGTCATACCCATGTCCGAGTCATACTTCCTGATATTAGTGCAGGCGTCCGCCCATGTCTGCTTGGGAGCTGAAGTGTCAATCTTAATCTCAATATTTTGCCTCTGTGGCTTTCCCTCGAACACCTTAGGGGCATGGAAATTTCCTTGTCTGCGAGCATGGATAAGAGAGGGGTGCACCTTACCACGCCGAAAATTGCCGAGGCCAAACCTGTCGCCACCCCTTGAATTACCGGTGACACCACCTGAGGAACGGTCTCCCACCGATCTAGAGGTAACCCCCTTCTTCCGTCGATCAACAACCCTCCAGCCGTCGCCCAAGCTTTCAGGAGATGTTCCAGTCTTTCCCAAGCCCATGTCAATCGGTTTACCTGAGACTCCTTCTCTAACAGGGAGAGTCCTGTCGATCGCCCCGTTAATTGGCAAAGACGATTGAGCGAAATCACCATTACCTTTGCCTTGCAAAGACGAACCACCAGCATCGGAAGTCCCTGCACCCGAAGATTTGCCCACGCCACCGTATTCAGGATGGCCGCCGCCTCCAATCCGTGGATCGCCTTGATCGCCCCAAGTCGCCGCTCTGCAAGTTATGGGAGCCATATTATATATATATATATATATATATATATATATATATATATATATATATATATATATATATATATATATATATATATATATATATATAGGTTGACTAGGATCCATTCGGATGGATCAAACATGCGGATCCATCCAAGTGGAATTTAAAGCTAGACAATGTAAATAGCAAATCCGACCGTTGGATGTCTTCTAACATGTCTAAACTATCTCCAAGAAAAATTTCAACTAATTTGGACATGTTTTTCCCATGCATCAAGTGGTTGCAAAATTAACAGATTTTATAACTATTCAAAAACATCGATTTTGCAACCACTTGATGCATGGGCAAAACATGTCCAAATTAGTTGAAATTTTGTTTGGATCTAGTTTAGACATATTAGAAGACATCCAACGGTCGGATTTTCTATTTACATTGTCTAGCTTTAAATTCCACTTGGATGAATCCGCATGTTTGATCCATCCGAATGGATCCTAGTCAACATATATATATATATATATATATATATGGGTAAAGTGTTCCTAGGGTGACTCCTTAGATTCAATCTAAGGAGTCGCTCCCATTTTCCTCTTATCCCACATTTTTTTCGGAATTTTTTTTCATGGGGTTGTTGTTCACCTCATGGATGATCAACATACCAAAAATCAATCCATTCCAATACTTTTAGAGCCCACATCTACCCCTTGCAACTTCATGGTTTTTCAACACGTTTTCATACCGTTGAAGTTGTAAGGGATAGATGGGGGCTCTAAAAGTATTGGAATGGCTTGATTTTTGGTATGTTGATCATCCATGAGGTGAACAACAACCCCATGAAAAATAAAATCCAAAAAAATTGTGAGATATGAAGGAAAATGGGGGCGACTCCTTAGATTCAATCTAAGGAGTCACCCTAGGAACACTTTACCCTATATATATATATATATATATATATATATATATATATATATATATATATATATATGGAAAAAGGGGATCTAAGGTGCCTCCTTAGATGAAAATCTAAGGAGGCGCCCCCATTTCCCCCATCTCCTACAATTTTTTTGGAAATTTTTTTCCATGGGGTTGTTGTTCACATCATGGATGATCAACATACCAAATTTCAAGGGATTTCAAGACTTTTTGAACCACCATCTACCCCTTACTATTTCAACGGTCTAAAAACGTGCTAAAACCCCACGAAGTTGCAAGGGGTAGATGGGGGCTCAAAAAGTATTGGAATCCCTTGAAATTTGGTATGTTGATCATCCATAAGGTGAACAATAAACCCATGAAAAAAAATTTCAAAAAAAATGTGTGAGATGGTGGGAAATGGGGGCGCCTCCTTAGATTGAATCTAAGGAGGCACCTTAGGATCCCTTTACCCTATATATATATATATATATATATATATATATATAGGGTAAAGTGTTCCTAGGGTGACTCCTTAGATTGAATCTAAGGAGTCGCCCCCATTTTCTGCCATCTCTCACAATTTTTTTTGAAATTTTTTTCTTGGGATTGTTGTTCATCTCATGAATGATCAACATACCAAAAATCAAGTCATTCCAATACTTTTAGAGCCCCCATCTACCCCTTGCAACTTTATGTGTTTTTCAGCACGTTTTCAGACCGTTGAAGTTGCAAGGGATAGATGTGGGATTTTAAAGTATTGGAATGACTTGATTTTTGGTGTGTTGATCATCCATGATGTGACCAACACTTTACCCATATATATATATATATATATATATATATATATATATATATATATATATATATATATATATATATATATAGGGTAAAGTGTTCCTAGGGTGACTCCTTAGATTAAATCTAAGGAGTCGCCCTCATTTTCTCCCATCTCCCACAATTTTTTTTGAAATTATTTTTCATATGATTGTTGGTCACATCATGGATGATCAACATACCAAAAATCAAGTCATTCCAATACTTTAAAAGCCCCCATCTATCCCTTGCAACTTCAATGGTCTGAAAACGTGCTGAAAAACACTTAAAGTTGCAAGGGGTAGATGGGGGCTCTAAAAGTATTGGAATGACTTGATTTTTGGTATGTTGATCATCCATGAGGTGAACAACAATCCCAAGAAAAAAAAGTTCAAAAAAAATTGTGGGAGATGGGAGAAAATGGGGGCGACTCCTTAGATTGAATCTAAGGAGTCACCCTAGGAACACTTTACCCATATATATATATATATATATATATATATATATATATATATATATATATATATATATATATGGGTAAAGTGTTCCTAGGGTGCCTCCTTAGATTCAATCTAAGGAGTCGCCCCCATTTTCTCTCGTATCCCACAAATATTTTGGATTTTATTTTTCATGGGGTTGTTGTTCACCTCATGGATGATCAACATACCAAAAATCAAGCCATTCCAATACTTTTAGAGCCACCATCTACCCCTTGCAACTTCAACGGTCTTAAAACGTGCTTAAAACCCATGAAGTTGCAAGGGGTAGATGGGGGCTCTAAAAGTATTGGAATGAATTGATTTTTGGTATGTTGATCATCCATGAGGTGAACAACAACCCCATGAAAAAAAATTCTGGAAAAAAATGTGGGATATGGGGAAAATGGGGGCGACTCCTTAGATTGAATCTAAGGAGTCGCCCCCATTTTCACTCATATCCCACATTTTTATTGGATTTAATTTTTAATGAGGTTGTTGTTCACATCATGGATGGTCAACTTACCAAAACTCAAGTCATTCCAATACTTTTAGAGCCCCCATCTACCCCTTGCAATTTCAACGGTCTGAAAACGTGCTGAAAAACTCATGAAGTTGCAATGGGTAGATGTGGGCTCTAAAAGTATTGGAATGAATTGATTTTTGGTATGTTGATCATCCATGAGGTGAACAACAACCCCATGAAAAAAAAATTCCGAAAACAATTGTGGGAAATGGGGGAAAATGGGGGCGACTCCTTAGATTCAATCTAAGGAGTCACCTTAGGAACACTTTACCCTATATATATATATATACTAGTCATAACCCGTGCCCACGGGCACGGTTCATTTAAGATTTTCACATGCGAAATCTTTGTTCCCCGAAATTTTTTTCAAAGCCAAAATTTAAAAGAAAAACAAATTAGTTTCCAATATTTAGCGGTACAGGCGCCTTCGGCGCGGAACAACAAATTCAGAGCATGCGCCTTCGCCACAGAACACCAAATTTGATGTGGGTGCTTTTGGCGCAGAGCAACAAATTCGACGTAAAACAATAATTTTGACGCGGGTGCCTTAGGCGCGGAACAACAAATCATCGTTAAAAATGGCACGGGCGCCTTTAGCGCGGAACAACAAATTCAGCGCATGCGCCTTCGACACAGAACACCAAATTCGACGTGGATGCCTTCGGCTCAAAACAACTCATTCGATGTAAAACAACAATTTCGGCGCGGGTGCCATAGGCGCGGAACAACAAATTAGCGTTAAAAAATTTAGCTGGCGCCTTTGACGATGGCTTCATATACATATAACCAGTGCCCTTGGGACACTGTTCATTTAAAATCTTGGGCCCACTAATTTTAAACAAACATCAATAATTATTAGTTTCCCCTGAAATATCAGCAGATGATATCGAAATTTTGCAGGGTTTTGCAACGCTGATCAATGAGTTGGCAGCATCTCCCGCGTTCATTCTTTCACAGCTCGCGTTCATTCCCAAGATGAGATTGTGTGTATGCACAACATTTTTTTCATAACTAATATTAAAAGGCTATTCCTAATTTCAATGCTTTTGTGTATTCCCAACAAATTTTTCTTTAACCCAAAAATTTCCCTCCAAAACTTGATGTGACATTGCCGTAGGGCACGATTCATTTAAGATATTCCCCCTCAAAATCTTAGTTCCCCCGAAAAGTAAAGCACAATAATTGTTATTTAGTTCTCATAAAAATTTTTGTTTACCCAAATTTACTTCCCCTAGAGAATTTAGTTCCTCAAAAATTTTAGTGCCCACCAAAATTTAGTTTCATCCCGATTTAACATGTGCCCTAAGGGCACGGTTAATTTAAAATATTCTCTGTCCAAAATTTGGGATCCACTAATTTTAAACGAACATCAATAATTAAAGCGCAATAAATATAATTTAGCTTCCCCCAAAATTTTAGTCCCACAAAATTTAGTCTGCCATTGATTTAAAACATCCCCTCAAAATATTGGATCCCCTAAATTTAAACGAACATGAATAAATAAAGTGCATTAATCGTTATTTAGTGCCCTCCCAAAAAGTTTTAGGCCATTCAAAAGTTAGTGCCCTCCAGATTTAGTGCCCTCCAAATTTTGGCTGATTAAAAATGTTAAAATCTACAAAGTTAAACACCACAAAATTAGAATCTCCAAAATTAAACACCAAACATTTAACCCTTGAATTAAGGGTTAAAAGATGACAAATTGGAATCAACATCAATACAGCCCAAGCAAGTACTCATTTGTTACAACAACAATAATATTCAGCCCAAAATGAAACACCAATCAATTACCCCTTGGATAGCACATTAAAAGATGACAAACTGGAACAAACATCAACCCAGGCCAAGTGAGTACGCATTTGTTACAACAATAATATTCACAACATGAGAAGAAAAAAGAATCCAACACAAATTACAAATGGCAATAATAATAGTCCCACTAACATATACAACCATGTAGGCAACCTATAATGTTAGCAAACTAAGAAAGAAATGAAGGCCATTCAAGTAATTCATTTGCTTTCCTTCACGTCAACTTCTCGCTAAATGTTGCACATTGATGCGCTTCTTCCCACAATCCTGCATAAGCATAAGGACAATTTTTAGAGTCATTTCAGAGCGAAAAGTATACTGCTAGCGCCAAACTGTTGACAGATGATTGTTAAAAAAGGCACATGAACCGTTTGGCAGAAAAATGACTTACCTAATGGCAGAAAAATGAGTCATTTCAGAGTAAAATGACTTACCTTATGGCAGAAAAATGAAACTTTTTGTGATTTTTGTCAGCAAACTGAATCCTGAAACCTGAACATGAACCTTTTGGCACCAAATTGAAATTTTTGTCAAAAAAATGAAATTTTTGTGAACAAATACTTTTCTAAAGCACAAACTCACCGAATTTAAGATGGCAAATAGAATTTTTTATTGGCCTCAAACCTGAACTGTGACGATGGTTGGAAGCTTGAACGGGTGCAACGGATAGATTAAACGGGTTTTTGAGTTTGAGATGAGCAAGTTGTTGATAGTAAAAAAGCCTAATGAGTGAAGAGGTGAGTTTGAGTTTGAGATGAGATAGCAAAAATTACCAAAATGTGACTTTCACATCCAAAGTTTTGAATACAAAGCAAAAAAACAAAAGAAATTTATTTTGAGAAGGTGCGGCCAGATAGTGAGGGTTGTTGAGAACTTGCAGGCTGTTGATAGCAAAAATTCATTAGGCATGACAATACAAACCAATTTATGTTGAGAAGGGTACGGCCAAACTTGAATTTCCCACCCAACCTTTGAGTTTCCCCCCAAAATGCGACTTCCCCCACCCAACATTTTGAGTACACAGCAAAAAAATATCAAAAGTTAGTTTAAATTTCCCCCCAAAATGGACTTCTCCCCAACGTTGTGAGTACACAACAAAAAAACAGAAGTGCCCAATGTATATATATATCTATTCTATAAAGGATGAAGATTTTGAATTTTGTCCCAGTAGGACAAGCTGACTAGGATACAAGGTTGAAAGCCAAACAGTCTCCCCCCAAAATTTTCAAAACCCCTCATCAACTTTCAAAGCCAAATATTTCCCCCCAAAAAAATATCCTAGTCATCAACCTTGTATCCTAGTCAGCTTGTCCTACTGGGACAAAATTCAAAATCTTCATCCTTTATAGAATAGATATATATATACGTTGGGCACTTCTGTTTTTTTGTTGTGTACTCACAACGTTGGGGAGAAGTCCATTTTGGGGGGAAATTTAAACTAACTTTTGATATTTTTTTGCTGTGTACTCAAAATGTTGGGGGGGGGGGAAGTCGCATTTTGGGGGGAAACTCAAACGTTGGGTGGGAAATTCAAGTTTGGCCGTACCCTTCTCAACATAAATTGGTTTGTATTATCATGCCAAATGAATTTTTGCTATCAACAGCCTGCAAGTTCTCAACAACCCTCACTATCTGGCCGCACCTTCTCAAAATAAATTTCTTTTGTTTTTTTGCTGTGTATTCAAAACTTTGGATGTGAAAGTCACATTTTGGTAATTTTTGCTATCTCATCTCAAACTCAAACTCACCTCTTCACTCATTAGGCTTTTTTACTATCAACAGCTTGCTCATCTCAAACTCAAAAACCCGTTTAATCTATCCGTTGCACCCGTTCAAGCTTCCAACCATCGTCACAGTTCAGGTTTGAGGCCAATAAAAAATTCTATTTGCCATCTTAAATTCGGTGAGTTTGTGCTTTAGAAAAGTATTTGTTCACAAAAATTTCATTTTTTTGACAAAAATTTCAATTTGGTGCCAAAAGGTTCATGTTCAGGTTTCAGGATTCAGTTTGCTGACAAAAATCACAAAAAGTTTCATTTTTCTGCCATAAGGTAAGTCATTTTACTCTGAAATGACTCATTTTTCTGCCATTAGGTAAGTCATTTTTCTGCCAAACGGTTCATGTGCCTTTTTTAACAATCATCTGTCAACAGTTTGGCGCTAGCAGTATACTTTTCGCTCTGAAATGACTCTAAAAATTGTCCTTATGCTTATGCAGGATTGTGGGAAGAAGCGCATCAATGTGCAACATTTAGCGAGAAGTTGACGTGAAGGAAAGCAAATGAATTACTTGAATGGCCTTCATTTCTTTCTTAGTTTGCTAACATTATAGGTTGCCTACATGGTTGTATATGTTAGTGGGACTATTATTATTGCCATTTGTAATTTGTGTTGGATTCTTTTTTCTTCTCATGTTGTGAATATTATTGTTGTAACAAATGCGTACTCACTTGGCCTGGGTTGATGTTTGTTCCAGTTTGTCATCTTTTAATGTGCTATCCAAGGGGTAATTGATTGGTGTTTCATTTTGGGCTGAATATTATTGTTGTTGTAACAAATGAGTACTTGCTTGGGCTGTATTGATGTTGATTCCAATTTGTCATCTTTTAACCCTTAATTCAAGGGTTAAATGTTTGGTGTTTAATTTTGGAGATTCTAATTTTGTGGTGTTTAACTTTGTAGATTTTAACATTTTTAATCAGCCAAAATTTGGAGGGCACTAAATCTGGAGGGCACTAACTTTTGAATGGCCTAAAACTTTTTGGGAGGGCACTAAATAACGATTAATGCACTTTATTTATTCATGTTCGTTTAAATTTAGGGGATCCAATATTTTGAGGGGATGTTTTAAATCAATGGCAGACTAAATTTTGTGGGACTAAAATTTTGGGGGAAGCTAAATTATATTTATTGCGCTTTAATTATTGATGTTCGTTTAAAATTAGTGGATCCCAAATTTTGGACAGAGAATATTTTAAATTAACCGTGCCCTTAGGGCACATGTTAAATCGGGATGAAACTAAATTTTGGTGGGCACTAAAATTTTTGAGGAACTAAATTCTCTAGGGGAAGTAAATTTGGGTGAACAAAAATTTTTGTGAGAACTAAATAACAATTATTGTGCTTTACTTTTCGGGGGAACTAAGATTTTGAGGGGGAATATCTTAAATGAATCGTGCCCTACGGCAATGTCACATCAAGTTTTGGAGGGAAATTTTTGGGTTAAAGAAAAATTTGTTGGGAATACACAAAAGCATTGAAATTAGGAATAGCCTTTTAATATTAGTTATGAAAAAAATGTTGTGCATACACACAATCTCATCTTGGGAATGAACGCGAGCTGTGAAAGAATGAACGCGGGAGATGCTGCCAACTCATTGATCAGCGTTGCAAAACCCTGCAAAATTTCGATATCATCTGCTGATATTTCAGGGGAAACTAATAATTATTGATGTTTGTTTAAAATTAGTGGGCCCAAGATTTTAAATGAACAGTGTCCCAAGGGCACTGGTTATATGTATATGAAGCCATCGTCGAAGGCGCCAGCTAAATTTTTTAACGCTAATTTATTGTTCCGTGCCTAAGGCACCCGCGCCGAAATTGTTGTTTTACATCGAATGAGTTGTTTTGAGCCGAAGGCATCCACGTCGAATTTGGTGTTCTGTGTCGAAGGCGCATGCGCTGAATTTGTTGTTCCGCGCTAAAGGCGCCCGCGCCATTTTTAACGATGATTTGTTGTTCCGCGCCTAAGGCACCCGCGTCGAAATTATTGTTTTACGTCGAATTTGTTGCTCTGCGCCAAAAGCACCCACATCAAATTTGGTGTTCTGTGGCGAAGGCGCATGCTCTGAATTTGTTGTTCCGCGCCGAAGGCGCCTGTACCGCTAAATATTGGAAACTAATTTGTTTTTCTTTTAAATTTTGGCTTTGAAAAAAATTTCGGGGAACAAAGATTTCGCATGGGAAAATCTTAAATGAACCGTGCCCGTGGGCACGGGTTATGACTAGTATATATATATATGGAACTGTTCGGTTGCGCACAGAGCGTAAACGCGATTCCATGCGAAATTTGACAGTAGCCATCGGATCTGATCCAACGGCCCACGTCTTCGACGCTGCTCTCGCGAAAAAAACCCGGTTCAGTTCTCACCCCTTCGTTCCATCACTCTGAACGAAAAAAAACCGCAGCCCCTCTCTTCGTGAGCTCGAGAAACCCCAATGCCTGCCCCTCCCTTCGAGCGATCGAGGCTACACTCTTCGTGCGGTCGAGAAACCCCAACGCACTCGCGCCTCCCACATGCGATGAGGCTTCTCTCATCGTTCTATCGAGAAACGCCAACGCCCTAGTGCATCACTTCGTCCGATCTAGACTTCCTCTTGGCCATCACCTCCCCCTACGAGCGCCGATCGAAGACTTCCTCAGCCCACAACGCCTCCCCCTTTGTGCTATCATCCTTCCGCCTCTCTGCATGCAGAAACCCCAACCTCTCGTTTCTTTGTTCCAAGCTTTAGAAATCCCTAACCGTAAACCGAGAAAATCAATGGAATTCAGCGTTCTTCATCTCTTCCGGTCTTCCTCCTCCTTCGGCAACATGTGAGTTCTTATCAACTTTGTTCTTCTTCGTTGGCTCAAAACTTCATCGTTGTCTTTCATTTTCTCATTCATTCCCTCGCTTCAGCCCGTCCTCCTCCATCGGCAGTACGTCTGGGTTTTCGACTCCTCGATTTTTCCTCGTCATCTTATGAGCGTTCTTCACCTTGTGTTAAAATTTTTGAATTATATGTGTGTTTCTTTTTTATATATATGCAATGTGATTGGTTTGAAGAATTGGGTGAGTGTATTTTTCGGAGCTCTGTGTACTCTAGTATCAGAGGCTTGTGAGATGATCAAGTCATTTTGTCACTCGAGGATGTCACCAAGATTAATCTCGAGTATTTATATGGAAGACAACAGAAAACAGGATCACACAAATTCCACTGTTTTATTTAGGATACATTGAATTAATTGAATAATCTTAAATTTTGTTTCAGAGTGTTTTCTCACTACAAAATCGTTGACCGTGGACTGCCCGGTCAACGTGGTCAAGGGGCCGATTTGGGTCCCTTGGGTGCGTCGAGCATGTGTAGACGCGACGCGAATCGGAGATGCAGTCGATGCAGAGCACGTCAGCTGGGCCGGGTCTGGATCCTCGGCCTCAGGGGGGCTGAGGGGAAGCCTCGGCCCGGTATGAGGTGCTCGGCCTCAGACGGTCGGGCGATGAGGGGAAGCCTCGGCGCCTTGGCTTGGCGTGCGACCGACACGGAGCTGAGGGGAAGCCTAGGCTCGGGTGGGCGCGCTCGGCCTCGGTCGGTCGGTCGACGAGGGGTAGCCTCGGTCGCCCCGCTTGATGCGCGACCGACGTAGAGCCGAGGGGAAGCCTCGACACTCGGATCTAACGTCTTCCTGAACAGACGAGAACACTCGTCAGGGAGGCCGGACCTTGGTTCCGGCCAAATCCCGTCCGATTCCTAAGTCAGATGACGATCTGAAAGAGGAGGCTCGGCGGGGACGGTTCGACTCGAGAGGAGATCGGAACAACGTCCTCCGGCGCGAGCGGGGGGGAAGGAGATGAAGTGGGGGAACTAGGTCATTGACGGAGTACCTTAGGTTTTGTTACCTGAGATGCGGTCCTTTGTTCAGTCGTCCTCCTAGCCCTTTTATAGGCCTCTCGTCGCGACCACCCATGACTCACGTCCTTCGTCCGCCCCCAATCGTGCCCCCTCAATCCGCCTCCCCATCGCCGCTCCCCGCGCCACGCCAGCACCTCCCCATAACGACCATTAAGTGGCAGCGGGCCTGGGGGGACGGTTATCGCTGGAGTGGGCGAGTGACTCGCGCGTTTCCGGGGTCGGGTCGGATCAATGTTTGGGGTCCTCTCATGGGCTTCGTTGGGTGGGCTTGGACCCCCCACGATTTCACGTTGTAGGCTGCGCCTTTGGGCCCATGCCGTTGGGCCTCCGCAAAATAGACGTATCAATTGCCCCCACCGGTGGGGCCGATCGGCCTTGGCTGGTTCGGTTCGATCGATGTGACTCCTGGGGTTTCGATTGGCGTGTCAGTCGAGGCGCGGTCATAAATGAAGGTCATGATGAGGCGGATCGATAGGACTTCCCTTGGCGTCGATTTCGAAATACCGCCGGCTCTTTGAGGCTTGCCACGCGTTCCTGTCAGGCGTTTTGAATTCGCCCCTGGGTCTTGTATATAAGTGCACCTGCTGCTTTGATCCCAACTTCTTCCTCGCTCTCCTCTTTGTTCCGGGCTTTCCACAAACTCGGAGTCTTCCGCCGCCTTCGTTCTCTTGCCTTCCCCAAATAAACAAAAAGGTAACTCCTTTCCCATCCTCATATTATGGCTGCTCTTAGGATAGGTGGCTCTGGCCAAGGGGCGAGGGATCCTCCTGAGTCCAGGCGTGGCGGGCCCCGATCTGTGGGATCCGGTCCCCCCTCGGGGAGCCGTTCCCTCCGAGACAAAGGGAAGGGGAAGCTCTTCCCCGACTATGCTGGCGATGATGTGGCGTTGGTTGCCGCGCGGCTTAATGTACCTCCGGTTATCCTCAGAACGCCGTCGAGGACTCCTTTTCTGGCGGCTGCGGAGATTCGGGGGAGGTACCTCTGTCACCCGTATGATGTTCGAGTCCCTTTCGTCGACGAGCAGATCTGTCTTCCGCGGGGCAACGAAATCGGCGTTTACGTCGAGATGTTCCATCTGGGTCTTCGTTTCCCGCTCCATCCCTTCTTTATCCAAGTCATGGAGTACCTCATGGTGTCCCTTTGCCAGTTTACCCCCTGTTCGATTGCGGTTCTGACAGGCTTTGTGATGCTCTGCTGCACTCGCGGTCTGGAGCCATCTCTCCCCCTTCTCTTCTATTTTTATCAGATCCAGACGGTCGGTCTAGGGTCATGGCTACACCTCCGAGCCCACACGGGGAGGGAATGCCTGATCGGGCTACCCCACTGGGCGGGGGATTGGAGCTCGGGTTATGTCTTCGTAGTCTTCCTTGAGGATGCTCAGATTTTGACAGGCTGGGGTGGGTCAGGTCGGCCTGGCCGAACGCTAACCCTCTCCGAGGCTGATCAGGCGGCCGTCGCGCTGCTATCGGCCCTCCCCTTGGAGGCGAAGTCTATCTGGCCTTTGTTGGACGACCTACTCCTGAAGGCCGTCTTGTGGTCTCCGGGTAGGCTGCTTTTCTAGTCCTGGATTGCCCCGTGGCTTACCCTGATTTCGGTTTCGCTTGCAGGAATGGCTGGTCGCGAGTTCACCCGCAACGTCGATGAGCTGATTTGGCGATGAGCCGCTCGGAGCCGAGGTAGCTCCTCGGGAAGGGCGCCTCGGCGGACTGTCGAGGAGGAGGTGCGTCGAGCTGAGCCCACCGTGGGCAAGGTGGCGGCTGCGTCTCCCGTCTCTACTTCTGGTAGTCCCCTCCCCGGGGAGGTCACAAGAGCCGTGTCCGTCCCACCGGCGCAAGTGGTGGGAGGTGATGATGGGTCCGGCGCAGCTCCTCTTGTGCCTGGCACGCCCCCTCTTGTCTCCGAGGGTGGAGGCGGCACGAGGCGGAAGCGCTCCTCTTCGGCGCCTACCGAGCCTCGCGGAGGGAAGAGGAGGAAGGAAAGCACGGATCCCCTTAGTCCGGTGTGCTCCGTGCCCCCGGCGGTGGCCGCCGAGGATCTTCCAGTGACCTTGACGACCACCCCCGTCGCCGCAGCCCTGCCTCCATTATCAGGAATCGGTGCCCTGTTGACGAGCTGCTCGGCCTCCCTCGAGGTCACCCCCGGTGACTCGGTGTTTGTCGACCGAGCCTTGGCTCAGCAGTTGGCCGAGGGCTCCGTTCTCCCCAGGGACCGTGGTCTCCTCGAGAGGGTCCCCGCCGACAAGGTGTCGGACATCTTGGTCTGGATCCTTCAGCAGGTCTGGCTATCCCGCTGTCCCTTTCTTTCCTTCGCTTTCTTCTTGGCTCATGTCTTGTCATTCAGGGTTCAACACTCGCTGTCGAGTCGCAGCGTCGAGCTGTCCGTTTGAGGGAGCTGGAGGAGTCCTCTGCAAAGGCCCACGAGCGGGCTGGGGCGGCGGAGGTAGCTGCGATGGCGACCCAGATGGAGTCTCGGCAACTCAAGCTCCGGGTGGCTGAGCTAGAGGGACGAGTGGCTGATCTTCAGGGGGAGTTGGAGAACACTCGGTGGTCGGCCGGGGAAGCGGCGGAGTCGTTCCGCCTGGAGAGGGAGGAGTTCCAGAGGGAACTTTTGCATCGGCGTCAGGTGGCGCGGTTTGCAGATGAGGTGGAGAGGGGCGTCTTCGGGACTCTGGGGGAGAGGATCTTCGAGGTCCTCAGGGAGGACTTCGGTAAGTATGAAGACCTTATCGGCCCCCGGATCGTCGAAGTCATCCAGTCCTCCTTCCAGGATTGTGCGGAGCGCGTCCGGTAAGTCCTTCCGCCTACCGATCCCCCTCGCTCCGAGTAGGGCGAGGCGCACGAGGATGCGTCCTCCCGAGCCTGGGTCCCCTAGGTCATCCTTCCCGGCCTGTCGTCCTTGTCTTTATCCTCAAATTTTTCAGCATCCGCTTCGCTTTGGCCCAGCCTACTTGAAATGGATCCCTGACCTCGCAATCTCTATTGGCATCTTTACCGGCTCTCTGCTTCAGGGCAAACAGTTGCTGATTGCAAGGATGTTCATTTGAGCCAGCAATTTTGTGTTATCGGTCGACAAGTTTTGCTCCGTCGGTGTCACCCTAGTTTTCGTGGGTGACGGATTTTGTTGTTCGTCGAGAGTGAATTATTTGTGAAGAGGTTTCTCTACTTCGATTTCCTGTAAAAAGACACACTTTTGTACCTCGGTTGTCACGCCCCGCTTCCCTAAAATGGAGGCGAGACGTGAAAAGGTACGCACGAGAGTGGAGCTGTGAAGCCCCAAACCCGATAAGCGTCAATAAAACATAAGCAGGTCCCTGTAACCACAAACGGAGCAACAATAATAATAAAAGGAGAGACAGAAATAAAATTCTCATATCTCACAAATTGTCCAACATGAAAATAAGTTCAACATCCAGAAAAGCCACCAGGCTAAAAGAAAGAGTCCAAAGGCCCAGAACAAGGCCAACAAAAGCAACAACATAACAAAGTATAGGTGCTACGCACCGACAACAAAATAGCAGTCTAAACAAAAGGAAAACACAACGTAGGCACTAGGACTGGTCCTTAGTGTCCACGTACTCCCCGTCAAACACAAGCTCGGGCTCGGCGTCAGCAAACACCTCGTCCTCAACAAGGTACTCAGGCTCAGGATCTCACATGTGTCACCCAAAAGAGTAAAGGGGCACATGTCAGCAAGTCTAAAAGACTTGGGCAAGGAAACTGAAAGTAAGGCAACTAGCAACCTAGCAGTTTTAGTATGCATGACTTGGCAGTTATAACATGAGTGCACAATTAAGACATGGTGAACAATAAGTACAAGAGAACAATTATCGGGACAAGACAAGAGTAGCCAAGCTACTAACAATCTCAATCAATTCACTATTCACGTTTCACTGTTGTTTGTAGATGTTTACGCCCTTCAGCTGAATGGTACAACATTCACGCTGATCGGCACTAAACACTACCCCACCCCCAGAGTTTACGCCTTACAACTGTAGTTGCTGATCAGGCAGACCCCCAGTTGAATGACCGCTTAAATCTTACCCCATCCCACACGTCAACAAGCCAGGGTCCCTGTACATGAGCCCAGCAAGTGAGCCAGGGTTGCCTCACACGGGAGCTTGTTTTCATAGTTCACAATTCAATATCGAGCGTTGGGGTTAGCAACTCATTATGCTCGCTTCTGGTCACGAGCCAGGAAACACAAGTATTGTAGCGATGCTACGCAATCACGGGATCACTTAAAGAATGCAATGACATGACAATTAATTTGCGTACCGTTAATGGAAAGTAAACATGACATGGTAATTGTGCAACATGCAAAATGTCGGAACTAGCTTCGTTGTCAAGCTAGTTCCTAAATTTGCGCCTAGGCGAGTATCATTTCATCGCCTAGCCTCTTTTACGCCTACAACAAGCAAGATGGCCTAAAACATGGCCTAAACCCTAAGTGGCAAGTTTCACTTGCCTAGCACCGGGGATGACGATCACGAAGGTTCGTCTCGCGGATGCTAATCTACGGGGAAATCGCTGTTATGGGGAAACAATCATCAAAACAACATTCATTCATTAGGGTTTCATAAAAATACAAATAGGTTATGAAAACATCAAGAGATCGATTTCTTACCGTGAGGAGGCGGAAGAAACACTCCGGAGAACCTAGGGACCAGATCTGGAAACGAATGGAGAAGTTTGGAGAACTAGGGTTTGGGGGGATTTTGGGGATAGGATGAGATTTTGGGGAAAATGAGGGGTAGAATGTGTTGAGGGATGGTTTGGATGATGGATCTTGGGCTTGGAATGAAGGAATAAGGGTTTGGGAAAGAAGGGGGCTCAATGGGGGAGAAACTAGGGTTTTTGGTCGAGTGGAGGAAGAAGAAAACGTTTGGGAAGGGTTTAAATAGGATGGGCTGGCGGCTGCCTAGAAATTAGGGTTTTAACACAGATTAGTCGGTCAAAGAGCAACTACTGACCGACTAGTTTGGCAACTAGTCGGTCGGTCGACCAACGCAGACTGACTAAGTGTAAAAAGTAACTTCTGAACGAAAATAGGATTTGGATTTAGTCGGTCGATGAACAACTACTGACCGACTAGTTTGACATCTAGTCGGTCGGTGAACGTTCTTAGACCGACTAAGAGTGAACAGTACTGATACTAAAATTTAGATGATGCGTTAGTCGGTTAAAGAAGCATTGCCGACCGACTAGTTTGCAACCTAGTCGGTCAACCAACGTTCTTAGACCGACTAACGATAAACAGTAACTCCTGAGAAATTTAGAAAGCAAACTAGTCGGTCCAAGAAGGATTGCCGACCGACTGGATCGTCATCTAGTCGGTCGGTGCCCCTTCTTACACCGGCTAATAAGCACCAAAAGTTCCGATACGGAGCGCGGAGCCCCGGGATCAATTCCTAAGACTCCTAGGCTTGATCTAACAGTAAGATACGACCGTTATGAAGCCCGTCACGAATGACATACTTCGAAATCGACGATCCTAAAGAAGAAACGAGAAAACACGACGAAACGATCGAAAATGAAAGTCACGAAGACGAAAACCACACATGAGGAGAAAATCCACCAAAACATATATTATAATATAATAAATCCAGATACATGAAAACCAGTTGTTACATCCTCCCCAACTTAAGAAAAATTCCGTCCTCGGAATTTCCAAACACTCACGTGTCCGGAAACAAAAGTGGGAAGCGCTCTCGCATCTCATCCTCATTCTCCCAAGTAGACTCTCCAGGTGAGCCGTGTCGCCACATCACTCTCACAAGGTTGACGACCTTGTTCCGAAGTGACTTCTGACGCCTGTCCAGAATCTGCACTGGATGCTGGTCATACGTCATATCGGGGCGAACGGTAATCTCCGAAAAATCCACAGCATGAGATGGATTGCTTATGTAACGACGAAGCTACGACACATGGAAAACATTGTGAACTCCTTCCAAAGATGGCGGCAAGGCCAAGCGATAAGCTACCTCGCCAACTTTCTCTAGAATGTCAAACGGTCCAATGTATCACGGGCTCAACTTCCCTCGCTTCCCGAAACGAATCACACCACGATTCGGGGAAATCCTCAAGAACACATGATCTCCAGGCTGAAAATCCAAAGGACGACGTTTAGCATCCGTCCAATGCTTAAAACGGTTCTGAGCAATCCTCAACCTCTCTCGAATGTTCCTGACGATATCCACGGCCTCCACGATCATCTCAGGTCCTAACAGCTCCCGATCCCCAACGTCATCCCAACTCAATGGCGATCGACATTTCCTCCCATAAAGAGCGGTGAAAGGCGCCATGCCAATACTCGCCTGGAAGCTGTTGTTGTAAGAGAACTCCACCAAGTGTAGATGGTCCTCCCACGAACCCTTGAAATCCAACATGCACGCCCTCAGCATGTCCTCCAAGATCTGAATCGTCCTCTCGGACTGGCCATCCATCTGCGGATGGTACGCTGTGCTGAAACTCAGACGCGTACCCAAGCTCTTCTGCAAACTCTGCCAGAACTGAGATGTGAACCTCGTGTCTCTGTCCGACATGATACTCACGGGGACTCCATGAAGTCGCACGACCTCCTGCACGATTCACGTTACATCACTATCCAAATTAGGAAAAGGAAATAAAACAGAGAGTAAAAGAATTTTACCTCCATATATCTCCTCGCTAGCGCCTCCGTGGACTGTCCCACTCGAAATGGAATAAAGTGCGCAGATTTGGTCAATCGATCTACGATCACCCAAATTGCGTCATTCTGCTTCGGACTCCGAGGTAGTCCAGTCATGAAATCCATAGTGATGTGTTGCCATTTCCACTCCGGAATCAGAAGCGGTTGTAGCACCCGGCCGTACGCTGATGTTTCGCCTTCACTTGCTGGCAAACCAAGCACTTGGCTACACTCCGAGCCACACTCCTCTTCATACCATGCCACCAATAATTCAGACGAAGATCCTGGTACATCTTGGTGCCACCAGGATGCACAGAATACGGCGAACTGTGTGCCTCCACCATCAACTCCTCTCTAATATCCCCAGCTGGCACACGCAGCCTGGCTCCAAACCTCAGCGAGCCATCCTCATGAATCAAAAAGTCAGTCCGCAGACCGGCTTCCACATGCTCCTGAATCTTCACCAGCTTCGGATCCTCAGCCTGGCCAGCCTTAATCCGATCCATAATCGTCGACTGTACCTGCATGTACATCAACGAAGAAGCCTCCCCAGGAAGGACAATCTCCACGCCAGACTCGCAAAAATCCTGCTGCAATCTCCACTGCGAGGTCAAAATCATCACTGCTGGAAGCCTACTCAGCGCATCCGGAACCACATTCACCTTGCCAGGGTGAAACTGCAAATCAATCTCATAATCTGCCATAAGCTCCAGCCATCGACGCTGTCGCATGTTGAGCTCCTTCTGAGTAAAAATATACTTCAAGCGTTTGTGATCGGTGAAAATCTTCACTTTCTTACTCAGCAGGAAGTGCCTCCAAATCTTAAGAGCAAACACAACGGCAGCCAACTCCAAATCATGCGTCGGGTAATTCTTCTCATGAACCTTAAGCTGACGAGAAGCATACGCCACAACATGTCTATGCTGATGCAACACACAACCGAGACCCTTGCCAGAAGCATCGCAAAAGATCTCAAATCCACCGCTGCGATCAGGCACAACAAGAATAGGGGCAGTCGTCAACCTCTCCTTCAGAATACCAAAAGTACTCTCACAATCACCCGACCAAACAAAAGCAACATCCTTCCGCGTCAACCTGGTCATCGGCTCAGCAATACGGGAAAAGTCCTTAATGAATCACCGATAGTAACCAGCGAGTCCAAGGAAACTCCGAATCTCAGACGCAAACGACGGAACAGGCCACTCTCTGATGGCCCTAATCTTCTCGGGATCCACTGAAATACCATCCCCAGACACCACATGCCCGAGAAAAGCAACTCTATCCAGCCAAAACTCGCACTTCGAAAACTTAGCATACAACCGATGCTTCCTCAAGATCTTCAATACCGTCCTCAAGTGCGAGGCATGCTCTTCCTCCGACTTTGAATAGATCAGAATGTCGTCAATAAAAATAACGACAAACTTATCCAGAAAGTCGTAGAAAATCAGGTTCATCAGATTCATGAAAACTGCGGGCGCGTTAGTTACGCCGAAAGGCATAACCACAAACTCACAGTGTCCATACTTCGTCCTGAACGCTGTCTTCGGAACATCTCCCTTCTTCACCTTCAACTGATGGTAACCACTCCTCAAATCCAATTTAGAAAACATCCTCGAACCTCCAAGCTGATCAAAAATATCATCGATGCGAGGCAACGGGTATTTATTCTTAATGGTCACTGCATTCAGCTCCCGATAGTCCACGCACATGCGACGCGAACCATCCTTCTTCTTCACTAGCAGCACCGGTGCTCCCCACGGAGACACACTAGGATTGTTATAACCCCTCTGCAAGAGCTCATCCAGCTGCTTCCGCAACTCTTCCAATTCTGCAGGTGCCATACGATACGGCACCTTTGAAATCGGCTGCGCACCTGGAATAAGATCGATAGAAAATTCTAAAGCTCGATCAGGTGGCAAACCAGACATCTCCTCGGGGAAGACGTCGCCAAAATCATGCACCATAGCTGGCCACTCCAACTCCATCTGCATAGCCACAACCTCCACCGGCCTGGCCCGAAATCTGACAGGACCAAGCGAACTGCTACCACGACTGAACTCAAATACTGGATGTCCGGGAATATCGAACACCGCCTTCTTTCTCCTGCAGTCGATCGTAGCATAGAAGCTCGCGAGCCAGTCCATCCCAAGAACTGCATCATAGTTGATGATGTCGTGGACAATGAAATCAGCGAAAAGCTCATGTCCACAGACCACCAACGAGCAAGAATTGCAACCACGATGCATCGAGACCATGCCATTCCCTGTAACGATATTCCAACTCTTGGGAAGAGGGGACGTCGACAAGGAATGCCTCTCCACGAAGTTCCGAGAAATAATACACATCGATGCACCAGAGTCAAAGAGGACTCGTGCAGGAAATGTGCAAACCAAAACCACACCTAACAAGCAATTAACAATCAAACCCTAGTCTAGCAAACAACCATGTTCAAGCAAACAACACAATCTAATCAATCAAAACCAACTAGGAAAGTAACAGCCAGATTGAGGATTACCTGCGATAACCTCATCCACAGCCTTGCTCTCCACAGCGGTCATCAGAAAAGCCTGCCTCCTCGGCGGAACAGCCTGCTGAAAAGCCTGCCTCTGCGGAACAAGAGCTGCTCCACGTCTAGCAGGTACAGACGCTCGCTGCTGCAACGGTTGTGCTGCAACAGGTGCCCTCCGCAGCGGACCCGCATGCCGACAATCCTTCGTGACATGGGAAGCATCACCACAAACCAGACACTGGCCCAAAAACTTCTGACATTGTTCCTTGATGTGGCCAGGCTTGCCACAGAAATGTCAAGTCTTCAGAATAGGCCCTCCTGGCCTCTTAGACTGAGCCGGCTGATTAGGCTTGAAACCAGGCCTAACCATCGCTCTGGCATGCTCCATAGGCCTCTTCCCAGCACCAACAATAGACCCCCCTCCTCTGACTCAGGTTCAGCTCCTGCCTTCTCGCAGCGACCAGAACCTTCTGATAAGAGTCCAGATCGGAGGAAGACACAAAACTCTGGAGCTCCAAAGCAAGTCCCTGCAGGAACCTCTGAGCCCTCTCATCAGCATCCTGCACCATCTTCGGTGCGAACCGACTCAGCCTAGTGAACTCTTGGTGGACTGGTCCACCGTCAAGCTCCCTTGCTTCAGATCAATGAAGCGCTGCAGCATCTCCTTCTTCACAGCCTTCGGAAAGAATTCCTCATCAAACCTGGATTTAAAGGTAGCCCAAGCTATCGGCTCCACCAATATCTTCTCTTCCGCATCCCACCAATTCCGAGCATTATCCTTGAGTTGCCTCTTCGCCAAATCAACCCATCCAGCCGGGGTGATCTTGGCCATCTTCAAATTGTCCTCGATGTTCCGAATCCACTCATCGGCAGCCAGAGGACCCTCAGACCCATCAAAATATGCGGGACCCAGCTCCCGAAATTGCTTCGCTCCCGGCTCAGAGTGAGGGGCATCCGGAAGAGCCCGGGCAGCTCGAGCAAGTGGAGCATTCTGAACTTGCAGGAGCACGCCCTGCTGCACTTGCATCATCTGGAGCATCATCCGCATCATCTCACCGTTGGTGGGTTCCCGCACAGGCTCCTCATCATGAGGGAGCGCACCACTACCCCCACCACGGGTGAATCGTCTTCCTGCCATCTAGCGACACAGAAAACGAAGCAGATTAGACTCATAGCTTATGACTCGGATGTCGAACTTAGTTTATTGGACGTTCTAATATTATTATCGCTATTCCGATAATCACAGTTACAGAAGGACCTGCATGGGCCACCAACAAAACCTGTCACGCACCGCTTCCCTAAAATGGAGGCGAGACGTGAAAAGGTCCGCACGAGAGTGGAGCTGTGAAGCCCCAAACCCGATAAGAGTCAATAAAACATAAGCAGGTCCCTGTAACCACAAACGGAGCAACAATAATAATAAAAGGAGAGACAGAAATAAAATTCTCATATCTCACAAATTGTCCAACATGAAAATAAGTTCAACATCCAGAAAAGCCACCAGGCTAAAAGAAAGAGTCCAAAGGCCCAGAACAAGGCCAACAAAAGCAACAACATAACAAAGTATAGGTGCTACGCACCGACAACAAAATAGCAGTCTAAACAAAAGGAAAACACAACGTAGGCACTAGGACTGGTCCCCAGTGTCCACGTACTCCCCGTCAAACACAAGCTCGGGCTCGGGCTCGGCGTCAGTAAACACCTCGTCCTCAACAAGGTACTCAGGCTCAGGATCTAACATGTGTCACCCAAAAGAGTAAAGGGGCACATGTCAGCAAGTCTAAAAGACTTGGGCAAGGAAACTGAAAGTAAGGCAACTAGCAACCTAGAAGTTTTAGTATGCATGACATGGCAGTTATAACATGAGTGCACAATTAAGACATGGTGAACAATAAGTACAAGAGAACAATTATCGGGACAAGACAAGAGTAGCCAAGCTACTAACAATCTCAATCAATTCACTATTCACGTTTCACTATTGTTTGTAGATGTTTACGCCCTTCAGCTGAATGGTACAACATTCATGCTGATCGGCACTAAACACTACCCCACCCCCAGAGTTTACGCCTTACAACTGTAGTTGCTGATCAGGCAGACCCCCAGTTGAATGACCGCTTAAATCTTACCCCATCCCACACGTCAACAAGCCAGGGTCCCTGTACATGAGCCCAGCAAGTGAGCCAAGGTTGCCTCACACGGGAGCTTGTTTTCCTAGTTCACAATTCAATATCGAGCGTTGGGGTTAGTAACTCATTATGCTCGCTTCTGGTCACGAGCCAGGAAACACAAGTATTGTAGCGATGCTACGCAATCACAGGATCACTTAAAGAATGCAATGACATGACAATTAATTTGCGTACCGTTAATGGAAAGTAAACATGACATGGTAATTGTGCAACATGCTAAATGTCGGAACTAGCTTCGTTGTCAAGCTAGTTCCTAAATTTACGCCTAGGCGAGTATCATTTCATCGCCTAGCCTCTTTTACGCCTACAACAAGCAAGATGGCCTAAAACATGGCCTAAACCCTAAGTGGCAAGTTTCACTTGCCTAGCACCGGGGATGACGATCATGAAGGTTCGTCTCGCGGATGCTAATCTACGGGGAAATCGCTGTTATGGGGAAACAATCATCAAAACAACATTCATTCATTAGGGTTTCATAAAAATACAAATAGGTTATGAAAACATCAAGAGATCGATTTCTTACCGTGAGGAGGCGGAAGAAACACTCCGGAGAACCTAGGGACCAGATCTGGAAACGAATGGAGAAGTTTGGAGAACTAGGGGGTTTGGGGGATTTTGGGGATAGGATGAGATTTTGGGGAAAATGAGGGGTAGAATGTGTTGAGGGATGGTTTGGATGATGGATCTTGGGCTTGGAATAAAGGAATAAGGGTTTGGGGAAGAAGGGGGCTCAATGGGGGAGAAACTAGGGTTTTTGGTCGAGTGGAGGAAGAAGAAAACGTTTGGGAAGGGTTTAAATAGGATGGGCTGGCGGCTGCCCAGAAATTAGGGTTTTAACACAGATTAGTCGGTCAAAGAGCAACTACTGACCGACTAGTTTGGCAACTAGTAGGTCGGTCGACCAACGTAGACCGACTAAGTGTAAATAGTAACTTCTGAACGAAAATAGGATTTGGATTTAGTCGGTCGATGAACAACTACTGACCGACTAGTTTGACATCTAGTCGGTCGGTGAACGTTCTTAGACTGACTAAGAGTGAACAGTACTGATACTAAAATTTAGATGATGCGTTAGTCGGTTAAAGAAGCATTGTCGACCGACTAGTTTGCAACCTAGTCGGTCAACCAACGTTCTTAGACCGACTAACGATAAACAGTAACTCCTGAGAAATTTAGAAAGCAAACTAGTCGGTCCAAGAAGGATTGCCGATCGACTGGATCGTCATCTAGTCGGTCGGTGCCCCTTCTTACACCGGCTAATAAGCACCAAAAGTTCCGATACGGAGCACGGAGCCCCGGGATCAATTCCTAAGACTCCTAGGCTTGATCTAACAGTAAGATACGACCGTTATGAAGCCCGTCACGAATGACATACTTCAAAATCGACGATCCTAAAGAAGAAACGAGAAAACACGATGAAACGATCGAAAATGAAAGTCACGGAGAAGAAAACCACACATGAGGAGAAAATCCACCAAAACATATATTATAATATAATAAATCCAGATACATGAAAACAAGTCGCTACATCGGTTAACTGTTGGAAATGAAATTGACCTACTTGAATTTTCCGCGCATTTTGCTTTGTTGCTGCGACTTCGGTTCCTCTGCTGATGGTGGTCGCTCGCCTCTTTCCTCCGGGAGGTCGCCCATAGTCCCTCGAGTGGAGAAGTCGGTTGATATCCTTATTGGCTGGGGGGGTTTCCCCCAGTCCTATAAACAATGGAGTAGGTAAGCGAGGGAGAAGTCCCTCGGCTTAGGACCAGTTGGCGTCTGCGGTTGGGGAATTGCCCCCAGACTTACGAGCGATGGTGTCGGTCAGCGAGGGTGAAGCTCCTCGGCTCAGGACCGGTCGGCGTCGGCGCTGGCTGGGGGAATTTCCCCCAGACTTACGGGCGATGGAGTCGGTCAGCGAGGGTGAAGCTCCTCGGCTTAGGACCGTTCGGCGTCTACGCTGGCTGGGGGAATTGCCACCAGACTTATGATCGATGGAGTCAGTCTACGAGGGTGAAGCTCCTCGGCTTAGGACCGTTCGGCGTCTACGCTGGCTGGGGGAATTGCCCCCAGGCATACGAGCGATGGAGTCAATCTGCGAGGGTGAAGCTCCTCGGCTTAGGACCGGTTGGCGTCTGCGCTGGCTGGGGAAATTTCCCCCAGACTTACGAGCAATGGAGTCGGTCAGCGAGGGTGAAGCTCCTCGGCTTAGGACCGGTCGGCGTCTGCGCTGGCTGGGGGAATTGCCCCCAGACTTACGAGCGTCGGAGTCGGTCAACGAGGGTGAAGCTCCTCGGCTTAGGACCAGCTTTGATTGACCCCCGTCTGGTGAGGTGGCGGTCTTCACTCTTATGCAGCCTTAGCAAAATGTTGACTCCGTCAGAGATGAAGGAAAGGAAAAAGGAGTGCATTTGTACTCTTAAAGGTCCTATTGGACTAGTACATTTGGAGGAAAAAGAAATAAAGCAAGACGGGGGGATGTGAACCTAGATAATCTCCTCCCGACTAGGCTGTGACTGGGGGGGGCCTCGCCTGCTCATTCTATGATGCGGAGGGGTCCTTGGACGACATTGACCTTCTTTCCTTTGTCTGGTTGCTTGGATGTTCCTTCTCCGTGGGTCGGGTCATCGGTAAAGTTCTTTGCGTGCCCTCGACTCATCAACTTCTCGATGTCCTTCTTTAGGTGCCAGCAGTCTTCAGTGTCGTGGCCGTTGTCTTTGTGGTACCGGCAATACTTTTCCTCATTTTCCCCCCTCTTTTTGTCTTCGGCGGGGGGCGATCGGCGCGCTCTTCCTTCTGCACTTGAGTGAGGACGACGTCCGGGGTGGCATCCCTCGTATCCTCCCTCCGCTGCTTGTTTCTCGCCCTCTTCTCTGTCCGGTACCCTTCGGGACTGCGGCGCTCGCTATCGCCGCGCTTGGTCCCTCGTCTGGCCTTTCCCGCCTCGATGGCCAAGGTCTCCTCGGTCAACATGAAGCGCTCGGCCCTCGCCATGATCCCAGCGAGATCTTTCGGGGGATCATTATGCAGAGATTTCTTCAAGCCTCTATGACGCAGCACTTTCTTTAGGGCCGTTTGGACAACGAGGTCGGGAGGGCTGTTTACATTCAGCCGCTCAGCGTTGAAGCGGCGCATAAATTGTCGGAGCGGCTTGGTCGGGCCCTGCACTAGGTTAAACAAATGTTCAGCATCAGGCATTACCTGTCGCCCTGCCATGAACTATTTGCAGAACAGCTGGGTGAGTTCCTCGAAGCTGTCAATGGACCGGCTGGGCAGGCTGCGGTACCAAGTTCTCGCTGCTACCCTGAGGGTCGAATAAAAGCCCCTGCAGAGCAGGGTATCATCGGCTCCCTGGAAAGACATGTCCCCCTCGTAGTCCATCACATGGTTTCCTGGATCTCATATCCCGTCGTATTTCCCCAGCGTCGGGATCTTGAATCGAGAGGGGACCCGTGCGTCGGTTATTCTCCGCGACAGGGGGCACCGGTCTCCGTGGATGCCTCCAGGGGTCCGACACCCGCCTACCTCAGGCTCGTTCGCTTGTGGTGGTGGCACAGGCGCTGGCTGGGCTGGCTCAACGGCCCTCGCCACACTAGGGGTGGGGCTGGTCCGGCGTTCTCGGCTCCTCCGGTAGGAGCTTCCGCTTAGCCGTGATCGGTCCCTCGAGTGGTGCCGATCACTTCTTCTACGGTGGGGTGATCGTGGCCGACGAGACGACGCGGTCACCGATTCGTCCCCCGTGTATTCGGTACCCCTTCTGCTCCTTTCACGACGAGAGGAGGAGGCGCGCGATCTCGCCTGGTGGAAGCCGGGTAGTGTGAACCGACGCTCCGTATTCGGTCTTCGGTTTCTGTGGTCAGCGACCATGGTGGACCGCAGGATCGGTGGGCCCCCCTCCCAGCGATGGCCGTCGCCCAATACGTCTCCGTTGGCCGACGTGATGTCGATGAGCTGCTGTACCGTCGCGACCAGCGTCTGAATGTTCGCGTTGGTCTCTTGGGCCAGGGCACGGAGTTGCTCCTGCGTGGCCAGCTCGGTCTCGCCAGTCTCTTCGGCTGAGGGGGCGTGGTGATTGCCGTTGGGTGCGCCCTCAAGGTTGTTGTTGGGTGCGCCATTTCTCTCCTCCGGGATGGGGGCATGCGTCTCTTCCCGTTGCAGGCGCGTGCCATTGCAAGTGTGGTTTGTTTTCTCGTGGGATAGTTCATTCCCACAGATGGCGCCAGATGTTTCAGAGTGTTTTCTCACTACAAAATCGTTGACCGTGGACTGCCCGGTCAACGTGGTCAAGGGGCCGATTTGGGTCCCTTGGGTGCGTCGAGCACGTGTAGACGCGACGCGAATCGGAGATGCAGTCGACGCAGAGCACGTCAGCTGGGCCGGGTCTGGATCCTCGGCCTCAGGGGGGCTGAGGGGAAGCCTCGGCCCGGTATGAGGTGCTCGGCCTCGGACGGTCGGGCGACGAGGGGAAGCCTCGGCGCCTTGGCTTGGCGTGCGACCGACACAGAGCTGAGGGGAAGCCTCGGCTCGGGTGGGCGCGCTCGGCCTCGGTCGGTCGGTCGACGAGGGGTAGCCTCGGTCGCCCCGCTTGATGCGCGGCCGACGTAGAGCCGAGGGGAAGCCTCGACACTCGGATCTAACGTCTTCCTGAACAGACGAGAACACTCGTCAGGGAGGCCGGACCTTGGTTCCGGCCAAATCCCCTCCGATTCCTAAGTCAGATGACGATCTGAAAGAGGAGGCTCGGCGGGGACGGTTCGACTCGAGAGGAGATCGGAACAATGTCCTCCGACACGAGCGGGGGGGGAAGGAGATGAAGTGGGGGAACTAGGTCGTTGACGGAGTACCTTAGGTTTTGTTACCTGAGATGCGGTCCTTTGTTCAATCGTCCTCCTAGCCCTTTTATAGGCCTCTCGTCGCGACCACCCATGACTCACATCCTTCGTCCGCCCCCAATCGTGCCCCCTCAATCCGCCTCCCCATCGCCGCTCCCCGCGCCACGCCAGCACCTCCCCATAACGGCCATTAAGTGGCAGCGGGCCTAGGGGGACGGTTATCGCTGGAGTGGGCGAGTGACTCGCGCGTTTCCGGGGTCAGGTCGGATCGATGTTCGGGGTCCTCTCATGGGCTTCGTTGGGTGGGCTTGGACCCCCCATGATTTCGCGTTGTAGGCTGCGCCTTTGGGCCCATACCATTGGGCCTCCGCAAAATAGACGTATCAAATTTAAACCAATTTAAACCAATTACTTATCAAATACATGCACAAATCCCCCCATCCTCTCTCTCTTTTCTAAATGATTTGAATGTATTGTGCTGTAGCTGATAATGAGTAATATCTACTTTCATATATTGAGTTTTTTTCCTCGGTGTTGGGAGTTATGGCCAGGTTCATGTAGGGTGCGGCACCAGTTTAGAAGATCGAGTCATCATCCACCCGGCTGTTGAGACAAGTCAAAGGGTTGTCTTACAGCAAAACTGGCGATTTCTCAATGCAGTCGTTGTATATGGGAGATTTTCTGGTTCAAGCTCTGATTTTCTCAACCGCTTTTGAGAGCATGCTTGAAGAACATGTTATTGGCAGAGTCCATTGATTTGGGTTTATTAACTATTCATTGATTTTCTTCAGCATATAGCAGGGATGAGATTTCAGAAGGGTTTGTTGCAGATATAATTGATGTCATTTTTGATTTCTAAGTGGTTAGTGCCACGGTCTTGAGGTCTTTAATGCTAAAACTACAATACATCCAATTTATCGGTAGAGTATAGGGAAGGATGTTGGAGAGATCTACAAATGATTCCTTTTTGTTCAGAGCATTTAGGTAATGATTCCTTTTTGTTCACAGCATTTAGGCTATCATATTGTCTTATGTCAATGATTTATCTCTTTGTTTCTAATCTGTTGCTTCCAATATATCGGCTGTTGTATAGAAATGATCAATTGATGAAATGAGGTCGTCCTTCATTATTGGCTAAAGGTTTTTCATAAATCAGTTTTTTCCCCTAACAATATTACTGTCTACTACAGAAGAAGAAGAGACAATAATGTATCTTGCGTCATGAACTGAGTATCAAGTGTTTGCTAATACTTCTACTGTGTTATATGCATACTTTTCAGTTTAGCATGTTGAAGTAACTGAATTGATAATCCGTCACATACATTGTTTGTACATCCTCTTGTTTCTTGAAAGCCTTCTATCCGATTCATTGAGATAATATCCAGTCCTAATACCCAAAAAAAGTATACTATTTATTTTTAGTTATTCTTTATAGATACCCCAGTTATTTGTGAAGGTAACTTGTTAGCCATGCAAGATCATCACAAAGGAAGTATCATCTCTTTGAGTTTTAGTAAACAATCCTCTCTTTGTTAGCCATGTTCGGTTTTCAGCTAGCTAATATGGAAGAGAATCTTGAATAATACATGAACATCACGGTGTCTGCATGCAGGTATGTAACCAATCCTCTCAAATTCAAAAAGAAATGAGTTTTCTATTTCTCCTTCAGAGTTGTTCCAGCCTTACATGAAGAAAATCTCAGTTCTTTGGTGCTCCAAGTGAATTATTTGTTGCATGTTGTTGTCAATTTTTAAATGAACTCCACTTGCATAATGCTTTGGCTTTCTATTACTGTGGTCTCAAAGTATATTATGGTACTTGAAGTCAATGCGATAGAATTGAAGATCTTCGGGAAGTGCAACATTTTTGTTCTTGATATGATTAGTCTGGATCTACCTTACCTTTATTGTAGCAAATGTGAATTTTTGTGGCGCTCGAAGTTTGGGGTTTCGCTTTTTTTGTCATCCAGCAACTCAGTATCAATGTTTTCTTACTACATGTATTATTTGCAGGCACTGGTTTGCACGATTGCGGTTTTTCTCACGGTGCTTGCCATTCTTCTCTAGCAGCGCTCACGCATCTGCAATAATATGTCAAGCAGAGATAAAGGCCAGCATCACATTCTAATCACGGATCTTGTATCCTTGTGAATGTGTATATGTAATCGAATTTGTGTCATTTGCCTTTTCTATCTGTAAAGACCAAAGTTGTTTTCATAAAAGTTACGGAGTAATGAAAGCTCGATATGATTCTGATTGCCTGTGTTTGAGATAGCTGGGATCATACAGCATGGACTGAGGACATGAAATTTGTATGGCTCTTGTTCGCAAATGATTAAAGCTTTCCGGATCATAATGATTAATGAGTTTGATGTAGTGTGATGTTTTTTAAGAATAGTGTAAACTTTAAACAATGTTCATTGTAAGTACAGAATTTGGCGAATTTGGTTTCTGAAATTTGTATTTTTTGAAATTTGTTGAGAATATTCCATGTGTCTGTAATCCGCCATGTGTTTGTAATAAAAAGTCTGACAAGCATTTGGCTGTGTGGAATTTATTTCTAGTCTTGTTGTTCTCCATGTTCTTTACCCGTCTGAAAGTTTGAAGCCCGGGGATCACATCTATCACAGAATTGAAGCCCCTTTTTTGTTGGGTAATCTATTGTATTTTGTTGGAATCATATGTCCCATCATATTTGATCTCATTCTTCTTGTTTGCGTGTTTGAATTGATGAGCAGTGCATTGGGGTTGAATTGAAGCCAGGGGGTGTCTTTGGTGCATATTGCCAATGAGTTGCCATTTTATTCTTGCTCTACATATTGTAGTAGACTTATGATATGCTTTAGAGGACCATTATGCGTACTTATTTAAACTGAGCATGATTGAAATGAAAGAATGGTTTATGGTACCAAGTCTAGCTCAAAACTGGGAGGATATTCAAGGTTCTAGCTTGGGATCACTATGCATTAGGGGTGGGTGAAATCCAGTTCAGCATTTTATGACAAATGTGGAGGGTGATCCACATTCAGAGATTCCAAGCTGCATGATCTTAATATGATATTATAGAGAAGACCAACTGGAATCAAAATGCAGGGCAGACTATTTCAAGCTTATGCGTATAACAAGCACAGCTCCAGGAATATAAAGAGAGGATTAGCGGAGGATGCTGGAAAGAAAGTGGTAGAATATGAGGTGTTGCTGGAAAATGCTAGACTCCAGGCTCAAAATAATACATAGAAATACAATGAATGCATTGATACAAAAGTAATATAATTAACTATACATAAGTAATTTGCATAGCCAGAATAATGTTGTTCGCGATAATTAGTCTGATCATAAAAATCCACAGCAATGAAAGCAAAAGTTCATATTTGATTGACATAATTTAGAGCTATTACAAACAACAAATTACAAAATATGCTTATGTGTTGCTGCATTACAAAATATGCTTATGTGTTGCTGCGCGATGCGTTAATTACAAGTACACACACAATGAACTCCATTGATAGTAACAGTAGACCTCAGTTGGAAATTGCACTCCAATGACTTGAGGAGCTGCTGCTGCCGCGTCTTCTTTCTCCTTCTACTGATTTTCCTTTTCGCCGATGTCTTCTTTCTATGCCTCTGCAGCTTCAGAATTCTCTCTGCCTCTGTAGTGATTGAAATATGATTTGATCGTATGATTCCTCCCACCACCAATCAGTACTTGGTACACAATAGTGTTCCAATAAATACCAAGAACTCAAATAAAGTACAGAACATTAACAGAAGCATGAGAATGGTAAACACCGCCCACTTATCCACCAAACATAGACCTCGTGCTGTCTTTCTTATCTCCAAACTGCATGCCGGATCTGCAGCCTCAGCCATAGCGTTTAGTATCATAGAAGAGAATTATTAGAAAAAGAAACTCCTAGACTGCCTGTCGAGCACCATAAATATAGTGTGGAGCTCACAATTGGTGACAACATTCATGCATACACCACCAATTAGGTCCAGCTTAGAATGTGGAATAAGAATGGAACATGATGATTATCCGCTACTGTGTCTTAGTATCAGAACTGATGCAAAAATTAATAAACAAGACTGCTTGTACTACTTACAATGATCTTGGTCTTGTATGGTTCCAATAAAGGAATATCCGCTACCGCGTATTGAGCATCGAATGTCTCCTTCTGCAGTAGACAGTAATATTGTTAGCGGGAAAACTGATTTATGAAATTGTCTGACCAAAAAAAGACTAATTCTCTGACCAAGTCCTATCTGAAAATTGAAGTTTTATAAAATTGCCATAAGAATATAAATTAAGCTTCAAGTTCAAATAATCTCTTATGTTAGCAGTATAATAAACTCTATTAGGAACAATCAGTGATGCTGAGGAATGTCAATTACTAGGCTATGTAACTAATTAACATGTCGACATTGTAAATCTAGCTTGAACAAACCGGTAACCATGTTTTATTCGTAAAACCCTGAATTAAGGACCAACCGAATTCATTCTAGTTATTTTGCAAAAATAAAGCAGATTGCAATACATATTGTTAGGGACTTCAATAGTTTTTACACAAGGTATTGGTTAATTGCAGTGATAATTGCAGTGATAAAAATGTATATTTCAAATACAATCAGTTCCAAATCATATTCATGAAGAGAGGAGGTTTTTGTAATCAATTAAGGCGTGCATGAAATGTTAAAAGAACTAGCATAACATTTCTTTTTAGCATATTAAATTGGGCAGTAAAAGCTACCATAAATTATGCCAAGACAAATTCAGTTATGCACTAAAATAATATAACAAAGTATTAAGTCTCTCACACACACATATGCCAAGACAAATTCAGTTATGCAACATTCAACATGCTATCTGAAATAACTGTGTTATAAAAATACATATGCACATAAATCACCCACGAATGTCTTCTTAGCAATATAACCATTTGATTTGGAAAAAGAGAAACTACAATGCTCAAAGCAAATAATAGCAATGAAACTTAAAAAGGAATCAACAATTTAGAAGAGCTATCCAGCTATCAAAGAAACAAATAGAACAGAAGCTTCAAATGAAAAAAAAAGAATTAAAAACATTTTCAGATTTGGACAAAAATCTTTCCACTTCTCTAAATTTCTTATGATTTCTTCAAACACCTCAGCAAAATAACAGAAGCAATCAGTTGAAATGGCACGATTTTATCAAAGAAGCAATCTTCATACGCACAACTTTATAGATTGACATGCAATAAAATTATAACCAGATTACAATGTTTAAAATAATATGAATTACTTTATTGGTAAAATATAGACAAGTTCAGTCAAAGCAAATTATAACCAGATTAAAATCATTTAAAAGAATAGGAATTACTACAATGATCTAAAATCTTACTACCAATTTCAATCCATTTTTATTTCTTTCATTAAATCGGACTAAT